>CM021731.1:61006978-61118991 GCA_011075105.1 Heteronetta atricapilla | reverse complement strand
GCCGCCGCTGCCGGGGCCCCGGGGCGCGCTGCGAGCCGCGGCGGCTGCAAATGGCAGCGCGGGCGCGCAGCATCCATCGGCGGCCGCACCGCAGCGGGGCATTGTGGGAAACTCCCGGCCGGGACACGCCCCCCCGGGACACGCCCCCGCCGCCGGCAGCCAATCGGAGCGCAGGGAGCCGCGGCCAGGCCACGCCCCGGCACGCCCGGACACGCCCCCGCGGGACGGGGACCGGGACACCGGCAGCGGGGGGGGAATTATTTTAATAAATAAAAATTATTATTTTTTATTTTATTCCTTTTTGTTTTATTCCATTTTATTTTCTTTTATCCCATTTTATTTTATTTTTATTTTTTTCCCCTTTTTTCCCTTTTTTTTCTTTTTATTTTTTTTCTTTTTTATTTTTCTTCATTTTATTTTTCTTCATTTTATTTTTTGTTTTATTTTTCTTCATTTTACTTATCTCCATTTTACTTATCATTATTTTTCTTTTTCATTTTATTTTTATTTACTTTTTCATTTTATTTTCTTCTTTTTCATTTTATTTTTCTTTACTTTTTTTTCTGGGAATCTGCCTTTACATGCACACAGCCCAAACAGCCAGCCCCACAGAGCTGTCTTCCATCACAAACCTCACAGTGTCTCATAGCAAAATGACTTGCCCTCCCACCACGTTAGCCCCCTCACCCTATGGGAGGAATGAAGAAAACCTTTGGAGGTGGGTGCTGTTTAGGCACGTGAGCTAGCAGTGAGAACAAGACTAAAAAGAATGGAAAAGGCCAAGGTCTGGGGCTGTACAAAAATTTACAGCACAAATTATATGCTGTAGAAGAAAAACACAAGTGTTTTATCTTCTGCATCCAAAACCTGTCCAAAGCAAAGTGATGGAAAAAATAGAAAGCTGAAAGAAAAATAATAATAAATAAATAAATAAATGAGGAGAAACCTAAACATCACCACTCTCATGAGGAGGCAAGCCCTACAGGAACAGATTTCATGCATTTTCGTGAACTTCCCTTTCCCTCCCTCTTTGTGATACCTTTGCATCAGCACAGCCCATGACAAAGCCCAGAGGCACACAGGCAAGCAGCATTTACACGCTGCCGTAGGCACCAGAGTTGCACCAGATGTTGCAACACCTTGGGTGTAAGTGAGCCAGCCTAAAGCCAGTCAATTAGCTCTTTAAACCTGAGCTTTGCTTCTCCTCTGAGCCTATTTAAAGTTTCAGCTTATCCATACTTAGCACACATCGTGTGCCTTCTCTTCCTTCGACTTCAGTAACGACAGGCTCCCCGAGCTGTCCAACCAGTGCTTTCCCATCCCCTGTTGGCAGGAGAGAAGGGTGATGAAAAGTATCTCTCTCTTTGCTACAGTTCAAGCATTTTAAAAGTTTAGCCAACTTACAAAATGATATTCCATCCATATGCACAAATGATCTATGTGCACATGCTTCCTCCAATCTGTACATAAATTTCCTCCCGCAAACATCAGATTACTTTTAGTCATTAACGAAGCACGTGGAAGAAAGCACAATTAAACAATGTAAAACATGGCTTTGTAGAAGGAAAACTAAAGCTGTTGTGCAGAGCTGTTAAAAGTAGGTCCAGATGCTGCTCTCAGCAGCAGGCAGGGAGATCTGTAGGCCAGCAGGAGCTCTGCTGAAAGCATCCCTGCCTGTTCCACAGGACCTCAGAAAGCCTCCAGATGAACTTGCAGGGAAGCTAGCAGCCAGTATTGCTAGTGAAAGCATCCAATTTAAGAGCATGTGGCCACTCTTTTCACAGAAAGAAGCTACAACCTTTTGGGATGGAACCACCAGAGATCTGTTCAGACCTATCCCAAAATTCAGCTTCAGGGACGCGGAGCATTGCCGTAAGCCCTGCTCCAGTCATTTAAAGTGCCTTTGAGCTTTTGTTGTTGTTGAGAACCATATGTGCTGTTGTTCTTGAAAGATGCCAGTGGCATGTGCAAAAACACTTTGGTTCCACGCAAATTTTGCACTTCGAGAGCAGAACAGCATGCAGCATCCACAGCCCTGCTCCTTTTAGCCCTCGGTCCATGGGAGAACAGCTCCGTGGGCTGTGCCCCTGCAAACTGCTCCTGCTGCCCCTGAGCACTGGTGCAAAGCCCAAGAGCAAACAAGAGTTTCCTAACACTCCCTTTGGCTAAAATGCATGCCTGCAAGCCACATGCTCCTTCCCCAGCAAAAAACATAATGTGGCTCCTGCTCGTAGGTAGCTCGTTGGTAGCGCCCACCGTGCGCTGGGATTACCTGCTTTGCCTCGACTGCTGCAATTTGCATGACTCATTTGCAACATGAAGTGCCAAAGCAACTTCCTGTACCTTTTGCTGAATGTGAGCACTTGTGAGCGAACCCAGGACTGGGGAAGGAAAGCCCTGCTCACACAGCCACACCTGCGGCACAGCTGGCAGCCCTGGTGGTTTTAGGCAGGCAACAACAGCAGGAACTTCCTTGGGTTCGCTCACAGATGTACCTGCAGACCTACTGCTGTACTGGGGGGGGGGGGGGGCGGGAAGAAGGAGCTCAGAGATAGATTTCCAGCAGGTTTTGCCAATATCTGGGGAGAGCTGTGCTGGCAAAAGCCTGAATTCCCACAGCAGGTATCTTCTTCCTCAAGCTGGCTCAGTGGCGGGGCCCCCTGCTCATCAGGGGAGCTGGCGAGCTTTGGTGGGTGCCAGGCACTTCTCCTGGGGTGACTTTACAGCAGGTGGATGGGGGGACGGAGCAGGAAATGCTGAGGAAGGAGGGATTTCAGCCTTTTGGAGTCAAGCTAGGAGGAGGAGGTTTATTCCATCACTCACATGCTTGTTAACGCCTGTCCTCAACACCCCAGTGTGCACAGGCTGATGAATTTTATTCAGAACAGGAGGGACTGAAAATCTGGTGCCTAAAGGTAAATAGGTGAAAATATGAAGAAAAAATGGGAGTGGGGAAGAAAGGGGTGAGATAACCTTACATGGTTGGTGTGCCAAACTGGCCAGGGAGAAGTGAGTCTAGTAGGAAGGCCCATACTCCTTAGGGCCATACCAAATTCACCCTCAGGATAACACAGGCAACAACCCCTCACTCGCCTGAAGTTCAAACAGGGCAGTGCTTATCCCGCAGGGACCGACGGTGGCTGAGGTGACACGTGGAGATCTGCCCTCACCTCCTCAGCTTCTCCTGCTGGGCAGAGCAACCTCACCGTGCAGCCTGACAGTGCGGGCTCTGGTTACTTACCTGGTGAGCTTCTCCTTTCTGCTACATTTCTTTCTTCCTTTCTTTCTTTTAACCAATTTTCAGCTATTTTACAGCACTGCTGCTCCCCTTCCTGCACGCAGGCTGCCGCAGCTAGAAGCAGGCCCTGGCTCCTGTTGCTGAGGTGCTCCGTGGCGGTGACCAGGGCCTGATCCTGGCTTGGAAGTGCCTCAGTGCTGCACCTCGCAACCTCCACAGACTGAGCCCAGGAATTCACTAAAAGGGCTTAAAAGGGGGTAACCAGAACCTCTGCACTACTCTGACCAAAGGAAGTGAGACAACCCAGCAGACGTGGGCTTGCTCTATAGTGATTATTTTTTGTCAGTTGTGTCACAGCAAAGATAAGGGCCAGGCCATGCGTTTTCCTCTTTCCTGGAGATACTCAGAAAAGACCATTTTATAGCAACATTTACAACTCTTGCAAATACAACTTAAGATTAACTCAGTTATGAAAAGCTAAATACGTCATTCCTTACAACATGGCTCCTGCGTGGAGTGCTTGAAGCCCTTGTGAGACAGCACCAAGAAAATGAGACATCAAGTAATTTGCTTCAACTTTCTGAAGCACAGATCAGAGGGAGACAAGGCACATAAGCATTATTCGTACTATTTGTATCAAAATATGGTCTTGTTTTTAATTACTAGCTCTGCTAGGTCTTCTTTCTTTGGTTTATCTTTATGAAGAGGAGAGAGCCACCATTAGCCCCGTTTCACCGACCACAAAACTGAAGCCCAGAGAAGAGTCAGCTCCCTGCACACCATGGGCAGGGCTAGTCCCAGGGGCTCATTTCCTCAGTCCCTGCCCTTGCTCTCTACATGACTACCGCTGAATAATTTTCTTTATGGCAAAGGTGTAGGCTTTTTCTCACTGCTTCTAAATTCCTGTCTAATGGGGTCCATTTTTCTAAAAAGCCCCAAGCAAACAAACAAGGAAAGAGAGCACTGCTAATGGATCTACCACAAAATATCTGCAGGGTTGATGAAGTCCGTGTGATTATAAAATAGGGACGAGGCTTGTACAAGAGCAAAGGATGGAGATTCACTACCCAAACCATGCTGGGATAGGCATGTGCAAGCTGCATTGCATCCTTCCTCCTGCCCTGCAGTGGGAATGAGCCTGAGGAAGAGTGTCAGCGCCCTGAATCCAAGCAGAAGCAGGCTTTCCAAGGAACAGCATGTACTGAGGGGTTAGAGGGAGCGAGCACAACAGCTCATCACCCAGCGTTTCTCCACTGGATGCCTGGGTTTCTTTTTTAATCACAGGCTCCCTGCGGCTTCGCCTGCTGTGTGATGCTGTAAGGGCGATGCTGAGACCCGACAAGGTTTTTCAGCAGTCGTTAATCACCCGTTGGTGTTTGGTATTCTCGGAGGAACTGAGCTCAGCTAAAATGAAGCTGGGGGTAACTTCCACAAGCATTCACAGTCTAACGATTTCCCTGTAAAAATATTTCGCGAGGCTCGATGCTGCTAACAAGTGCCCTGGATCAATAGATCTGCCCAGTGAAATTGTCTGCTCAGAAAGCAAGGGTCATCCGGCAACAGAAAGGCAGCGGCTGCAGCGTGCTCCCAAAGGATGAGAGCAAAGGAGCAGGATGCAGATGTGGAAGGACAAGGCAAAGCCCCTCTCTCCCCACCTCCTTCATGAAGGAACCGGGCTCCACCTTGGAGACCGTTCTCGTACGGCGCTGCACCAAGACAGCATGTGAGATGGGGCAGACCAGAAGGACGGTGTAGGCAAAAGGACGCCTCATACTCCCATTTCGTTCTCTTCCGAGAGTAAGTGGTGGTGCACAGCAAAGGCAGTCCTTGGGTTAAAGCACCGGTGTACAGATCAGGAGAGAAGAGCTATTTTTCACTTCACTGCAGATTTCTTGTGCTACCTTAACCTCTCTGGCCCCAAGTCAAGGCATTTCTGAAAATCTGCATCAGCCACAACTTCAGTGCAGGCCAGGGTGTTCCCATGTTCATGGTACACTGCCTTCCGCAGCTTCTAAACGAGCTGCTTTAAGAGGCCTCAAAGCGGAGGCACCAAACCCATTTGTCATGTTCCCATGGTCAGTTCAGCAAAATTGGAACTGTTATTTCCATCGCTGGCATTTCCTGCAGAGGACAAGCTCTTTGTTGCCATTGTAGAGTTGCACGGTACTGGTACACGAGGTCCATTTCCTAGTAGAAAACTGGCAGAGTACAAACAACTACACCATTTGTGAAAGCAGCTCTGCAAATGGCGATAATCACATCTGCACAAGGCCATCCACTGCCAAGTTCCCCCCCTCGCCAGCACAGCCAGAGAGTCTCCAGCCTGAAAGACATGCGGGGTTTTCTTTTTCCACATCTACTCAAAGTAGCAAAGGTCAGTGCTGTACCCTGGCTAGATTCCCCTTCTGGACCACTCATGTGGGCGAAACGGCAGCCTTCTGAGGAGCTGTGAAAACTCCTGAGCTATCTCGGGGACCTAGCAGAGTACCCAACCCCTAACAGCAAAAGCTGAAAGAGCTCTTAGAGAGTTCACATCAATTTCTACAATGAGGTACCCAGTATGAAGTCAGTAAGGGAATGGCCTTACCTTCCAGGGCCATTTGGCCCAGAGACATTAGTTTGGCCCTAGCATGCTCTAGCAGTATCAGCAGGCTGAAGCGAGTGCCCCCTCGAGCGTCAACCTGCCCAGATCCCACTTTTATACAGAGAGAACGTACTCTTGATGTGGCTGCATAGCACAGCTGCACTCAAGTGCCACGTTAATTAAACGCCATCAGTCTTTATCTAACTTCCACCCATTACCAACAGAAGTGATTCTCCAGTAATTTCGGAAAAGAAAGGGGCAGCCAGCTTCAGCAGAAACCCCACTGCTGCTTTTGCCCTTCTCTGTGTAGCGACGTGCCGCGTTACCGGGCTTCTGGATGGCGGCACCGCGCTCGGGAAAGCCAGGAGGCCGGAGCTTTTCCAGCCAGCAGGAAAGCAAACAGGTGATACTTGCTTTTTCTACAGAAAATATTTATTTGCAAGGAATGAAAAGCATAACATACTTAACTACATACATGTTCAGGCTACAAAAGCAGGTAGTCTGTTCTCTTGTAGAACTAAGCCAACAATTTAAGAGGAGAAACCAGCAATTTCTTTACACCCAATGGACATGTTTGCAGTGTGAAAAAATCAGGTGGGCACACATCCAGATGACAGCGCTTGTACAAAAATAGAGGCCACATACACGGAGTTAAACAGGCTGTTGGAAAAGAACGGGGATATCTGCAGTCAGAAGAGACTCCAATGAAGTTTACCAAGGATTTTGGGTGGGGGGGGTGTGCTTTTTTTTATTAAGATCACTGTTTTTTTTTTATCCAAAATAGATTTGTTTGTACAAACCTATACTGTGTTCACATGTACATAGGGAAAGGGAATGATCAGCTGAAACTTTTTAGGGGTGTTACACGCAGAATGACTCAAGAGTCACACGGTATTGTTTTTCATGGCCCCGGGCAATGGTTTTGCCCTGTATTTCTCCTCTTCAAGAGGGTAACATCAGGTAATTTGCCCCTTGGAAGGTGTAGCAAAATCTCAGCGGAGCTGTGATGTCCTCATACCACAGACACACCAGCCCCAGAGATCAGCTCTCCCTCTTCCCTGAACCGCTGGTCCCCCCGGGCCATTTTTAAGGCTAACTTACAGCTTTGAGAAGAAAGCATTCAAAAGCAGAGTTCTGCACAACAAAGATGACACATTAAGACTAGATGCATTTTTTTTTTGCACCAAGGCAGAGCTGTCCTACAGACAGGCCAGTCTGTGCACACACACAAAAGGGCAGCACAACAACTTTCAGCTGACATTTGCTAACAAGACAGACATCAGACAGCACCGCACAGACAGATTTACGAGTGCTTGTTGGTGAGGAATGTGAGCCGGTCTCGGTCTTGGAAAGAAACACCCGGGGTTTCTGTTGCACCAAGTGGAATGTGCCCGCGGCGTTCAGGTAAACACCTTCATTTAGGGACACTTACTGCACTAGGAAACAACTCTGCATTTGTGTGTTGTTTTTTTTTTTTTTAACTGCTTCCCATGCACACATGCACAGACACAAGCACTCACACTCATCCTTGCTGACAGTGAAAATGAAGAAAGCAAGCTGCCATTACTTCAACACCAATGAATTCAAATCTGATGGGGCAAAGTCAGGCATAAGTGGAGTTCTATTAAAAAAATCGACCACTGCCTCTGCTGCCCCTTCTACCTCCTCCACTCCCTTAATTACGGGCTGCTGAAGTGCAGAATGGTTTTTACCTGCAGGTTGGAAGGGAAAATGGCATTCAATACAAAGGTCAGATAAGCATTCGTTTTACCTAAAAAGGACTGCACAGTGTTGAAGAGCAAGGAGAAAAGTAAAGATAAAACAAGGGGGGAACTAATGTAAAAGACTATCCTTGCTGCTTTAAGGAATTAAGGACTAGGAAGTTTCCCTGGGATGTCAGGAGTCCTTTCATCTGCCATTTCTTTCATCTTTTCTGCAAGACAAGTTTACAAATCCAGCTTTCCCATGTTTTATTCTCACCTATATGGTTTCATCTCTTGGGGAAAGGTATGGAGATGGGCTTTAGGGCAGAGTAGGGACTGCTGGTAACAGCTTAAAATAATATACCAACTCCATTTCAGCATCACAAATGAGTTTTCTGAGACGTACTCTTTTCTATGTAGGAAGTCAATTCAGGTGCATACACTGGTAAAGCAGAAAAGGCCTGACACAATAATTGCAAAAACACATGGCAATCCCCCTCTCAGCCCCGGAGTCTCCAGTGGATGCTGATCCCCTAAGCAATTCTGTACTGACAGGGATCACCGCCTCAACATAGCCTTGAATGCCCACTGTTGTTTTATCAGCTGTAAGAACGTTACACTATCCTGGCCCATTGACTGAATCCTTACCTCTCATTTATGAAGACCTTAACATGAAAGTCAGTTCTCGCACCTTTGCAGCACCTAGAGTTGTTTATCCTTAACTCTGCAGCACAAAGCAGCCACATCACAGCACTAGGCTACTTATATAGGCTTTGTAACTACTTTTGTAGTTACAAAGTACTGACCTACCATTTCACCTTCAGAATACATGTTCCTTATCTAATTAGCGACTTGAGAAAGAAATATTTTAGTCTCTACGAGTATAAAAATACTCCATATACTTCTGTTCTTAGCTGCATAGGCTTTGTACAACGGCCTCTTGGCATTAGCTAGAATCTAGAGCCCAAATACTCAGTGGAAATCCCTCCCAACATAGCAATTAGTATCATTCATTTACTTGACCCACATTCTAAATGCGTCTAGACAGAACTTACTGCTGATGGTCTGGGGGGATGGGGTGGAGAGGTGGGGATTTTTAGCTGGGGAAAAAAAAAAAAAGAATCAAAAGTTTGGGATTCTACATTAAAGAAATCAAGAATAAGCTTTTATTGAGATATACTGTTATACAGAGCAATATCGAAGAGGTCCCCTGCCAGTACGGACCTGCAGCCTCTGTAAGTAGTAAGTGAGAAGCATGCTGCGCTGCATCAGCTGGGATCTGGCCGAAGAACCTCAGCCTAATCCATTATTAGTCTGTGTTGCTGGAAAACATTGAATGGTATGGATGAAATAAGAGAAATGCAGCAAAGAACTATAAGTAGCTTGGAAAAAAAAAGGAGCCAAACAACAAACAAAAACCAACACCAACACCAACATTATCTACACACTGGTAACAAGGTTAGAATTGTCATATGCCCTGTGCTTGACACTTCTTAAATATATATATATAAAAAAAATAATGCCCTACATTCCTTCATAGCTTATCTCCCTAGAAGCAAAGACCTGAGAGATCTAGACATGCTTTAAAGCTATGGGCCAAAAGCTAAGATTACTTGTGTGAAATCACACTGCCAAGCTGCATAGAGTTACAGCTAAAGACTTTGAGGATCACTTAAGTCCTCTAGTGGAAGTGGGAATTGGGCAGCACACGAGGCCTCTGCCTGCCTTTCCACAGACACACGTCATTGTACAGCACTGAGCCACCGGCCGCTGCAAAAGGCATACTGGCAGAAGGCAAAGACCTCATGTAATATGGCTGAGCTAATGATGAGCACTTACACCAGCATCCTCCCCCAACACCCCTCACTGCTCCTCCCCATGCCCTTCACGTTCAGCTCCCTCTGTGCATGGTCTGCAGCACCTCATTTCTGACTCTTGGATCTCCACAGGAGTGCCAAGGCCAGTGGGCGACTGCACGTGTCCTGCATCCTCTGTCCCTTGCTGGGGCACATGGGCATCGTTACTCCGGAGACAGCAGGTCCTCATCACGTAACAGCCTACAGAGGGGTGATGGCGGGCGATACTTTGGCCCCTACTATCTCCAAGAGAAACCTGCTCTACTAAGACTCCTGAAGAAAAAATGATCACGAACATACCAAAGTCAAGCAAAGGATTTCCTTATTCTAAAGGAGTAATATTCATGATAATAAATACACAAGTAATGTGTGTGCTAGCTCAAGAGATTCCCAAGAGTACCTAAAATCATTTAAATGATGGGATGAGTTAAGATTATAGAAGTCAATTATTAAACAGTTACAAGAAAATTGGTATTGCCGTACTGGTTTGGATGAATTAGCTCAGTGGCCTGGCCCAAATCGTGGCCAGTTTAAAATGCTTCAGATGAAAACATGACTATGTCCCAGTCAGATTAGGTCCAAATTAAGCAAACACGAAGGCAAAGCTCCACTGGTGACTACTGCAGTAGCTTTCAGAGAAGGAGGAGTTATTTGGATATTGCAAAACTATCTGTCCTTGAAGTATTGGGAAATCATTCAAATTTGTTTTTAAGACAGTGAAGTCAGCGGTATCTGCAACGAAAGGCGATCATTTAACTGGCAGTGGGCATGAGCTCAGGCAGCTTGGCCTCCTCTTTATGCACAGTGCAAACTGCAGCACAATTAACAGCAGTGTTTTGCTTGACAGCTTGGTGCTTCTTTTGCAGAAGACTTAAGCATTCAGTTTCACTCAGACAAACCATGGGTGCTCTGAAAAAAAATAAGACGACCATTTAAGGGATTTTCTAAGCTATGACCTTGCCCACTTACATGGGCCAGCCATATTATAGTGGAAGGGTCAGTCCTGGCTTTCTCCTGTCACTTTGCTGACCTCATGTGGCTGAACTATGCAGCCATCCCTTGCGCCACCTTCAGTGGCACCCACCAGTGTCCATTATTTATGTGAAGCCATTGCTCCAAAAAAACATACAAACGTCATTGGTGGATGCTGGAATGATACAGAGGACCCAACAGGATCACTGTGAAGAGAAAGAAGCTTTAGGGAGGACACTGAGCCACGATGAGAGGGGATATCTGCAAAATAGACTACAGTGGCATTCTTCTCTCATTTCCACCAAAGGTAAAATAACAAAAAGGCACTTGCATAGATGAATAGGGCATAAACTAGAAAGCGTGTCTGCACACCAAACCTCACTATTAGCTCAAGGAATCAGGCACATGTTGCACTTTCGCTAATGTGAAACACCTTTTTTAAAATGGCACAGTGGGGTTGATCCAAAGCCCACTGTGATCCGCCAGATTCTTTCCATTCCCTTCAACTGAGCTTTGCGTCAGGCCTAAAGGCAGGCAGCAAATGGAATATCAAAGGGAAAAAGTCTAAACAGAATGAAGAACAAGGAAGGAGCAGGTATGGCAGCTGCTGTAATAAAATACAAATCCATTATTTTACAAAATAGAATACTTGCAGGAAATATCTACTGTACATGGTAAAAAAAATTACTTATAAGGCTAGATTAGTTTTTCCCTTATTTATCACAAGAAAAAGAAAAGAGCTACGATTTTTGTGGGTTTTTTTTTTGTTGTTTTTCAATATTTTTTTTGTTTTGTTTTTTTAATTGACTTCGGGTAAACCATAAGGTAGCTATGCTAGCCTGCTGAATTAGGATTTCCCCATTAAATCCACCCTCAATGGAGTCTGAGTGCCCTTCTGAGCAATCAGATAAAACCCAGCCCGAATCCTGGGCTAGATTTGGCTGTGCCATTCCAAGAAGCACAGCTCAGACAAAGGCATGAGCAGGGTACCAAAAGGACAACCCTTAAGGCAACAGCTATATGGGACAAGAAGGAAACACAGTGAAGAAAGAAGTGTACTGGGCCATGATCAATTTTGATGCGGCTCCTGGTTTTTCCACTAGACTTGGACCAGTCGCTTCACCTCCCCATGTGCCTTTCTCAGCCTTCTTTTGCCTTATCTGCTGCCTGCGTAATAAACTCTTCAGGTCAGGGACTGTCTTGCCATGCAGTCACCTCCAGGCCTGAACTGTACACATCGTTTTGGCTAAGCGGTTGGTCTAAGATCACATCTCTGGAAAAGGACATAAGAAGAGGAGACCCATGACATTACTCTAGGGTGATTCAAATTGGAGGTGGGGGGGAGGAGGGGGAATGGGTGTTCAGTGATATTTATATGTCCAATTTCAGAGCTTGCCCAGACCACGTGCAGGGTTAGGGAAGGTTAATTCTCTTCACTGTGACTGCTTGAACAAAATCTTGCAAAGCTAATAAATACTATTTACAACAGTAACAGGAAAATGTCAAGAAGAAGAGAACACAGGACAATGTGAAACCTGGTCTACATGAGAAATTCCATCAACGCATCTAGAAGCCAATAAATAAAATCCATACGGTGCTCTCAGGAGGCACTTCTGGTTTAAGCCTTATATTGATTAAGTTTGTTGGGAAGGAATTGATCCAAACTAAACAGATTAGCCTTAAGCAGACTAAAGAACATCCACCCAAAACATTGCATGAAGTTAACAAAACCTGCTTTCTAAATACAATTAGTTAAACTAGTCTAATTCTCCCACACAAAGTGTGATAAAACAATGACTGATCATTGCTTGAATTCCACATGGGTGGAAGCAGTAGAGATGCCTACCAGGACTGCTTCCAACCCAAAGAAAAAGCTACTCCACTAAATGACAAAGGGGTTGGTGGGGAGAAGAGTGAAAGATATAAGGGAGGACAATTCAGCACCATCACTGCCCACCCTTCTCCTGCCTGTGCTGTTCACAAAACAGAACCAGGGCCCGTTCTTGTGCCTTCAGAGAAGATGAAGCACATGCTTCTCCATCTTCCCCAAAAGGCTCAAATGCTACAGACCAGTAGGCATGGAGCTGTGGCTAAATTCTGAACAGCATCGTGCCGCCTCTCCTGTTTCTCTCAATTACCTTCTCCCAAGGATCCCATCACCCACATGCTCCCATCGGTTTTGCATGTTCCACTCTTTTACCAAATGTCTTTGTGCACGGATGATGATGTGTACATGCAAACACAGACATACATACACAAATCAATCATCAGCACACTGCTGGTATCTTCTGCAATCGTAATTCAATCCTGCCTTTGCAATATCAGACAGGAAAGAAATAAAAGCAAAGAGGGATTATGTGTGAAGTAAGGAAAGGAGTTACGAGACAAGAGATCCCATCTGCAGTCACAGCCTCACCAGTCGATGCAGAATTTGGTGAACTCCCTCTCTTTTGTGCTTTGGTTCACTGAGGATGACAAGTCAGGGGGACTTTGGTTGCAAATATGTGGGAAAGGGGGAAGTCAAGAAAAAAGGCCTTTTTATTTTTAAGAGGTGGCATTGACTCTTCTATCTATTTCAATTATCTTCAGTGTTTCATTTCCTTCTATTTCGGAGTTGACTCTGTAGGAGAAAAAAAAAACAAACACAACAACAACAAAGGTTAACACTAATAGATAGTCATTCTTAAAAGCACAGACCCTGATCAAGTTGGCTAATGTTAAAAAGGCACTCGGTATTTACCAGGTACCTGTCAGTTGGAGTACAGTAACACATTCAATTAGACATCTCTTTGGCCCTGGGTATAACTTTGACACAAATGCTTAGAAGGCATGCTTGGTGTGATATGGCTCAACCTAGACCTCTGAAAAGCATACTTCTAAACACAACCCACCTCCACCATTTGGTGTGCTTGCTACTGCTTGTTAGCAGAGACTGAAAGCTGAGCCAACAGGACAGTGGTGGGACAAGCAAAGGTACAGCGGAAGGAAAACTGCACCCACATATTTAAAGCAGTGAATCTGTCTTTTGGCAGAGGCCCCAAACACACACTCATGCTAAAAATAAAAAAATTAAAAAATGAAGGAACTCCATGCTAAGAAGTTCAGATAATAGATTTGCCTTTTAAGTCTGAATCCTGAAAACTTTCTGCAGCATGCATTAGTAAGATCACTACAGTGAGAAGCTCCAGCTCTTCACACCCTAACCTCAACAAAGCCCAGTGAGTCACAGCCTCACACTTCCACCCAACTGGTAAAAGCTTATTCCTTTAGGAGACACGCAACTAAGTGCTTAAAGAAGCGGAGTAGGCATAGCTAACAAGCCTACAAGGGCTAGGTTTCTGGTAGAAACACTGAGCTTGGCAGCTTTGTTACTAAAATATTGTTGCAATCACTTCTCCAAACAAGAGTAGCAATACCTTTGCCTATAAGCTCTCCAGACAGAGATTCCAAACTCTTGTTTCACAAGGAGCCCATCCGGCACTCACCTGTGCTGCTGCAAGCCCAGCAGCACTGATTTCTCTAGCCTCGTCTCGTTGCCTATTGTGAACTCCATGATATCATCCTGCTGCAACCCTGGCACAGCTTCCAGAGCTAGCGCCGTGTACTTGGAGGTGTCTGCGTGCCTGTCGTTGCGATCTGCAAAGGAGATCGGGCTTGACGACTCCTCCAGCTGGTGAGGTTCTTCATATATTAGCAGACTCCTTGATCTCACTGCGTACAGACAGAAGGCAAAAGAGAGATGAGAAGGAGGCAGGTCAAAGAGAACGGCTCTGGTCATTTCAGGAAATGGAAACAATCAGAGCAGAACTAGAGCTGCAAAAGTATTTTCATTGCAATTAACTGGGTAGGTTGAAAGCTGTGGGAAGATACCACAGCAGTGGTCCAGACAGGCATCAAAAAGCTCTGAACTCTTCACAGAACAAGAGCAAAATGAAATAATCACTTTAATAACGTGTTTAAAGGAACTGGTTCTTAACTGGTATGTAATACTAACAGCTTCCCACTCAGTCCTTGGACCCTTAGTTGACACTGGCAAAGGAAGCACCAGCTGACAGCCGTTGTGTTTTCTGACCGTATGAACAAGTGGTACAGAGCAGAAATCAAACTCTCCTGCTACCTTTTACAGACTACTAGCCTTAGTTCCTCAAACAGAAACATAAAGGCTTTAAACAGAAGTACCAAGCAGGCTAGGCGAGAAAGGATTTACTCATCTTTATGAAGTCTGCTGCCATCAGCGCAACTTGCCAAGCTATCTTTCTTTGATATACATATATCTTTCCTCTATATCAACGCATGGCCAGCTAAGGAGCAGAAAAACAAGAGGTGCTTGGGGATAGCTTTGGGGGTGGGGGTGGAAAACAAATGCCAAAGAGCAAGACTGCGGTGGTTGTCACTTACCAATGGAGTCTGTGTAGGACTCTGGTGAGGAATGTTGCCTGGGCAACACCATCTTTGTAGCAGAAGGATATGGCCCATAGCTCTGAGAGAAGCTGCCAAAAACTACTGCAAAGCACAGCACCACCATCTGGCAAAGGGAAGAGGCAGAAGAGGTTAACTGCGCTACCTCTTGGCCCATACACGCACATCAAAATGAAAAATCGGCACAAGGCAGATCTGATAGCTTTCTGAAACAAAAGACTTGAGGCTATTTTCATCACTAGGTTCAGTGCCTCTTAGCAAAGGCACATACACAAGAACACTTCAGTGCTTTAATGCTGCGGTTTGTTTTCAGTGTCTGCCATCATTTTGGCCTGTTGCCTTATTTACTTCTAAAGTTGAAAGGCAGACACAACCGCCATGTGTGTTTTACAGATACTGTCGGGAATTTCCGAGGTTATTTCTGCTGCTGGCCCCAGTCTTGCTTCAAAGTGACAGAGAGGCTGGCAGCCGATGAGAACAGCATAGGCCTTGAATATCATTTCCATCAATTTATAGCACCAGCATAAAGGGAACTTGCTGGCTGGGTGTAAGGTGGGAAGAGCTTCATTCTAACCCTTTTCTTATCCTGACAAATATTACTGAAATAGGAGAGAGGTAGATTTACAGCCTCAGTCATATTTTTATTTGGATGAAAAGGTTTATTTTTACTGGTATCTAAAAATCCAAGCATCAAAGGGCACCCATGTTTTCATTTTACAACCCTAGACACCATTTCTCACACACAAAATTGTAGGAAATAATAAAACAGGTTACTCAGAGGAGCAGTGCTGCTTCTTTCATCAGTGCAGCACCCCATGAAAAGCACAGGCCTGGTCTCCTCCAGAATTTAATGCCCATTAACAATCATTAATCTTCACCAGCCAGGATTCTCACCTATCTTAAAATTAAATGTCAAATTATCAAGAGAAGTTTCCCAACCTGAGCATTTGGAAGTGAGGGGCTTCACAGAACAGAGGATGTGCCTTTGAGCAGTGGAAAAGGGAATCTCATTCCCCTGCAATTCCCAGTTTTAGGGAATACTCACCATAAGACAGGTCCCTGTCTGCGTGCTAGCTGCCTTACATGAACGGGACACCTTTCCAGCAACTATGGCTTGGAGTCTCTGCAGCTGCTGCAGAAGTGTTCTGGAAAGCAAAGACAAGAGACATGACCATCAAATGTCGTGATCTACTTGCTGGTTAAACAGCTTTTTACTTCAATTTCCACACCTGGCAATAATGCATTTAGCACTTGCGACAAGGTACAGATAATTAAAGTCACCACCTTGAAATCAGAAGTAGGAATGATTTTAATTTTACAAAGTTCTGGCATGCATTAGCAACGAATCTTTCAAAAAGTATCTTTTGCGTTTCCCTCAGCCGATGTCCCTGAACAATGACGTCTTTACCTTTTTCAGAAAGCTCTTACAAATGAAAACCGTTTTCAGAGTTTACACAGGAAACAATTCTGGTAAGCGTGCAAACAACTGAAACTCTCTCCATGCAAGTGACTGGCTGCTTATATAACCTGGTGGTACGTCATGAATTGAGCGGGAGCTTCACCATTATTTGAAATGGTGCAAAAGCAAGCTTGTAGTTGCTGTAGTTGTTGGTAGAGGTATATACGTCTACCCCCTCTTTCTGAAAATGCGCTGTACAGTGAATTGCTTCATTTTCAAAGGGATTTAAAGCACACACTTCATTTCCCATAATTTCATTTACTAAATGAAGTACTTTATTGCAATTTGTTAAATTGCAGGAGTTTACGAAAACCACAGTTGCTTGAAGCAGCTACTCTGACTGTGCCATTCAGAGGTAACCTCAATGTTAATTCTTTTCTGGTTGGAGTCATGGACCAGGAAGGTATTTTTCTGCCTGCCTGTTTTTCTTCTGCTGTAGCATCATTACACACTACAGTCGGGATACTAGTCATTCAAGATGGAAATGATCTCAAAGAATAATTGGTATAGGGTTTTCACAACTGTTTCCATTTTGTTTTCATTAAAGCTTTTTTAACAGAGAAGGAGTAACCCAAATGCCTGTCCTCATCACAGTCAAATATAGTACTATTTTGCCTCAAGATGTCAACTTTGCCATTTGTTTCCAATTTTGCTTTTCGCTTCTCTTGTACATCTCACTACCTATTGCTGAGGGTAACCCTCACAAAACTCCTGGCAACAGCTTTGGAGACCATGACGTCAAACACTAAAGCAAGAAGCAAGGTTAGGGTGTCAGAGAAAATAGAAGGTTTATTTTAAGATCAAACCAGCTAAAAGCTAATTGTAGGACAGACCCAGAGGTGCCTTTACAGCTCAATATATACTTGTCTGCCTATTATTATAGATTTTTTTAATCATCAATGATCATTGCTAATTAGGGTTTAATGAATTCAAGGACTTTAGGAATGCATTCTGAAATGAGTACAAGGCACTACAGCACAGTTATCTGGGCCAGCAGATCCTTCCCAACTTATTAAGGAAGGATGTCTTGCATGCTCTTGAGAGCACAGTTTATTCTGCAACTCCCTATTAAAAAGAAGAAAGTGATTTCATTTTTTCTTCTTCAGTCCTTCATTCACAGTTAGAGACCACAGGCAAATTAAGAGTTGGAAACAGCATCCATCACATAGATGAGACCAGCTTAATGCCCTGCTCCCTGCTAACATTTTTCCCCCATCTCTCCCTTCCATCCAGCTCATGGTTCAGGGGTCACGCAGACTCGCACACATGCTACCTATCATCTTCTGGCACAGAACAAACTACATACAGCATTCCTTCCATATGCCATGTTACACAGCAATGCCTTTTTTAACCCTGCGGTCTCTGCCTATTACAGAAGACTAAATCCCCCCCAACCTGCTTCAGGCCTGAGTCACTGGGATTGACAGAGAACAGCTCTGAGGCATGAGAGGAAGGAGCTCTCCTCCTCCCCAGCTTGGGGGCTGGCAGCAGCAGCAGACTTGAAACGCAGATCACTCTTTCTACTTTTTGTGGAGGCGTCAGTGAGAAAACAGGTAATAGCTGTCGAGGATATCAACAGAGAAGAGGCGATTCTCCTCAGTTTTGCTCATCTCTGCCTTTTTGTGTCCAATTTAAAAAACCTTGGGGGCAGAGTGGGCCCAGAGAGCTGACACCAAAACACTCTTGTTTCGGAAAGTATAATTAAGTAGGTATTTGAATCTGAAACGTTGGAAAATTGGATTCCAGGGTGAAAAGACCTTTCCAGCACACCAGTTGCCTTCATTGTTGCTGGATGGCTACAGGGATAGTCTGGACTCAGAAGAGAGGATTAAGGAGCAGTTCTCCACTCTGAAGAACAAGGACTTGGGTTATCACAGAATCCTAGAATATTCTGAATTGGAAGGGACCCATAAGGATTATCAAGTCCAACTCCTTGCACCGCACAGGTCTACCCAAAAGTTTAGACCACACCAAGATGTTTCCTCTAAATATCATCAGGAAGGCCAAGAATGCTCTTACTGCAACATACTGCCAATGGCTAGATCCTAACAGGAGAAAATACAATCCCACGGCAGCGTGTATAAGGGGCTTTGCACCCACAAGGATTATTTTCCACTGTGTCTGACACGTTTCCCAGTGATATTCAATTAGAGGGTCACCTCCGTAGGAGGTGTGAAATGTGCTTTCACGCTTTTCCCTGCCAAGGGAAGCACCTCAAAGGAAAGCTGTAAAGTGACTGAAGACTCCTGCTCTCCTTTCCATCACTCCCAGCAAATCCACTCTGCCCATGACGTCTTGTTTTCATGCGTGCATGCACGTAATTATTTTCGGAAGGTCTCTTTTCACTACCAGAGTGAGGAACAAGTCAAGGCTTCCCCCCTGCTTCCAGTGATGGTTTCAGTAAGGAGAAGAAATCTCTCACTGCAGGACGTGAGAAACTAGCCACCTGAGAAACTTCCTCAATACAGTATTTAAATTTAAAATCCAACATTGATTTAAATAACAACAAATAGCTTTTAGAGGAAAGAAGCAATATTTATTTTGAGCTATTTTATTTCAGAAAACATATCTACTTTGCGAGGCACAAAACTTATCATTAATGATTAAAAAGCAAGAAAAATATTCTTTCTTTCAGCTCTACACACACTGGACTGTGCACAAATAGGACTACTTCTCTGCCTGTCCTATTTGTAGGACAAAGCAAACCCCAAAGTAAGGTTTTCATTTAAAGACCAGAATACCTCAAAGGACAAATAAATCCAACAACAACAACAAATCACAATTCTTTCTGTTTTGAATTACAAAGGGAAAAAAAAAAAAAAAAAAGAAACAGCATTTTTTCATCAGTGTTATTTCAGCACTGCCCTGCTGCTTTCAAAATAAAGTTAGGTCCAATGCTGTCAAGCTTTGTCAGCTGTTATGGGGGTGGTCTGAAGTGAAGTGCAAGATGTCTCGTACGTAAATCCAGATCCTTGTCTTCTTGAAACAAGACTTGGTTAAATGGATTTATCAGCCTCAAATGAATGAACGGCCATGTAAATCAGTCAGTAAACTTGCTAGTCATTATTCTACCTGAACAACTCCAGAAGCTACTTGTATGCATCCCACAAGGATGTTCAAGGGGCTGGAGTACCGCTCCTCTGAGGACAGGCTGAGGGATTTGGAGTTGTTCAGCCTGGAGAAGAGAAGGCTCCAGGAAGACCTTACAGTGGCCTTCCAGTACCTAAAAGGGAGCCTCTAGGAAAGCTGGGGAGCCATGTCCATATTTATAGGACAGCGAGTAATGGCTTCAAACTAAAAGAGGGTAGGTTTAGATTAGACAGGAAGAAATTCTTTCCTATGAGAGTGGTGAGGCACTGGCACAGGTTGCCCAGAGAAGCTGTGGCTGCCCCATCCTTGAAGGTGTTCAAGGCCAGGCTGGATGGTGCTTTGGGAAACCTGGTCTGGTGGGAGGTGTCCCTGCCTATGGCAGGGGGGCTGGAATTGGTCTTTAAGGTCCCTTCCAACCCAAACCTTTCTATGATTCTGTGATTGTCTGTTTGTGATAATAATATTTACACCCTCAGCCATATGCTAATTGGATCCTATTTCTATCTACTTCTCCAGGAAAAGTGAACATCAGTGTATTTATTTATAAATATAGACTTAACAGAATTGAAAAAGAAAAGTACATCTCACGTGTCATGCATACAGTACCCCGTGTTTCAATTCTGTCTCTTTAAGCCCAAATAGCCACAGCTATTGGTGTCATGGACCACAATAAAAGCCTAGGCTAATGGCAGTTTCTGTCTTCAGTCCCAGTGCCACCATGTGAATGGATCAAGCCTTCCTGGTGACAGGGACAAATTGGTTCAGCTCTTGATGTCAGCCTCTTCTTGCACCTTTCCAAGACAGCAGTGCTCAACATGTTGGGACACTACCCAAACCAATGAGATCCTTGCTCACTTGTGGCTACAAGGCATAAGAGACATGCGTATAATAATGTGTTCCTGTAGTTTTGAGATAACTCCTTAGAAAGGAACTTGGATGGGTTTCTTGTAAGGCACTGAGTCACGTAAATTAGGAGAGGAAACATATGTCAGTGTTCTAATAATGAAGATGCCAAAAATGCTGCTGTCACCCACTCACATTAATGAGAATTAAAAGCTCCCCCGCATCTTGATCCCACAGCCTCCTGCCTTGCCTTAAAAGATACATGAAAGTCAAGGAAGATTCTTCTGGATGCAATTTTTTTTGACCACATTTCCACCTCTTACACCAAATCTTTTCAGACCCAGAATTTCAAGCTAAGGCAGGTTCTCAGTAAAGATTCTTCTAAAAATTTTTATGCTACTTTTTTAGCAAGAAATTGTGGTGCTTCCATGGTTTGGAGCCAGACGTTGAAATGTAAGCAGGGTTTCCCTGAAGTCCTAGGTATGTATCTGTGTAAAATTTGTTCTATATATAGAGCAACAACATGCTCTGAAAAACTGATTGCACATACTGAAAGAAAATTCTGCTGCTCAATAGTTGCATGTGTTGGAAACTGCCTGTCAGCTCCCCTCAACTCCAGACTACAAAAACACAATAGTGACTGTCTGTACATACATGTGCACAAACTTTCAGGTGAGCAGCTATAGCTCACTTTTCCAACAGGGAAAAAAAAAAATGTCTTCATCCACACTGAATGTATGACCGTTTCACAAGTAATCAAAGTGCTGTTTTCTTGTTATCTTTTTCCACTCTTACAATTTTTTGCCATCAAAAATTAGCTCTAACACTTGTAGATCGACTTTCATATAAAACTGTCAATGAGGTCTTCATTTTTTTTTTTACTACATTGAACACTCAAATTTGCAGCTGAAGTCAACCTGAGCTCTGATTTGAGCATATTAAATAAGTCGTGTGTATGACTGTGTGCTTTGGAACTTTGAGAAATAAGGTCCTAAATGCTTAAATTTGGGCATCCAAGAATAAAATTGGCACTGCATAATTTGACCTTCACTTCTTTATGAGCTTCGATCCCCGACTATGAATATGAGATGAAAGTACCAGCTATAGGATGCTATGAAGACAAGTTCTGAAACATTTGAGTAATTTCTGGATGACACATCAAGGCAATGTACCAATGAGGAAACCAGTCGTTTTGAATTCAGTGTAGAAAAATGGATTATGTATATTAAGCAAGGACCTGGAATCATTCTCTGAACAAGACATTTACACAGCTATACACTAAATGAAAGAAAGTGTCTCTTTGGGGTGAGGTTTAAAAAAAGTGGTGTTACATAATTCAGGCTTGATGAAACCAGGCACTCTTACAAATTTCCCAATACTTGGATTTCCAGCCATAACAGTTTTTAGGTACAGTTTGTATCTAAATACCCAAACCAGATCACCATGAAATACAAGAATTTCTGTGAGGAGGGTCAGGAACATCTGTTTCTCTGCAGGAGATCAGAAATCAGCACTGATGCTCGTGCAGAGGGAAGAAAACAATGCAACTCATCCCATATGCCCAGAATATGAAGATTTCAGAGATAATATCATGTAGGTAGGTAAATATTTTTAGACTGGTTAGCTTTAGGGAACTAAGATCATAAAACAACAGAGAAGATGCTAAAGGTCCTGTCTAAAAGAACGGAAAATATTATTAACAAAGCCATTCTTGTGACTTCATCCATAACAAGAGATGTAAATCTGGCCAAATTTAGCCAAACTAGGGAGAACAATTCAAGGCTTGACAACATCTTGTCCTGTCCCTGAGTGGATCATCCACAGCTGTACCCCCCCTTTTAGCAGCTGTTTTCAGCACCTACTGGGACAGATCCTAAGAGAAAGAACCCTATTCCACACCTGCAGAACAATCCCTGGTTCTTTTACATAGAGCACTGCAGGAAGATACAGGAGGGACAGAAATGGCTTGGCTCTCTTCAAACAAGCAGATGTCTTTATGCATGAGCAGTGTGTGGGAGACACTCTCTAGCAAATTACAGTGCTACAGGGTCTGGCTCCATGAAATTAGACATTGGATCCGGAGATTAGAAACAACACATGCCACTCAATTAGCAATACATTGGCTGCCAGACAAGCTCTGGGGCCATTTTTCATGATCGTGGGTCTTATCTTGAAAACCAAGTTTCCTCCCACACTTCAGTGCTAACATCATGTTTAGTGGTAATATGTGACCATCACTTCAAATGCCTCTAAACAGAAGGTATTACCAGTGGGCTCACCTAGTACCTACTCATTGGAATTTGCCTTCAGCAGAGAACACGCTGAGCATACGCCATGACTGACACTCCATTCTCAGCTAACATCCAATTCAAAGTTCAGCTATAGATCATTTTCTGCCATGTATCCTTTGAGAGTCACCATTGAGACACCCATTTACTCAGAAATGAAGAAATGAGAAGAAGCTGATTCCCCCTCCAAAGGAAGCTGTATTTCCTAAAATGACAGATATTCTGGAGTGTCAGATGATCAGAACAGCGTACAGTAACTGCAATGGCACCTAGTAGTCCAGAACAAACTAATACTGACTCTTGAGCTTCAACAGTAAGCTCTACAAGTGTCATGTTCCTGGTCACAGCCTCCTGTCACAACAGTCTTTCACAGACAAAGGACAATTTGGAGAGTTGGGCTGCAGTCTTTTGTTTGTTATCTATCATTAATCATGTTTCCTTGGGCAGTGGAAGAATACTAAAAGGTTTCTCAAACACACCACAAGCTAGGAGACACTGTAACAGCTGGCATTAAAGCCCCTGTATTTTACATCGTGCTGCACTGTTCTGCTGTACTGTAACTGTTCTCCATCATCTTTCTTTGACACTAATCAGATCAGACACAGCTATTCTTCACATTTCGATTGCTCTCTTAACTTTTGTGTTTTCTTTTTCCCTGTAAAATCATGCTACAGCTTTCTTTTATTCCCTTCACACCTTACCTGTTAGTATTCTCCAGGACTTCAACCTTCTTACGCAGCTCACTATTTTCATTTGAACAGTTCTCAACTCTGGAGACAGCAGAAGGAAAGACAAATATTAAAAAATTAGTCCTTTATTAAAGACATTCTGAAACAAAACAGATTTGCTTTCACAGAGAGCTCTGTGATTCTGCCTGCATTTACAAAAAGTTACACCAATTAACTTTAGTCATAAGCTTTAATCCTGCTTCAAGGTGCAGAAGACATTGCAATAGATATTACTCGCTATAGAGCATCTGCTTACAGTGCTCAACTACAACCCAAGTAGGTGCAGCTTATTCAGGATAAGCTGCAACTACTTTTTGCCCCTTGAAATAGCAACGGCAAAGACCCTGCTCCAACCTTTTCTGTGCATCAGGCCACAGGACAGATGCTTAAAAGTCACTGAACATGTTCTTATTGTTAGCAATTATTTTGTGCAAGGGTGTTCCATGTGTGCATTTCATTTCTAGGATGAGGCACCACGTAATTTAACAAATACCTTGCTTCTGAAATCAGATCCTTGAATTTCAAGTGTATTGAGGTTAATAAGCCAGAAGATTCATTTCCAAATGGGTGCTCATTTCCTCACTGCCCCTGGAAACTCCCCTAACTAAAGGGGATTATCATATGACCTGCCACATATGAGGTCTAAGTAAAAATATGGGATTCCTAAAAGATAACTATGACCTGCCTGAATAGCTTTCAGAAGAAAAAGGTAAAGGGAAATACTTTCATACCTGGATATATATGCTAGAATTTCACAAGAGCCTAAACCTTGAGAAAGCAAGGCTTCTCCATAACGACATACGAAGAACAAAAGGAAATTTCATCAAGGATATCACCAAAGATGGTACACAGGGTTTAGCAGATCCATCTGGTGAAGTGCGTAAGAAAAATACCAGGATACTTGTCTCTTGGAAGAAAGATTAATTTGGGATATAAATCACTAACTGGGGATTTGGCTCCTTCTTGTTAAAGGAAGTCAATTGGTCACATGTTGTTTTCCTGAGTCCTGCTTATTCTCCCAAGCAGTCTTGACTCACCCACTTCCAATTTCTGTCTCCATCTGCGCTAGAAGACAGAATATATTCATTCTGACCCTACCTTTCCCTGGACACTGCCCACCTACTAGACCAACACAGTTGCACAAGAGAAAGGCTGGTAGTAGACGGGTCTTGCCTTATTTCAGGTTTAAGGTCTTTGGCAGCACATTACCTAAGCATTGGAGATAGACACAGTTATGCATGGAGCATCTCAGCACATGCACCACAGAAGCCAGAAGAAGGGCCTTTTCTCAGTCACAACCACGAGATGGCAGCTGGCACTTTGTGCACGAAACAGTCCCAGCATCAACAGCTGGATCCCTTCCCATTGCAGGAACCAGTGCTATTGGAACGTTTGAAACAGGAAGGAGGCTGGCTTACTTTTTTTCCAGACTGTCCATGTATTCTTTCTTTTTTCTTCTACTTTCCTGGGCAGAGATCTAAGGAAAAGGGAAGAAAAACACCAAATATTTGCGAAGAAAAAAAGCAGCAGAGATGAATTAATAAACTGGTAAAGAGCCCTGACATTATTTGATTCAAGCCTCAGCACTGATCTCATTCCTATTCCTGGCAAGCAAAGCACTGACTTGGTCTCTTTCCACATCCTGGAGCAAGACTGCTCCCTCTCAGTAGTAGGAAAAAGATCACTCTGCTCTTACAGAACTATCCTTAAAAAGCAAATCAGATTCATCTGCAGAGAATATCATCCTAGGTCAAATACTAGAAGATGATGCCAAGAGAAAATCCTGCAGCTGGGAGAGGAAAAACCAATGCATAGGTTAGAAATCAGCTTTGCAGAAAAAAAGACTTGGGGAATCCTGATGGACAACCAGACAAACATAAGTCAACAATGTGCCCCCATAACAAAAAATGCCAACCAGGGCCAGGGCTATGTTAGCAAGACTGTAGCCAGCAGGTCAAGGGAAGTGTCTCTTCCCCTCTATTCAGCATCTGCAAGACCACAGCTGAGAACCATGTGAAGTCTGGGGCTCTGAAATAAATACTTCGGATATATTGAAGCAAGTCCAGAGGATGGCCACAGCTATAACAAGTACGCTGGAGCACATGGCATACCAGCAAAGGCAAAGAAATCTGGGTTTGTTCAGATTTAAGAAGATAAGGAGGGAATCCTATTGCTAAAACAAAGATGAATTCAGTCTTCTCAGAGGTGTATATAAAAATGACAAGAGCACTGAATACAAGTTACAACAAGAGAAATTCCAATTAGACATAAAGCTTTTATTTTATTTTATTTTATTATTTTTAACCAGAAAAAAACAGCCTAATATGGAAACAGGTTGCCCAGAAGGAGAGGCTGAGGACACATCACTCAGACCATAAAATATGACTGGACAAGCCACTTAGTAACTTGACCTAAGCTGACTGCCTTCAAAACAAGAAGTTGGACCAAAGGACCTCCAATGATCCCCTCCAATACAAGTGAGTAGTTATATGAAAGTGGTACATAAAATGCATAGGGAAATTTAAAAATTTTTTGAAAAATCATATTAGACCAAATTTCAGTTAATTGTGGGCAAATTTACACCTGCCTGCCAAAACAGTAACAGAATGCATTAACCTTCAAAGATGTGCTAACATCATCTAGAACAAGCAAATTTGCCAGGTCTGAAAAAAAATGCTTTCTTTCCCATCACTAGCTCTTTGCCATCTTGGGAGAAAGAGAAGACTTGCAAGGCATTTCCCAGCCTTGATATCAACCATTCATCTAAAGGTCATGGAATTCAGTGATCAAAAGACTAGAGTGCTGAAATACACAGTCAGACTTTAAAACATGAAATGGTGGAAAAGAACACCTTCATCACCACGGAAAGGACACAGAGGTCTTTGCCTACCCATAAGAAAAAGATTGTGCTGTTTTTAAAATGGAGTCAGGCAACAGCAACTTGATACTCTACTTACTAAATACTCTATTGTTCGTGTGTTCAGGTAAATACCTAGACAGAGAGGCACTGTCACAGTGGCAGACAATTTGATGGATGCGTTAAGGAACAAAGAAAAATACTTTGTTAAAAGACATCTTACAGCATTCAACAGTACAACAGACCACTGCTACTGAAATGTTGCAAAAAAAAATAATGAAGGATGAGTAGGTATGAACCAAGCAAAATCACTAAACAAACATTTATTTACCTTGTTCTTTATTTTTCTGCGGATTTTCTTCAGCACTTTCTCCTCTGCCTTTGTCAGGGGCAGTTTAGTTGGGATTGGGTACCCCTCTGCTATCAGTGTCCTCTTCTCCTCCTCTGTCAGGATGAGCGGGCCAGTCCCCTGCAATTTCTGCAAGTGTCACAGAAATGAAATAACACCACGGTTAGAGCATGCATCCCTAGAGAAAGGATGTTAGGGAACAGAGCGATGGTCAGCACTGTGTGCGAGTCAGCACTCTCCCACTCTGTCTACCAAGCCGGCAGTTTCTTGCAATTGGGAGTGAATGGAAGGGGAAGACCTTTTAGATAGCTTCCATTCAGAGACTGAACCTTTGGGGCAGGATTGTCTCAAAACAGTTGCTTTCAGCCCAGCTCTGAGGCCAACAGAAAAACTCCCTTGGCTCAAATGGAGAAAGAGACAAATGAGAAGCACTGCTGAAAATCCCTCCCTAAAAATCACCACTTGATTTCCAAGACGTAGCAACAAGCGGACAGATGCAGATCTACCAGTGACAAGTTAACTCAGCAGAGCTGGGTGCTAATAATGTGAAACACAACCCATGATGGGAGAAACCTCCTAATACTGCTCAACCCTGCCTCAAGTCAGAGGAGAGGCACACACCATTCCCTGTGGGAACAGGGTAGACAAGAGGGCAAGAACTGCTGGATATGCAATTTTGACCAGAGATGGGTGCATCCAAAGAACAACAGAAATTAGTAAGGTATGGCAAAAACAGTAATTAAAAAAAAATCTAGAAAAATTGAGCTCAACTTACATGTGGTGCAGTCAGAAGAGGGGAATTGGAAAGCGCTGAACCTGTGCGCGACGTGACTTTAGCCGTGGCTTGCAGCTGGATCGGGCTTGAAGGAGGGAGCGACCTAGCTGGGCTCTGCCCTCCTTCAGAGTCACTGCCATGACTGCTGGGAGGGGTTGGAGGCAAATGCAGGGGGTCGACTGCTGAATGGCAAGAGAGAAATACAATGTAAGATTTGGAGGTGCTAACGTAAACTTCCACTAAAGCCACCGCTGCCACCACCACCAGTTTTCCAGGGCTAGGACTGTATGCTAAAAGATGGGTCAAGCAAAAGAAGAAAACTGGAAAACTTTCAGAGCATGCAGGTCTCCAAAGGAGGCATGAAACACAGCAGCTGTTTTTAGGTTCAACAGACAAAGCAGGGCTCTGCTCATCTGCTCCAATTATTTCTACCTATCCTTCAGCTTCTCCAAATGCCTTGAGATTTAAGTATAAACCTCCAGTACAAGTACGCTACTTGGGAAACCACATTGGCAGACAGGGCTCTGAGCCAGTGCATCCTCTTTCCAAAAACAACAGCCTCTCCCAACCTTGCTATGGATTTAACAAATTGCCAGTATTTTTCAAGAGAAGATAACATACCCAAGATGTTACATCAACAGTAAGAAAAGAAATATTTTAGCCCCTAAGGATCTAGTTTGGCACAACTGGCAGGTAGTAACAACCTTGTGACAGTGAAGGCTTTGCCGTACTGATGGAGCAGGAATAGCATAGGTAGCCACCGCAGGAACCTCTTTCACTTTGTGTTACCCAGAGCCATAACCAAACTTCTACTGTACTTGCAGCCAACAGAATTTGTGCTGCAACTGGCAAGCATAATGCTGCTTATGACCAAATGGGGTCTGGACCAAGAGAAACGGTACAGTCTCACCTACTCAGATTACATGGACAACTTAGTTATGGCTCTTTTGGATGTCCACTAACTCATTTTTCCCCTGAGATAAATTTAAAGTAATCACAACTGGGAGTAGGAAGATATAGAGCTCCATTTTCCACCTTCCACTTCTTTTACGCTTTGCAAATTGGAGTTGAAAAGATCAAATGGGTGGGGGGGGAGGAAGGAACAAAAAGAGTAACAAAAAGTTACTACACATTAGTTTCTTTTGGCTAGCATCTTAACTTTGGTTGCCAGATGTACACTTGTAGAACAGTAATGCCTTTAATCTCACAAAATTGAGCAATCCCATCTATATTTCGGGTTAAGATACAGCTTTTTTTTTCCAACTGCTAAGTCAATTGCCTCTCTTCCTAGAGCAGATCTACTTGTCTACATAAAAGAATTCACTAACAGAACACCAAGCGTTCCTAACTGAGATACCGTTATCTTCTTAAATTTCAGTCAAAATACTTGGCTCTTTCAAACTTTTTCCAGGTTAATAGGTTATATGCCACAAATTCATATTTTACATTTCAGTCAGGGATCATCACTCCTTCCCCCTCATCTATATAGTTCAAAGGGACCGTGGTGGTTCTTAAACCTGAACTGCAACAAATATGCTAAAACCAGATGCACCTACTTTAATTTCATATACACTCTCTTCCTTGTTTTTGCAGCAGAGGTCAAAGAGGTTAAAACCAGCCAAGTTTCCACTTGTGCTCTTCATATTTTCTATGCCTCAGTTAAGTTCCCTCAAGTTGATTTCTCTTCAAACCTAAATAATCCCGTACTTTAAGGATTCAGGCTCCCTTCAGCACTTGAATAATTGTTAGGTTGTTAGAGACAAAATAGAGATCATTTTCTTTGTGATGAGCAAGACCAAAACAAAGAAAAAGAACATATAAATGGATCGGAAAAGCTGGCTTTTTAACAGCCTGAGTCAAATCCCTAGAAGGCAACAGCTTCAGCCTAAAGTTTAACATGGCAAACAAGGAAGCCAAATATTTAATCAGGGTAAAGTACATTCATCGCACATTCTGGTCATCTCCCTTGCATGTGTTGGGTTGGTAATTAACAGACCTTCCTTAGAAGAGAGGTTCAGAAACTGATCCACTTCATGGGGCTCCAATTTAATCTCTGGAAGCACTTTCTGGCTCAGTGGTTTCATCTAGAAAAGAGAAATTAACAGCATGAAAACCCAAAGCACACTTCTTAAGGTCTTTATAGAAGGATACAAGGATGATTTCTCCATAAATGGAGAGATTTCTCTCTCCTACTCTGCTACAGGCAAAGCCTGAACTGCTTCACACAGTTTTGCTAAGCCAGGCTACAGAGAATGCTGCCCTGACTAGTCCTGCTGTGGCTTTTCTTATTACTATATTTAGCTAAATAAAAGATTACGCCTCAGAGATGACATTTCAGACTGAAAGCTAGCAGGCAACCCACTCAAATTACTTCTCTTAGCAACGGAGCTGCCTCTAGGATTTGCCGGACTGCACAGCCAGCTTGAGCACAGACAGAAACGCTCCTGGCAGCGGGTGAGAGCCTGTTCAAGGCCATTGTTACCTGCGAGCGAGATCCAGGTGTCACTCACTGAGCCCTGGATTGTCAGACCCAGCTTCATTTCACAGTTAGGAGGAGAATGAACAGAGACGGCCATGACCAACAGACAATGGGAGGACATCTGACTTGCCCTGTTGACAGGGCTGGTTCACGAGGCTGCCAAGCTGCTGGCCAGTCTGCCTGCATGCTACATCCCCAGGCCTGAGGAAGTGAGTCTGGCACACCAGCATGCTCAGTGTGGCCAGAATCTCTCCGAATAACCTGTGTAACTAATCCATGTAATGGTAATGAGCCACCAGTTCGTCCCAAGATGCTCTTTGTAGTATCAGAATCCCAAGCTACAACAAGGCTATGTACTGGGGACAGTACATGCAGGCTACAAGAGGACTATGGGAAAGTTCTGTTTCAGTTTTCCCAGTTTCTCATGAACATGTTGCACATATTTCTGACCCACATCCTAGTGGGAATGTTTATTTCCAACATTTTCTAGCTCCAGATGGACTGGATTGCCATCACACCCTGGGGAACAAGAACTGTCACAGTACTTTCTCCACTGATGAGGAGCTCTGGTGAGCCATCAGCTGCTGCAGTTCATTCTAAACAGCCAAACTAAGCCCTTGTGAATGCCCACTGGCTGCTCCAGCTGTGGTCAGAAAGGGATCACAAATGCCTTACTGGGAAGGTTGGAGTGAAAGCAGCAGCACCTCAAAATGTCAAAGCTTGAAGGGCCTGGCAAAAGTGACTTCGTAGGTGAAACGGAGAACACTCCAGTCACGTCAAATAAGGAGTCTCACCCTGATGAAGGGAAGGTGCAGCACTAAAGCAAGTCATTTAGACTTGCTTGAAAAGAGCTAAATGTCTTGCTTTATAAATGTCTTATAAAGCAAGACATTTAGCTTGTCAGACTCTATAGGGCAAATGGGTTAGTCACTTTAGGTGGGACTGGCTCATAAGAGGTCGTTTAAATATTTTTTAAAAAGCATCAGCCCCAGGCTTTTGCATGGTCTAGCATAGAAGAGAAAACTGTCCACCCAATCATTAAGACCTGAAGATGCAGATACGAGTTTTGAAGCACAAACTCTTACAGCAGTAGTGGGACACCAGCAAACATTAGGAAACATTAAAGCTGACTGCAGCACACCCTGGATTGACACCTTTGGCACAAAGGAGGTCACACCAGCACGTAGCATCCTAGGAGAATCTGTACCTAATTGCACAAAGAGAAGAGAAAGTCTGCAAGTACCAGGGCATCAGCCTGCAGCTCGGCTTGCTCCCCCTCCAGCGATGTGGCTGTGACAGTGAGACTGACGGAGGGAGTAAGGCCTGACGTCTCGCACAACGCTGGCTCAGTCTTTATTGCTGCTGGAGTCAGCTCGGTACCCAGACACCATTCCTCATTTTCCAGGTCACCTGCCAGGGAAGGAAATTGGACACCACATGTTTAGGTCAGAGACAGAGAGACTACAAATGAAAATAATGTCATCCCTCCTCCAGAGAAGGGAAACAAACACAGAAGGCATTTCAGTCCATCAGCAACACTCTGCCCTTACTATTCAGCTCCCAGTCAATGCAGACAACTGTTTTGGGGCTGTAACCTAATCTTCGCCCCAGGACACAGAAAGGAGCAGTGAGGAAAGACACAGAGCACTAATCACTGCACACTGCTGAAAGCTGCTAACACCAAGCAGAGCAAGACTAAACAAGCCTTTGGGCAGAGCAGCCAGGGAGCCACGTCCTACACACGCTGATGCCTGTTGACTCAGTTGTGTTCCTCCTTGCAGAAGTAGGGCTTAGCCAGTCCTCTGCTCCTCTCACTGCCTATGTGGTATGCCACCACATACCTGGAGTGGTGGCATTACACTTCTAAGAATAAAGGATTTTACACTCTCTCAACTTTCTCAAAGGTTTTTCCCCAATGACTCCTTTAGTTAGTATAAAAGAAGGCAGTGGCTTTGACGATTTCACAGGAGCACCAGTGGCATGGTGATCACACGAATTTCCTCCCCAGAGCATCTGGGGGACACAGCACTGGATGCCTATTTTGACTGGCAGCAATGAAACATGCACCCTATGTTGGCAGAACTGGCCCCAGCCGCCACTTACGGCAAGCTTACTGATCAGCAGAAAGCCACATGACCCTTTGCTGAACAAAGCTGAACAGTTTGCCTTGCATTATCAAGAACTGGAAGAAGGTTGGTCTGGTAAGTTGCTAGCTCCGTTTCCACTCATGGGGTAGCGACTGGGAGGGAAGACGTTTGGCTTGCAGAAAAGGGATTTATTTTCCTGGGTTTAAAGTACGACAGAGAATCAAGAATTCAGGATTCAATCTTTAAAGTAATTTCCCACAGCCATTAAAATCCTTATTAAAAAAAAGGTAGATGTATTTTTGGCAGTTGCAATTCTACCTTTAAAAACTCCCATTCCTACTGCTGGAGTTCAGTTGTATGGTGGTCCTTCCTCTTGCAGCAGATTACCCCAGCCCTCTGTACTGCACCCCAGCAGCATACAGCGCAGTCCTCTGCCACAACTCGTCAGCAGCTGCGCGAGGCACATCCATAAATCAAGCAGTTGGAATCCAAGGCCAAACATACAGAAGGGAAAAGGCTGTTGATTTTCCTTTCAGAGCTCTCTCCTGCCTTCATACGCAGTATTTATGGCATATATGGAATTAAAGCACATGCACAAAGAGGAGTGCAGTCAGTACACAGCAACACAGCTTCAAATTAACTGGACACCACACCAGCACGGTGGGAGTCAGCCAGGGGGCCGCGGCCATGCCACCAGCAGCCCGCGAGGCTGCTACAAGACCACTACACATCTCGGCAGACCATGCTGGCGAGATGTCACTGGAGTTCAGCTGCAGGTAGGTAACAAAAATAAGAGCAGTCTTACAGCCTCCGTGTTTGCCTGCCTCTGCCGTCAGGACCACACAGACGGGCGGCACGCAGGCGCTGGGTGACTGCAGGATGGGAGAGGTACGCACAGCGCCAGGGCTGGTCCTTGCTTTGTGGTGGGACCTAACCTCCGCCGCTGGCAGGGAAAGGGGTAATCTGAGAAAAGGCACACTGAGGGATTAAAAATGAAAACACGTATCCTGTAATCAGACGCTCCAGAACTGCCAGCCCAGCTCTGCCAAGAGGAGTAGCTGTACAGCAAGGGCTAAGCACCGTGTTTAAGTTGTTGAAAGGCTTACTCCCCAAGCATTCCGGGAAACACAGAATTATAAAAATAGACGTATTTACGACAAAAAAAAGAGGTAGCATTGTCTAAATATTAACTCAGGAGAGAGGACGTTGCTCTTTCCACCCTCCCTCCTGCACCTCCCTACTTACACACACAGAAACGCCATTCCCTCTCTGTCAATTGCAATGAAACATTTGGTGGACTCCGCCTTGATTGGTGTGTGTAGATCATTCAGATAAGACTTTTAAAGGACTAAGTTTGCCTGAAAATCCAGAATCCCTTGGCAAATGCAGCTTTCAAATGTTTATTTGGATAACTTCTGCCAAAGCCTTCCCATCACGGTACAGCGTGGAGGCTCTGCTTGCTGCCTGTCTCACCTCGGGGTCAAGCTGTACTGTGGCAGTGCCCGCAGCGTCTGTAGGCCACCTCAGCCTCCCTTTGCGAGGGCAGGCTACTTCTAAATTAGAGTTGTCAGTGAACCAAGTAATTAGCCCTGAACTTTCTGAGATTTCCATCATGCACATCGAAGAGAAGTCTAGCCATGGGCGCGCAGCAAAACAGGGCACGTCCTCTAAGGCTGTGGGTTTTGATGTTTATCGCCTCTTATCCCGCAGCTCATCACAGGGGCTCAGCTGCTGTAAGGCAGCAAGACACGCTGGCCTTCAGCCCGTCCCTGTCCTCCCAGGAACCTGACTGTGCCGACAAACCTGACGTCCCTGTCACTGCCACTTAGCTCCACACTACCTGCTCCGAGTTATTCGAGGCACTGAAGCCAGTCTAACGAGTTCACAGGGTTACAGATGGTTTTCAGAGACAGCAACACAGTGCATTTAACACTGAGGTAACTTTGAAGGACTGCATTTAACTCTTCTTTGACATTGCCTTTTAGGCATGCATGGTGACAGCTGTCATTCCCGATGAACTCTCTGAAAACCAGTGATGGAGCAGCACACTGGTTGAATCCCATCTCGACACTGCCCTCTCCCTGCTTTTTCCCAGCCCCTGCTACACAGTCACCACCCTGGTCACCAGTGAATCACTTTCTTCTGACATCTTCCAGCTCCTGAAGTCGCTGGTGATCTCTCCTTCAAGGCAGGAGAGCTGCGAGGACATTTCTCCCTCTCCTTTCTCCCCTTTCTGAGTACAGTAGTGATACTACCTGAAAATCATTATTAGCTTATTTCTATTCTTCTAACAACCCCTAAGAGCTTTAGTCTACTCTGCCAAGCCCTGTACTAGCAGAACTAGGAGCCCTTGCCCCAGACTCCTAGAGAATACTGCACAAAACGAGATACATTCAGGCACATGGGAAAAATTGACCAGACTACACAATACTGGTCATATTGAAAGGCATGGCACAGCCTTCATGACATTATTTCTGATGGAGGGGTCTGAAGAACCATGACAGTGGGTTTATGGGAGGATGGGAACAAGCAAGGAAATGCACATGAAATCTTGAAATGAAATACGCACTGAAGGAGAAAGGTGGCATCTTCTCCAAACCAAACAAGACAATTGTCGCAAAAGTAGACGACTGGAGTCTGTAAGTTGAAGGTGAGCATTCATCTTTGTATCTGTCATGATCTAGGAGGCACACATGAAGTATTGAGACAGAGTCCAAAACAACAGGCTGAGAAAATGCCCATGGTGATTGTGTTGTGGATGGATATGGACAGGACAGCACTACACTGCCAAGATGAAAAAAAAAAAAAAAAACCACTGCAAACCACTCAATAATAAGAAAAGAAAGCCCAAACGAGGTATTTAGCTATCCAAATGGCTAGGGAAATCCACACCCTAAAGCTGGTCACTTCGGCTATTAAAGATCTCTTCTCAGCCTTCAAAACCCTGACACCAAAGTTCACTGCTGAGCAAATGAGCCTGACTGCTAGGAACCTCTTGCCCAGATGAAATTTCCTATGAACTTCACAGCTCTGTCATGCAGTGACTCTCTAGATGAGAAGCGTTCCCCTTCACCTACCTTTTCAGTAAGTCCATGGATGCCAGGCCTTTTGGCTTAAGCTATCCATACACTTCGCAAAATCTCAGCTGAAGATCCTACACGCAATGCCCTAGCACTGTTAAATTGCACACACAGAGTATGTAAATTGAACATCACAGTTGCAAAGCACCCTGGTATTCAGAAATACCTATGAAGGTTTATATCAGTGTGCTTTTACATATTATATAAATCTAAAAATAGCAGGGTTCCCAGTGTGATCGAAAACTTTCTCTGTAGCACCTGAACCTTACCCAACACACAGAGTGCACAGCACTCCCTTAACACCAAATACATTTCAAATTCTGTTCCTACAGAGGTGTTTAATTCCCTCCAAGGGAACAATCAAAATGCTTCACCAACTGGAATTAATTTCCACAGCAGTCCTGAAAATTCAAGTGAGCCATGGAGAGATTAAGGCCAAAAAGTATCTATTAATTTAAAATGACCAACTGGAGACAACCGGAATTTGATTTTTAAGATGATTTAGCACTGTTATTATACGTTATCAAAGCAGTATGCATTGAGTTCAGGTGCAGCTGTGAGCATCTACCACTTCTGCAAGTTAAACCTCCATTTCAAATCCAGTATCCAGAAAAACAATTCACCACAGTACCCACAGTTTGTGACATGCATCTAAGATCTCCCACATCCAAGACCAAAATTACATTTCTTTAGAAAGCTTTGGTAATTAAGCTGCCTCCCTTTTTTCCTTCAGGCTCTTCTTTAGTACGCATCTTCTACCTTCTTTAAAAAAAAAAAAAGAACAACAAAAAACAACAAAACAAGGAAGAAGCCTTACAAAGCAGCAAAGCAAGTTCAATCAGTGTACTGAACAAAATTCTCACTGATAAGAACAGCTTTAAATACGGGCTTTTCCAGCTGAACTCATCATGTGTCCTGCTTGGTCCCAGGTACAACACTGATAACGTGTTGTAAGAACTGGTATATACAATAGCACAGAAGAAGCTCAAAATGAGATGCAGTTCCCTCTCTATTGTAAATGTGCACACGGTGCACATTTACTCAAACTGTCCAAGTAGCAAGCAAACCCTTTCTGTCCTCCACCTTTAGTTTAGAGCCCCTAATCCTGCCCCAGGTTCAATCATCTGCAGTTAAGATGGACGATGCTAGTAGGACCTACCCAACATACCACAAGTGGACTTTCCCTTTTTCCTTTTAAGGATCCTCCAGATCCTTACACCCAAAAGGGAAAAGATTGTTGAACATTTTGCTCAGCGAAAGCTTAACATCTTTAAAATCCATTATGAAGATTGAGTCACACAGAAGTGCTTGGCTTTTGGCGCACAACACACCCGAATTCTTAATTTCTCTCTATGCTGCCCACCACAGACATTAAAATGGTAATTTTTAACAAAAATGGAGTTCATTGCTGCTCTAAGCATCACAGCTGTAGCAATAATCAGTACATGCGATTTAGGCATACATGAAAAACATACACAACTAAAAAGGGCTGTGTTTAAATAGCAACCAAAATACCACCTCTACAGATTCCTAACGTTGTCCTTTCAGCTGCCAATATTTCCTATGAAGAGTCCTGGAACTAGAGGGGGAAGGAAAGCAAAATAAAGCAACCCACGTGCTTTGCTATAAGATGTTTATCAGGTCCCATTTCTATGAAAATCAGTCAAAACTCTCCCATGGAGCTCTCAGGTAGCTGCCAGCTGCTGAAGTAAGAAGCCAGGAAGCCACAGCAGTTAGGAGGCTGTGGTAACTTAGAGAAAAGGACAGAACTACTTCTGCTCCTAGATGCGCTTAAAAGGCTGTTAAGAACCTATAAAAGCACGTCAGGATTAATATATATATATATTAATATATATATAATATATTCTACTTCTGTATTCATTAAAAACATGCACACATATACATACATTTATATATTTAGACATATTCTCTTAACAGCACCATGTGCTGTTCTGGGATACTCATATTTCTCTGATGACCTACAACATTTTACTTCTTCCTTGGCTTTCCCTTTCCTTTTTTTTAAAAAAGTATTTACTTCTATCCAACATTATGCTTTGCTTTTTGAATACAAATTCTTTAGTCTCACCCAACATACCAACTCCTCTCCTCAGAAAATGTCTTCTCCAATGTCAACTGAATTTCACCCTCCACAATAGATGTGCAAACAGAGCTTATGAAATAACTAAAAAGACGTCCCTTGTTCCTCACGTTCAGCACTATTCATTGAAGAGTTTAACAGAGGCACTTTTTGCATGCATAGCCAAGTTGAATCAGGAACTTGCTCTGTATTTGAAATGAAATCAGAGATGCACTACACATTTCCACCCATACCCATACAAGTGATGAGAATGCAAGCATTCAGCAAAACACCGTCATTGTCACCTCTTTCCTGCAGTAAAAAGGAAGACAGCACCATTAGGCAAACTAAGCCACATGAAGGACATACAACAGAACCTAATCCTGATGGGCAAAAAGAGAAACCCAACCAAAAAACAACGCATACCACCATTACCATGTCAGATTGTAATCACACAAAGAACAGATGCATGTGCTGCATCGTCATTTGAAACAAGCCTGCAATAAGACGCGTAGAAGCATCGAGGATTATCCTTATATGCATTAGCAGAGTGAAAAGGCTGTCCTTGTCTCCTCAAAGTTCACTTTCCAAGGAAAAGACAAAATGGCCAGAGAGGGATGGAACAGGAAGCTTAAGGAGACAGCAACAGACCGCTCGTCCAAGTGCTTTGCACGTCTGTCAGAAAAGACAACTCGGGACAGGGTAGCGCAAGAAGATCCCTAATGACTGACTCCACGTGCTCCCCAGCTCCCATTTAAAAAATTCCCCTCTTCAGCTGCTTCATGGGTTTCAGCAAGAGGCCTCAAGTTTCCTCCTCTCAGTCCATGACAGACCTCGCAGTGCCACCCAACGCAGTGCTCGTCACACGTTAATAATGGGCTCTCAGTCAGAGCAGGAGCTCCGCTCACACCAAAGGCCCACGTGTGCCAAGCTGTGCTTCGGCCAAGCATCCAGCCTGGACCCACCAGCAGCAGGATGACTGCTTCCTTGTCCTCCCCAGGCCAGGGCTCGTGTAACCCCTCAGCAGACACAAGCTCCCTTCACAGCACCTGAAGGACTCGAGTCCCTCCTGTCCTCAGCGAGGCGAGAGCCCACAGCCACAAGAGCTTGCTTTGACAGCTTTATCAGGCAGCGGTCCCCCCACCCCGAATAATGACACCGAGGCCCTTGAAATGGCCTCCACAAAGGAGATGCTGTTTGACTGCCAGACTTCTTAAAACACCAGGAAGGGGAAATTAAATAAAGGGGGAGCGATACAGAGCAAAATAAAGCAGCAGCGATACACGGATGTCGCAGAAGTGGCCTACCATCTAACGAAGGACCACCAGCCGTACCTGCTCCTCTCCTCCAAGTGGCCCAAAACCCACCCAAGCCCCTCACATTACTTGCAGCACTACCAAAGTTGTTAGGACAGAAACAGGGGCACTTTGTTCCTCCCACACCTAAAGAAAGCAAGGTCAATCCCCCTTTTCTGGGGAGAACTTCATGCCTTTTAAACCAGAATCAGCTTCTCACATAAGCCCAGTCAGGAGGTATCTCGGGGTTACAGGCTTTGCTTCAACCACTCTTCAGGCTGAGGCTGCACGAAAACACAGTTCTTGATGTTTTTATTTTGTTTACAGAGAGAAAAATGTTATTTTTATAGCATCACCCTTAACACGTGGGAGCAAGATGCTGAAATAGGGGCAAGCTCTCAAACGCCAGCCGCTGACTCAATGTTCAGCAAATGGGCTTTTATTGCCTCTGCAGATTTGCTCATGCCTGACAAGAAACTATCCTGAGAACCAAAAGCCACCATAAAAGAAGATAAATTCAGTCTTTCTAATCACTCCAACCCCTATATAGGTTCCCCCATCCCCTTTCTAGGCAAAGTATACTTTGCACTGTCACGGAGGTCAGAAAAAAAGAGTATTTGACGTACTGACAAGAGGCACAGACTAAGGTGGTGACCGGGTTTTACAACCTTAAAGCTTGACGGTATAACATGCTATGAAAGACTGTGATTTTTTTCCCCAGATATGTGAAAATTACCCATAGAAGCACTGTGTTCAATTTAAAACCATTCTCTCTCGGCACTCTGAATTTTTCTCCCCACGTGGATGCTCTGAAGGCACATCTGCATTAAGGCAGCAATCGGGCTTTGACGCACATTAAAAGGACTTAATGCTCACAGCAAATCGCTAAGTGAGCATGAACTCCCAGTGCAACAGTACAGCTAAAAGAGAATGAGATCACTGGCTCCAGAAACAGCAGGACTGGAAGTGGGAGGAGTATTCCCCTAATATTCATCATTTGGGAAACTATTCCAGGGAAATCAGCTCCCACAGTCACTTTATACAGAGTTTTGAAAAGGAACTGCAAGTGTTCCTTTGTTTGGAAAGGAAATGCAAGAATAGCTCCGTGTCCAGAAGATACACCATACAGGGCAGCACCAAAGTGCGGTTCGTTTAAACTGTATCCAAGCAGAAATCAAGAGGGAACTTAATCACAGCCTACAAACACCTGGGGAAAGAGGTTTCTGAGCACAGATGGTTCTGTACTCCAGCAGGGAAAAGGCCATAAAGAGATCTCACATGTGGAACTGGAAGCTAAAGGGGGTCTTACTGCAAATACGGTCGTCAGTTATAACAGTAAGCGTAAGTGAACACCAGAATGCCTACCTCTAAATCAAACCTAACAATTTCCAGACACACTGATGCAGAAGTAGACGTTTTAGGCTTGATTCATCATTAACTATTGAGATTTTGGACCTCAGACATATAAAAGGTCAGAAGTATTTTCATCCTTTTGACCTGCAGATGCTGATAAAGCCCGATTGCGAGCTTTCCATATAAAAATCACTCAAATATAAGTTATTACCGCCAAACAGCTTCCTCCCCATAAACAAATAAACAACAACAACAAAAAAATCCACACAGGGAAAAAAAGTGAAAAAACAAGTGAAAATCAAGTTGCACTGGCATGTACTCATAAAAATTATCAGTGGCTTTCACAGCATCTTTTCCAAACATGAATGAAATTCTTTAAAGAAAAGGGAACTGGACAAACCCAGCATAGAAGAAATTCCACTTCCATTGTTCACATCCCATGGATTTGGTATTGGGAGAAAAACAGACTGAAGTAGGACAATGCATATAGATATAGACTATATACATATAACCTATTATACATGTAATAAATATAGGAAATATCAGTTATACATATCCTATATGTACACACGTATCTATTAAGCACTTATATTCACATAAAAAGTATGAAGACCACTCTGAGCCTAGAGCCCACGGGTACCTCCAACGCAAAAAGGTGGCGCACAACAGATGACTACATTGCAGACTCTATAGATAAGGAAGCATTGCCCTGTACAAAGTGCTGTCTGGGAGGAGGGCTGGATTTGTCATTGCCAGGCTATTGGCACTGGAGAAGTGGGAGCCATGCACAGTGATTTTGTGGGTGTTTCTTTTTCTTCTCCAAACTATGTAGGGAGATTGAGTTGAAGCTTACAAGGAAATTTCAGCTTTAAAAGCACATTGCAGGCAAACATAACCTCAGCGATAAAAATCAAAAACGCAACAATACAGGTCATATTCTGGGGCCAGCCCCAGCTTTGGCACAGGCATGCATAGAACAGAAACATGCCATTTCTGCAGAAATCACTGTCAAACTTTTAGCCAAGGCAAGCTGCTTCAAATCCAAGTGCAACTTCAAAGCATTCCTGAGAAGGAAAGCATGAACAGGACAGCAGGTGGGGACCAAGACAAGCCTCAGAAGCAGAGCCTGCAGGGGACTAGGAAAGGAAGGCACCCAGCCACCTGGCCCCAGTCTGAGGAGAAAAAAAAATAAGCAAAGGACTAGTCAGCTGTTCACTCTCTCACCTCTGCAAGGCTCACCAAGTGAAAAACAAACAAAAAAAACAAATGCGCCCATTGCTAGCCGCTGCCTGATCACCGTAGCTTATCCCAGAGGATTAAAAGTCCCACACAGATGCTGCAGCCCCTGCCCTGTAGGTTTTCACCTACTGACCTAACAAGTCCAAAAGAAGGGGCAGCTGCTGTCCCAAGGAGTTTGTCCCTACAGCAGACAATGAATGGTGAGAGGGCAGGGCTGGACCCCAAGCCATACAGGAGGCTAATCACAATCACTGCTGAAACTCCTGGCTCACCTTGCTGCTGGCTGGCTGACCATGCCCTGCCTTTCCAAGCGCAGCAGAGACAACTGGAGAAAGACATGCACCAACTGTAACAGAAAGCTTTTCTTCCCTAACCATTTACAACTGCTGGAGGCAAACCTGTGCCCTGAAAGACCCCAATGGGTCCAAGAAGTCTCCTTACCCACCAGACTTGTTCTCAGCCTCCCCTCGGCCTCAGAAACCTGCTGTGAGAGGGGCAGCAGCACCAGCAGTGCTGTCAGTACCTGGGATGCAGCCTCCTTTCTTGTCCTCCCCTGGATCCCTCCCAAGCCAGGATCCTTACTCACCAGCTCCAGCAAACAAAAGCGTATGGCCAGCCAGCTGCAAACAAGCAGACCTATAAATCTTTCTCTCAAGTATCTTTAGTCTTAAAAGTTTATGCAAAACTGAATATAAGAATAGATTCTCAGGAGAAGAAAAAAAGCAACAACGTACCAGATGTCCTGCACACATCTGCTTTAAAACAGTTACACCTGCCAAGTGTACTCTTAAGCTGGAGATTTCGGGACTGGTGCTTTCAGTGAGTGCACATGCTAGCAACAACCTGTGAGTGTTTGAAAAAGCTCTTCTGCATAAAGCCAGGGAAATATTCTGAATACAAACAGGTCAGAACAACGAACTGGGAAAAACTGGCGCCTGGACCTTGATCTTATGAACACTTATAAACACTTTCACCTTGCAGTCAATGCGACTTCTCAGAAGAGTTGAGCCCAGGCTGAAGCATTATACCTCCAGCACTGTTTCTTTGTTGTTGTTGTCGCCTTTTTTTTTTTTTTTTTTGACTCTTTAGCTAAGATTGCCCAACAGGACCCTGCTCCAGCTGCCTCAAGGTGCTACTCCCATGGGAGCCCCCAGCCTTGGCTGGGCTGCATGACATGCACCCACAACCACCATCTGCAATACACCCATTGCCAAGGAAACAAAATTCAGGCTATTTTTAAAGGCAAACGGGCAGGCAAGGACAGCAGGCCCCTGTCAAAAAAGCACCCTCCCAGCTCCCCACTGCCCTTGTGGGGGCATCCTCCTCCCTCCTGTCCCACCCGAAGGCTGGGCCAGCACGGGGCTCGGCAGCCACCTCCAGCTCTCAGATGGCACCCAAGGGCTGAGCAGCAGATTAGTCTCACGCAATTAAAATGCACTGAGTTAAAAGAAGCAACGCACTGGAAGCCAGCTGGCATCTAAATATACCGAGGCACATTGCACTTGAGACATTACCTTTGTGGAAAGGAGCTAGCAGCTCCAGGTTACATTGATAGAATGCTGCTGGCATGACAACTCCAGTAGGGACCAAAACAGGTGCTTTTGCCAAGTACGTATTACCTAGTTGTACAGGCTAAAGGGGTCCGGCCCTAGAAATCCCTCCTTTTCCCCTCCCCTTGCACGTTCCCCCTCTTTGCCTGCCCATAAACTCCCACTGATAGAGGGGTCAGCAGTGCTACACACCCTGGGGAACAAGGCAGCGGCACTCATTGCTAGGAGAACTACAACGGGTCTAAAAAGAGAGTTAGAAAGAAGAAATGTTATTGACTTTACTTGCAAAACGAGAACAAAGCCTGTTTACTACATCCTTTGTACAAAACCCCAGACCCTTAGTTCTCTGGACCTAAACGTGAAGCTCTGAAACAGCATCCAAGCTCTGCTTGACCACTGTGTGCCATCTCCTTTCTCGCACCGCTCTCACCGCAGCTGAGCACCCACGCACGCACAGGCACATGCAAGAACCTCATGCGAGCCTCCTCATTAGCCTGTTTCTACCCTTGGTCCTGCAGGGCTGGATCCATGGAAATGATCATGGAAACACAACAGTAAGAACTCAGCAGTCATGCCCTGTGGGGTAGCTATTTGGAGATGGTGATTTATTTTTTTTTGCACATCCTTTGTATAAGCCCCTCTGCCAAGGGAATGGAGTTCACCAGTGTTGCCAAGAGCACTGTGTGCCTCTGCTGTCTAACCACAAAGATGCTTTCAATCTTCAGCACCAAATCCTGCAGTACTGCCACCTGCAAACTACCTCTCTCTCCCACTCGTGGGCTCAAGGACTGAAAAATGATCAGCATGATGCAATTTGGATACATATTTCAGCCATCCATGTTAACTGTAATACTGTGATTTCCTCAAGTATTTCTCTGAGCTTCAACATTTTGAAGTCAATACGTACTGAAAGGTTCATGAGAGTCATTCCAGGGTGAAGATTAAATAAAATCCCAAACACCAAGAACAACTCCTCCTCCTCCTCCTCCTCTCTTATGAAACACTGCAGAATGAGCAGAAGATGAAATACTTTCCATTCATTTTCTATTTTTAAACCCACTTGTTAATGTTTCTTGGCTTTTTAAAATATCATTTGACTAGAGCTCTATTAATTACCCAGTAGTCTCAGCAGTATGAATTTCTTCAGGATTTTTCCCCAAAGGAAACTCCCCTCACTTTTAGCCTAGTTTGGAGCTTCTCTGTTAACTTCTGGGGAAGCTTGCTTTCTGAAGTTTGTAGTGCTTGTTCTCCTGCCACAGTAAAAGTTTCTATCATCTCTTGTATGTATTAATTTAAAGATATTCACATAGAACAGTTTGGAAATACAAAACTTGAAGGCTTTATGTAGATGATGTTTCCAGACCATCTCTAAAGACCACGTCTCACCTTGAAAAGCCTTCTCAGATTTTATTTGTTGTCCTCAGCAAAATGCAGCCAAACTTGTGAAAACTGCAGCAGGCCCCACTTTCTTTGAAGAGAGTGTTTTGGACTACAAGACTGTCAGCCTTTGAAAACTCATGACCTGGTGGATCTTCATAAACAGCTTAGCCTGTTAATGCTTATACATAAGCACTAATCTCTCTCTGCCTTTTATTGCGATGTAGCTTAGTACTCTACTGCATTTCACTGTGAAGCTAATGTTGAACACATAAACAGGTTATTAGGAGTGAAATACAGCCATGGTGAGTACTCCTAAGAGATGCCAGTTATTCACGTCCTTGCTCCTCCACCAGCATTAGCTTTTAACTTGAACTCCCCTCCCTGCCAACAGGTATCTTCGTACCAGAACAAACAGGTTGGATCCCGTCCTCCCACTGTTCCTGCATTTCCCTTTTTTTCCCCCTTCAGATGTTTATAACAGCTGAATTAAACATGACTGCTAAAAAATGCCAGCGGTGTTCATCATATCCTGTGCATCACCATTTCCTACAACATTTTTAATGCTGCAGTCACTGTCTTCACAAAATCACCGATGGCTTCTTGATGCTTTTAATTCTTTGCCTTAATTTTCTTCTTTTCTTAAAAGTATATAAAAAAAAAAGAAACAGGACTTCAGCAAGACAGCTTTAAAGACTGGAACACCTGAAGCTGCATTCCTGCACATGTATTTATAAAAAATAAAAAAATAAAATGAGCAAGTTTTCATTTGGATACCAGAAAGCTCCACATACTCACTACTAAAAATAACTTGAGTTTAAAGGGAGGGGGTTGTTTTTTATGAAACTTGAAGTGATGTAGGCTGGAAGAGACCTGTGGAGATCAGATTTCCCAATCCTTTGCTCAAAGCACAGCCAGCTCAGATGAGATTACGCAGAGCCTGTTCTGGCTCATCCTTGAGTACCTCCACAGATGAAGACAGACTCTGACACCTGTTGAAGCATTTGACCCCCTCATGGTGAAAAAGATTTTCTTAGCATCCAACTGGAATTTCCCTTCTTGCAATTTCTATTGTTACTCTTGTGCTATCACTGTGCACCTCTGAGAGGAGCCCGGCTCTGTCTTCTCTGCATCCTTGCATCACGGAGCTGCAGACAGCAGTAAGATCTCCCCTCTCTATTTTCTGCTGAAGACTGAAAAGACTTTTCATCCTTTCCTTACATGCCATGTTCTACAGTACTCAGACTTCACTCATTTTGTTTATCAGTCTCCATTCACCTTCAACAACCACAGGTTTGGATACATGGAAACAAGTGTATTTTTGGACCTTCTCCCATTTCTTTTGGATGAACACTTCAGTTTTCATTCACTATGTTAACAGTGAGAAGTTAGTAATTTCCATTGAGCACAATTTCCTTGTGTGTGGACAAGTTTCTTTACCCACGATGCCTAAAGGCTTAAATCAAAGCAATCCCCTCTGTGACTTCATTGTAGGTACCTCAGCTAGCACAAAAAGACCACATGCACCCTTAGGGCATCACCACCCCACCAGGAACATTTTATTACTCCACCACCATGGCAAGCAAACAAGGCATCAGGGGAACAACATGAATTTTGCACACATCAGTACTACCTTCGTTGAAGTTGTCATCAGTCGAGATGTGGGTGAGGGGAGATTGGGGCCGGGAGTCCCCACACAGGGAATAGCTGTGCTCTGCCTGGATGAGGGGCGCCGGGGATGCTGGAGACAGCTCCACCTCCATCACTTCATTCTTCTCAGACAAGAAGGGATCGTTCAAGAGCTGGCCTAGGACATCTGGTGAGAACTCATCCAGGAACTCTGTGAAGTGCTGTGGAGATAAAAGGGGGAAAAAGTCTATCTCCTTGCCTGTCTGCCTTGTCAACAACAGGAGAGCATTGATCAGAACAATCCCAGTATCTGCACCAGGCATCTGTGCCAGCCAGCAGCAGGAACTACCAGCCCTGCTTAAAGACCTCCTGCTACAATCGCTACTTCGAGTTGAAAAGCTACAGCTAGAACAGCTGTCCTCTCATAGGCACACATTGGAACAGAAAGATGTGCGATTAACTCACAACAAAAGTGGAAAATAGAAGCACAGTAGCCATGCCCTGAAGCAACCTCCTTTTTTGCCCCACAGGTGCTCAGTATGCCACCACCAATGTGCTACCACATGTCACCCAGGCACTGTGAAAGATCCTGCAGGATTTATTGTCAGAACGCTCTGTGTGTGGAATAGAACATGCTGGGTTAATGTCCACTGAAGCACAGAGCAGAAAAAGGAAACGTACACCGGCACAGACCCTCGGTGACCACGTATGACAACTCTAACTGCCAGAAGAGGCAATGTGCTATAAGAAAACGGGTCCACACATCTCCAGACAAGCAAGCAGTGCATTTGCTATGCACTAGATTTCCTGGCTAACTTATATATCTATTTCAGAAGTAGCATTCCAGCTAGGACAAGAGCACTCATCCAGTTTCCAGGCCCCACAGCTGGAGCTCCTGCCAGCCAGTACTAATTACCACTTTACTTATTACACTGGGTGCATTACACTGATAATGCATGATATGTCTGTGTGCACTGCGAATAACTTTGTGCTTGTTTCTTGTTCAAAATGAGCACAAACCACATCTCCTGGTTGTGATCTTCTTCCTTGAGACCCCAGTGCAGTTCCCATCAATACCCAAAAACTCTGCAGCTCGTTCTGTTTTCATTTCAAATGTCAGAAGACATCTTGGACAGACCAAGAAACTGCATTGCAAGACACCATTCCTGCTCATCTTATTCACACAAAGAATTCTATTTTAGTACAAAAATGTTTGTACAATGAATTATAATGAGCTTTTCCAAACAATCAGGCATTATCTACCATTTTATATAGGAGTCTTTTGTCAGCTGGGGCACAGTCCTAAGGCTGTTTGATTTGCTCTGTTTTTGCAGGCAGTATTGATCTTGGCTCTTCGTCTCGCTCTCCTGCAGAAACAAACACTGAAATTCAAGATCTGACTTCCTGTAGGCTAAATTAAGAATTAAACTAGTCAATATTGTATGAATCCACGAGGGAAGCGGTGTGCTTACACCTCTCGCATGCACATTGCACAGCTCCAGCAGCGTTTGTGACCTCAAAGCCTGATGCTGGAAAACACTGAGCTCAGTCGTCTCCTACAGAGCCCACAATAGATTTGATGGGACACAAGCACCTCTTCTAAGATGCTCACCAATGCTAACTGGAACTTCTTTCAAAATTAGAAAGGCTTCAGTCAATTCTGACACTGAGGAAAAGAAAATATTTACTAAACATAAGGCAACAAACAGAGAACCACAGTTACTATGTGCAAACAACAAGCTAGCTAAAATAAAGCCTTTACAAATGGTAAAATGGATTCATAGTCTTGTATTAACTTGCTGTAAATTATAGCTCTACTAAACAAATTCTCAGATGGCTCAGCAAGAAGGTCGTCACATTAGAAAGCCATTTTTATTTTAATTTCAATACCCAAGGACTCACTCTTCACATCCAGGGCTGCTTCCCAGTATCTGCAAGGCTAAATGTATAAATTCCTGTTCCCTAATAAGCAAAGCAGAATGAGAAAGGATGCTCAGGATTAGCTGAATACCCTCGTGTAGCAATAAGGACAATAAGTAAAGCAGGTTAGGCAGCTATCAAAGTGTGAACAAGGGACAGTAACGCTTCCCTACCATGACAAAAGGCAAGGATGAACCTACAAAAAGCAGTGCCTTGCTTAGGAAGACCTTTTTCCCCATAGTTTACGCGCTTCTTTTCCTTCAGGCTAGTAGTAAGTGTTAATTATATTTGCTTGCATTTTGTCCTAAAACTGGCTAGAACATTTCCCTCTATCTAATTCCTGCATACATTACTCTGACTGATGACTAACATAAGCTGAAAAGGGGCTGTTACAGCATTTGTACACTGGTTTCAAGACAAAGCTACATCACCAGCAGCAGCATCTAACCTGAGGATGTCACCCTGGAAAATATCATACCTAAGCGCTGACTTGGTCTGACACAATTCAGTTGTTCTAAATTAAAACAGACCCAGCTGAAAGACAAAATGACCACAGGCTACTCAGCTATTTTTGGCAAATTCACACAAAGATTTCTGTTAGCCTTCTACATACTACTGCTTCAATATGAAGAAATTTGTACCAACTGCTATTTTACTTCTTCCACTTGCTTAAAGTTAGTTTAGATATTTTTCTCTTTCTACGTGGGGAATTTTCCTAAAACCGTTTCAGGAAAAGCAACAGAGGAAACAAACATTTAACTTCCCGAAACTGGACAAAAAGAGGACCTTGGGGTAGGGAAGGGAGTTCAACATGTTCCTCAACATGTGTGCTTTCTCCTTCTCAATTGCAGCTGCAAAGCTGACAAGCAGCAAGCTGTGAGGAAGAAAAGAACGTGCACGTACAACAGAAGTGTCTGACAGCAAATAAATCGTCCATCCCTTTTTAAAATGGTTCTTTCATTTCATTATCACGTTTTCATCTTATTTTTAATGGTCTGTGATGTAACTGAACACTGATCAACAAAGAAGCCTCAAACAAGGACCACAAGCCAGACTGGACTCAGTGAAGAGATAGTTTTGGGGGACCTGGATTTCTCAGACATTAGAAGAAACAACACGGCTTGAGTCACAGGAATATTTTGTATATACACCTCTCTACTGCAGTGAACACATGAAGCTATCTTGCCTTTTTTATTTTAAGAAAACAATAGTCTCATTGAAAGCAGCCCCATTTGCTTTTAAAATTAAAAATGAAAAGGCATTTCAGCAGCAGCTACAGCTGAAGCTTTTAGTAGTCAGGCAGCCAGCTCCTCACAGTTTCCACCTAACCCTAAACTGCTCTCCTCTACCTTTCCAGGGCACATCCTCTCATCTCCAGCCCTCCTCCTCTCCTCGCTCTGCCCTCTATTTCCACACACACTGCAGTCATCAGCAGCCACTTCCAGAGCCAAACACCACCAAGCAGCCTGCCACTCTGATACTGCAGCAACCACCCCTGCACTCAGGAAGAGGAAGGGGCAATTTCGGGAGGAAACGGAGAATTTTACACTGCCAGAAGCTGAATATACATTTGGTTGAAGAAGAAAGAAATCCTTTGTCTGCGGCTTTCAACTTGGCGTCTTTCCCCAACAAAGTTTACCTTTAAAAAGAGAAAAGAACACTCACATGAAAAAAGTGTTTTTCAGAAAACAAACAAACAAACAAACAAAAGCCTCTGCAGACAGCTCTGTTGCCAGCTTCCTGCTATCCTGACACACCACTGCCGGTGGACAGCACTAATTACAGATACATTGGTACAAGGAGTCCACTTGAATTATTAAACTCTCCTCCCCACAGAGCAGAGAGATGTGTTCAGCTGGGATTTTAACCTCTGTAAAAAGTCACGGATTTAAGAGAGCCATAACCTTATCTTCCACTTCCCCTTCTCCCAGAGCACTGCACAGACAAACAAAACACCAGGGCTCGCATTTGCAGGGAGAAAGCTGCAGCTCCACAGAGTTTCACCGCCAGTCTGCTTGGATGTTGGCTCCCGCCTATGAGCCAGGTGCTTCTGGGGAACACAAAACACCTACAGACATCAGCCCTGTGGTAAGCAAACAGGAGAGAGCTCTTGCATCCGGGCACGCGGTGGATTTTGGATAGCTCTTAGAAAGTCCTATTTGGCTGCAGGCCAAGTGAGCCGCAGGCTGCAGCTCTCACAGCGTCGGACTGTTCCTGCCAGACAAAGCCCCTTTTAGCTCTGCCTAAGGGACATTTTTTTTTTCTTGCTTGTCTGCTCAAATGAGCATCTCTGAGGTAAAACAGACTCAGGTTTTGGCAGTTTCACGGGAGGGCTGACTTCTCCAGCAGATAGCCTGAAGGCAGACCAGAGCAGCACTAGCACTGGTTAGCTCAAGGTGTCACGTTATCAGGACTGAGAATGAAACAGTCGTGCCCAGGAAAATGGCTTTCGAAGAACTCACTAAAAAACGAATGAGGCCGAGAACCCCAAACGACATTCCATAACTACATTTCAATTATTAATCAAGTGACATGCTTTGCTGAGCCTGGAAAATGTACTGTGTCAAACAGGAGACCTACGTGCTTCCCACAAGAGTGCACCCAAGGTTTTCCAGCAGAGATATCCCAGATGGGAGCTGTGACAGCGGTGCCCCGGCCCACCACAGGCACCAGGACCCTGCTTGCCAGCCGAGTGCTACAAGCAGACCATGCCCCTCACTCCAAACGAATCCTACACGCAGGCCGTGCTCTTCAAGAATCAATCCCAGGGCAAGCTGCCTACATGCCATGTGCTGGGGCGAGAACCAGCCACAAATTTAAGATATTCCCCTCCTGGGAGTCACTGCTTCCCCCCTGCTCCCCGAGTCTGGGCAGCAGGCCTGCCGCTCCTGGAGGGATCCACGTCTCCCTCCACAACAGGAACCCCCCGTGTGGGAGCATCGCTTCTGTCCACCAGGCACTTGGGATAAAAGTGAAGCCTACCGTTGGCCTGTGGGTAAAAGCTGCCCAATATTAACCATTTTTAAGGTCTGAGCTGCAATAATGGGAGCAGGGAGTAGGGCAGGGCCTGCATGCTTACCCATGTACCAAAGGAATAAGCAGAGTGGACATCATGTACACTGCAGTGCTCACAGAGAAGATATGAAGATAGGGGAGACAAACCAGTCCCCATCTGTAGGGATGTAAATGTGCACCCCAGGCATTAATTTGTCCCCACCCCCAGTTTCCTCTCTCACCTTAAGTTAATTGGGGGATGAGGGAATCATCTCTTCCACAGCTCTTTCATGGTTTGTATAATCAAAGGTGCGTAGGAGATAAAAGAACATCACAGAACATAGCACCATTTCTAGTTAATAGCATCAAACACCAAGAAGAATGGCTACATGGAGATACCATCTCCTTTTCAAGGAGGCAAACACACATTTCACAAGCATCTGGCAGCTGCTTATATGGTAGCTGAGGAGGTCTGACTAGGAGTCACAGCTATGAACACAAGGCTTCAAGCCGTAGGGCATCCAGGCAAGGTGCCAGTTATTCCAGATGGCAAATACATGCTATTCTGTCTCAATGGGCTCAGCTCTAGACTAGGTTGTACGGCAAGAGCTGTCCAAGGCACCACACACAGCCCTACCTAGGTTTTAAAGTGCAGCACCTACCTTAGGGCCTGGAGCAGAGACCTGCCCTTTCCAGCTAATGAAGAATCATGCCTAGGGACATTGCTCATGGAGGACTGCATACACAATCCTACCAATGATGATGATGCAGCAGAGAAGTCCATGACTTTCTGCATACCCCAACTCAAAGGCACTTTCTAAAAATCTCCCTCAACACCGGTGTTTTCTTCCCAGACACGTTGCTGGTGGTGCAGTTGGTTTTTCTGTTTCAAGTTCACCAGCAATGCACTGGAGGTGTGAGCCAGCTTCCAAACAACCAAGACAACTGTTCTCAGCACTCGTCGGCACTTGGGCATCAGTTCATCTTCACATAAGATTCAAACACGAACTCTGCAGATTTTCAGGTACATCGCATTCCTCAGCTTCTTCCTCTTCTGGCAATTCTTTATGTTTGCAGCAGGGAAGCTGGCCAACACATTCTTCTCCAAACTCAGCCACGGCTTGGATCACGTAGCATTCATCTTTGTCAGCTTTGAGAAGAGCTACCAACGGAGCCCCCTATAGCCTCACCTCCACAATTCACTCACACATACCCTTCAGGGAACTGAAAAGCTCATCTACTGGCACAGGATGCATTGATACATCACTGTTATGAGGCACAGATCCAAGCTCCTGCTGCACTGCTCTTACAAGGATGAAAAATGAAGGACAACCTGGCAGCGACACAGTATTTTTCCAGAAGACTGATTCCAAAGATGGGGGCTGAAAGAGAATCAAGGCCAACCCTCACCAGCACCCCCACAGGGAAAAGAGTGGAAGAGCAGATGGCTGCACAATATACAATTTGATATACCAGGGTGCTTACCTTTGGTATGTGGTAATTTGGGGAAGGAGAAGAATAGGGGAAAAGAGAAACCAACTATGTTTGGCAGTGTAGATTTGGAAAAAAAAAAAAAAAAAAAAAAGTCATCCGACCATACTTGAACTGGCTGAAATCTCAGTTCCCCAGAAGACCTCTTGGACAGACCATAGTATTAATAAGCATGCAACTGCAGGCACATCTAACTGCCCTCCCTTTTGGCCTGATTAAGGACCAGAATAGCTGGAAGAGCTTTCTGATGGCAGGAGAAATGTCTTACACACAGCCACTGCAGAGAACGGGGAGAATGAGGACTGTGAACAGTCCCCACGAGTCATGCCTAAAACATGCCGATAAAACAGCAGAGATTGGCTAATGTACCTGCCAAGGACAAACAGAAGGAACCTCAGATTTCTAGCTGTGTATCTTTTACAGTGCAAAAAAAATGAAAACCAGGACACAGAGGAATAGTTGCTTAATTATTTTACTCTACTATAAAATTCTTTACTATATAGTCATCGACTACACTGAAATTGCCTCTTTTGCAGGAGGATGTGAAGAGTAACATGAAATCAGTATTTGAAAACAGCAAAGAGATCTACCATAACAGCAGATAGGATCATTTAGAGTCTCACACCAGCAATTACTCATTTTAATCACCAAAAAAAATTGGATGGATTAAAAAAAAATCCACTAAGTGAATAACATTCAGGTTGTGTCATCAGCAAAACAAATGCCAGGAAATTCAGAGCTAATGGATTTACATGGTAATTAAATCTGCACATCTTCCCAACTTGCTCAGGTTACACAGCTGGAAATGCTGAAGTTCATGCTGAGCAAATCTTATAATCCACCCCATTATGCACACATGCATGCACACACTTCCATTGCAAACACCCAAGTATTTCCAACCCACAATCAGCAAAGCAGCAGCGTATTTATTTTTAATGAATGGGGGATTTTTCAAGCAGCGTATTTATTCCTTTGCCTTTCCTCGTTCAAAAATATTCTTTCACTTTCTTCAACCTGTCCTCCTCCAAAGAATTTGGGATTTGAAGAGGGAATTAAAAATAAAATTAAACTCTGTAATAACTAGGAGTAAAGAGGAGTTGAAAGAAAAAGGAGGAGCCCCTGCGCAGTCGAGGCACGGGTGAGAAGCAACCCTGAAGTTCAGTGTCTCTTAAGCCCAGTGTCCACAGACAGAGAAAAGGATGCTGTTGCTCATTCCTAGCACAGGCCTCTCGGGAGCCATTTAAAATAGGAAAATCCTCCTCACATTCCCCTGCCCTCCCCCCAGTGCACAATTCTTGGACCTAGTCTGACTTTTCAATAGGCTGGGTGCGTGTTTTTCTATTTCCCCTCCCCATAGGAGCTAAAGTCAGAGAGGAGTGACTCACAGGGGGCAGCACACTAGAGCACTGACTCAGCGAGCTGGAAGCCCTTCAGGGAGGCTCCCCATTTGGGTCCCAGGGCTAGACCACAAAAAACATTATCAATTTTGTGTTGCAAGTATTTGGATTATGCACTCAAGTCAGACATACTCATTTGTTTGCCTCAACTAACGTGTTTTTTTTTTCATTTTTAAGGGATTTTTGTTGTTGTTGTTTGCTTGTTTATTTATCTCCTCTGACACCAGGCTCACTGGTATGCACTTCATTTGTCTCATAATCTGCTCTTGGGCTGCCAACTTGTGCTCCAGAAGTACAGAAAACTGAAGCTCTCCCTCACTTTTCCCCATGCCCTTCACTCCGTCCATGAGCAGCATGGCCACAGTTTTTTATCAAGAGTGATTTTAGAAGCTCCAAGACAAGGCTGGCTGACAGGTCTGCCTTTGACGAGCCTCCAAAACACCAAGAGTGGCAGCAAGCCTCCCCCTGCCACCTCCGGCTGATGTGACTCACCCTAGACAGATAGGGTAGTTGAGCTTCCAAACCTTAGTCATTGGTGTCTCTGGTGGCTTCTGGCATCCAGGCAAGGCGCTTAAGCAGACCAGTTACGTCTTTTTTAAAATCATCTAGTGAAGAACCGAACAGATGCAGTTGACTTTGTTTGTTTTACTTCGTTTTTGCCCCAGCTATGCTCCATGCGTTTAACGCCAGTCAAAAACGTTTGCTGTGAGCTAACACAAATGTGCTGGGTTGGTGCACCTACTGGCTCCTTGGAAGGAACTTAGGTTTGCTGCAAGCTTTGCATCTGACTAGTGTCTTCTGGGCAGCCACCCAGTGTTTAGCCAAAAACAAGCAGTGAAAGAAAGCCTTCAGACAAGCTGAAAACTCTGTATACAAATTTTACAACTCACCAGTAGGCATTTATGGTCTTGTTAGCTGCCCAAGAGCTAAGCAGCAGGGATAATACGTTTTGTCAATGCACAGCTGGTTTAACTTATTGCCACTTTTGAAAGAAAACAGTTACTTTGGTTTCTTCTTAAATACACACAGAAAGGCCTTAACATTAGAGCACTATTTCACAACATTTGGGCACACTGCACTTGGTTTCATTTATCACCTTCCCGCATCAGGGAGGTGGGAGGGGAGGAAAGCAAGGAAAACTTGTCTCAGTCCTCGTGTATCAGCATGGCTTGTTGAAGGGCACAAATAAGCCCTTTGTAAAGGCCACAGCCAGCGTAATAATCCCTGCATTTCGAACAGAATCACTAGCCTTGTACCCCTCTTAAAGATGACTTACACAGCAGGAAGAAGAAAAGAATAACCAAGGGAAGAAATCAGAAGTCACGGGGGTTAACCAGCGGGACTACACGGGGCAAAACCCTGTCCCCATCACTGACTAGCACCATGCCGCTGGTCAGTTACTTAAAGCAGAGATGCTGTAAGCTGCCCTGCAGGCAGTTTGCTCATCTGCTCGCCCCAGAGTCTCATTACCATCCCCATGCATCAAGCAACACCTGAAGCTGCCAGCCTCAGGTCAGGGGCACAGCCTCCCAGAAACAACCGCCCCAGCGGGCATGCTGCACCGGGTGCTGGCAGAGCAGGGCAACACCGAAACGCCTTGTCTAGCTTCCCCTGAGTGCAGAGGGCTCCTGCACAGCACAGATGCTCCCCAGCTCAGCCTTTTTCGTGTTTGAAGTGTTCCCAACAGCCTCCTCCCTAAGGACCAAACCAGTATCTTTCAAAGGAGGATCTTAAATTAGTCTGAACAGTGTAGGTAGGAAACAACAACTTCTGCTCCATCGCTGGAGCTCGCTGCACGCTCTCGCTTGCCACTCATGACTGACAGGACACTTAGCATTTAAAACAAACATCGCTATTTTAATCTCCAAGAACTTTACTTCTTTAAGGGCTGCGAAGTTTAAATGGCAGAGATCCAGCTTGCAGAGGTTATCATTCTTTTTTTTTTCCTAGCAACAGCTGCAGACCTACATTATGACCACAGTCATAATTCAGGTCTTTAATTAAGGCTTTCTGGTTATTATAAAATAAGTAAGGCTTTACTATTGGTATTGGGCAGCTTAAGAGTAGAGTGGGCGTTTTATTTCACTGAAGAGTTATTAGGTTTTGTTTTACAAATGCATTTTTAGTTAGAGGGAGGGGTGTCTTTTGTGTGCTTGTTTTAAGAGTAGAAGTATGGAAGCTGAGGCTGGAAAAGAAAGGACACGAAGTTAAGCTCCTAAATGTTTATTTAAATGCTCTTGATTTTTGAAGAGTCAGGCTCTCTCTCCAAGTGACTCCGTAAGTTGATTATGGAGAACATGATAGCTTTTATGAAGTGCTGCCTGATGTACGTAGACATAATGGTTAACATCGCAGATGCATGTAATATTTTAAAAGCAAAAAAGAACACCATACGCATATAATCCTTCCTTGAGCTCAAAACAAAAACAAAAACCAGGTGCTTGATCACAGGTAAGGAGAATAAATAAACAAACAGTGGTTCTGCAAAATAAATGTGAAGAAATCCATAGGTCACATCACCTTACCTGGGAGATGAACAGCCCTGCCTGAATCAGAGCTCAAGGATCAGCAGCCTTTGGCTAACAATGACCTCAGCTGCCACGGGGCTTAGACCCTGCCCAGCAGAATCTGCTGCCCCCTCTATCAGACAGATATCTACTATCAGGCAGGAAGAGAAATAACACTGGCAGGACTTTGTGTTCTGTGTTGCTATCACGGAGCGTTACACATTAAGCACAGTGCACTAGGACAGTCAGTTTGATGTCAAATCCCATTCCAGCATGTGATCGAGCCAGACAGTGGAACAAGCCATCACATTAAAGAACCCCTTACCTGTAAGCAAGTCCTACACCTTGCTTCCCGTAAAAACATCGTTTTGACCTGATATACCTCTCATCCCTCCCACAAACTTGCACCGTGGCAAAGTATGCATCCAACAGTGGGTAGAATCAAACCCAGCCCTTCCAAAACCATCAAAACTTTCAGCTTGCAACTATGCCCTATGCTTCATGTCCACACAGCTACTGCCCTGGGAAGCTACGAAAGCAGAGTCACAGGACTAGCGAAGACACCTGGGAAGACTGTCCCTGTTTTGCACCTGAAGCCATGACCCTAGAGCTGCACCGAAGCAGCCAGCTCTGCACAAACCCACCCCACAAAAGTACGTCTTGCGTTTCAAGCTGCTTCCAGTGGCCCTCCTCACCATGAGCTGGAGGCTTCAAGACACCCACTGCACCGGTACATCCGTAATTCTGCAGAAATCCACAAAGAAATACATAGAAATAGTTCTGGCACCCCGCTTCGTATGGACCAGTACCTTCATCAACACCAGCACTCGGGCACCCTCCCTCTAAGAAGATGCATTTTGCATTACATCACCCTGAGAGAGGTGGGGGTCACTTGCTATTACTTGTGTTGGAGGCAAACCAGTTTGTTTTGAAACTGTACTGAAAGCTGTAGAGAGAAAGGAAACAAGGAGACAGGATGTGAACGAGATAAAATAAATATATAGAGAGAAGTATGCGCAGCATTTGTCTAGACACATTATTTTAAGGCACCCCATACTTTAGAGCCAGTCAGTATTCCAATTTCCTACAACAATTCCTTTGTCACAGAGCCAGAAAACATTACATCAGTCATCTTTATTTATAAAGAAAAGAAAAAAAAAAAAAAAGGAATGGTTCTGAATCAAGGTTCAGGCCTTAAAATAGCAGTAGATGGAAACGTGTATCCTAACACACGGTCTTAAAAAACGGAACAAAACAAAAACCAAAACAAAGCTTCGCTCTCTGTGCTTTCCTGAAATACAGGGACTAGTGGAACAGCTTATTTAGTAATACGTGCACTCTCTCTGTCTTCACAAGACTTCATGATACAGGCGAGACTTTCAAACCTGCATCGTCTTAATGTGGCTATGAACAGGCACTGCAGCATCTTCCAACAGCCCTCCCCCATTCAGAGCATCCTAAATCAGGATGACTTGGGGTGGAAGGGACCTCAAAGACCATCTAGTTCCAACCCTCCTGCCATAGGCAGGGACGCCAGCCACTAGGTCAGGTTGTTCAGGGTCTGATCTAACCTGGTCTTGAACACCTCCAGGGACGGGGCACCCACAGCAGGACTCCTGCTCTTCCTGCGGTTCCCTGCAGAACCCTGCATCTCACAAAGCTCTGGACATCAAACTTTCATTGCCAGACCTTTGCTCCCAAGCAGCATCACTTCTCAGGCCATGCAGGAGTTCCTGGGAAGTGGGAATGACGCTCCAAGCTACAGGCAAAGGCTCCAGGGGAGGAGCAGAACAGGGGCACAGGAGCAGAGCCAGAAAAGCAGAGATGCACAGGGAATGCAATAGGATGGGGAAGGGGAAAGTCACCGTGCTTCAAAAGGAGTAAAATAAATCTACAAAAGATACGCAGAACTCTAAGGTTACACAAGAACTTCCTCCATCCCCAGTTACGTATTTTTGCCAAGCGTCACTGACTTCTGTGCCCTGACATTTAAAAACCCCCTCACAAAACATTTGTTCTTGCCACTGTTATGGACTTACTCTGTTGTTGTTGTGTTTTTTTTTTTTTGTTTCTTCCACACCTGAAACAAGTTCAGGAAGGACATTAAACATGTTAGGAGATGGCACGGGGTTCCTGCAACCCCAGGTCGGGGGAAGCAGGCATGCTGCTGCAGGAACACTGTCGGCAGCGCAGCCCAACCTCAACTTCACTGAGATCTCCCTACCCTTCTCCTGCAACAAACCACACAAAACATACTCACTTCCTCCAGCCCATACTCCGCAGTCCTGCAGAGCTGGTCAAGCTCTTCAAGCTGCCCCCATACAACACAGGGTCAAGAGAACCCAGGAGAAGGCCTTTAAACAAGAAGGAATCAAGGTAGAGCCAGATCTCCGAGGTCCCCTCCAACCCGGGCTTTTCTCTGATTCTGTGTGGATTGCAAATCATTCATGAACACTTCAGCGTATGTCTAAATGAGTAACTACAACAAGTCACCATGGCAGGTGAAGAGAAAGCCATACAAGGCAAACAACCCTGCAGAAATCAGAGCACCCACAAAACTTAAATATTTAGGCTACTGGAAGAAAGGAGATACACTAAGAGGAGTTAACATACATCAGAACGTAAAAAAAAAAAAAAAAAAAAAAAAGAAAGAGTTAACAGAAAATACAATTCAGAGGGAAACAAGACCTCTTCTGAGCTTGTTAGGCCCTAGAAGAATGTTAATTATATATCGGGCAATTGCTTGGCTGAAGTTATGTGGGGGAAGGGGAGAGGACCAAAATGTTTAATTGAACACTCCTGGGAGGGGGCGGTTCTGAATTACTGCTCTTTATATGAGAAATAACAGATGATACAGCCATCCCACAGGATGGTAATGAACTGATTTTCAGCCCAACAACAACGAAAGAGAAGATAAAAACAACAGCTACTCAAAGCTGACCATTTTAATTAGCAGGCCTAGAAAGCCTCCATCTGAAAAGTCTGAGCAGAGCTGCTAAGGAGCTCTTGAAACTATTTTCAGCAAGAGACAATACTGATGGACTGGTAAAAACACAAAAATATTTAAGTGTAAACAAGGCAGCTGAAGTAACAGCAAATTAACCTACCTGCTGTTCATTCCTGACTAAGGGAAGAGATGGAGAAGGAAGAGAGTGGTTAGAGTCCAAAAACAAAAGGGAAAGAAGTCTAATTTATGCTTTTAACTCCACAGTCATTTATAATCCAGCTTTGCAAATGTTCTTTCTTTTTGTAATAACCTTACGAGCTTAATATACCTCTTCTCTGGTAAGGCAACTCACATGGTTCTACAGAAAATGAAGCCACAGTGACATGAAGTCAAGATGACACATTCAGTGGGATAAATAAATAAGAAATCTTTCAATGTGAAACATAAACCAGTAGATTGCGCCATATGTTTCCAGTGGGTTCCCACAGGGATCAGCTCTTGGCCCCAGACTCTACTATGTTATCAGTGACCTGAGAGGAGAAGTCACAACCACTGAACTCTGCCGATAACACAGCTCCAGCAGGAGCAGTGAGTAATGAGAAGGTCAGGTCACAAAAACAAAACACAGATTACTTGGTAAATGGCCATAAACAAGCATCGTGTTTTAAATAAAGCCAAAGGTAAAAATACTACTGCTACAAAAGAAAGGCCCCAGTCACGCTCGCCTGATGGACGAGTGGACAATCAGAATGGAGATCTCAAAAAGGACTTGGGATCGTGGGAGAAGAGTGGACAAAGGAGCACCCGCTGGGCAGGTACTGCAAGCTCTGGGGCCTGGGGAGGAATTCCTGCACCAGGAGAGCCTTTCCCTCCCTTCAGCCCAGCTCATGCCTTCGGCCAGAGCCACAGCATTGCTGCCTTACGCAGTGCTGGGACCAGCCCTGGGATGCTCACAGCCATCCTGAGATGGAGACCCCATAGCCAAAGAACAGGAGGGATGCAACAGTACTGCCTGACATGGAAACTCTTGCCCTTTTTTCTTTCTTTCTTGTATTAAATGAGGATTCATATTTAAAAGAAGTCCCCCATAAGGCTTGATCCCCAGCTACAGTTTTGCTCTACAGCCTTACAGCAGTCACACAACGCGCTGCACATGTCTGCGCCCCGCACACAACCCACATGGGCTTAAGAGACTTCCGAGGTCAGAGGCATATGAAGGAGGAATTAGTTTTCTCCATGCTCATTGTGAATGAAGCTGCTACTGGCCACAGCCATGCTCAAATCCTGTACTGCCAAATTAAAAAAAAAAAAAAAAAGACGTTGATCAGCCAGGGAATTCCAGAGGACCATCAGAATCACTGCAGAGCTGGAAATCCTGCCTCAAAGCAAAAACAAATAACAAAAGAAGAAACCGATATATTTAGCTTGTCAAAGAGGAAATGAACGCAGAACATGAACTTTAACTACTGAAACTGGGAGAAAGCCTTGGAGAATGGCCCTACCAGCTTGCAGATAAGTTTATATGTTAAAGCCAGATCCATTCATAGTGGTTAGAAAGGAACACAATATTAAATAAAAAGAAAAAAAGAAAAAGGAAGGATGATCAGTCACCATTGACTTTATAAGCTGAAGCCAGATCCATTCATAGTAGTTATAAAGGGTCACTATATATATATATATATATATATATATATATATATATATATATAAAAAGAGGTGGGGGAGGATAACCATAAAGGAACAACATGAATTCTTTGACCCAAGCCATTCTTAATCCAAGACCGGAGGTTTCCCCACTAAGATATGCAGGAATTCAAACAGGAAACAATCTGGGGAAGTTTTACAATCCATAATTTACATAAAACTAAACTAATTAATCATAACCGTTTCCTTTGGCCTTCTTGCAACAAAACAAGGCTGTTTACTAGAGCAGCAGCACGTTCTGGAGAAACCCATGCAAACTCAGAGCTGGGAAACCTGCTGATGCTGCTTTGCATTCCTACACTCCAGATAACTCGCTATCCTTATCAGGAAGGCAGCCGGGGAACACAGTTCAAGAACCAAGGTTTAAGACCAAAGGTTGTTCACTACACACAACCCACCCACTCGGGAGCAAGCTCCAAACAAAGCACTCGATAAACACAGCACTTCAACTCGCAAAGCCAAGTGGCAAACACATCCTGCGGCACCAGCCCATGGAAAGCCTTCTCCCTTCATTTATTTTTAAGGCTGGGTTCCCGGGCCGTGCTGTGGGAGTGACTCAGTGCTGCTCCCCACACCCGAGCAGGTCTGGCGAGGGCTGCGGACAGCCCAGGGAAGGAGAGGCAGGCAGGGGCTGTGAGAGGGAGCAGCTCCGCCGCTGCAGGCTGCTGGCCACAGCACTGCGAGCTGCAGCCCAAAAAAGAGCTGGGAGAGGGTCACAGATGAACAATTCAGCAGGTTTGCACTGGACTCTAGGGTTTCTCAATCAAAGAGATCGAAAACAAAATCAGCCAGCAACACCCACACATACAAACTGTTCCTTACCCTTTTGATACGGATTTTTTCCTCGGGGCAGCTGCGGTTGTACCAAAGCATGAGTAAACACTCGCAACAACCTGCAAGGACTCACAAGCAAATTGCTATGTGATCGTTTTCAGATCCCACAGTGAATTCCCAAACACACCACGCATGATAGAAGCCTGTTTTCAGTGGCAATGGGAAGTTCCCAGCGAGCCGGGTGAGGGCAATGCCAGGGCACTGGGGGAATTAAAAGGAAGCTTCCACGTGGAGGGAGCGATTTCAAAGGAACTCATTCAGCAATTGCTCTTTTCAAAGTCTCCTTTACACTTCCTAGTTAGCGAAGCTGCACATGTCTGGGCATCTCTTTAACAGCCTCTCCTGCTTTCCAAACGCTGAGCTTGCAGCATCAGAAGGCTGTCCATAGCAGAGATCATCCGAGGCAAGCTGTTCTATTTCTGCTGTGAACCTGAGAAAGAGCACAAACACAAGCATCCCCAACTCAAGCACACAGAGAACAAGATACCTTGGGCTTTTAATAAATAAAAGCTTAATAAAGCTTCCTTAACATTTTTCTTTATAAAAATTAAAATGAAATAAATAAATAAAAAGTGAACAAGTGACAGAGAGGAAGCAGAGGGAGCATTTAAGGGAAGAAGGAGATTCGTCCTGTTTCAGGGATTAATTACAGGATTAACTCCACCAGGCAATGCGAGTTTCTGGCACTAAAAGCAGAACTGCGTTCTAGCCAACGCCTCCAGCCAGCACACACACACACACATGCACGCACGCACCCCTTCCCAATCCACATCCCTCAAATGCTAATGCACAAACAAAGGCACTTTCCCTTGCAGCGCTGTGATTTAATTAATTGGCTATATTGAGCGAGCGCGCCGCACGGCGCAGAGGATGACTCTCCCGAGACGGCCAGAAAAGTTTGCCAGAGTCCTGGGGATAGAGACGGGCGGAGGGAAATTTCAGACATTGCATAAGCACCGGCACATGTAATCGCTCCCTGGCGTTATCCCAGCCAACACAAACGCAGACCTGTGCGAGCTGTAGCCAAAAGCTACTCGAGCCGTTCGGAGGCAACTCAGCGCCTGATGAGCAGGCAGGAAAGGGACCGAGAGGCACAGCCCGTGCGGGAAGGACGGACACACGGCCCTCCCAGACATCCACCCCAGCATCCAGCAAGAGCTGGCTCCACATCCCCACAGGCTGACCCTTCGGCCTGTGCTTGTGTAGTGATGATCCCAGGGCTCAGAAGGCAGAAAATAGTGTTATTTTCCAGCCGGACCCTGCCCAGCCTGCAGAGCCACCAGTCTTGGCTCCCCTCACCAGCATCCCTCCCAGTCCATCCCACTCAACTTACCTGCAGCCTGAACCCACGCTGGGTTCTCCCCCCCCTAGAGAGGGGGCAGGCACCCCTGCTCGCCCATCAGCCAAAGCACAAAGAAAGGATCACCATGAAGCAACAGGCCCCTTTCCCGACCGAACACCAACAACCAAAACACAATTCTCATTTCACTGTAGGACATCGTGTTTTTTTCCATGCGTTCTGCGAGCCAGCTGCAACGCACAGCCATGTGAAACCCTGTTTATCACCCAGCCAGCACAGCCCCCGGCATTATGCCTTCTGCTAGCTCAAGCACAGAGCACCTGGCGGAGGGAAAACACTTTCCTGGAACCAAATGAGTCTGTCTGGTTCTAGGAAAAGAAAGGTATACAGCCAGACAAATACACGAGGGAACCTTGCACTACTTACCTGCAATGCACAACCCCAAAAACAGTTAAAGCTATGCACACATACACACATACATACACACACACAGAGCTATATACTTGTGTGTGCATGTCTCTCTGTGTGTATTAAATATAGTTTAGCTTTTCATACGGCACCGTTGGCTGCCGAACAGTTCCAGCGAGCATCTGCTACAGACCATCTGGGCTGGGAGGGAACGAGAGCGAAACGTTGCAGGGCTCCTGAGGAATCTGAAACTTGCTGTGGATTTTACACAAAGTCGTTGCGTAAGGTACACCAACAAATGTGTGATACCAGGAAGGTTCTTGTAGTTAGAAGGGGAAAAAAAAAAAAGAGAAGTGATCCTGAAACTGCTACTTTCTGCTGGGGTTGGAGCTGGCTGCAGACAATTCAGCGATCTCACAATCTCACTGTGATCTCACACTGCTGAAATTCAGCACCATTAAAAGAAACAAAATCAGGTTCTCAGGACGTGCATCAGCATGGCAGAAGATCTAGAGCTAGACAGGGATTGTCCCGAAGAATTGAAAATGGTACTTGAAGTTAGTTAAATGGGTCACAATGAAGTACCTTCTCTTTCCATCAAAAAATTCATTAAAAATTGTGTTTTTATTCATTACATTAAATTAACAAACACATGGTGATATTATTTAGCTGTAGTCTTCTCCAAGGGCTACAGCTAAATTCAGTAACCGAGCAAGATGTTATAAATCAAGGCCCACAGTGACCATGCCTCGTCTATGCAGAACCAATACAAAGACCCTTAGACGTGCCAGAACTAAAACCCTCTCATTTTCAGTACTGCTGAGCACTCTCCTTTGGGTTCTTTGTTGTTGTTGTGGTTACAAGATCTACAAAGGATAACAAAGGAACCTAAACAACATCAAGTAAGTTCAAGTTTGCAGAGTCCGCAAACTTCCCCAGAAAGTTGTTCAGCATACAAAAACGAAGAAGGGCTGGAAAACCACTGCTCTGGTTCTACTGAACTGCGGTTTCAGGTGGCTTGGGAAGATCAGGTCATTGGCAGGAGTCAAAATGACTCCAGTTGGCACTCACGCCAAACGGGAATTCAGCATTTCTGGGATTTCCATTAGCTGAATCATACTTACTGTGTAACAGTCTTGGGATGTGAGTATATAGACACCAGGAATTCCAGGATAGGACAACACAGAGGAATAGCAACTCGTTTTTAGAAAGAGTAGTTCCCCTTCTTTTCCTCACTACCAATCATACTTATTTTCCCAAGGTTGCAATAAACGGTATCTCATAACACTTCGGAAGGGGCAGCAGAGCAGCATTTTGTGAAGGGAGCCCAGAAGCCAATTTTACAGAAGGGCCTAATAGTTCCATTCCACAAAAGGATCCAGTTACACTGCCTTCCAGCCTGAGCTGTATGGAGACAGTCAGCCATACAGCAAAAAGCCTGCAAACAGATGGAGATAATAGATATTGAAATGGACCATCCAGCTCTCAGTGTAACGACCGTCTGCGGGATTTTAGAAGTTGCCAGGTTAGTGGGAGGGAGGGAAGGAATAAGAGAGATCACTGGTGTTGATCCAGTCTCTGGTTCACACAGTGCCAACCAGAACTATACCCCTCTTGAAAGGAATTGCTAGGCCAGCCACGAGAGGTTAGGCTAAAACGTGGAAATAGATTTAGACTAGATGTCCATGTTAATAGCCATTCAAACTCCATATTCCCAACCCAAAATGCAAATATCAAATAAAACCATGACAATTTGATATGCTTGTAAAAGTCTAGTGCTCTAGCCATTTTTAAATAATTTGTCTGACCTTGATGCTAACCAATGTTCAAAATTTCAAGAAGCGAATAGAGATGCACACTGAGAAGCAGCCATTTTAGATGTGTTGAAATCTATATTCATGGCTTTTTTGTTGACAAGACAGCTGCCATACACAGAGCTAAAACTGCAGGAATAAAAGTTTGATACGATTTTTCATACCATACAATGCACTGTAAATAAAGCTTCCTATTATCAGGCAGCATTGCTACCATACAGCTCCAGGAGGTGCAACCAGAGCAGTACTAAGCAAACTGGCTTACTGACCCAGCCAAACCGTGTGAAATTTCTCATTGCTGTGGGATGCCCATCAGCCAAACACCATGTGTATTCAGATGCTTTCCTAGTACACTCTGAAACTGATGTTTTGTTTAGGAAAGAAATTAAGCATTAAGAAGGACTACAAAGAAGAGTACCTGCTAGTACCTGTGAGAACCATGGTACTGACCTGGCCAAGACCATTGGTGATGAGACGGGCAAAAAAGAGGTAAAAAGGCACAACAGAGGAAAAGTTAAGGAATGCGCGCAGCTCCTTATCTTGCTGTTGAATGATTAAATTTCCCTGGCAATGACTTTCTTATCCCAGACACCACTTGCATAACTAGCACAGGAACACCCACAGGTAAGACTCCTCTGCTGAAATACCCAAGTTTCATCGTAGGCAAGATAACGTGAAGCATCAAAGACATCATGCAGTCATTCACCTCCTTAACCTCTCTGCCAATAACGCCACAAGAGCACTCTGCTTGTGATGGGGAGAGCCCTGGGGATATTGGAGACAGGGATGACGCTTCACTAAGAGCCACCCAGAGGCACCCAAGGTGCATTTTGTATATGATACCTGCCCAGCCTTTGGATACCCACTCCCTTCCATCTCTGCCAAAGAGCTCTAACAATTTCTGGAAAAAAATCTACAAAAACAGCCCTTGTTCATTTACTGCCTCCTGCTCTATTTACTGCCTGCAGAACTACCACACCCACGCAAGGAGATGCACATCTTCACCCCAGTCATTTCTGCCCACAGGATGGGACAAGGAGCCCAACTCATCTTTCTCAGTGGTTTAAACTAAAAAAAAAAAAGGGCTCATAAGGCCTAGGTACCTCCTTCCAGAGAAGTCTTCAGCAGAGACGAATGACAGACAACCAGAGGTGGTGGTAAGCCTCCCCTGCTATGGCCATCAGCAGGCGTGCTTTAAAAAGTGTATTTTGAATTAAAAATTCTCTATACTCAAAATGATACAGTTATTCATCTTTGCGCAGTCTTCAGAGCAACACCAATAGCTGCATTTTGAAGCCATCTCTCTTAACAAATTTAGTAAATATAACATCTCTCACACTCAACACCACCCTTAGGAGAATCTACGGTTTGGAAAGCAGCAGAGTGACCGGGACAGAATGCAACCAGAGTGGCTTCAGAGCTATTTTGTCTGGAACACAGACACAAAAAGAGCTACTGTCCTCAGAAAGAGCAAAGAGCATCCCCACAGTTCACCGCACGGAAGCCCCAAGCAGAGCCCCAGCCCTATTTGCACCACTCCCGTGCTTTATGTCCAATTGTCATCACCTGACATGCTAAAACCCCCTGGATTTACATCATCCAAAGCTACACACGTACGCAAGGCTCAGCGGCCCCGGGATCTGAAAAGCCCGATTGTTGGCAGCGAGCTCTGCCCCTTCCCCACCAACCCAAAGGGAAACACAGGCGCGTTTGTTGTGGCAGCGCCGCCGGCACACAGAGCAGGGGCTGTGCACAGGCGGCACGGGGCCCAGGGGGCTTCGCCTCAGGCCCAGCCACCCCCAGCGCGGGGCGGTGCGCTCTTTTTCCCCTTCACACAGCTTTCTGAGGCTCCTTCTTTCGTCAGCGCAGCCTGCCCGTGGCTTATAAAGTACACACAGAGCAAAAGTGTGAAATTCCTACACTGAGGTAGCTTCCCCTGGCACAGATGGCTCGCATGTGCCTCGTGCAGACAAAGAGCTGGGGTCAGCACCAAAAGCCAGGGGAGAGGAGAAGCGCCAGGAGTTTGGAAACCCAATTTCACTGCTCGCAGAGAAAGAACAACACCCCTGGGAGGTGAAGCCCAGGAGTGCCTGCCAGCCCCCCAGGGCTGCCCGGCCACGGCAGGGCCCAGGCATGCGTGCCTCCTAGCCAGGGGCCCAGCCACCCCGCGAGCCTGCAGCTGCAGGAATGTCTGGGACCGAGCACGCAGATTTTTTAAATTGCAGGCTCACTGGCTCAGTCTGTCCCGGCTGAGTGGTTTTTTAAGGTTTATTTTTTTGTCCTTTTTTTTTTTTTGGTGTGTGCACGTGCTTTGTTTTTGTGGCGGGGGGAGAGGAGCAGTTACGAGGCGAGCTGCAGCACACCCCCCAGCCTATTCTTAGGCCCAGTCCTGGGGGCTTTGATAGGACACCCTTCATCCTGTTTGACCACAGACTCACCTAACCCTCATTTCTGTGTAACAGTCTCCTTCTAAAACTCTGAGAAATCAGTTTTCTCTGCTGATAGTGGTGGAGAAAACAGGGCTCTCAGGCTATACAGACCAGCTCAGTAAAAACAAAAAACACATTTCAGAAAAACCTCATGTGCGTGAAAATCTAGCATGTACGGAGCAGTGTTATAATGGTATCAAGCTACACAGTGTACATTGGCAACCGGTCTTTTACAGCTCAAGAGGCTTAACACAGCCCAGATGCAGTGCATGAGAGCACATCATGAAAACCAAGCAAGTCTGGGCAGTTGCATGCAAACTACTCAGATCCTCCAACTCTGTAACCAACACTCAGACTGAACACAACTAAGAGGCATGTTCAAACTCCAGTACTGGGTTTGAAGCCATCATACCATATGTCAGATACTGAAGGGGTTGATAAACATGCACTTTCTTACATCCTGACCTGAGGATCTGTTTCACCAATTGGCGTGGTCCAGTCCTTTTCAAGAGGAAAATGCCTGCAGCATTGGTACTCCTCGTGAGAAGAGTATCACCAAGAGAATCCCAGTGTTGCTATGTCACTTGAAATTCTGAGATAAAATTATTTAACAGGCATCATCTGCAGAGATTAGTACTCAAGGTAACATAGACCATGTTGGCAGAGCAGTATGAGTCCAGGTTCAGTTATGTCAGCAGATCTAAAGGAGTCAACAAGGGGTCCTGTGTTCCCAGAAGAGCACACCTGACCAGAGTCAAAGTTATTTGGATGTTTCTTACTTTCTTTCCCAAGGATGATTCCTGCCTTCTCTGTCCTGTGTGGCTGATTAGGACAAACCTCACTTGAGCAGCCAATGAGACAGCCTGCATCTCAGACATCTCACAGCTGCTCATTAGTAGCCTAAGCATTGAGTGCTGCATTAATTCAAGCTTTTCCAAGAAAACAGGCTTTTTTTTTTTTTCACCCACCTCTCAAAACTGCATTGCTTACAGTGGCAGCCTGCCTCACAGAGAATTTCTTCTCAGAAATTCTCAGCACCTGGGGTCTGTCTTTTAGCTGTAGGCATTCCCACAGCCTTTGACCCTTCCAGCAAGCTTTCATTGCTATGACACCAAATCCATAATAAGCCAAAGTTGTAGCTCTGACTCATGGGAAGTGTTGCGAACACACATATTCATCAACTGACAACAGGGTAAAATCTAGTCAAATCCCGCAGGGCTTGTTCTCCTTGGAAGTAGATGCTCATCCACATCCACTTTTGGACCCACTACCTGCATGGGCACCATCAGTTTGCTATCAGAAGAAACCAGCTTCCACACACACGATTGCCTTGCTCTGCTCAGGCCTTGGCTCCCACCAAGGCAAACCAAGTCTACTTACCAAGCGTATCATTTGATCAAAAGGCGTTTTCCTCCAAAAGAAGTCAAATCAGTGGATGGGAAGAATCTCACAGGAAACGCCCTTGTAGCTGCTACAAACCTGGTGCTGTTCCCTACAAATAGCACTGCCTTGCACAAAGCACAGCCCCCTTTACAGGTGTAAAGAATGGTGTAATTTGTGACATGATTCTAACAACTAGCCCATTCTGACTGAGGTCAGCTCTGCAAAATTTATTCAAAGGGCATTTTTCACAGTAAAGGAAAGCAAAAATAAGACCCATATTCTTGCAACAGATCTTTCTTAACAACTTGCACAACCCTTCTTTTTCTGTATTTACTCCATAAAACAAAACACTGAGAAACTTCTTTATTTTCCGGATACAGCGATTCAAGTGCCTTTCTCAAACAAGAGCAGTATTTGGTGTTGGAAATGAAACAAGAACTGGAGTATTCCTGTACCAGGGGATGTAAATCTACCTACGGATTTCTGTAAGGCTGAAACCCAGATGTCCTCTCTAGCCCCAAAAAGAACCAAAACTAGTACAAAGAGTAGATATCTTTAAAGGTTCCTTACAATTGATAAATTCCTGCATACATAGGATGAGTGATTTGCGCTCTGTCAACAACTTCACAAAATTTATGTGTGTGAAAATGAACTTTAAAGACCAATTTCACTGCACTGTCATCCCATGATCATTTGAGGAAATTTCATGTTGTCCAAGTTTGTGTTGTGTAATCCCAACGCATCTCCAGGCTGAACTGCTCTCTTGTACAGGCCTCTGCGTGGTTCCCTTTCCTCGTGAGCTCATGGATCAGCCTGAAGCTTCTCAGGCGGCAGTGCGTCCGGATCAGAACATACCGTCTCTTAAAATGTTGCAACAACGACATTTAACTGCCTAGTATGATTTTGCAGACCACAACCCTGAAACCCCTGATGGGTGGAGCTGTCAGAACTCCTTTACATCAGCAGGATCAGGCCTGCAGGCTGTATTTACAAGGCTGCCTCCACAAGCCCGAGGAGAACACTAGCAATAATGCTTCTCTGAAGTGTGAGCGCTCGTGTGTGTCATCCCTCCCTACTGAAGGGAACATCTGCTTCCAGCCTATGATGTTCCAAAATGCCATTGGAAAAGACTTGACGAGGTGGCAAAGTACTTTATGATCAACACAGAGAGCTTCAAACTGAACGATCTATAGGTCCCTAGACCATTTGCCATCCATCAAACACAAAGCACTTGACTTGTTTCTTACTACAGAAATGATCCAGACATGCTGAAGCAATTAGAAAAGAAAATTCAGCTGAGGTTCTTTTGGTAAGCAGCCTGACCACTGCAGTGTTTTTTTCTGGTATTCCATATATAGTTGTGACAATTGCAGTGAAATATTCGCTCAGCCGCCCTCCCCTAGCCAGCCGAGTCTGTAACCACCCTCCCACACCACAGATGTACCCTGGAAGCAACAAAACCCTCCCTCGCTATTTACACGGCATGACAAACTGGGATGTCACTGCTGCCGCAGCGTTAGTGCTCCAGCCCTCTCACCAGATACCAAATCTGTGTCTTCTGAGCAAGGGCTTATCTACACCATGCCTAAGGAAAACAGCCAGGCAACTTGGATACCACCTTCTGTTCAGCAGCAGGGTACTTCCCATGTTGTTCTAGCTCGCTGTAGGATACGAACCGGCTACCAACAACCAAAAACTCGTAACTGGAATCATTTTAATAAACAGTTATTACATCATATTTTAAGCTTTCCATATATAGGGATGGACTGCAAAGTATTTCATGCCTCCATGCTTTCTTCTTCAGATAGGCTTCCATCTAGTGGAACCCCACAATATTAATGAGAAAAGTATTCACCTTCCCTTGCTGCTACGCACAGTAACACTAAACAAATGTGTACCAATGGCAGGAACAGGAGTGATGCCCCTCTGAAGTGTGGCACTAAACATGCCCCTGCACGACACAGCATCTAGGGCAGGAGCTGGCTAACGCAATGCACATTTCTCAGTCTCTGTTTCACTTCCCTCTGCCCTTCCCTGGTGTCCCTCACCATGTCCTACAGCTAAATCCATTCCTAGTGAGATACTAGAAGCCCTTCTTGCTCCCTGGACTTGTTACACTGGCACCTCTTTATGCAAACCTGTTCAAAAGTTTGAGACACTGCATTAGGTAATAGTGGAGAAAAGACCTAAATGGGGCAGAGCTATTTCTCACATAAAACTATAAAGGGCATTTTTTATCTTCGTGTTCCCTAGAGAGGAAGAGAAAAACTCTCCTTCCTTCCCCACCTTTTTCTTCTGATGAGCATCACCACTAGGGAGGAAAGATTATTTACTAAAAGGAAAACGAAGACTCAGAGAAGTTAACGCTGGTCTTTAGCGTTTAAATACATTGCCTTTCTGCAGACTGCTTGCCAGGTCCTGGTATAGAGGCCCTGTCGTTCAGTCCGTGTGTGGGGAACATCCCTGTTTGGCTTGGCTGGGCTTCCCAGAGCGCCGCGTCACTAACTGGAAGCAGCCGGGCTTGCACGGAGCTTCCAAGAACAGGCTCGGAGCAATGATGCAACGCCAGGCACCCTCCCCTCAAAACAACCAGGGGGGAAACAGGGAATGCTTAAGGAATTGGGCCTTCATCAAGTCCCCAGCTAAACTGACTTGCAGCATGCTCTGGGAAAAGTGGAGTGATTTTGTCTGTGTTTACTGACGGCTGGGGCTTAGGTGTCTGTGGATCGCAGATGGAACTGCTGTACAGCCACAGTCAGAAGCCTGAAAGCACTGGTTACGTTGGTCATGCTCTTTAACTTTACAGAGATCCTTGACAATCTGTTTAGAAATCAGAAAACCATGAGGGCTACCTCCTTGCTGTTGCTACGAGACACTGCATCAAGCTATATACAACCCCTGGGCTATTTCTGCTCCAGGCCCCCTCCACTCCAAAGTCCCAAGGAAAAGAAAAGCGTCCGCATGCGCACAATTTACAGCGAGGAAAAAGCTCTCCAGTTTGAGATATGTTTCAAATAACTCTGCTTAACGCAAGTACTGAAGCAAGGCTGCACACAGACACATCTGGATAACTATACCATGACCTCAAAGCTCACGGACACTGCGGCATCTGCTTGTTACAGACCTTTTCGACAAGCTGTTTCCCAGCACCCGTTTTGCACGGCCATTTCTCTCGGGTATGTTTTGCACATCACAGGAGTTACAGCCTGGTCTGGTTTATTCACACCCCTGCCTGGGCCAGAACTCCTCTGGAATCTGTTTCGCTCACTTCTGATCACCTCCCGGGCCTTTGACTCACATTCCTTCCCTGCTGCTAGACTAAACTGGTGCAGCACAGTCTGCCTGGCTCAGACACCAGACCTCTAGTCAGACATCTCTGCAGAAGCATGAATCAAGATTTTTGGGACACCTGCCTGAAAGCGCCTTAAAAGGGCTCAATTAAGGGAGGGCAACTAGTTGAAAAGGTTCCCCTTTAAGGCATTCTAGCAGTACTATGAGAAGTCAGAGTCATTTAAAATCACTCCCTGTTCTTAGGAAGAAGGAGGAAAAATAAAAGAGAACTTTACAACTATCTTCTGCTTTTATTTCCATCATTTCTTATCTGTTTCACTGGCTGTAGCTCCAGTGTCCAGCTCCCAAGTGGGTGCTTCAGCGGTGAAGGCGGCAGCAGCCCCACCATATGGTTTCTGTGTGGGCACACGTGGCCCAAAAAGAGATCTGTTCCTCACCTGCCAACCATGCACTGCTGTTCCTACTGTTGTGAGGTACTCGGCTCCACTACGTAAGCCAAGCAAGAGGAGATACGGCAGCTTACCAAAGATAAACCTACCACAGCAGGAGAAAGCTAAGCACACATGGAGGCTACAGGCATCTCGAGGGGGTTGAGGTGTTGCATCCATCTTGTACTATTGCCCTGCTGCTATAGGCCATCATTCCACAGCAGAACGGCACAGGAGCACTCCTCTGCTCCACGGATTAACTAGTGCTGAAGGACCCGGGTTACTCATCTGTTCTGTTCTCCGAGGGGTGGAAGCGGTGATTCCCAGCGGCATGCCAACCTGGCCAGGCTGAGGGGATCTCCAAGCTGAGGACTGCATTCCCAGCACACCTGTTGTAAGCGCTTCTCCTGCAGGACACTTGATGCTGAGCAGCAAGCCAGGAAGGGCCGACTTCATGCGCTTAGCTCCCTCCACACCAACTCTTCTCAGGTGCACTGGTAGTGCCCAACAGAGAAGCAGCAGCACTGCTTTAAAGAAGCTGAGTATGCTTCTGGTGACTGTTGTACTTCCAAGACAGATTTCATACCATTTTTCAAACCATACCTGCTGTCCACATCAAATATAGTATTTTTTTTTTCTGCTAGTACATTTCAAATAAAAAAGCTAAACAAAACAGCACTACCACTAGAGAAGATTATGCCATACCATGAAAGCAGGTTAAGGCAGCAGCTTCTGTCTGCCAGCTATCTAAATACAGAGCATGTCAAGGAAGAAAGAATTCTCACCCTTCTCAAACATCCCGGGCACTCTCCTCCTTCTGTCTCAACCTGCATGCCGCAAGTAAAATGGAGTCCTCTATAAAATATGGGAGATTGACTCCACATCAGAAAAACAAACTACTGGTCTCATAGAAACAATGCAAAGGTTCTGGGTAGTCAGTAATAGGGTAAAATCTGCCACAGGCAATGGATTTTAAGTCCCCTCCAGGTGGTGGTGGAGCAAAGCATAGGCTTGAAGTATCACAGCAAAACAGGTAGAGGGACAACAACAATCTTCCAATTCTATGAACTGGGGTAAAAGTCAGTACAATTGGTACAACTGTGATCACATTAGCAGCCACCTTCCTCTAGCTTTACTTTTAAAATGAAAGCTAGAAACCTTTTTGTCTGGGTATTTACCCACACCTCCTCATATATTCAGCCTATTGGCTTTTCCTCTTTCTCATCATACTTGCTTTGTTCCTTTCCTCTTTACGAGAACAGACTTCTTCCACCTGTGAGGGCTGAAGATCCTGGACAGACTGACACGGATCAGATGTATTTTAGCAAGTCCGTCCAAGCCAGGTACAGGGAACACAAGGCCATAGTAGGTACTCGACTCCAGCAAGGAAGCATAAATAAAAGTGACCTCTGGGGCAAACACCTTTCTCTACCAGAACGTTTTACCCTTTCCCAGATGCTTTGTGTGTTGTCCCCTTTCTTTATGTGCCAAGAGATGTCACGATAAACAGAAGCAGTTCTAAACAGCTCAAAGCAATTAAAACGTTTATTTGAACTTCACTGAAGTCAGTGCAGTTTAGGTGAACGGCCAAATGCTGTGATGCATTGGACAGATAAAAGGAGTCACTACGTGTGCTGCTGCTCTGTGTTCTGCCTTGCAGTACCCAGAGTCAACAGGTACAACAGTAAAGTTTTATAGTATATAAAGCCAGAAAGGACTATGAAACCTTCCTAGTCTGACCCTCCAACATGTCTTACAGGGTCTGATAATTTGCCCTTTGTTGAAATATAACCTCCAGAAAAGCACACGGGTGAACCACAAAGATCGAGAAATGACCATTCCACTAGCTATCCCTGCAGTTTGTTTCAGCAGGGATCGTCTCTGCTAAAATGCCAGCGTAATTTCTTATTTGAATGCGATGGGCCTTGAAGTCCAGCTGCTGATTCTCATTCCGTGTTTTTCACAAGATTAAGGCCTCCTGCTTGGTACCTTTTTGCAGAACCCAACAGATTTATCCTCTGATACCGTCTATTAGCAACTACTTTGAGTCAGTCCTTTAATTTCATATATATTTTACATTAAGTTTTTTAAACATGATGAAATAAATATCCAATTACTTCCAAAGGGTTTCCATTTGCTTTCAAACCTTTCATCTGAAAGAATTAAAGACATTGTTCATCTGACTGTATGTGCTTTTTATAAAATGATTTAATCCTGGTCAGCAGGATATTTCTATCCTTCTACTTTAACTACAGGATCCTACAACAGCTTTTCTATATTTTAAGACATTTGGTACCAAGATTCCCAGTGTATATTTTTATTTTGCTTCCCTTTACCCTTTCACTTAATCAATTTAACGTTTTCAAACTTTCTGCCACGATGGCATGACCTAATGAAAATCAGTGTCAACAAGTCAAACTTCTCCTCTGGGACCTTTTAGCCTACTTGGATTTCCAGATTCATTGGTTTCAAGGAGTTCTGTAACGTGATTACTGGCAATGGTTCATTTTCATTAAAAAAAAAAAGTCCCTCTTCTACACTTACACCTGCCAGCACTGCATTTTCCCTTTGGTTTTCTTAGCTGATGACTACCAGTTCCTCTCTGCTTCACCAAGTCTACCTTACATTGATTGTTATTTACTCCTTTCTTCTCTACCCTGTGAGTATTACTTGGGGCAAGAAAAGATATTTTCAGAGGACATCAACAGAAAAAAGAACAGGATAATGATAGCTTAAGATTCATATACCCCTTCACAATAACGGTAATTTTATTCCAAGCACAGAGCTCTGAAGAGATCTTCCCGAGAGTACAATGATATTCATTAGCTTTGTGTTACAAGAGCCCCATCTGAAACCAAAGCTTTTGCAGATTCTCTATTCTGGTATTGATACTGAAAATTGTATATACTTCACCCTCATATGAAACTGAGAAAGAAGCCTCTATAATATTAGTGTGAACGTAACATAAACTGTTCTCATCATATCACTTCTGCATCCTCTTCCAAACACCTGTCAAAGCAATACATATTGAATGTTTTCAATCTTTCCTCACAAACCAGCTACTTTAGCCACTTATTTTTGCTGGTCTTCAAGTTCCCCCAGATCAGTCTCTCTTTCAGATGTCCAGGTGTCGAGAACTACAAAACCCACAGCCAACCTGTAGCATACTAACGCCTACAAGATGCAGGTTTCCATGCGTCTCCCCAAACTGTACTCTTCAAGGCCTTAATCACCACTGTGGCGGTGGCGTAGTTAATTGGCCATCCACAGTTACAACCCAGGCTCCTCTGAAAAACAGATGTTACAACCTCCTGCACTGAATAACATTTCAGTTGTCTCTTCCATTGGTCTTCAGCGATGCAGGTTTCTGCAGATTCCCATTTCTTGCCTCTGTTTCCAACCTCCTTTTTTTTTTCCTCCCCCTCAAATGCCTGCAAATTTGAAACAAAATCAAATGTTTTTTTTTCAGAGATTCCCCGGAGCCCCACCCCACCACATCACATAATGTCCCTCATAAATACTGAAGCTCCATCTTACAATCAAGTAGGGTTTTTTTATCCTCAATTAATCTTGCCAGAAAGCTGCTCCAAGCAAGGTACTGAGGAGGGGGTTGTCCATATGTCTCTCTTCCACATAATTTCATGAAAGCTAAAAAAAGATGTTCTGGACACAAGAAGCCTTTAATTTTAGTTAAAAAATAAGGCATTTACTACACAGTTTTCAGTATTATAGTGCCACTTTTCTTCTGGTTTTGGTCTTGCAGACATGTTTGAATTTGAGAAGAAAACGGAGCATAAATTGAGTCCCCCCTCTCCCCTGTGATTTTGCAAAATATTTGTAGCAACCCAACCATCAAGTAACGGCCACAGGAAAACACTCCCGATTCCCCGAGCAGACTCCCTGCAGAACTTTTTCAGCAGATAAACACAGCAGACAGGAAACCAGCTGAAACTTTGCACAAAACCAGGACAGCTGAAGCGGTAGCCACAAGCCACCCTGGGCAAGGACGAAAGCAAGACTTTTCTTTCTCTTTTTGTCCTCTTTGTCTGTAAATGAAAAGCATCCCCTGAAAGCTCTGAGGAGCAAAACCAAACAAAATTGCAAGGCTTCAAGGCAGGAGGGGAAGGCAAGTTCTGCATCCAGACAGCTCGCCCCTTACAAGCCATGCCAAGGCAAATCCGGCCACATTGGCTTCTCCGGGGAGCCGTGCCTGAGCGCAGCCTTCCAGCTGCCGGCAGTGCAAGCCAGCCAGGCACCCTGAGGGCAGGGCTGAGGCACAATAAAACCACACATCTGGAGGCCTTCTGCTCGCTCCCTTCACTGAGCTTTTGTCACTCCAAGGCTGGGGACAAGAGCCCTGGGTCACAAAGCTTCACTTCCTTCTGGGTGTGGAGGAGGGAAGGAGCGGGGTGCCGGGGGAGAACGGGGCAGGAGGAGATGCAGGTGCAGGTCTCCAGAGTTGAGGGGGAAATTATTTCAGCTAGTCATGTCCCCAAGGCCAGGCAGAGGACACAGGGCCAGCTGCCATGGACATCCCTCGCAGCACACATGGCCCTTGCAGCAGCTCATCAGGGAGTACCAGAGCCCCCAAACAGAGCCTTGCGTGGACAGGTTCAGCTTGCTTTTCCTTTTTATCTATGCTTTGTGTCTACTCTCTGAAAAAAAAATGCAGCTTGCCAGCTTCCCCCAAACACCACACTATCCCCAACCCCAGACCACTTGTGCTGCTGCACGAGGGGAGACTACGGAGAGGAGAACGTGGAGGAGAGAGGGTGAGGGACAGGAGCTCAGCGAGACCCAAAGGCAGCGCTGATGACGAGGCCAGTTACACCCGAGATGAGAAAGGCAGATGTTTGTAGAAGGTCAGCAGCTGCCTCATATTACAAGGTATGAAAACAGACAATTCAGATACCATATTTTCCTCTGTTCTCATCTTTTGCTAGCAAGGACAGATTCAAGAAAGCCAGCTGTCTAGAAATAACATCCTTCTTAGCCTTGATTCCTCATGAAGGTCTCATCTCGGCCATACTATCAGAGGCCTTCCCCACAGGCGCCAGCCCCATTGCTGCTTCTGCTGTGACAAGGCAGGAGGAGCAGATCAGTTCTCCACTGCATTTTGCTCTTAAGTTTTGGATCTACAAATACTTAGGCAAACCCGTCTTCGTGTGCTAGAAACACCAGAAGTGAGAACACACGTTTTCACAGAGAATTAGAGACAGAGGGAAGCAGATTAACGAAGCTCACAGCAGAAACTGTCAGAGGCTGGGAAAGTAGCCTTGGGATAAGCTTCCCCTTGTGCGTGATGGTAATTGCTGGACTGTGGGGAAGAAGGAACAGAGACGTGCTTAGTATTTGGATTTGTGTTAGGTTTTTTTTTCAGTTGGCTGGTTTTTTATGTCTACAAAAATCCCTGTGAGCTAGTCAATGCACAGCTATGCGGGGTGGTCTCTGCCCACAACGAGCGTTTTGGGGTTAGCCATGACAAGGAAACAACACAGGTAGGAGACAATCCTAACAGATAGTAGGTTGGACAAAGAGCCTTGAAGCAAATGGTCTAGGCTCTTACGCAGTCATATCATACAACAGAGGAGCAAGGAGGTATGATGCACAAAACTTTACCAGGAAAATTCTGAAGAAAATAACGGGTGCATAAACTAACCCCAAGACCAACACACAACCCTGCATGTCACGTTTGCTACACAGAAGCAAAACGAACACATAGAGCAGTCATTTGTTCAGGGCAGCTGGAACTTGGTGCAGTTTCCTTCTCCCATTTCAGTGAACCCAAATTAGAACTGCAAAAAAGCAAACACACCACAACCGAAACAAGGCTTCTGCAAAACCATGTTCATCAGGAACATCAGTTTCCTAATATAAAAACAGCAAAACCAGGTGGTCTCCTTTGCTTAGTAGTTCAATGAAGACACGGAAAACTTGGGGATCGGACTCCTGCCTCCCAAGGCAGTACCTCGATAACACAGTCCCTTGGGCTCATGACTGTTGTGGAAGTGAAGGCTGGAAGGGCCTCAGGAGGCCTCCAGCCCAGCCTCCACCCAAAGCAAGGCCAGCACTCAGCTCACCCCGGGTGGCTCAGGGCCTTATCCAGCCAGGTCTGGGAAACTACCAAGGATGGAGGTAGTTTCAGCCCGATCCAGTGCTCAGTTATCCTCACAGTGAAGTGGCTTTTCCTTACTACCAGTCCAAACTTCTCTTGCTTCAGTTTATGTCCATTTTCTCTCATCCTCCTGTCATGCGCTGGTGTAGAGTCTGGCTCTTTTTCCACCCTCTTCCACAGACCTTTCCATCACAGCATCCAAACTCTGGTGAAGGAAGACTAAACAGGATACTCCAAATCTCAGCAATGTCACGATCCTTTCCTTGTTTCACACACCAACGCATGCTTGAAAGCATTTTGCCACGGCTGAAGCCCCTGCTTGCGTCGCAGCACTCCCAACACCCTTGGTGCAGAACAGGGGCACGGGAACGTCCCCTCTGTGCTCAAGATCAGCCCATCTTGCCCAAGGGAGCACACTTTCAGCAAGAGCTGGGAGATGAGCGCCGCCAGGTATCTTCTGACAGCCAGGGCTTGTCCTGGCAGAGCTACACGATGGGAGCTCACCCGGCACGTTCAGCACCAAGCGAGCATCAAGGACGCTGCTCTTCACCCCTAAGCTTTGGGTGAAGCCTCCACCAACAGCAGTTCACTTCCCTTGTGCCCCTCACTTGGGACACATCGGACTTGGTGGAGGAAGGAGGCCAGAAGCTCCCAGCGCCCAGGCCCTGCCCTAAGAGCGGCCTGGTCTCTCACCCCATACAACTAACGGCTGGTGCAGAAGGACGAGGCCAGCCCCAGCGCGACTGCTGCAGAGGAATGTTTTTTCTTGGCAGAGAGGAAAGAGATGAAGTGGGTGTCACATTTTTCCTTCAGATTTTTGCTTGTCACCACAGCACAGCCGGATCGCACACGGAAGATTGAAAGCTGGTTAGGGGCAGATGGAGGAAAAAGAAGGGGGGGGGAGGAGCAGTTTCCAAGACACAGCAGAGGCACAAGAAGGTCAGTGGCACTATTAAGCTACAAGTGTAGACAGGTGGCAGCTCTGGGGACAGCTCCAGCAATTCAGGTCTATCCCACTTAACCTTTCCTTATTTTCTCCCATTGCCTTCCCTGCTTCCCAAACCGCCCTCCGGAGGGGAAGCAGTCCTGATTTCACAGAGCATTCACTTCCTTACTGCACGCAGGTAGCACTGAGATTACAGCCCAGTTCAGCTTTCTGTGGTCGCAAACTACACTTGACAGCGAGAACAGCAGCCCCAGCCACGGGGAGCTCAGCACCTCAGGCAACAGAAAGCGGACTCCGTACCTTCTCTGAGCCTTGTTAAACCTCGCCGTTTCTGACCTGTTCTCCTTACCGGCTATTACTCAAAGTGCCATTAAAGAGCAATCAGTCTGCCAGGAAAAACGCGGCTCTCAGCCAAGATTATTTTTTGCACACCTTGTTTGTTTCTGTTGCCTTTACGCAAGGCAAACAACGCTGCATCCACGGCAGCCTCTGCTTCTCACCAACACGCAGCACCGTGGCGGTGCCATCGGCCAGGTCCAAGACGAGTGCTTCTTTGAACCTCCCTTCTGTCCTTTGCTCTTCCCACACAACCTCTCTTCCTACAAAAACAGCCCGCTGGTATCAAATAAATACACACACTCTTATCAGGATTACACATCTTATGCTTACCAGGATGACACCTAGGCGCACGCTCCTGAAGCTGGCCAGACGACTCCCACTGCACGTTCCTTTAGCCCAAAACACCATTCCACCGCCCTCTTCCCCAGCCAAGCATTCTCACCTGCCCTCTCACCTCAGCACCAGGACCCGGGCTGCTACAAGGTAAGCTGCACTGGTGAAACTGATGCTACTGAAAACTAATTTCTTTCTTGCAAGTAAGTCATTTTTCACCTGGATGAGCTCCCAGGGAGCTGCCACAACAGCCTGCAGTTACGTCCAGGTGCAGAACTGCACTGTCTGGTCTTGTCACTCAGAGAAAACACGGCCAAAGGGCATCCAGACAGCACTGATTTCTCACCTGCATGATTCAGGGAGAGATAAAAAGGGAGCATCAGCAGAAACGAGTGTGCCTTCCCTGGAGAGCCAGGTGCAGAGCTCTATTACAAGACAATCACTGGAGGATGTACCCCGAGTCGGTATCTCATGGAAAAAGAAAAGCTGCACCATGGAATGGGAGGAGTTAGACCCTGTAAACGCAGTCTGAACAGGCTGTTCCCACTGTGAAACATGTCACTGTACTAGGAAAACCAAGAAAGGTGGCTACCGGTAGTCACTAAGCCTCACCTACAAAATGACCCTTCTCCAAAAGGGGGTGAAGCAGCCCAGGACAGAGGGAAGAGATGATGGCTGTTTACACCATGCACTACAGAATGAGTCGGGAACAACTTTATGGAATGCAGGGAAGGAGGAGCGTGGTCAGAAATGAAGGGCGGGCAGCAGGGAGTAAGCCTTCAGCCCTCCCACTTCAAATAAGTCCCACGGGAAACTCAGGGCACCCACCCAGCACCACAGCAGGGCACTGCCACAGAAGGCAGCTCCTGCTGAGGAGCAGAAGCAATGTCCTGCAGCAGCTACCTCCCTTCCACATCTGTCAGACAGACGGGACACAGAGCGCCTTTGCCAGGCACTGGTGCAGGTGACAGCCACAGAGCAAGAAGCAAGGGCAAGGAAAGAGACTGCCACAGCTGGTGGTATGCCGGCCAGCGGCCTCTTTGCTTTATTTTCATATTTATTGTATCTTTATTTTGTCTGTCTTTGTTGGCACGAGGTGAACAGCTTTGACAGAGCACAAGCAAAAGCGAAGAGCCGTGCAGGAGGAGGAGCACGCTAACTGCTGCAGCTGGAGCCATGCATGGGAAGCCAGAGCGACAGAGATCCGACCAGACTACGCCACCCCGGCCGGGAGCTGCAGCTAGTTGGCCTCCTCAACAGGCACAGATGCTCCTAAAAAAGTGAGAAAAGACTTCTTTAATAAAAAACTATTTTTTTTCCCTCCAAAGGCCAGCAGAAACTTACTTAACCCCAGCTATGAAAGAGCCCCTAAGCAGGGACTCCTGACAGCACCAACAAAGACCTGCAGAGAGCACAAGTTCCCACCGTCCGTGCAGGAAAGTTCAGCAGCTCCAGACACAGGAAAGCACTGTCTGGTAGCACCGTGAATGAAATTCCTTCACCCCGGCTATCACACGCTATCGGCCCCACTCTTAACAGCAGCCGACCTTCCAAAGTAAGGCAACATTTACGTAGGACAGCGCAGACCAGCCACTTCCAGGGGGGGAAACAAAAAGTACTGTTTTCATACACTAAACACTGGCTCATTCTTGTCGACCATGCTCCAAAGGCAGTCCCAGGACAGACTAACATTTTTTCCAGCTGCCGTCCTCACGGCAGATCGAGCTCTTCACTGAAACCAGCCAGCAACTCGATACGCTTATTTTTCTAATTTTAACTGACAGAAAATAGAAGGGTACAAAAAGTAAAGTTTCGAAGCATCACATGTGTGTTTATCTCAGCTTTCAGAGGAACTGAGGGTTGCTTAAATCCATTCTGAGGATCTGGCACGGCCCTTGGCAAACATGAATGATTTTCTTTTTTAAATTCAGGAAGAAAACGGGGAAAAAATGATTTTCAGCACAAAGCACCAAGTACAACCAGTTCTGCTATTGATCGGTTGTGACCCCGAAGCTTTTAATATGGAGAGCTATTCTCAAAACTTAACACTTTGTGCAAAGTATACAACTGTATACAACTATTTAAAAAAAAATAATCCCACTTTCATGTTTTCCCCTCTTTGCTAGACGAGTTTGGCAAAAAAACTCTCTGAAAGTACTGATTTTAGATAATTTGAGGTGAAAAATTTATATCTGATCCTCCATTTGCAAGTATATATAGAAGAAGAAAAGAGAGATTTCAGTTTTCCCATTAGCAAGCAACTGGCTAAATCCCACTTCCAAGTAAACAGACTACCTTCCCCTCCAAAACAAAAATGGATCAGCCTGCATCAACGCCAGATTTTACAGGGAGCCACCTTATGTACAGGCAGCCACTACAGAGTGAGACACAGCCAGCTCCGCATCCACACACGCTGCGATAACCGCAACTTTTAATTAAATACACGCAGCACATAAAAATGAAGCACTGTATCCCATCTAAATTAAATATTGCCACTGCCGTGCTCTGAAAACTGGAGGCAATCCACGGCAGCTCGCGCAGACGCCCGGTTTCTGCAGAAATCATCAGAACACAGAGCAACAGCCCCCAGTGTTTTTGTGGCAGAGGAAATGAGTCACCGCAGGCTCCCGGTGGGGCTCGGAAGCTTGCAGTGGGCAGTTTTTAATCTGAAGACAGAAGGCCAGCTCGAGGTTTGCCCTGACTTGTCTTAGGGGACCGGCAACGACAACAAGCTTGCGGGACCGAGGGCGCGAGGTGTGCCACCCCGCGAGGCAGCAGCCACCCCAAAGCATGTGGCACACGTGGGCTTTGAGGGCGGGATTCCCATAGCACCTTCGAAGGTATGGGAAGGGGCTTACTGAGCTCTAACAGCGCTCAGAAAACAGCACTGGCACCGTGGTGTTTGGGGAATTTCGGTTTGCTGATGATGAGCCGCCAGTGCAATATTCAGGCCTGTCAGCGGGCGAGCAATTTGGGCTACTTGGAAGCAGCAAGTAGCTAACGTGTTTAAAAACACCAAAAACCATGAAAATGGCGGGGGAAAGGACAGAAAGCCTGCCTCTTCAGGATTAAATAAAGAGGTTTTAAGTGTCCAAAGCTCATAAGAAGCATCTGCCTTTCAGCTGCCCTCTAGCAAGAGGACAGGTAGTTGGCATCTCACAGCGCATTTGTCAACAGCCTTCTCCATCTGCACCAGACGTGGCATTTGCCACCGGCGATGCCAGGACGTGTACAGCCACAGACCAGCCCCGGCAGAGACCTAGGAGCCGTGCAGCTCTGACAGATCAAGCCAGAGAGCGTTACAAGGGAAGCAGGCAAGAAGGTGAGGAGCCTGCAGCCCGGCCGTGCTCCTGCTCCCCTTGGGCTGCAGCAGGCGTTGTGCTTCCTTTCTGGTTGACTGCCAGGAAAAAGGAAAAAAAAAAAACAACTTATAATGCCTTGCAAAATGCTAGGGTATGGCATTACCAGCACACAACCCCAGCAAGCCACGGGCCAGATGAAGATTACAGGCAGACACGCCACGCGTGCCATGAGCACACCCTGGGGAAGCCTTTCAGCCTTTTCTTCCACGCAAAACTCAACCGCCCTGGAAAAAACACCCTGCTGCAACCTATCTGGCATCCAGGTGACGACCATAAAGCACGCAGACCCCAACGAGCTGCCAGAAGGGCTGCTGCCCACCCCGGCCCGGACGGGAGCCCCCCGAGGCAGCGGTTTCTCCCAGCACTGGCGATGAGCTCACCGGCGGAGCAAGGCTGCTGCGGGCGCTGGTGAAGTCATCAGCTGTTAAAAGAGAAATTTAAGTCCCCGGGAGGCTGGAGTTCAGCCCTGGTAATTAGGGCTGGAACAGTTTAAAGTAGAGGTTGTGTGTTTAAGCATATGCATACTTTCGCGCTTGCCAGCTAGCTTCAAATACACCAGATCCACAAGCAGCCTTTGCAGTCGCAAAAAAAAAAAAAAAAAAAAGTTAAATTTTAACTTAAAATACACAAAAAGCAGCTGGCACGGAACTTCCACCCTCGCCAGCCTGCACATGGCAGGTCTGGCTGCAGAAGGCAAGGGACCTGCTCAATGGTGCTGGTCTGTCCCGTACGGTGATGCCCATCCACGGTAAGAAACCAACTTCGCAGCTTCAGTCGTGGCTACGGGGTGCCACAGGGCACGTGCTCCTCGGCTGCGACGGTGACAGCAGTGGCAGAGCGTAGGAGGCTGGGCTCCTCACAAAAAGCAGAAAGCAGCTGGGGCAGACCAGTCCTCCCAGGCGGGGAGCACCAGGCAGGGGGGTAAGATGTTTCATCCAGAAGGACTTTTGGGTGGGTGTTTTTTTGTTTTGTTTTGGTTTGGTTTTGCTTGCTGAGGGTTTTTTTTGGTGCTGTTGTTCAAGTGATCCTGTGAACTCTTAGGCAGAGGTAAACAGAGAGTTTGTTTCATGACGGCACACACAGCACTTCCCAAAAGAAATGAAGTTCAACGAGCAGAAACACGTGCTTTTTCTTCCCCAAACAGCGATCACTTCAGAAACTTTTTTCCCCACTGAAGACCCAAAACCCCACTACGCTTACTTCACCTGTGGCTCTCTGCTGCTTTTACTTTTCTTTACCGATCGATTCACTTGGAGTTCTTCCAAAACCAACAGAGAAGGCAAACTGCTTCCACGCTTTTTATTAGGCTTTCGGGTGGCCCTTCCTTTACGAGCGCCCAAAAAAACCCAACTGGCAAACCACCCAACCCAGCCGAGGGCAGAAGGTCGCTCCCAACGAACGCGAAGCCCCCGGTGGCGCGGGCGGCCCGCGATGCGCTGCCTCCTGCGAGCCACGCGGCACGGGAGCGCTCGAAGCCAAAACCCCAGGAAACGACGGGAAAAGCGCAAGGCCCACGGGGCACCGCGTGCTGTCACCTACACCCAGCCACGCCGCAGGCTCCGCGGAGCGAGGCGAAGATGCGTGCTTCTACAGGAGCTGCAGCCTGAGGAGCTCATTTAGGGCACTAATTAAGAGGGCGCTAATTGGGGGCGGCACTAGTTGGGGGCGGAGGGGGCCTCCCCAGCACGGGTGGCAGCAGCTCGAAGGGGGCTCCGGACACCAGGATCCCCATGGCAGCGCCCCGGCCGCCCCCCTCCCCGAGCCGCCCCCCGGCTGGGGAGCCCCGCGGCTCGGTTCCCGTCCCCAGCCCCCGCCCCGCCGCCGCTCACCGTGTGTCCCAGAAGGGCGTCAGGGTCGGCAGGCTCGCACAGCTCGCTCAGCTTGCGGTCCCACTGCAGCAGCAGCAGCGGCTGCTCGCCGCCCTCGCACGCCTCCATGGCGGCACCGCCACCGGCCGTCACCGGCCCCCGCCCGCTCCCCGGGGCCGCCGCCGCCGCCACCGGCGCCGCTGCCGGGAGTGCCCGGAGGGGCGGGGCCGTGCCGCCAGCTGCGCGCCGCGCCCCCGTCCGGCCCCGCCCCCGAGGAGGAAGCAGCCAATGGGAAGCCAAAGGAGAGGGCGGGCGGAGGGACGCGGTCCAATCGCCGCCCGGCTGCCCGCACGGCTCCAGCTGCGGAATGTGGGCGGGGACCCGCAGGGCGCGGCGTGGGTGCGGAGACTCGCCTCCCGCGGCCCAGCTCGGCCAATGGAGAGGAGGGGGTGGCGGGAGCGACGGGAGCGGCAGCCAATGGGACAGCGACAAGACTGCGCCCGCCGCGCGGAGGCCCACCCCCCGGCTGAGGGCAGCGGGAGGGGACCCGGGGGTGCTGGGGCAGCCGCGGAGGAAAACAAAGTGTGGGGGGGGAAGCTAACAGCGCCCAGCGGGCCTGAGGGGACGGGCGTGGGGAAGGGCGGTGTGATTGAGGCCAACGCTACGAGATTCATTAATCCTCTGCTGACGTGATCAAACAATAAAAGATTAATAAAAAAGTTTAACAGCAGCCGCGTTGCGTGGGCAGGAACACGAAGGGAAACCCTACACGATATGAGTTGAGTTTTGGTGGCACAAACCGGCCCAGGAGCACCCAGAACCTCCCAAGGCAAATCCCTAAGCTGTGAGGTACAGCCCCAGCCCTCTGGCACTTTGTCAAGGCACTTACGCACTGCCAGCTCTGAGCCCTCAGCTGTGAGACCTGTAAAGGTCAGTTCCGTGTCCAGAAACTTCCCTCTGTTCATCTAATGTTTTCTTACTTTCAGAGCTTGAGCAGCCTCGTGATAACCAGCTAGGCAAAGGGCTCTCCCCCATCCTGTCCGCTGGCTGACAGTATAGACCTCCTAAAATACTGAGAGAGATGTTTGCCTAGTAAGCCAACAAAATAACAGCTGCCTCAGGAGAAGAAAGAAGGTGCTCCCTGGGTGACTGCAACTTCATTTGCTCCACGTGCGATGGCCAAGGGCCTCATGAGGACGGGGTCTGACAAGGAGCACTGGGGTGAAGCGCCTCAGGAATAAACAGTTAGAAGTTCCACTATAAGTACCTCCATCATTTTCCCCTTACTTAAAATACTGACAAGAAATTAGGCATATTAGGCAAACAGCACACTTTTATTCCAATGATTTCTACTCTTCCTGTATCCCACAAAGTGTGTCCCTCTCCCCTCTGCAATTGCCTACGGACCCCCTTGTAAGAAGCATTGGTACAGCTGCTGTTATGGTACACAATGCTGACAAGTACTCATAAACACTACAGATTTTCTTTTGGCCACAGAAATATTTTAATACACAGAGACTTCCCATTTGTGGGGCTGCACCCTAATCTAATGCATGACATCGGTAACTAATAACTAGACAGCGGTAGCTAGGGGTCCTGTGCCTGCCATGTTACTGAAATTAGTATTGAAGAGTACATTTTTGAGCCTCGGTGTTTCTAAAACAACTCCCTGGTGTTATGTGTAGGGGATATTTGGTCATTGTCTTGCTGTAAATGTAAATAAGGAGAATTGCTTGTGCCTTCTTACACATCCTTGTATAACCACAAGACTGGGGAAGTGGAGACGGTTAATGTATATAGTTCTATGGGATTTTGGTGATCAGTGTATGTATATGTTTCTTGTATTCAGGGGTTAAATGTATGGATATAGTTCCTGTGTTCAGCACTGGTCACCTGGCAGGAACAGCCTGGATCTGTGTTGTTGCTAGGCCTAAGACTGGGGGGGCAGGCATGCATGTGGTCTGGGGTCGAGAAGGTTTGAGAAGATTACAGAAGATGAAGAGGGCATGCTTGGAGGAGGACACACCCCCTAATGAATATGCATTAGTAGAGGGGGATACAAGCCTAAAATGGGAAGGGGTGGGTGCAGAGCAGAGATCCTGTGGCCACCCAGCGCTGTTTTGCTCATTGTGCTTACCAATAAATTCATTTATATCAATTTATTCAATTGGCTTCAAATCAATTTATAACACCTGGGGCTTCATAATGAACCGTGACCAATGGGCCCAGCAGTGGAGTGACAACATATAGACCATGCTCAAGTTTTTGTGCTGCAGAACCACTTATTCTTGGGAAAAGAAATGCATACTAGATGGTTTCTGCTAAAAGTTGGCAGCACATACAGGGCATCAATAAGCATGAGATAAAAGTGGATGAGAAGTAATCCTGTCCAGAGGATATTAATTAATCAACACATGGGACAGCGCTCCAATGCATTGTGCATTACTGGTCACAAACTGACTCTACACCAGAAAACACACTCACTGAAAAGAGACAGCACCACAGAAACAACAAGAACATTATACAGACAACTATACTTCTAACTTTTCCCCATACTACTTGAAGGATTTTCCATGGTAGGTTTCAACAGTTACTAGCATGCTGAAAATCAAGGCTTTTTCTCTGTGTTTCTTAACTCTCCTCTTTGGGCAGATTTAGCAGCAGTTTTAAATTCCAGTCTCGCTAATTCTTTCAGCATTTCAGCCTCTCCTTTTGCACAAGACCCTTTTTTCCTCACCACAGTCTTTTGAACTCTGTTCAAACCCACTCTCCAACACGGGGACAATAGAGAACCAGACGGTCAAGCTACAAGAAGAGGAAAGGTGGGGTTTTATTGCATGCAGAGATGCAGCTGAGGGGAAGAGGGGAGAGCTCTTTCTTTTACTCACTCTTCTGTTGCCTTTCTGTGAGGAGCAGAAAACCCACATTGAAAAGCCACACAGAAAACGAATCCAGCTGAGAAGGAAGCGGCTGTTAAGAAGGTAGAGCTCCAAACAAACATGACTTACTTTAAATATCAAAGACAAAAGCTAGCAACAATACAAGCCTGTAAGTTAAGTCTCAGAAAGCCTGGCAAAGGAAAGGTGCTCTCTTTTCCTTGCAGATCCGGGTTACATGTGACTGGATCATTACTCAGTTCTTGATCAGGTCAGTTGCACAAAGGCTCATTAAATATTTACAAGTGACATTTTTCTGACTTGTGACAACCAGGATCAAGATAATCATCCATTTTCTAAAGCCATTTTGTTCAGGTAAGTTTGAAAAGTCAACCAACAAGAAAAGGACAAATAGCAACAGAGCCTATCCTATAAAAGAATAACAACTGTGCCTTTTTTTTTTTTAAATATCTACAAATGAAAAATCTTACCCCTTAAAAAACAGAAAATGGCCACATGTAGAAGAGGTGAGTTTTATTCAGCAAAATTAGCACCTCTTAAAGAGCACAGGGCCCAAATCTCAGGACTAAGAATGACACAGAACGACCGGGCTATCAATTTCTAATCAGTGTTTTCTGGAGACTGTTCTGAAATTGCCAAGTACAGTAACAAGCTGATTTTTTAAGTGAGACACAAAGCAACATGCAGAACAAAAGTTTTACACGCACCAACACACATTTCCCACAAGTGGATGTCTTCATAGAAATCCCATGAAAGGCAATTTCTTTGCATATTTGTCATCTACATACACATTACTTACTGACACTAACAAAGCAATTTATAGTGTGAGATCTGCCATGTGAAGAAGCTCACCATCACCAAGAGAAAACAGGACAGGACCTGGTCAGAACAGCCACCAAGTTTTCATTTGTACATACAGACATGCTCAACTGTCTGCAAAAAATGCTCCTACCACAGAAATTTCAGTTAAAAATAGAAGGTGTGCTTCAGAATAGCGAAGTTTTCTTCCCACAATCCTGGCATTATATTTTTTCTCTGACATGAATACTCGTGAAAGATGTGGGATTGCCAGTACTGGAGACAGCCCACTGCTAAAACCACATAATAGGTACACTGACAGAAACACAAGATCCCTTTACCAGAATATTCCTCCCTCCTCTACCTAGGGATTTCTCAAAGCACTAATTCAGCTTTCCTGCCTTTGCAATTCAAGACCTCTCTGCGGGAGCTTTTACCAGGCTCCCACATGCAATGCCAGTCTTTATGGCAGCGCTGGGACAGGACCCAAATACCCACCCCTTCACGCGAGACACCGGTCACATCTCTTGGCTTTGACAGAGATCAAAGCAGGCACCCACTGGTAAAAATCTCTAGTAGTTCTATACTAGTCCAAGCCCTCCGTCACATTGAATCATGTTGTTATTCTGTCTTCAGAAACTGAGTCCTGAACCAGAAGCAGAAGTTGGTTCAGCCAAAGACATCCAGTCCTGCTTCACAAAGCAGCCCTCAAGGTATCATGTATGTTAGGGGAGGACTGCATATACATTATCAAATACATGTCACACTTCAATTAAATGTTCTTTGCTGTCTGATATTTTGCAAGCTCTTAACAGGCACAATGCCTGTGGTATTTTCCTCAAACCAGACAACTACAGCCACTAAAATGAGCACAGAAGAGGGTTTCCTACACCTTGCACTTGACTGACAGAAATAACTGAGTGGCACAGAGGTGCCTCACTGACCAAAGTAGCTCTGCCTCAGCTCCCTTAATAAATGCTCCAAGTATGTAAAAGAAATCTATTTTTTTTTTTATCTCTTCCAATCTACCTTTATAAATACATAAAATAAATTCCTTGTGAAGGTCAAACATACCTAAATGCCCCAGCTGTTGCAAGCAAACCGGGCTTACCTGATCCAGTGTACACAAGAGGTTATCAGGGACAATCAAAAGCTGAATGCCATTCACCAAGGGACAGCATGGAAAAATATTGCCGCGCTATAAACAAGGTATTGTATTTAAGTTGGTGGATACCACTCCACTCTAACATTTCCTCACAGAGGAAGTAACTAGCCATAAAAAAAAAGACCCAGCTGGTATATGAATGTTGATTTCACACCTTATTTTCTCACAACCTAAATTACTCACTTATCAATTAAAGTTGCCCAATAGCTGCAAGGCAGAGTTGAATGTGTGAATGTACAATATTTGCCACCAGTTATTTCTGCTCTGATAATTGCTAGTAGTGTCTCTAAGGAAAATCTACCCTGTTGCAAAATAGTGGTGAACAATCAACGCAGTGTGTGGCCTCTCAAACACCACATTCTCATGGTAGATGTGTTGTCTTTGTAGCAGGTACAACACAGCAATCTTTAAAAATTTATCAGCGACTTTAAGTAGAAGAACTGGAAAAGCAAGAAAAGTTGAAGCTCTTGAGCAAATATTTTTTTTGTTGGCACCCAGTCATATACCTTGTGTTTGCTCAGCTCTGTCTCCATCCTGAGCCATGGGCAGAGGCTAGGATGAGCCCTTCAGCACTCACCAGGACTTGCAGGTGCAGCAGTGAAGGTAACCATTGCCACCACCTCAGTACTCCGAGTTGAGAGCACAAAGCCAGTTCCCAAGCTCCAAAGCCAACAGTCATAAGCAGCGTTAGGCTCCACTGTCATGCCTGGGTGTAAATAAGGAGGCAATTGCTAAATGAACAGAGGCTTAGCACATTCACTCCAGGCCTCCTAGCTAAGAAGAAAACGGGAGAAAGCTCAGCTTTCAGTTGTCAGGAAACTTCTGCATGGACCAAACACAAACCACGTTTAGATGACTACTGTAGAAGTGCAGCATCACAATAACCCCGTGGCAGTTCACATTTGTCTCTCCTGTAATCAGGAAGAAGACAATGCCACTTTCTACTCCAGCATCTGTAGTCAGCCCTGCTATTAGTCACCCTTTTCAGAAAGTACTGCGTGCTACAGTAAGCTGTTACCAAGTACCACAAGCACCCTTGGAGGAGTTTACTACCTGCCAGCCCTAGAACCACCTGGAGGTCTGTGTTATTAGGACTTGACAGTGGGTTTACCTTACGCCACAAGGACTTGGATTTTCTGTCTAGCACTTCCTTTAGACAAAAAACAAACACAGAAGAGTCCTGTGATTTTAGGAGTGATACTTAAGTGCTGAGCTTGCATGTCTCCGTCTCTGTCATGAAGATCTGCCTCTCACCTTAGGTGCTTTTCTGTAATATATCATTGGAGAGTGAAATGAGTATCACATTCCTGCATGACTACTTCTGCTGGCCTGACTTGAAGGGGGGAGAGCAACATGGGATCACACCAAAATAACAGCAGTACATTATGTTGAACTGACTTTGTATAGAGATGGAAGAACCAGCAAGAAGTGGGAATTGCCAGGTTCCAGCTTGGGATAGCTATGCTTTAATGCATGCTGAAGGTCTAACCACAAAATGTTTGCACTTTTCAGCCTCTGAAAAGGCTGACATACTCCTCTCACAGAGAGCTGCACTAACAGAAGAGGCAGCACTTCCCCCATCAGTACAGATCGGAGCCTCCCAACAGGCTCAGATCTAACAGTAGTTACTGGAATTCAAATCTGAACTTTCTATTTTAGAAGATACCACATTCTCATGTGGATAACACGGTGAACTAAGCACATCTAACACCCCAGTATGCCAGCGATAGGGACCAGGATACTAGCTGAAGCAGTAACTTCATCCAGAAGTAAATGCCAAAATGAAAGTTTTTGGTAGTACTGCCAGTGCTCATAAAGAGGAACATAAGACCATTCTACAGGGGGAAGAGCTGAAAAAAAATACACATAAGCACACTTTGTACTGGAATCAAGGAGAGATGAGATACAAAATCCCAACAGCTTTGAAGGCAGGAAATTGTCACCCCATACATTTTGCTTTCCCTGTTCATTTCCCTGTGGGAATTTTACCACTTCCCCATGTAATACAATGAAGCACTTTTAGCCTTTTTTTTTTTTTAATAAAAACACTAATAATGTTCAGTCTGATACTTAAAGTCAGAGCACAATAACCACCACTCTGCCAGTAAGAGAACCCTGGATCAGGAATGATTTTCACAGTACCGCTGGGCTCCCTTAAGGGACAGACGAGGCAGTCGTTCTGCCAGCTCCGCCTGATGGCAAGCGGCAGGCATAGCACCCTAACCAGGTACCGCGTTGGGAGCGCTGATGTCTGGAGTCAGATATGTCAAAGGCCGCAGTAATGAAGTCCTAAGCCCGTGGCCAAAGCAGGCTTTGTTGAAAGACAACATCTGACTTGATCAGATGCTAGAATCGACACAGGGTCAGAATCAAACGCACAGAAGGCATTTCTTCTGCAGGACAGCAGAACGATTAAGGCAAATGAGTATACAAGGTCAAATTAAGGCAGATGAGGATATAAGGTTTGAAAGTGGAGATTCAGACAGGTGATTTCAACTTACATATTAATCAGCTCAAGAATTAACATAGCTTCCTAGGTTATCCTTTAAGGAAAAGAAAGGTCCAAAGTAGAGATGATGACAAATAGAGAAAAAGTGCACAGGAAAACAAAACAGAACACACACATAACGGGTATCAAACATGTTATTTATTTTTTAAAGAAACTACAGCAATATACATGATTGCAGAATTATGAAGCACTGTGATGCACAAGGAATGAAAGGGCCTCAGTCCGAGCACTAATGACCTCACGCCTTTTCTTTCACATTATCACTCAGAAAAATTACGTTATCTGAAAAGAAAAAGAATTTATACTTCAAGATTGTTTTGCCCTGTTGCACACCTGCACATCCAAAGACAACCTATTTCTGTAAAAATAAGCTGCAGAGACATGTATTTCAGAACAGAACATTCCACAAGATAGAGCGCTGTCCAATGCAAGGTTCCTGTTTTACCTCCCCAGCAGGCTGAAAATTCAAGATGACCACACACGCTATGAAATAACTGTGCAAAACGTGATGAAAATTTGCTGAACAAAAGATATCAGAAACATTTTAAAATGACATTTAAACTCTTTAACTATGGTCTCTATCAGTCACAGCTTATTTTGTCTTTTTTTTTTCCTCATTTTCATTATGCACTATCATATTATCAGCCCATGGGACTACAGTATTATTTCATCATTATTTATAGTATTAATATTTCATCAAGCCTCAGTTTCTAAAGCATCTTGAGACTAGCGATTCTGAACACTAACAAGAAATAATTAGGGTAAATACTAATTTTAAACAGCAATAACAAAAAAGAGGATTTGCTTCCCTCCTCCAGCTGCTTATAGACAGCAGCCTATAGCACTGCCAGCTGGAACTGCTCATGTGAAACTCTGATTGCTATTGTTTTAAAGACATTGAACTATATAAACATCCTGGATATTTTTTTTCCTCCAGCTATTTTTTTTGATGCAACAGAAGTGTTTGCTTTACTACTCCGTTATTTCAGCCCTTCTTCAAAAGCCACGAGACAGTTACTCTACCAACAGTAAAAGAGTAGGACCAAGCTGTCCTTGGCTATCCTCATGCTATTTAAAGACTCAAAGGAAGAAGTTCAGTTTCCCAGTTCTATTCTTCACTGTGTGTACCCAAGGGACAACACTACTCTGTCCAGACCGTGCTCTTACGACTACTGGCTATGGGACTAAGGTCTTTTTAAATTCTCCGTTAATTTATCTCAATGAAAAATCTTTCACAAACAGCGGCCCTTAAAGTCAGGGAAGCCTCCTATCTTAGATGAAGAAAAAATTTCCCAGCAAACCTAACAGAAAAGTACTAAATGAACTCTGCTTTGGCCAAGATAAAAAAATCTGCCTGACCTGCAGCACTACACACCAACATCCTTAAAACACACAGTATCTGCCTGCTACACTGACTGGTTTGTGAGCAAACAATGCAATAGTCTGCAACCAGATGCTCTCACTTTGTCTCTTCACACGCAGTGCCAGAGGACATCTAGTGGCACACGCTGGAAACTGAAGAGTGCCTCTTCATTTCTCTGACACTCTCCAGCTATGGATTCTGAAGATGAAGACAAACTAAGTTCTATTTCAAAGGTCCTCCACCCCCTCCCTCTCCATTTTAAAGATGCAAAGTGGACTTGGGCGCATTGTTCCTTACCTGCGACAATTGTAGTTGCCTGCCTCCTCACATTGTTTTTGTCTGTGTATTCACCATAGTCTAATTTCCCTTCAACGTAGAGTCGAGAACTGAAAAGTCAAGAATTTGGTTCTGGTCAGAAAAACAAGCCACTCTTTTCTCCTTCATATTTGATTCTGAATCCACAGGCTTCTGCATTACTTGTGTGTAGCATGTTTGCTAGCTTACTGCAAGGCACTTTATCTTCGTATGGCTCCTGGTCACCATAACTGGCCAAGAAGCCCCAAAGCACCCTGGCTTGTATGAGAAATAGCGTGGTCCACAGGACCGTGGAAATGATTGTCCCTTTGTATGTGACACTGGTGAGACTGCACCTTGAGTACTGTGCTCAGCTGTGAGCCCCTCACTACAAGAGGGACATCAGGTACTGGAACACGTTCAGAGAAGAACAAAGCTGGTGAAGGGACCAGAGAGCAAGAGTTATGAGGGATGGCTGAGGGATCTGGGACTGTTCACTTTGGAGAAGAACAGCCTGAGGGGAGACCTCACCACTCTGTACAACCGCCTGAAAGGAGGCTGCAGTGAGGTGTGTGTCTCTTTTCTTAGGTGAAAAGTGGCAAGATGTGAGGAAACACTCTCAAGGTGCACCATGGGAGGTTTAGACTAGATATCAGGAAGAATTTCTTCACAGATGGTGGTGGCTAGACATTGGAGCAGGCTGCCCAGAGAAGCAGTGAAGTTGCCTCCTCAGGAGGTATTTAAGAGATGTGTGGATGTGGCACTTAAGGGACACGGTTTAGTAGTGATATTGGTAGTGTTAAGTGACAGCTGGACGTGATTATCTTAAGAGTCCTTTCCAACCTAAATGATTCAGTGATTCTACAAATTCTTAGATCAACCGATTATGAAGGCATTAAATGCTCAACCGCATTCACTTACCCTTTCTTCACATACTGATACGTAACATCCCTGAGGCCTGGTCTGAAGACAGAGATCCTGTGCCATGTTGTCTTCTGACTGATATCACCTAAGGTACAGAAAAATAACAGTTGGATGCCACATCCTCTTTTTCAGGCAAGCCTCAGAAATTTGTTTCAACATGTTGGTGTTCTCAAATTATGAGAGGTGATTTAAGAAATAAGCACACTAGCACCCAGTGTTCCACTCATCGGTGTGGAAAGAAGTACTGTGCAGGAACACAGTTCAAACAAGAGATCAGTTTCACTGGAAGCCAATGCTCATACTACAAGACTCCCCCCCCCCCCCCCCCTTACAGACTCCACATTGGACAAAAGTTCAAGGGAAAAAAAGACAACTGTAGCTACAGTCTGATGGAAGAATCATAGAGCAAAGGTGTTATTCTTTTTTTTCCCCCTCTTGGAACACATAGTACAGAAGTTGCTGCACCTCTGGCAACCCCAACGAGGAAAAACTGCCAATGCTTTCCTCTCCTCCAGGGGAGGGTCAACAAGCAAACCGTTATTCAGTACACGCTGCTCAGGATGAGTCTGGGACATACAAACATACCAGCATCCTCACTGACCTCAGAGCAACTTCTCTGCACCTGAGAGCCTTACAGAGCAGCCAGAAGACAAAGCATGGTGCTACTGAATATGCAGATGTGGCCACAGAACAGGGCAGAAGCAGGCTGCTCAGTGCACTCACCTCCCTGGGCCTCCTCATTTTCTCCTGTTCGCCACATCTCGTTGGTCGCAAGAGAAAATATGGTGACAGGATTTTTTCCGTCCACTTGCCTCATGATCGGGTCCTGTCCAACCCGACCAAGTAACTGAACACGATTCATGGCTGAAACACAAGAGAGTAAATGCAAGAGAAGATGCGCTACTGAGGATGGGACAAACCCCTAAAGACTCAGTCATTTTCAGTACTAGGAAGAGATTAAAGATTTCAAAGAGGTTTACACAGGTGAATTATGATCCTTCTAATCTCAGCAAGCTGTAGATCAGCAGATTTTGTCAAAGAACACCACAATCACTAAACAATCACTTTCTGCAATTTCTGACTATTTTTGCAGCTTTTGTCACCTTTGGCAAATCAGGCCCTGGAGCGGTTACTATTTCATTATTATCACTGCTGAATAACCTCATTTAGAAAGATAGCTTTTATTTCTTTCTGGTCATCTTTTTCACAGACACATCCATACATGACTTAAGACTATTTTGCATTAAATTCAAAATATCTTGATTTTTTTTTAAACTATAATAAGACCATAGTATTTCATCGTTCTTTTCATAATGAAGACAGCACATTTTAAACAACATTGCATTATTACACCACATCCTCTGAATTATGGGGTCAGCAATTTTAACAGGTCTGGATGGACACAGGTTATTCCTTCTCAAAGGCAAAAAGATGTTTGATAGACACAATGTATTCCTCTTTGTTCAAGGTAAAAAGCCAAGATGCTGGAGCACCACTCTTACACAAGGAGCATGTGAACTGAAGAGTAAGCTCTGAAACCTACGCCTGGTGTGGCGGCAGCAGCACCCACACAAGCATCCCAGGCACATGGAAGGCCAAGCAACAAGCACACGACGCACCTTGAAGCAGGTGCTGGAAAGCACAACAGCGTACCCAGTTTGCTGCCACTAATAAGGCAAGGTCACTTTCCTGTTTCAGGCTATACTTTGTCAGGGATTTTTGGTTTTCCCCCCTTAAGTGCTGCTTGACCTGACATGGACCAGAACGGAAAGCTACATGGACCAGAACAGAAAGCTACTTAAGAGTTTGTTTGAAACAATAAACTCTTTAATTCCCACAGTTGATATATCATTCATACCTGTTCCTCCCTGGCATATTTCAGCCATTCTAAACCTGAGATAAAAATCAAAGAGTAACAGCGAAGCATTATCTCAACACGCGGGAGCTACTTACATCTTTCAAGTACCAAGGAGCCAACCGTATCAGACTCATGCCTTACAAACTGGCGAAACGCCTGAAAGAACAGACAGGTATTAGTCTCTGAGGCACGAAGTACGAACCCCACACAACATTTTGAGCCCTCAGATCCTGCAGTCACATTCTTTTCCAGCAGCGCTGGGGGGGCGTCTGGGGGAAGAGCTCAGCTCCACCAGATGTAGCCTGTGGGATTATTCAGAGACTACTTTGTTAATTCGAAGACTCTTTTGTTAAAATAGGGTCTGACAGCCGCCTAGGAAAAAAAACTGCCGAGCAGAGTCGGTCGCCGTGCTTGCCCGCCCCCTTGACTCGCACGCAGACAACCCGAGGCGGTCCCACGCCTAGGGCAGACCTTCCCTTACACTCCGCGGCCGCAAACCGCGGGCTAACGAGGGCCAGGGCCCGCTCTCCCGGAGCGGGTCCCCCCCTTTCTTCCCTTCTCCCCCCAGCCCCGTACCTGCCAAGCGGCCGGTCGCAGCATGCCGCCCCTCTGCCGCCGCCAGCGGGATGGGGCCCGGAAGCGGAAAGGAGCCGGGGCGGCCGCGCTGCGCCGTCCGGGGGGAACCGGGCCTCGGCGAGAGGGGGCCCGCGGCACCACCCCCCGCCCTCCAAAGAGGGAGGATAACAGAAGTAAATAAAGATAGTCACTCGGTCTTGAGTAAAAGGAAGCGTTAAAATCTTTATTTGCGCGTTTCGGTTTTTAAAGGGGGGTAGGAGGTTAAAAGGTACAGCTGTACTAGCACTTCAACACATACTCTGCTTCAGCAAAGCCGGAAAGTGACAGGGTTATCGCTTCACGCTCTCCCTCATAGCAGGACACCACCTACATCAAGCTGTTTCAGCTAGACATGAGACCGACAAGAATTCAGGAAGTTACATTTAGCAGGGGGATGAGATTTATTACACATTAAAATGCACACTTCACATAGGCAACTCCAAAACAAAGAAAAGCCTGACAACAGCTAAATGCTTTCTAACTTCCCCCATCTAGGTAGCAAGCTGGATAGTCCAGGCAGGTTCTGGCTCCATGTGAAAGCTACCAGAATGGCAATAGTTATACAGATCCGCCTGCCAGGACACACTGAAGTCACTCCCCCACTTCAAGCAAATAGTCCTTTCCAGTCAGCATAAGTCACATCATGCTTCACAAACTATTCTGCTAAAGCTTATCGACTTCAGTTTCACAATTTCATGCTTGTTGCTGAAAGTTGAGGGGAAGTTTCCTTCAGCTTCCTCAAGCAAGGCCCCCTTAACTAAAAGCACTTCCTTCCCTCTTTATCTCCCTCAGTAAAATGCAGCTCTAAATTCACCCTAAGTCCATCAGGACTGCTATGTAACAGGCCTACCTCCTGACATGTAGTTAAAACTATTATTCTCACCTCCCTCAATGATGCTGTACTCCTTGTACAACCAGATTTCCTTTGAAAGATACACAGGTGGACAATGTTAAGACCACAGAAACATCAATAATAGGGTCCATCTAAACAAAGGGAAGCAGAAATAAAAGCCATCCTTCCCCTTGTATGGGAAAATAGTCTAGAACAAGACCAGTTACACAAGAAATTAACAGATAAGACTGAGGAAAATACTCTTAAATCACACCTTATATTTGTGAGCTAGTCATTCTTCCCTTTCCTCAGCCAGCATCTCATCATAGCTAATGAGGGGAACAAAAAACACAACAGGGAGAGCTAATATGGGGTGTTGGTCTGGGCAGACCCTCTGCTTTCACAGGGCCATTCAGCAGCCAGAATTTTCTTGGACAACACAAATTCAGTAACCCAAAGTAAAGCTAAATGAGCGACTGTTCTTCCCTCCCACCAGGCGCTTGCTGTTCTGCTTAGAAGAGGTTTCAGACTCCAGTAGCTTGGCACTTCTTAAGGGCTGGTCCTTCATCAGGGTCTGGGCAAGGCGGGCTGCTTTTAATTCCCTGCAGAGAATAGACAAAAAAGAAGAAAGGAAGAAAACGACATTATGCATGAATCCCCATCATCATCTGTGGATGATTTTGCACAGGAGGGTTACTGCAGTACTGCTGAATGGTTACTTTTGACACCAGATTTGACATGCAGAGTACTATAGGTTTCTCCATAGTTTCTGTTCCTGACTGGATCAGCTTTAAAGGTTAAAGAAGCCCATGCCTCAGGTCACCAAACACACAGACCAGCACCACTATGAAGAATCCTTACCTCAATCTTCCCCCTCCACATTGTTTCAGTATTTGCATTGGTAAAACTTAGAGCAGCGTCACTCCAAGCAGCAGATATCTAATAAAGGCATATGCTTCTTCTCAATTGCTTTCCTTCCCTGATGCTTGCCGCTCTCTGAGCATGTGCTCTTCTGTCTACACTGAAAACCTATTCACCAGCTGACTATTACAACAACAGGGGTGATGAGACTACCTGAGCACCTGAAAACATTACTGCCAACAGCAGTGAGGGAGCACAGGTAAAGGAGGATGTCTGCCACCACCTTGTATTTTTCTCAGCTTGCTGTGCAAGACCACTACCTGTTCAGTAGAGTTTTCTTATCTGGCCTCACACTGTATCAGTATCTTCCCTCACCCATGGTTGCAGTAAGCATGCAAGTTCACTGCTCTAGTTCAGCCACCATCTCAAAGCCCGAAGTGAACCACAGCTGCCTTGGCACTGTAAGTCCCTAGCTAGACCCTCACAGCCCTTCCAGCTCCAGGCACTTTAACTGAGTGTTCCTGCGTGCTGTCTCCCAGCACTGCCTCCCTACATTCAAGCCTGGTGATCAGACTTGTCTTCTCTCCCTCATGCCCACACAAGCCCTACCTTTCCAGCATGGCAGTCTTACACTTCTCCACATTTAGCTGCTTCTGAAGCTGCATGGCTTTTTTAAGGGAAGGACGGAGAACTGGGTGCTTAGTAAGAGCTGTGGCAGAAGGTCTTTCCACTGGGTCAGGATGGATCATGAGCTAGAAGGCAAAGGAGTTTCAGAGGAGTTCATGGTTTAAAAGTCCCCCATCACATACAAACTGGAAAAATCCCCACCCTGTCAAGGCTACTTACTCACCTTGAGGAGTTCAAGAAAGCCATTGGGAAGCTTCTGAGGGATCAATGGGATATTCCCTTGGCGGATGTGGTGCCACATGGCCCCATTGTGAGGCAGTGGTCCTGCACCTGCTGCTAGAGCTATTGTGAGTGACAGAGCAAAGATGTCTGCCTTTGGCAAATGGCAGTATTGCTGCAGAGAGAAGAAAATATCTTGTTAGACCCACAGGTGTTGGGATACCAGCTCAAAACACAGCAGCTAAACAAGCATATGATACTGCCTTCACTGTTCTAGTCAGTTTTCTCCTTTTTAGGATAAAAATTTTGGCCAGTAATTTGCTTTAATTGTCATATTGTTGGTTAATTGTTAATGGCACATTAGCTTTCACCCACTCATGAGGAGCTTGCAGCCCACACTAGAATCACCAGATCAAATCTAGGGGACAAACACCTAACAAATACATGCCTCTTGCTTGTACCACAAGGCAGTAAGACAGGCATACCCAAGTCAAACCAAAGGCTGCATGTGATATATTGACCAAACAGTTCCTAAATCCACTTGCAGCACAGGAAGATAATGTTACTTAAGTACCTGAGCCGGTGAACACATCCAAGCTGGTTGTTACATACCAATTCCCTTTTTGCTCACTGGCCAGAGTGACAAAACTACTGCAGGTTTAGGAAGAGGACTTGTGTAATTCCTCAGCTATGCCTCCTACCTCTCCAAACTGCCTACCTAATTGATGTTTGTTATACAAAGCATTTGCCTGGGTGCATACATTACTCAGTAGTCACATCCAACAGTTTTATGTCCGCTGGACGTGTAACAGGAAATGGACTCAGTTTGTCCCCTTTACCCACTACAGGTAAAATAGTTGAAGTAATCTGAAGTCACTTCTGAAGCACATTAGAACAGTACGAAGTATGCTAGGACAATACTCAAGCCTATACTATTCAATGAACTTCACTGATTTCACACCCAGACCTAGTACAGGAAAGAAGAAATAAGATGAGGAATATATCAGAATAATGATTTTACTGTAGTTGATCTCTCCACTTGCTCACCACCTTGTTCTCCCACCGGCAACTTTACCTCTTGCAAAACCTCATTGGCCAAAAACCGTCTGTCTCCTTCTTCCACTTGGGGGTTTGTTATTGATGTTACGTGGCCAAGATCACCTAAAATAAAGAAGTGAGCAACGAAGCAGTCAGGAGTAGGTCTCCAACAAAAGCCAGCTTTTTAAGAGCACCAACAGAATAATCAGAAACAGAGTAAGAGAACAAGCCTGCTTCTACACGGGAATCTGGGTTCGGAAACAAGCCAACAAGTTTTCCTAGACTTGTCACTTCAGAGGAATTAGTTCTGGTAAGTAAGTACAAGAGGTATTTAGAATGATGCTATCAGTTCTGTATGCAAGTCTCTTCAGCAACTAGGACATAGCAATATCAAGCAGTAATGGGCAGCCCTAAATTTAAGTCAAAGCAAGCAAAAGACCTACCGATCTTATACATCACACCAGAAGAGAATTCATCTTCGCTGTCACTCTCCTCCTGCCCAGCATGGCCCTCAACTGCCAGCTTGTGACAGATGAAGATATTACCTGCAAGACAGTGAAGTTTAGCAACTATTATTTGAGCAACCTGACTCCTGTCAAGCTAAGCTTTGCAGCCAGAGAAATCATGCATGTGCTTTCTGCCCAGCTTACATATTCAGCAATACAACTGACAAGGCAGTTGTATCTTATGCATAAAATATCCCAGGATAATCAACTTTTCTGCCCCTCCCTCTGCTCCATGAGCTGGGAGCATGATTTCAGCACAAAAACAGATATCCTCTATAGGGATGTAACTATGCAACTATGAAGAAAACATTGCTGTGGATATGCCCATCCTCAGCTGCACAGAGAAAGGTTACTATATTTAGCAGAAACTTCATCCCCCAGTGTAAGTACAGCAGAAATAAATATTCACTTCACTCCAGCTCTCAAAGGTTGAGCACTGCACAACACAACTGCAGCAAATAAAGTCCCCATCTTCTTCAGCAATCCTACTTGCTCCACTTGTGGGAGTGATTCCCATGAACCAGGATTACAAGGATCATAAGAATTAAAGCCTGCCAACTCTCAGAAAAGGTTCTGGTTTAGAGCCACAGCAGTGGAAAGCTTAGAAATCCACAAGGCATTCACTTTCTAGGGCAAGATACTCTTTCTTTTAAAGCACTAATAAATCCAGCCCGCAGCACTCACAGTGCAAAGGAAGAGTGCTACGCTTACTAGGTTTGATATCCAGGTGTACAAGGCCAGAGTTGTGGATGTATTTTAGCCCCATAGAGACCTGTAACAAAATTTCCTTCAGCTCTGCTTCAGGGAAATACTGTCCACGTTTTGAGTTTTCCAGCAGTGCATCTTGGAGACTTCCACCTAGGAGAAAATAGTCAGACAAAGATTTTATGGAGCAGTATGTTTAGAATATAAGTTACTGACTAAAGCATTTGCAGGCTTACTATTGACAACCCTGATCAGACTTGGATATCACCACTTGGCACCAGCCTTCCCACTGCCTTGGAGCACCCTGCTGCCTGCAAGGCACTAAGCAACTGCAGTTCTACCTACAGCACCAGAAGGGCTGACCTAGTAGTGATGCTGCTGCAAGTCTACAGAGGAAAGGTTCATTACTTTTGTCATCTTTACAGGCATGAAGCAGGTATATGAACAGTGGAGCAATGAAATTAATCCCACATCCACTAGTGGTAGTTTAAAGAATGCAACATCTGACAAAGCAGGGAAATTCTCTAGGTCTCCATTAAGGCAGCTTGACTATTTCACAGAACTAGCCAATACCATTGCCTCACTCTCCATCAGTTTTCTTTTCACCACTTTTTTAATCTCAAAAGTTCATTCACTAGAACAAAAATACATCAATGATCCCCATGTTTCATGGTTACCTCTACCAGATTTAGAGTTATTACTCCAAACCGCTGTCACCAGTGATCACAGCTGCCAGACTGCAACACCCGATGAGCAAGGAGAGCCTTTCACAGCTCCTCTGGTAGTCAGAGGTGTCTTTTCCAGTGTCTCCCAACAAGCTATATGGCCAGAGCAAACCTGGATGAGTACCACCCTGCTTGCAGCACCAGTGAACAGTTCACCCCATTATTTAACTCCAGTCCTCTGCAGCTGATGAGGCCTTTCTCCTAGCCAAGAGAACTGAAAGATACTCATCTCCAGTCACCTATCCCAACACCTCAGCCTTTAATAGCACTGCTCTTACCATTACAGTGCTCATTTTGGATAATCATGTGATCATCTTCTGCCCATGCTGAGTAGTAGCGCACAACATGAGGGTGGTGTCCAAGGACAGCGTGAGCATAAACCTCTCGCAATGCCAGCTGCCTAGAGAAGCATACACAGAAAAAGTATTGGGGACAGGGCATCAGGGGCTGCTCGGGACCACGAAAAGAGCCCTAAGTTGTAGCCTGTCTTGGGAGAGGGAAAGCAGAAGTATTTTGGACTTTCCCTTGGGCTTTGGCAGACTGACTAGTTTTCACCTACTGAAGCAAAACCCAGCCCTTAAAAGGGATGTTCAGAAACACCAAACTGGTTGAGTAGCTGTCAAAAATACTGAACGAGTCTTTTATTGAAGATATATAGGCAGCTTTCAAGCCATTGCCTCAGTATGTCAACATGCAGGACAACTGCCTGGTCAATACAGATGAAGAAAGGCCACACAGCAGGGGAGGGCAATGCCACAGATAAGCTGTTTAGCATCTATTTTAAAGAAAACTGGCTGTATGGATCTGAGGAGCTTGGTAAGTTGCCATGTTGCTTTACAATGCCTGGGGATTCTTCTGACATTCATATTCAGACCTAATTCTCCACCTTCCCACTTGTTAGAGTGACAGCAGCCAGCTTTTGCTCCTACCACACTTCTCAGATACCTTTAGGTCTACACTCCCTCCTTTCCCATCACACCTCCCAAAAACACATCCATCATGTCAACCAACAGTTTCTAGCTAGCACACTCACTCATCGGAGGATCCTGCCAGAGGCCTCTTGGAGCGTTTGATGGCATAAACACATCCATCAAGGCGCTTGATGCACTTGTAGACAGAGCCAAATTCTCCCACACCAATTCTTTCTAGCTCCAGAAATTCCTTCTTGTAGCGGGAAACCATATTGCTCTCTTTCAGAGGACATCTCTAGGTCATAAAAACAGCAGAGACAGCAGTATGAGTTGGAAGTCAGATAACATTTGCCATGTTTTTAAGAGATGTGTAGCATTTACCTACACAGTGCTCCTCCCATTCTGCCCCCTCTCCCATTCTAGATTCTATATATGCATGCAGATATGCTTCCAGTCCTCCCACTTGAAGAGGTGGCACTCTTCCTGGCCACCTAACAAAGGCCATCTTGACCTGACTTGGCCAAGATTTTTTTGTTTTATTTTTAAATCATGACCTGCTAGCCATAGTTAGAAATCACAGCTAAGGAACAGGGAAACAATCCAGTTGGCTGCATATGCCTAAGCACCCTTGGGCTAATGCCATCATCTCTTCTCTTGGCAGCCCTGCCCAGTTCCTAGACCCATGGCTGATGGAGTCAGGAAGGGAAGAACAGTGGGGAACAAAGTACTTGTCTTCAACCCACGTACTTGAAGAGCTGTTACCAGCCTTGGCAGGTGGACGTCCAGTATTGCCAAATTAGCCAGACTCACGTACAGAGCTTGGGTTTCAATAAGAGGTATGACTACCCTGGGATCAGGATAAACTTTGTGCCTTAGTTTAATGCAGCCCCAGTAACACAAGAGCTGCTTCACTCTGTTAGGCAAGAGTGCCTGCAGCAAGGGCATTCTGCATCAGTCCAGGATTGACGCACCAGCTGTGACTAACTGCATATTATCAGGTCTCAGTATTTGTATTTCCAGTTATTTCCTCACCAGGAGCCACTTTTCCACAGAGGGCTAAAAGCCTGCATAGCAGCTGGAACATTATTGCTACAGTAATAGTCCCCAGGGAAATAGAAGATGCTGGTACTGCATGTAAAGTCATGTCTACTGGCAGGGGAGGTAAGCAAAGAAGAAAAGATAAGCAGTGGAGCATGAAGTGAACAAGAGAATGGGCTAAGTGGTTTTTCTTTATCATCCTGCATCCCTTACAGGGATGGGGGTTCATGTTGGACTGCTTTCCAAATAAAGCACTGCTGTGATTGCTGCTAGACTGATATGACCTTAAAGCAAAGGGGCAAAGAGTTGGTTCCTACAGAAAGTAGGATGGGGCCCATGTGAAGCAGTAAGTCTTCACAACAGGCTGTATTTCATAAGGCAGCTGTATATTACAGTATTTTAACTCAGGAAATAAATTCAAACCCTAGTAGTTTTATACCTGTAACGTGCTCATTCTAATAATTGAAGCAGAATAACATTTCAGTAAGTCAAGTTATTTGAGGCTTCCGTCTAAACAGTAATTGTGGTAGCCCCGGACGTTGCATGGTAGAACTACAGCTGCATAGTAAATCTGCAGCAGACCGATTTTTCTGCAGTACCGGTTTTCTCTGCTAGAGGGTACCATTATTCTTCCAGAAAGCCTAAATATTTCACAGTTACAACGAACTGTTCCACCTACCTGCACAAGAGATGTTTACTTAAAGGTGCTGCTCAGGAAAATGGAGCTTTTTGCCACACCTGAATACAGATGCGATCCAGAAGCCACCTGGCTGAGTTGTTTTCTCCCAGATAAATTGGGAAAGGAAGAGCAACGGTACCCAACTCTGCCAGCATGGCCGGGGGCACACAAGACCTTGCTCCTGCCCCATGCAGCCAGGCCAACACAGCCTGCTACAGAAGTTTGTCAGCAAAGCACAGGCATCAGCAACAGCGTGACAGTTTGGTTCTGCATTTTAAGGCAGTGTCTGCTGTTCTGTAGCTATGCAAACCATAGTGAGGTCTTATCAGGGACCCAGAGAAGCACAGACACCCTGCTGGACAAGGAAGCCCAGGGCAAGGGGAAGCCCAGCTCTCCCACCACACCAAAGACCAGCAGGAGTAGAGCAAAGGGCAGCAGCAGGGAGAGGCCCAGCACGGGTACACTCAGCTCTTTCTCCAGCACTGCCAGCAAAGCTTCAGTGTAGAGCCAGATTAAACCCATTCACTGCTGGCCTCATTAAAGCCTCATTTGCACACTGGTCAGAGTGGGATTTTCTGCCAGTGAAACCTTGTTTTTCATACTTGCTATAGTGAAGTACACAGGGCCATGGATGTTGGTAGCTCTGCATTTACTGACACTATCACTTGTCTCTAGATGAGTCCCTTTTTTCCTCTACCTCAGCTTTCCTCACACAGTGGTTGCACATAGCAGCCAAGGTTACTACCTAGCACAATAAGCTGTTTGTGGTATTCAAACATTAGAAGTATTGTCTTAGCTCACCTGATGAGAGCTACTACAGCAAAAAACATTTGCCTATGGAAGGTGAATGAAAAATTTGCTGCCTCATTTCAGAAGTTTGCCATTGTGACTACTGCAGTTGAAACTCAAATCTCAGTACTCATCCACACCAGAGCCATTCAGCTCAAGTCTTTGTGGTACAGGTACATATATTATTTGCAATACAGAACCCATGTTACCTCTACATCCGAGGATGCTCAGTACACTTGTTCATAGCTATGGTAAAACACCTGCTTCTTCAAACCACAAAGGTACTGGCATTATTTACAGTAATTCAGTAATATAGCAACACAGTAATTACTTTACACCCAAGGCAAAGAACCCAAGTTATTATAGTTCCCAGAATGACCTACTGACCAAAATAGATGAGTCTTAGGATCACTTGTCAAAATTTCAGATCTGATCTAGCAGAAGTTTCCTTTCAGAATTATTTCCAAGTTCACTGTCTCCAATGTTATCATACATCCAGCTTGGAATTATTCTGAGGTACCCATCTTCTGTCACAATGCCATGATTTAAGCTCCAATAGGTGAATAAATTTCATCAAGCACCAAGTCTTAGCTAGCATCTTGTGCTCTCCGTAGGAGATTATGCAGAAGCACTCACCTTGGTATATAGATCCTGTTTTAAGTGGCTTCTTGGATCAGGATTCCTCCTATAGGAGAAGTTTAGGAAAGTCTAGATGCATCACTTCAGTCCAACCACCATTAAGATTTGACATAAAAACATTTCACAAAACAATCAGATCCCATCCTACAGATGTATTTTGTAAAGGATTGGTATGCTGTGAGGTTCTAGGTGAAGCCTGAAAGACTTTAGGCTCATGCTAGGAAGTCTCCATTGAAAAATCCTCCATATATCAATTTTTGTAGAGTCCACAGGACACAAGCATCATTCAGGGCACCTTTCTGCCGACTACCTTATTTCTGGTGACGATACATGGAAAACAGCCTTGCACAACAAGCTCTTCGTGATGGAGAAAACTGCCCTGCTGTGCTTTCAAGGGAGTAGGGAGAAGCCTCTGTGCTCTTATAGCTGGGGCTATGAATTACAAACATCATTGTAGTACACAGGTACTTGACTAAGTTTGTGTGTTGGCTAACCCAAACCAGATTTGGACCACCACTTTTGCAGGTCAATGATAGCAAGTTCCCACCTTAATAATCTATATTACAAACATGCATCTTCTGAGTCCCAGATATGTGCATAAACCAATTTAACTCCAACCTGCCTATGGTCAGGAGAGAGGTGCAGTTTTCTTCTAAAACCAAAACATTGAGGTTAGTTGTTGAGCCCTCACATTTCTGAACACATAAAACTACTGGTTTTACTCATATTTCTATTACCCTCATGTCTGCTGATGTTTGTTTTTCATCAGTGCATGCTACCAAAGTGGATGATTCATCATTAGCAAATAAGTCTGGGTACTAGATGTCTCCTTCATTACTTATCTCCTTCAAACAGACTCCTTCCCACCTGTTATTTAAGAACAGTTCACTTACACATCTCCTCTCACTTTCCGCTTGCCATTAGGAAGAAAGAGCATTTGCCGGTATGACTCTGGTGTAAAGGGATTAATATTGACAAGGGAAGATTGGGCAGAGTCATCTGAGTCAGCGCCAGGAGTAAATCTCAGATGTCGGAAGCCTTTGGGTGGGACCTTTGACCCAGACGAAGGAAAAGCTGTCTTCGATAACAGGCTCTGTATTGAGGGAGGAAAAAAACAGATGAGCCAAAGTGTGTTTTGTCACTGCCATGTCAGAATAAAACCACTGCTGTCCTGTAAATGAAGGAGAACTCTGCTCCCTTCCTCAGGACAGGGAAATCTCTAGAACTCTGCATGCTTGATTTAGCCCTGACAGTTTTCTTATTTTTCCACAAAATGCTAAGATCTTCACCAAGCCATTTCACCGTTCCCTGTTGTCTTGGGTGAGGGCTGCAAAGACACTTCTACAAGCTCAGTCTTCAAAAGGAACCAGCTGTTCATCTTTCCCACCTACAGAGCCACAGAAATTGCACCGTGTTTGCCTTAACACAGAAGACACGATTTCATCAAACCTGGACTGTTGCATCAGTTTGGTCAGGAAGGGTTTACCAGGAAGATAAGGTGGGACACACCCTGAGTTTCCTTCTGGTTCCTCAGCAATAAGCAGCATTACAATGGGAAAGATGTTAGAAATATTTTGATATCCCCACATGACAAAGTTTCAAGAGAACAGGTCCCCTTTAGAAAAAATGGAAGTTTTAGAAGTAAAATTCAGAAGGAACCTCCGTATAGTCTAGTCCAGCTTCCCACAAAAGACAGGCCACTAGTTTTCAGTCTACCAGGTAAAATCCTGCCCCCAAGTAAAGCATAACTTAAGAAAAACATTTATCTTGATCCAAAGATAGGAAAAAAAGTCAACCAGCTTTGTGATATTTGACCCCTTCAGTTACTACCAGCTTTTTTGAAAAGAGTCTAGTTTTTCTGTTTGCATTTGGCTTGTTTCAGTTTCAAGGTGGCAGTAAGAAGTCCAAATGGGTTTTTAATATATTTCTTTCTCCTAGAGGAAAGCCCTTAGAAAGACCTTTAAATCCAGAACTCTCTACCATGAGGATCATGATACCCGTCTTTTTGATCCAATAGAGTTGCCTCTTATGATTCTGGAGCCACATCTCCACTGATATCTAGAACTCCTCCCACCCATTCCTGATGTCCTGATGTCCCTAAAGAAAAGGTAGCTGCACTCAGTACTGTGCATCAGCCTAACTGATGCTGCACTGAGGGATACAGTTACTTCTGGGACATTCCTCTATTTCAATACCATACTGGCAATTTCAGCTGCTGGGTTATTATAACCCTAAAGGCCATCTTGATCACTTTCTCAAGCTCCAATCTCTATACCCTTGTTCTTGGTTGGAAAGCTTCCGCATACAGATGTATCAAAAGCAGTATATGGTTAAGTCCAATTTACCCAGGAGCCAAGAAGCTCTATAGGCTTGTGGCTATGATCTAGTCTAGCCAGAAGTCAAGAAGAGGATGTAAAATACCATCACAGCCTGCTGTTGCATGCTTGCAGTTTCCATCTGCCTTACTAGAGCTCTATTCCATAGTCAGACTTGTCTCCTGTAACACCACCTGAGAGCAGCTGCTAACACACAGGGTAAGCAAGGCAGCTATCACAGCTATCTCTAGCAGCGTGTTTGAGGACTGGATACGCACACAACATGTAGCTGTCTGCCTGCTCTGCCACACATCTTAGCTGGGACTCCAGTGCTCATCTGCATGTAGTTAGACATGGCTCTGCTCATACCTTTTCTCCCACCTTCGAATGTTCCATGATCAGTGCTCCCAGCCACCCCCACAGGCAGACTGAGGCCTTTAGAGCCTGTCTGCTGCAGCTTACTAGAAAACAAAGTGGAGTGAGGCCCTTTACAGCCACTTCCCCTGGAGAGGGGCAGGGCACTCCTCAGTACCTACGGCCATGTAGTTGATCCTGTCTGGTCATAGGGCCACCCTTCTCTCCACCAAGCCACATTTCTGGAGGGGAGCAGAAACAGAAGCCCTTTGGTGGAAGTGAGAAGGCAAATCCTAGCTCAGAAGTATTAAAGGGACATGTGCTACTTCAGCAGAGGAGCAACCGGCCTACCAATAGAGGAGGAACATTGTGAGGCCTGGAAGAGCTCCATTTCATCACAAGTCTTGAATGCTAGAAGCCAGCACACACAACAAGAGATATTTAGGAGTAGAGAGGCTGGCTCCAAGTCCACATTGTGCTCACAGAAGACAGGATCAGTTGTATTTTATTCTATACAAGAAGCTTCAAGTAAAGTAGGGGGCCGAGACCATTCTCCCAACAAGCCAGGTAAGTAGATAAATGACATCTTAGAGCAATGCAGAGGAAGATGGACTAGTCTTCCTCCAAAGCACACATTGATTTGTTGCCCTGAGAACAAATTCCTACCTTTCCCAAGCTCACCGAACAGCTCAGTTACACACAAAGAGAGAAGTAACATCAATGAACAATGAGTTGATTGGAAGTCTTCCAGCTTCACTAGACAAAGTACACCCCAGCAGCAACATCACTCCCACTGTGCTCTTTCAAGAGAAAACCTACTTTCATCCAAAAATGAGCTGAACAGAGCATGCAGTCAGTGTGGGCAGCTGCCTGCCTCCAAGCTCCCCCTGGGGCAACGAGCACCTCGGAGAGGCACATTTGTCCCTCTGGGAGCACAGTGCACGCTTTCTACAGAGATGATACAGATGCCCAGTGCCCTAAGCAGAGCACAAGGGACACGTGGGATGCTAAGGCACATGGCTGCCTTTTTTTTTTTTTAAGTCTGGCTGAACTAATACCAGTTAAGTAGGTTCAACAACAGCTTGGAAAGAGTCAAAACACCTGCTCCCACACACAGGTTTGTGTTCACACTTGCAGAATAATCACTCCATAGCTGAGGAGCCCACAGTCCAGGTTTCTAACAGAAGAGAAGAAGGCCAGCAAGGGTTAGAACTAAAAACATGCTTTCCACAGAGCTAGAACAGACTCCCCACATGACACACTCAGCAACACCCCAGGGATGCCGCAGACCCTGCCCACCCAGACAAAGAGGTGGGTGACAGTACCTTGGGAGTATGTGGGGTGTCACAGAGTTGCAGCTTCTTCCAGGTGATGTGCAGCGGTGTCTCAGCATTTCCACAGCTCCTGGTCACACCCCTGGAAGGCTTCAGGGTAGGACTCACCCAGGCTTTCGTTCTGCTCAGGAAAATCTCACCAAGCTTCCTGTGAGGGGTTGCAGGGAGAGGGCTGTCCCCTTGCCACTTCTGGGAGTTGCAGCTCCTGAGAGGGCTGGAGCTCAGCATATCCTCCTCATGTAGACTTCTGTCTTCACCTTCCTCTCCACAACTGGAAAAATCCAGCTTCTGAATGAAATCATCGCTGCTGTCCCAGTCATCCATTTCACCATATGAAATGGAACAGATAGCGCTGATCCTGGCCTGTTTGGTTAGGGGGAAAAGGGCAGAGGAAGGCAGCATTATTTACACAAGCAGAATAACTGTCCCCTCCCTTAGGGCACACATAACTAACATTTGACTGCATTAACAACTGCCCCAGAATTCCCAACTATAAATCCTTTCAGCTATCACTCATAGGACAACAACAGCTTTGACTTCCACTTTGCTGGTGCAAATCAAATAAAACCCAGAAGTCACTACCTTTCCCAGTGAGCTTCCAAGGGAAGTTCTCCACCAACCAGCACTTCATCAAGTACTGTCATCACAGAGACTGAGCTACCAAACCCTACAGAGCAAAGCATGACAGCCTCCCCCCAAATTCCTCAAGCAGAAAAGGAGACCCCACTCCACCTACAGCTGTAAAAGCAGAGGGATCCCCAAGCTGTTACCAAACACCTTAAAGTCAGCCCTCCTCCTGTGCATTTATAACCACCCCACACCTGCCCCACTGCTAATGGGAAGCAGCTGGAGCTTGGCAGCATCTGTGTATGGCTGCTGGTGGCTGGGGGGCTGCTATGGGTCTGGATCTGCTATGGGTCTGGATCTGCTATGGGTCT
>CM021731.1:60762272-61006968 GCA_011075105.1 Heteronetta atricapilla | reverse complement strand
CTGCTATGGGTCTGGATCTGCTATGGGTCTGGATCTGCTATGGGTCTGGATCTGCTATGGGTCTGGATCTGCTATGGGTCTGGATCTGCTGTGCCTGCAGCCAGTCCTGCAGGGAGCCAGGGCTCCCTCTGAGTCATCTCCTTGCTTCTGCAGGCTCTTCCCTCCTCCAGCTTCCCGGCCCTGCGGGGAGGTGATGTTTGCTGACAGCCAGGCTGCTTCGTGTTAATCCCACGGGGATGCAGTCTCCGTGGGCTCAGCTTACGTAAACGATCAGTCTGATGGGGACGGGCCCTCAGGTCTGAATTTGGGCTTCCTGGGCTTTAGATGCGTGTTAGTTTGGAAAGCGTTACCGCCTGCACTGGGAGGTTCATAGCCTAAGTTATAACGTGCTAGACTTCGTGAGGGACCATATGTGGGTCTCGTTGTGGGTTCCCATCTCCAGGTGTCACGTATATGCCCAGGGAGAGGAGGGGGACGCTGGCCATGCCAATGCCGGTGGCACACGCAGGTGGTCTGCTGTCACTCAGCAGGAGCAGGATGAAGCCTGCATTTTAAACAGGGATCAGAACGAACTTTAGTGAGCTGGGAACAAGGTTACAGAAGCCTTTTCTCTAAGCATCAAGAGAGCTGCTGGAAGGACATGCTGGAAGTGGAGCAGTCACAGCCAGAAGAGACCGGGGCTTGTCAGCATTGGTGTGTAGTTTCCAGTGCACAGGTCAGGGGAATTCCCTCCAGGAAATAAAGGGGCATGTCAATCTGAGGTCAATCAGCCCTCATATGCTGGCCTTTAAATTAAAAGTGGGGCCATCTGTGTCTCTGAAGTTGCCTGCTAAGACCAGCAATTCACTTGATACACACCACCAGAACGGTATTAGGACATGCCGGGCACTCAGTATTGTTTTCACAGCTCGCAACTGGCCCAGAGGTTGCAGCATTTCTTCCAGGCTCTTGCTGCCGTGCAGACCCACTTCTCCCACGGCACAGCTGCTGTCCTGCTGTCCATTTTTGGGCCTTTTTTGTTGTTGTTTTTGTTGTTCTCAGGGGCTGTGGGTAGACCTTCCTCTGAGGAGGAATGTGAGTTGTAAGGAGGAACTTTGGACTGAGTGTGAAGATCTACTTCATAGCCTCTTGCATCTAACTAAAAGCCACCACATTTTCACGTAGTATTTTTTCCTGGAGGACTACTCAAAGATAATGGAGACAATGTTCCTAGCCCTCGATTAGAAGGAAAATCACCCATTTTCTGTTGAAATAGAGTTTTACTCCTCAAACAGTCATATTCCCTCAGAGCTGAGGTCTTTTTGATCTGGTGTAGCAAGGAGGCAGAGGACGTGGCCCCTGGTTTTGAACTTTGCACATCCCCAACAAAGGATGCCCTGTGCCCGCTCCCTCCTGCTGGACGGGACCACAGAGCAAAGCGGGCTGCGAGCCGCCTTGCACATGTGGGGCGGGGATTTGGGATTTGTTTCCCCCACTGGGCCGCTGTGGGGACACACAGGCAGCTCTGTCTGTACTGCAGTGCGGGCGACGGAGAGGGGAGAAGGAAGCTCCCCTTTCTCTTCGTGCACGGCTGTTTTCTCTCTTTGCCCACCACCTCCGTCTGCGCCCCGCCGCCTGCAGCTCCTCCAGGTAACCCCGCGCTCGGCTCCGTCACACCGAGCTCGGCGCAGGAGCTGCCGGAGATGCAGCCCACAGGGGACGGGTGCTGGGTGCGCAGCCCGAGGTGGAAGCACCAAAACCCTGTGCGGCTCCCGGCGGCAGGCCCCGCCCGCTCCCCGCGGTAACCCCCGCCCGCGGCGGCCCGCCCCGCCCCGCCGCCACCGCCCCCCGGTGGCCCGGCGCTGCTGGGCCCGGCCCGGCTCGGCTCGGCGCGGCCATGGTGGAGCGGGGGGACGAGGCGCCGCTGCTCTTCTGGGCCGAGGGCCCGGCCGTGGGGGCGCCGCCGGCCGCGGCCGATGCTGGAGGAGGAGGAGGTGGAGGAGGCGGCGGGCGGCGCCTGGCCGGCGGCTGGAGCGCGGCGCCGTGGGGAGGCGCGGAGGCGGCGGGGCCGCCGCGGGCGGAGGAGGACCCGGACCAGATCGTGGCCGTCTTCGTGGTCACCTTCGACCCCCGCACGGGTGAGGGGGGACGGGGATGGGGCGGTTCGGGGCCTGGCGGCCGCACGGGTGCCCGAGGGGCTGGGCGGGAAGGCGCAGCCCGGGGAGCGGCTGTGGGGATGCGGGGGGTCGCTGCCCGCCAGCCCTGCGAGCAGCTGCCCCTTCCCTCCGGGGGCAGACCCGGCAGGGGGGTGTCTGTAAAGCTGGGTGGTTTGGTGTGCTTTGGGGCTGGGGTGTGGGGAGGGAGGGCCCTGAAAGAGCAGACCGCGTCCCCGTCCCGAACCGAAGGTCCCTAGGAAGCGGTGATGAGAGCTGAGCCAAGTGCTGTCAGCACCGCGCTGCCGGACAGGTGGGCTCTGCCCCAACACCAAGGGGCTTCCAAAAATGTACCCGTCCCGTACTGCGCCAGGCACACAGCCTGGGGTCACGGGCTCCTGACTTGCCCAAACCTGACATGAGGCTGGTGACATCTCCCCAGCGAGAGGTGTTTGTCCTAAGTATCCAAAACAAGGCAGGGTCTGGGCGCCTGCAGCAGCAGCAGGTTGTCTGTCAGTGTGATAGCATGTGCCTTCTACAAAATGGTGAGAGTTTCTTGGTTGGCAGCAAGCTTAGCTTTCTCAGGAGTTCGTCTGAGCCAGCTGTTGCTTTGAAAGAAGGCCAGGGAGAGTTGGGAAACAGCGCTTCTCACATCTGATGTGCAGTTAGTGCAGGGCGTCATCGGCCTTGTCATAGTCAAGTCCAAGAAGATGTGGTACCGGTGCTAAACGTAAGGAGCACGATATGGCTGCGAGGAACACATCGACAGATCTCAGCGTCACGGGTGGAAGGCAGGCCGCCCCGTGGAGGATGTGGGCTCAGAAGAAAGGTCTTGGGGCTGCAGTGGTATGAACTTGCTAGGGCCGGCAGCATGAATTCCTGAGTCAACTGCGTCACATCTCGCGAAGGACTTGTGCAGTGCGTGTCTAGAGGCGATCATCTGCTCATTGTCCGAGCCAGAAACCTGGCTGGTCCTGCCCAGGAGAGGCACAGCGGACCTCCTTCGGTGGCTCACTCAGGAAGGCTGGGAGGGTGATTGCACCGGGTGATGTCTGCTCAAATACAGGCGGGCAGTGGCAATTCTGCTCGACTGTAGGAGGAAGATGTTGTAACTGAGCTAATAAAGACTGCAACAGGTTCCCTCCCAGATTTAAGAGGACATGAAGCAGAGAAGCTCAGTGCCTCTAGCAGGTGTGTGTGCTGGGCTCACAAAGGTCGGTTATGGGGTTGCGAGGCCACTGTTACGGTCCCAGTGTCACTGGGGCTCTGCTTGTGCGAGTGGCTGAACCTAGGGGTCAGAGGCAGCATCTAGATCAGTGGTGGTCACCCCACTTCCAGCACGGTAAACCTGTGGGACTTGAGAGGGAGCTCTTTTCATGGCCATTACAAGGACAGCTCTTGCATTAATGGGCTGCGAGCCAAGTGCAGAATGGTGGTAGCCCGGGAGCCAGCCACGCTGCCTTCTCTTAGCTCCCTGCCCTTTGGCAGTCATTCCTTAAGGGAATAATGAGCTGGGGATGTCCTGAGACTTGAAGAAGTGTGAGCGCCTACCCTGTGCAAACGCTGCCCCACAAAGAGCGCAGTCACAAGGTGTTTTAATGAGTTTACACTGTATTTCCTGGTACACATGTTCTCTCAGGCAGTAACTGGAGGCCCGAGATTATCCTGAGCAGCAGTGGGGATACATCCGCTGGTGTGACCTACTTGGCTTTAGGCTTCAGCTCATGTGCTCTGCTAGACTCATATTTGTCTTGTGTAAAGCAAGCAAAAGAGAACAGGACAATAAATTTTGCTGTGGGAACGAGATAAAGAAAGATGAAGTGAAGTCAATGGACACATCCTCTCTGTCAGATTACCATAAAAGAGGCTGAACCGTCTTAGCCCTTTTTCAGTGATGGTGATAGACAACCTTGTGGAGGTCCTGCGCAGTCTGTTGGCTCACAGGGTGATGTGAGTTATGGGGGAGGAAGCGAGGGAAGAAATGCTTGTTCCAGCAGTAAGCATAAAAGTGTTGTTTTTATGTCCTGCATTTCTTCCATCTGGGAAATTGAGCCAGAATACTGCTAGGTCTCGCTTTGTGCTTCTGTCCTGGCACAGCACAGTAGCACTGGAGACCCTGAAGACCTTGGGAAATACCTAGCGGTGAGGAGAGCCAGGTGATGACTACACTGCAGCCACCAAGTGCTAGCACTGTCATCATTTCTGCAAGGACATAAAAGTCCAGGGGAGAGAAGGGACAAGGAAAAGAGGAAGAACATCCCAAACTTTGCGCACCAGAAACCAAGAGCACAGTTTGTGACTTAGCCGGGTGCTGGGAGATCTCCAGATCTCCAGGTTTGTCTCTCAGCACAACCTCTCACCAGCGCTCTAGCGCTGCTTGACTCTCACTTGGAAAGTTTCCTGTGTGCACGAGAGCTGCTTTATGCCCAGGGAAGGGAAATGCTTCCTGTTTTTCTGCATTACTCTCCTCCCTCCTGCTTTTCATGCAGGCTGGCAGTTGTTGCATCTGGGTGAAGTCTCTCCTTTGTTTGCTCTGTTGTTTCACCACTGACTTTCTTTTTTTTTTATCTCCACGTTTGCTCTCTGACTGCCACGTCGCCAGTACATTCATAGGGCAAGGCGATGTGAGGAACTGCCAGGAGCGCAGGTGTGGATTGCTTATGTCAGCTCCCAGTGACAGATCCCAGGGAAAAAAAAAAGCTACCTGATAGGCAAGTAGGTTTCATGGATACGCATAGGATAAGGCTCTGTTTCAAGACGTCTTTTCCTTCCTTGCTGTTGCAGCACACCTGTTGTTTGAGCCGTGTCCACATCGATGCCTCTAATGAATGGTGTAACACTTTGCAGTAGTACTTCTGACTAAACTGAGCAAAGGGAATGTTTCCTGTGCTCGATGGTGCTCTTGCTTACTGATGTATTAATATATAACCGATGACCAATAGGCGATTCTCTGTGATGCAAAGCTTAAAAGAGGATCTAGCCCTAACCCCAGTTCTGCGGTTAGGAGGTGACAGTCTTAAGGGCTTACTTCCTTGCTCTGTCAAGGAAGGGTCTTGTGCCTTTAAAAACAAAACAAACCCACACAACAAAAGCCAACATCTATATATAATATGCAAAGCCTACAGGGGACCGTGCAGGCTGCCATGATGTCACTGGCTTTCTCTGCCAGCCTTTCACTCTCCTTAAAGGCGACGGTGCCTCAGAGCAGAGCTCCGTGCCTTCCCGCGGCTGTGCCCGGGGTCACCAGGCTGCTGCTGCCGCCCCGCAGCTGGCACGGCGCCGTGGGAGAGGTGTGCTCGGGGACTGGGAGCGCTTAGCTGGATGCAAACTCTCTCTGGTTGCCGCACTTAGGCTGCTGTGTTTTGAAGTCCTTGCCAGGCAGGGCTGGGGGAGGTCTGCTGAATACAATATCTGTGTGAGAAGAAAAATAGCCCGTTTAAATGTCAGCAGCTAAACCCAATTCCTGCGCGAGTTTGCATGCATATACTTATGCAGGGCGAGTAATAACACAAGAGGCAGGCCTCAGAAATAGAGCTATTTAAACATGAGGCATCTATTTCTAAGTCTGGGCTAAGCACAGGGCCCTTGCAAACGTACGTGCTGTGTCCATGCAAGACTTATCCCTAAAGGCAGGGGGAAGGACTGGGCCAGTTGAAAGCATCTTTGTGCTGCATCTTCCATTGCGTTATGCCAAAGAACTTTTTTTTTTTCCATTTGCTTTTAAAAGTGAGTTGCATTATTTCAAATTCATTGAAATGAAAGTGCTATTTAAAATACCAGGGGCTGAGCCTAGTGCACATGTCACTGCAGCAGTTGTGTCCAGATGAGCAGGCGAGGCTCTGAACTGTATGGAAAAGCCTGAGAAGCGCCCATTTTCATCTGTGGTAAACTTGCCAGTGGCAAGGCACGACTTTGTCAGCTCTAGGGACTTTTTGTGACTGCTCTGGTATCATCTGTTCCAGGATCAGGCCCCTCAGGTGGCCTTTTCTCTTGAACAACTGTGTGCTTTCTGGCTGGGCTGTCAGGTGACAGGCGTTTGCTAATTTTTATCTACTTTGTAATTCATGTGCTTTTTGTGTGCTTATTCTAGCATGCACAAACATGTTGCAGTGCTTGGAACTCCCCGGCCTCCAAATAAAGCTTTATCTAACTCCTCCTACCCTTCCAAAAAATAAAAAAAGAGATAGAAATTCTAGGGAGTAGTGACGATCAAGATGCTGGCTTGTGGGTTCCTGTAATAGCCAAAGGGAGATATGTGATAGATCATAGCAACATCAACAAACTCACCCTGAAGAGCAGCAGTCCATACTTCGGGTTCTGTCTGTATCAGCTACTCATGTAGAATGGTAGCTGCTCTCTGATAGTGTATAAAGAATAAACCCATAAAATACCACTGGGTTCCAAAACAACTCGGAAAGTTTTGCAACCTCTGGGTGTTGTGCTGCAACAAGTAACATTTGCAAGAGTGATGTGGAGTATGGAGTAGTTAAGGAGTTCAGGAGCTGTGTTGGTTCAGTGATACTGGCATCCCAGTGGTGTAAAAGCAGCAACTTGCAATTGCTGGTGTTGACCCTTTACTAATGAGCACTGCATCCACCTTCACTCAAATAAATTTGCTTACTTGCAGGCAACATGGTGGAATGGTGTTTACCTCAAGATATCGATTTGGAAGGCGTGGAATTCAAATCCATGGCAAGCGGGTCCCACAAAATCCAGTCAGACTTCATGTGAGTATATCGAAGCTATACTGCTGATTCTGAGCTGAACAGCTACACCACCATCCCTTGATTCAGGACATGCAAGGAAAATAACCACCTATGAAGTTAACTTCCTGCACTGCCGTGCTGCTAACCCGTATCTAGCTAAGCGGAAGATACTGATCAGATTCACTCAACAAGGTATGAATTACAGTGAGCTATGTGGGATCTGCTGCGTGACAGCTTGGAGCTGCGGAGGCCAGCCAGTGAATGGGGAAGGCCAGCTTCTCAGTGATGTGCAAATTTTAATGCTTATTGGGCAAATTGTACTGCATTGCAACCTTTCAGACAGTCAGCAGAGACCTGCTGTGAAGGAGAGAGAATGGCAGAACTGAAATAGGAAGGATTTTGCAGAAAAAAGGACTTAGAAATGCTGTGGTTCTTAGTTCTGTCAGTGCTTTTGATTCTTTAAATGTTGTGGTAAATGGTCCTCACTTTCTTCTCCTCCTTCAGTGGAAAGGCTGATGGCTAGTTCTCCATTCTCGTGCTTTTGCTAGCCCAGTGCTGCAATGCAGCAAGGTTTTGCAATGAGTTGCACTTACACCATTGCTTTTGGTCAGGAGTGACAGTTACTTTCTCAAAGACATACAGACTTAACCTTGGGCTTAGCTAGAGCATACTTCCATGTGCAGGCACCCAAAATACGACTGGGTAGCTAGACTACTCACAACTCCATGCACTGCAGGCTTTTCTTCCTTAAAAGAACACCACTGTGTTAATTGGGTCCTGCATCCTCAACTGGCTTTCCGAGTTCTTTCCTTGCTGGCTGCCACGCTGTGATGTGGCTGCTAGGGGCTTTAGTGGCAGAGGCACTGGGAACTCCTGCCTTTAATGTCCTGTCCTGTTCCTGAGAAGGCTGAGACACCCAAGGCCAGCCCTTAACCTTTCAGATAGCAAGGTGGGATTTCAGGGAGTTCCTTAAAGAAGGATCAGTGTTCCCAAATCAGTATTTCTGGTGATGACATAGATAGATGCCTGTCGTTCATTCCCATCTTCTAACATTAACTCTTCTGTCAAATGTTTGTCCCCAGTTATTTCCGGAAAGGGCTCTGTTTTGGCCTGGCCTGCTTTGCCAACATGCCCGTGGAGAGCGAGTTAGAGCGTGGTGCCCGCATGAAGTCCGTGGGGATTCTGTCCCCTTCTTATACCCTGCTCTATAGGTACATGCACTTCCTGGAGAATCAGGTCAGGTAAGTTCCCTTGGGTATGGGATTGGCCACTCCCCAGGGAAAGGTAACATTGCCCCGATGGAGAGTGGTTTTAGATGGCAGTGAGGATGTGGGGAGAATGCCAAGTTATAACTTGAATGACAGGCTCACTGGAGAGAGAGTTACAATTCACAGTGGGGAAGGAGAAAAGGAACCCGTTTATGAGCAGCCTGTTTGTTGCTAACAGCCTAGTGCAATGCTATCCAAACCCTACTTATTTTGAAGCACAGTGGGGAAATAACTGTCAGGGGAGAGCACAACAAGTTAGCATCCTCTTGTTGAGAGGACAAGTTTCTCTATTCTTTTGAAAACTATTTTTCTAAGGGCTCACATAAAAAGCCTGTCACAGTGATCCTGGCCAGGTGTATACCTCAGCTGTGCGGAGTGGGCCTGGCCAGGAAAATGGTTCTGGTAGAAAGGAAAGCTGTTCCTACCTGAACGTACTCTGAAACATGATCAGTCCTATGCGTAAATCCCCTCACCATCTGCTTCAGTCCTGCCCGTGTTCTTTGACTGCGCTGAAAGTTGGTGTTACCCCTGATCCTCAGGCTGCCCTCCTAGATTCAGTCTGTGCAGCTGAGGCACCTGGGGCTCCTTTGCTATGTAGGAAAGCAGATACTGCCTGGGGGCAAGGCACTAAATAAGCCGAGTCTGGAGACACTACAAATCTTTTTCCTTCCTTTTTCAGACACCAGCTGGAGATGCCAGGGCACTACTCCCATCTGGAGGCATTCTATGATGACAAGAAAGGAGTTCTCCCTGATGGCAAGGGCACTGCCACATCCCAGCAGCCTGTCCACTGGCTGCCGTCCATCCACAGATACATGTACCCCGAGATGAAGGTGAGGCAGGGCCTCTGAGGCTTGCAGGAATGTGCAGTGTGCTGCTGCTTTTTACTGGTGTCTCATACTTCTTTACATAAGCAGTCACCCCAGCACTTTGTAGGCTGCTTTAGATGAGATTTTGTTACTTGGGCTGTTCGAGGCTGCCGTTCTCTCATGGCCGTGTGCTGGTCTTGCTCCCACATTCAGACTTAGACATCTGTGCATGTGTCCCTGCTTCACCTCTGAGCTGTTTTCTTTCCTTTCCCTCCACCTGCAGATCACACACCCTGCTGGCTGTATGTCTCAGTTCATCAAATTCTTTGGTGAGCAGATTCTTGTCCTCTGGAAGTTTGCCCTGCTGCGCAAGCGCATATTGATATTTTCACCGCCCCCAGTTGGAGTTGTCTGCTACAGAGGTATGTTTCCAGGGACATCACAGAGCTCTTACATAGTAGGCTGAAGAACTGCAGAAATGCCTATGGGTATTGAGGGTACAGACATCATGCAGGTCTTAAAAATCCATCACAACCATTCCTTGTGGAGATACAGTTTGGCCTGCATTTACCTATTTCTTACAGAATGCTTTTCTTCAGGCCTTTTGGGTGAGGACATACCTGGGGCTGTCAAACACAGGAAAATAAGACTGCTGAATGAATCTGTGGGATCCAGAACCTGCAATTCCTGTGGGAGAGCTGGTTATTTCCCCTCCAAGATAAGATGTTCCCACTTGAGAGTTCTGGTGTTCACAAGTATTTCAAAGCCTTAACCATTGCTTACATAGGAGCGTGTGGGAGAACTGGGTAAGCGGGGTTTGTAATGCCCTTGCACAGACTACTGAAAGCATCTCAGCACATCCTCCTCTTGTCTGCAGTGTATTGCTGCTGTTGCCTTGCCAACGTTTCTCTACCTGGTCTTGGAGGAACTGTCCCAGAGTCCAAACCGTTCTTCTATGTGAATGTGGCAGACATAGAAATGCTGGAGACAGAAGTATCATATGTGGCCTGTAAGTATGATGGGTTAGGCAGAACTTTTTATACTTTTTTAACTAGAGGCTGCAAAATGTCTTGAGATACCGGACTGCAAATTAAAACTGAAGATAAGATGGGCATGGAATGACTGTCTACAAAGGCAGGAGAGAACAGTTGGTCTGCAGGGAAAGCAACATGCTGTTCTGAAAAATCTTCTCTGATTTTGGCAGGTACAACAGAAAAGATCTTTGAGGAGAAACGGGATCTCTATGATGTCTATGTGGACAACCAGAATGTGAAGACACATCACGAGCATTTGCAACCACTCCTGAAAATTAACAATGCTGACAAGGAGAAGTACCGACGGCTCAATGACCAGAGGTAACACTAGAGATCTGAGTGGTGCTGGTTCTGTTAGCAGAGCAATACTATGTGGGATAGAGAGGACACTGCTCCTTGGTACTTGCCACCTTCTCTTAATATTTCTCAAGTTTTCCACTGCTTCAGCTCATCTCTTTGACTCTGGTTCCACTGTAGCTGGCTGGTATGAGTCCCTGAAAATTCTGCATACATTTTATCGTTCCATCAGTGAACTGGTGGAGCAGACAGAAGGCAGGAAGAGAAGCAGAGTGTGATTCTGTGACTGATTGTTGATGCACCACTGATCAGTAGCAGAACCAAAAACATTACCCTTGTATCCTGATTTCTAGTTTATTGCCTTATAAAGGGTCCCTTGCCCCAGATACTGGGATAATGGGGCTAATCTGATTTCTTACCAAGAAATGGATGTGAGGTTTTCATTGTTAACCATCGTTTCATAATGCTTTGGGCTTCACTGGAGGCATGGGCATTTAATCTGTCTCCCTTCTCTCAGGCAGATGTTAATGTATTCTCAAGAAGTGGGTGAGGATTGTAGCTCATGTGAAGAGGACCTTTTCATCTTGTAAGTGGATACATCTAACACTTAGTTGGTCACCATTCGCTGTTGGGCTTGGGGAGCATCTTTGACTGATTTCAAGTTGCGCTACCGTAGCATATTGTGAAACACCATGGTTAACACAATTCCTTAGTCAGTCCTGTGTTTCTCTAGGGATCCAAGAGCCAAGCTGGTTCTTCCTTTTCAGTTCACCCCCCGGCAATTTGAGAAGCCAAAGGCAGCCATGTTTGTCTCCACTAGGGACTCTTAAGTGCTGGAAGGAAAAAGGAAAGGAAACGTTAAAAACAAAATCAGAAATGCAAGAATCCCCTCCCATTTTTTGAAAACAAAACCACTGTAGGATTCTTCATGTGAGAAACATTTGGCTCAGGAATGCACAGTGTCTGTGGGAAGCAGGCACTGTACTGCACTGGGGGAGGTACAGCGTGGAGATAAGAAGTGAACGTGAAGGATTAGCCCATTGATGCAGCTGCCTATGTGCTTGGGAAACAGAGGAACCAGAACTGGGTGTAGACTGTGTGGTACAGAATGAGATGAAAACCACACCTGTACCACCCCTGAAGCCTTCCACTGCCCAATGCTATTGTTCACAGGCTGTAGCAGCAGGTGAGAAGTTATAGGATGAAATTGTTTGAGGGGCTGTCAGGGCAGAAGTTACTGTTGAGCTGCACAGATGTAGTCAGAACTCTTTTTGAAAAGCCTTTTGTGTTCCTAGGAAAGCACGAAGTAAGAAGTAGCTCCCTTTGTTGTGTTCTGCTCCAATAATGGAGAGTTTATTCACACAACGGGTTACTTAGATGGATAAAAACATTGTTTCTTCCTTTGCTTTACAGAGCTATAGCTCTATACTACTTACATAGTGCTTTCCTAAGGTGTGATTTACCCACTTAATTACCACAAAGTAATTGTCAGCTCTAGCTGACAATGGGGCTTTCTTCTGAAAAGTGAAATGCCTACTGTAAATCAACCAGACCAAAAGCACCACTGTAAATTAAAAGTTACAGCTTCGTTTATTCCACCCTTTGTTATAGGGTGGATAGAAACCTACTACTCTATCACCTAACAGGGTGGGATCTGTGCTTAAAGTGGGTTAAACATGATTCTGGGGCTCTGCTGCCTGCTTGGTAAATATGCTGTCTTTTGGGGGTCCAATGCCATCATCTCAGCTGACTTTACCCTACAGGTTTTTCATGGAGCAGAACAACCGGATATTTCAGACCCTGATGGAAGTGTCAGCCAGCCAGGACAAGACACTGACAGCTGACCACGCACGAGGCATGGGTCTGGATCCCCAAGGGGATCGAAGTTTCCTAATGGACCTCCTGGAAGTGTATGGCATTGATGTTATGCTAGTCATTGACAACCCCTGCTGCACTTAAACCAAGGGCCGGAGAGATGGGGAACAAAGACAACTTTTTAAAGACTATCAGACATTGCTTAGGAGCATCACTGGAACTCACCACAGCCACTGGACAGATCTCTTTTTATTTAATAACTTTATATGGAAAGTATTTATAATTTTACAACAAAATGTGATTTTATTTTTACCACCTTGATTTTCTCAAGAAGTACCTGCTCCAGCTGTTTTTGTTGTTGTTGTTGTTTTCATCTCTGCTTCTTTGTCATTTGTATTTTTTTTGTTTAGATAAGACCAGTGGAACCTCTGCACCAACCCTCAGTGGTGCCAGTGATAGCTAAGTTTTGGCCTAGTCTGGATGCCTGAGGGCTGAGGACTTCAGGAAAGCACTTTGTCTGATGGGGACCCATGTGAAATGCTGTTGCTGAGCTCTCAAGACTTGACTGGAAAAAACCTGCTATCATTTCCTCTTCTACTTGGGGACCGAAGAGAGCTTCAGCACAGGTTGTTAGTGGCCCGGTCTCATCTCCTGTCCCACCATGCTTTTGGGTGGGGACAGTTAAACCAATGATAAAGAATAGGACTCCTTTAAACACCCCTCACCCAGCTTTCAGCAGCTGAATTGGAGTAAAGCCACCCTTCCTCATCAATGGCAGCAGCAATTCTGGGATGAGGGGGTGCTACAGGAACTAATGACTTTGCTTACCAGAGCGGCACGGTTTCACTTTCAGCATGGAGGTGGTATGAACTGGCAAAGACTATACCTGCCTCTCTCTCGGCTGGAGAAGAGCACCATCTCTACATAATCCCTCCTTCCGCTTCCTCTGGTTTTCAGTTGTACTGAACCTGCTGCTTTGGATTAAAATCTTCAAACCAGCAAGACGGTCTCGCATTGAAGAGGGACCACCATCACTGAGCCACCTTGCAGTCACTATGCTCTCCAGTCTCAGCTCAGATGAAGCTGGGCAGGATTGGATTGAATTAAGTATATTAACGGCACTAGCCCTTTTTTTTTTTTGTAGCAGACAGTACTTGCCCCTCCTTGGAGTTAACACTGTCTGCCAATCCTTTGTCAAGCAGCCTCCAGCACTGCCTGCCACTGTCCCTGTCTTTCAGTGTGAGACAGACAGCAGTATGTGACCTTCCAGCTGGGACAACTTTACGGTTTGCAGGCGGCTCCCTTGGAATTTGTTGTTCCTAATTGGCTAGAAGCGATGGTTAACAGCAAGCCTTTTTCTTCCTGAGCAGAGGAGCTGTAGAATCAGATGAACAGCTTTCCTCAGTCTTTTACTGTGAAAAGATAGGATTCACCTGATACAGGGCTAGTTTCCCTCCAGAAAGGCGGCATCTCTAAAGGGTCATCCCTTTGCCACACAATGTCCAAGAATGGTACTGTGGCTTGTAGGTGTGACATACTGCTTTGTCCAAAATCCTCTGGCCAGTAGTAGCATCAGCTTTAAGCTAACTGTTCTTCCTGAACTATCACCATGCCACTTAGCTGCTGCTTCTACTGTAAGAGACTTCAGCGCTTTGGAGCCTTTCTGCAGTTTGTAGAAATGCAAGCTGTAGTTGGTGTGTACATTTACCATAGCATTTTTTATAGAATGAGACAGCACCTGAACCATCAAAGTCTCACCTGCCAATTCTATTTAAAACAGGTCAAGTTTTAATCCAGGAAGACCCCCTGTGGATTTTCTCACTCAAGGAAGGAGGCTGGCATTATTCTTTGACAGCTAGCTGCAGCAAAGGAGTATTTTTGCTTGCTCTGGAATCAGAGGTTTTAGTGAAATATGGGACCAGAGGCTTCACAAGACTTATTGCACAGTTCATTGGTATGAGCTTCAGCATATTATGGTTTTGTGATCTGTTTCTGAGTAGTTGCTTCCCTGCTTGCTTTTTCAGTGCTTTGAATGTTTTTCTACAGGGCAGAACATGCTGCTGCTTGTATTGCCAGTTGTTCACAACTGTAACATGTTCATCCTTAAAAGGTTAGGGAAAAACAGAGAGAAAAATGGGACATGAACATTGTGTAATGAAAGGGTCCTTTTTTTTTTTTTTTTTTTTCCTTGAGGAAAGGCTTTGTTTTTAAATTGATGCTTCTGGTATAAAAGCAACCCACAATCTCCAAACCTTCTAACATCCTCTTTAATTTTAACAAGGTATCTGCAGTGAAGACCCCTGGGAAAATGTAGTGTCTTAACTTCCTTCAGATATTAAAAAATCAACTGAAACTAGTCTCTAGCAACTCTTCATTTTCTATGCAGTTTAGCTGTGATCAGCTGTTAATGACTTTCTGTTCTCCTTGATATCAGTAATTCTTTTGCTGAACTGAGTAAGAACAAACCTTTAATATGTCATCGAGATTTTACAGCCTCAGTAGTCAAGAGTTTTTCTAACAAACCACATTACAACACCGTGTTCAGGAGCTGTCAGAACATCACAGCTACAAGACAGCACTGCTAGAACCCATTGAGCAAAACCCCCTGAATTTATTTTGTAGCATTTATCTAACCTCTGCTTTTCAGAAACTAGGTCTTTGGTTGCTAGCAAGAGAGTGGGTGCAGAAAGCATCAAAGAAAGCAGCTTACTCTAAAAGTAACATCCCCGTTACATCCCAGTTGGATGGCTACAGCCTATTTTGCTCTTCCTTGTAAATCTGTTTCTCTACAGCCTTTCTTGGAAGATGACTGCTACAAAAGCCAGGAAGTACACAGACAGAAAACAGAACAAAAAGACTTCTCTATCCTAACCCTTCTTTTTTTTTTTTTTTTTTTAAATCAATTCTCTGCAAATGAACTCTATCTGCACTATCTGTCTATCTATCACTCTCTGTCCTTTTTAAATATAATCAACATTGCTTTTATTGGTGTTGCATGTGGAAAATCCTTGATAAGTGGGTACTGAATATAAATGAACAGTTACAGCTTGTCCCATGAAGGCTTGTTTAGCAGGCTGTTTTTGTTTTCTAGCCTTTGAGCTAATTTCACTGAATGGTATCTGTCCAGGAGCTAACTATTATACCTTGAATGAAGTACAGCTTTTTAAAATCCCCTCCTTGGAGCTTAACAGCTTTTTTTTTTTTTTTTTTTTTTTTTGGAAGGGAGTCACTTATTTGGTATATTTTGAATTAAAAGAGGAAGGAAAGTGTGGCATAAGGTAGGACATTGCTGATTACTGCAAGATCCTCTTCTCCATTTGAAGTACTTTGCCTTTACAGTGGTGCCTTTGATTTCTTTGGTGTGATGGCTCTGGTCTGTAGCTGGTGATGACAGACCAGGTTAAATGGTTTTAGTAACCATGTCTATCCTGTGCCGTAGTAAACAGTCCGGTATGTTTCTCTCTAACATTTAGGCCATAGTACAACCGTTACAGATTCTCAATTTGTACTTGCATGGGTATAAATAGGAGAGCAAGAGCTTCACGGTTGCATCTTAAGTTGGACTAGACGTGTAATCAAGTAATGAATTATTACTACTTTACTCTGGAGTGGAAGGTAAAGCTCAAGAGAGAAATAAATGCTTGATTTTTAATCTCAATAAGGGATATACTCTTCTAGACATTTAAATCATAAGAAAAGTCTTCCCACTGTGAGTTTAGGCCAAGCAGCATAGAACTCAGCACAACTAACAATGATAATGGATACTAAGAGGGAGGTATTTTCTTGAATTACAGTTCAAATTTGTCTTAGAGACACACTAATACCCTCTTTTCTGGTATAAATGAAGTAGTTACTCCAATGTGTATTAGAGCTAATGATTCCATCTGTCACAGGAGATGAGCTCTCCTACCCAGCGTCCTTAAGGGCAAAAGAAAGTACTATTACCTTTTCAAGATAAAGTAGCTTACCGTACATGCTTATTCTGTAAAGCAGTGTTGCTGTGATACTTCTTGCATTTTAAGAACAGCCAAAAGTTAATACGCAAAAACCTAGGAGTAGCTGTGGACCTCTTGGTACCAGACTACACAAAGAACAAGCATGCTTTAATTTGAGAGGGGGAAAGGGAGTGATTTCTGAAAAAGTGGGGCAAAAGTATTCTGTCCTCCTGCAGAAGTCTACGTACAAAGCATGCATGGTAACCCAAATTCTCTCATCGTAGCTATTTTTTTAAAATCTCTTTCCCCAAAGATAATGGTCTAGTAGTGATTGTGAGAGATGACAACACGCATCTTTTGCATGGAACCGGAATGTACCGACTTCACGGAATGATGTCTGTCTAAACCAGAAGGTAATAAATGCCAGTGAACCAGGATTTCAGATCCTGGTTAATGCAACATGCCATTCAAATGGAAATGTTTAATTGTGGTTAAAATAAACAGGTGCCTTGGGCTAGTCTAATATTAGGTTGTTATCCTTCATTTTTATTTATGTTGTAGTATTTTAAGCCCTTCTAGAATGTACTGTAAGTTGAAGCCAGAATAAGCGTTCTCGTGGAGTGGGACTCCTCCTTCCTGCCTTAAGAGTTAATTTTTAAAAAAAGTTGTTTGTCTTGCTCTCAGACAGAAAAATAAGAAGAGAGTCCTTTCTTCTACCCTGTAGACAGTGGGTTCAGCCTCTGCTTCTTTCACGTTATGATTTCCTCACACCTTCCCCCTTGAATGTTGCAATTCAGACATCTACAACCACTCCATACTGGAAAACCTCCACATCGTAAAGGAAGGGGAAAAAATCACTTGAATAAGCTAATTAACTTATATGGATATCAATATCTAAATATCTGCCCGTATCTCAGACTTTCCTTGGTACTTTTAACATCAGAACAGCATTAGGAATACCAGTTCTGAAAGGAGGTCTTAGTTACCCTTCAGCACGGAACCACACTGTGCAGGAGCCACGTCTCTGATACTAGGAAAGGGAGAGAGTCATTTTCCCCTTAAAGATGGTCCAGATGGACCAGAAGCTGGTTCTTATCATCTTGCCCCTTCAAACAGGCTGGCTGTCATTATAAGAGCTCTGATGTTATTTGCATCTCGCAGATGTGTCGTTGCTCCCATAGGCCTGTGGCTGTGTAGTGAAACTGCTTACTAAAACATGGGTATTTTTTAAAATAATTAAAGCTTACCTTTTTGAAATGGCTGCTGCCTTGTCTTTCATGATACTTGAGCAAAAACAGTGCTAGTTTTACTACGGAAGAAGCAGCTTGAGGGAAAACTCTCTTGGTGAGAACTGCCCCAACAGTGGCTGCAGAGCAATGTTCCAGGTAACTCTGTGGCAAGCAAACAGAGCAGAATACAGCCAGTGTTTCTGAGTGACCCAGGGGTCTGCCAGACACTTGTGATTGCTCTAGATCAAATGACAGCTCAACACAGGCCCTTATCACCAGCACAATTATTAAGAACAATTAACAGACCTCTACTGTCCTATATCTCAGTCAAGAAAGGGTTAAGTACTCAGGTAATTAGTTTTTCCCCCTTATAGCCAAGGGAAGGACAGCATTCAGTTCGGTTCTAGCATCACCCAGAAACCAAACCTTTTCTTTCCCTTTCAAAGCATTTTTTCCTTAACAAGCCTCCAAAAGAGGGTGCTGTTGCAGCAGCATGGAGCCAAGCTGCATATTAAAGAAAAAAAATGCTACTAGAAGTCGAATCATTGATGTCCTTCAACTACAGTAACAAATCAACCAACAGATGAACTTAGATTAGACATGGGGGCTATGTACAAACAGCAATCACATCAGAAAAATAGCAATCTATTTTTGTTCTCAAGTAAGCAAGGCAGAATCAAATAAATGTGTAAGTTATAACAAGGCAGCCAACAGATAACCTTGATGAAGTCAATAACATTTTCTTTCAGCAATTAAAAGTGAAGCGATTAAAAAAACAACTCAGAAAATCAACAAAACCGATTATGGAACTGGGGCTCAAAGGTATGTACGATGTGTAAGGAATGATGAGCAGTGATTACATTAAAGAGTAGAGCAACCAGGTATAATGAATAAAAAAGTGATTTGGATGCCCTCATTTGTACTATATTACTACAGGAATAAAAGGAATACTTACGAGCTCAGTTGGCTTGTTAAAGAATCTTTCCACATGGACTCCATACAGCCTCAGGTCAATGATGATATTCTCCAATTTGCTTCTGTATAACATACCTAAACTTAATCAAAAGAACATGTTTCTACTGTATTATTAACTGGAGCTCTATGGTGTTGAATCTTACAAGATGAAAAGATGATGTAAGTATCTTACCAAGATACATACTGGAATTTTTCAGTCTTCCTCTGAAACTTTGTGTCCCTGATCTCCAATTTATTTTGCAAAAGAGTAGACAACCAATCACCTGTTTTAATATGGCAGTTCCAACATTTCACATACATTCTTAGCATTAGTCCCACAAAACATTTTTTTCCAAGATCCCAGCCTTCTTGAAATATATGCATAGGTAAAGCAGACAAACTCTTACAACACAAGGACAAGTGTGCTTTCATTTTACTTTAATATACAATTGCATTAAAGCAGTAGCATCTGGCAGGTAGCACTTAGCCTGCAGTGCTATAAATGGAACACTGATGACTTCTTTGGGGGAGGAAAAAAAAATGCCATCAAGTTAACATGCAATTCTTAGAATTTTAATTTGCATTATTAGCCCCTTTGAGACTAGCCAACTAGCCACCTTCAGTGGAAGTTCCTTGTGCATAAAATTGCTGGTTGGCTCATTAATCTGGTAGGGTTAATCCATTTAGTGAGGATATGCCTTGAAGAGAACCTTATAAGTCTGGTGAACTTCATGCCCCTTTGGCATGAAGTCTCACTGTACTGCTGCACGGAGCATCTGCTCTCTCATTCTGGGATCACAGAAGAACCGGAGTTTCCGGGGTAATAGCTTCACCTCCACAGGCATAGCTTCATATTCCTCGTTATCGATACCAAAGGATCCCTCAGCGCCCTGTGTACAGATAACAGTGGTGATCAGGGCTAAACAGCAAACTGATTATTTCAGCAATGCTGCAGTACTGATACCTGATTTTACTAATTGGCTACAGCTGAATGCTTTGCTGTGTGCTATCCAAGATGCCCACCTTCCCATGCCTTCCAGCCCATTTGGTCTCAACAACACAGTGAGAGCTATCCTTCACTGCACATACCGTATTAAGAGTCTGATGCATAAGATGTTACCTCAGTTAGTTGCTAATTGGTGATAATTAAATGCTAGGGAGCCTTAATGACCCACATTGTTTATACTGAAAGATTCTTTGCTATTGGAACTATAATTATATGCACTTAGCTCTTGGCCTGCCAGCGGTGACACAAGCTAATCTGCAGAAGTGCGTGTTAAATAATTCCTATTAAATCCATGTTACAAACACCTTTTGGTATTTATTGATCCAAAACGTGAGATGCAAACTAATTCACAGATCAGGAATTACTCAGCAGAATTTTCCTGAGCTTTTTCTTTAATGCTGATAAAGTCACCAATGATTAAAACCATTCATCAAAATGTCATGTTGACTTTAAAAAAATCTGGTGTCTGCTTTGCATGCGCTACATTCACTCAAGGCAAGGCTACATCACATTGATGCTTAAACTAGCTCCAACTTATTAGATGGTACGTCAGAACAGCTCAGATTGAAGAAAGTAGCATAGGTCCTGTAAATCACAGAGCCACAGCAGTCCACCTGGATCAATGTATCCAGCTTCTCTGCAGAACTGGTGAGACTCATCTGAGCTGTCTCCAGTTCCTTCATCAGATCTAGGTAAAGGATTTGAAGAACAACACTACTTTGAGCTATGCACAAATACTCTGAAGGTCTCAGCTGCAGTATGAAGAGCTCATTTATTACCACAACTCCTTCTGAACCCAACACTCCAGAGTATTCTTTAAGAAATGCAAGACTGCCATGAGACTAACTGGACACAAGTATTAGGATGCTGGCTCGTCATTACATCATAATTCATGATTTTTGTTTGGTAGATACAGATTTTTTCATTTTTTGGCATGTTCTGTTATCCTTTAATCTAGAATTCTTTTTTCCAAATAGTAGGAGAGCTCTGTTATCATTTGAAGATAGATGTGATCTATGAAGTTGACTTTATGACCTTGCAAACACAAGAAAGTCCTCTCCAAGGCCACAACGGTCTCTTCTTTATAAGACACAACAACATAGTAATAATCTAAACAACTGAGGCAGATGCAGTTTTGGCTTCTTTTTCAGCTTCATCTGTTCAAAGTTTCAGACACTTCCCTATGTTGAGCTGAGCCCCACTGTCTTGCATCTGCCTTCCCTGTCTACATAACACTTCTAATATTTATCTTCTCTACAGCATAATCCCTTCTAAGGTAAAATGTAACTGAGAAATTCAGTCTTCAATTCTATGGTGAAGGCACACATATTCAATGCACCTCAGTAAGAGACCCTTTACAACCATCACTGCTGTATATATGATGTTCTGACACTATTTACTGGCTGAACAAAGCTTCCCCTCTGTTTTGCAAACCTCTTGGTCTGTAATTCCAGTACGTGTGTCCTGGACAGGGAATGAATTGCTGAACTGAGGAACTGAGTGTCTCATCAACAGTGTAATTAACTTCCCAGTTCTGGAGTAGGGAGTTCTTAATGTGTGGCATTATCTGGCACCAAGAAATAAAGTGACAAAGTTTCCTATCTCCCTCAACTTCTTACCTCTGGAAGCTGCAAGATGCATCTGCTGGCTTGGATGCACTGACTCCCTTCAGGGCACGTATGTGGATCACGCATCTTTTGAGTTCTATTCAAACAAAAAGAGGCAAGGTAAGGAGAAAGTTCTGTCAGAAAAGCTATCTTTAGAGCTGACACATCAGTTCTATGTTGGTAAATCACTATGCATTTGGTAAACTTGGAGGTTATATACATATACAAATACTTGTGGGCTTAACTGTGAGAAAATAAAACAGACATTGCCTCTTCTACTGCAATCAGTACATATCAGTATGCACTGACAGACTCCAACCAACTTCTGCTCTGAGGTTCACTGAATATATTTGCTTGTACCTTCGTAACACTTTTGTGCTCCTCACTTAGATGCTGAACCATACAATTCCTGCAACGAACGCCTACCATCTCGTCAAATTCCATGCACCCGTGTAACAACAGCAACCTAAAAAAATCTAGCCAAAAGAACCTGATAGTTATACTGAGCCACTAAGCTATCATCAAACCAAACCAATCAACCAATCAACCCTCTTCCCACATCACCACCACTCAGCATGGTTTCTAACTAGTTGTTTTTACTCATTCTTGCAGAGTATCATTTTATCCATTCCAAATAGAACGCACAGTTTTCTCAGTTATTCTCTCTCTTCTGATGCCTGTGAGATTCTTGGTTACGTACAGCACTTTGGGAAGTGCTACTTTCCTACTGTTGCTGATGAATGGGAGCACATAGAAGGCAGATGCTTGTCTTATAAAGTTGGTGATACAAGTGCAGTTTGGTCTGTTTCAAATCTGAGGTTGCTGTCCTATCACTGGATCAACCACTGAAGAAAAGCACGGTGCATTTCCTTTTCTTAGTGTGTGCTGCTGCAGATTCTTGGCTATGCCGACCTTTCCCTGGTCTCCTCACTGAAAGCACATAACCCTTGGGGTCACCTTTCACACAAGGTACACCCCACCCTCAGTTTGGCCTCCTTTCCAGACAGACAGCAACACACAGACAGTAAAACGGACAGCAGTTACGTGGCTAATACATCACAGCTCTCAAGCACAATTACCGCAGATATTTCTTGGACAGGCAATGCCACCTGTCCCCAGCCACTCTGTCTGTTCTGTAGGCTGATATGGAAGTAGACTGTATTTAAATAACCTCATGTTGTCCCGGTAAAAAATAAAATAAAATAAAAAAAATCACAAAAACATGTCAGACACACCCTATGCACCAAATAATCCGTGCCCAGAGGAATGTAAGCTCATCTTAAAATTCCAGAAAATCCCAGAGAGAAAGCATGAGAGGAAAGGCTGACACAGGTGAGGATAACCAAAGACAAAGGAAGAAAAGCAAAGACATCAAAGGAAAGGGCAGGGAAGGACAAAAGCAATATTAACTACAGAAAGTTTGGGTTTAATCCAATATGCATATACTAAAAGATTAATGAGCGATTGTGAGGGAATTAAACATCCTCCTGGCAATATAAATTATAAATCATTGATGGCATGCAATACTGTCGGTTTATACAGTGCTGTACAAACAAGCATCAGGATTCTCTGCTTAAGGTTTAATCCGTTTGAAGTTCAACACAGAAGGTCCCAGATACTGCATTCTGGTGAGCAAGTAGATTTTTTGGTTCACAAAGGTAAATGAAGCTCTACATAAATGCGAATATGGGATCATGATAAGCTCAACAGGGATGAGGTATGTTACTAAAGATTAGTCAAAAGTAGAATGCTAGGAGAAGCAAATAGACACAATTCCACCTGCACTGATTGCCTATCTAGTAGCTTTGTGTAAAAGGATCAGGAATCCCTTCCCTGCGATTCAGCTTCTTACTCAAAACAACACAGGAAAGCAAAACAGGAGCAAGAAAAAAGCATAATAGCAACATTTTCAATTGATCATCTTATCCTACTCCACACACTAAATTACGAGAATACAAGCAAAGAGAACCTACTGTAGATAAAACACAGTTTTAACCCAGTTCTTGTCTTCAAAAGCAGCTGATGTGGAATTCTATAACAACACAAAGTCTTCTACACTGTAGCTGGTAACTGCATTCATGCCCTGGAGTGACTGCTCTCTGTGTTTCCATATACAGAATCCGAGCTATGTATCAGGACATAGATTAGTGGTGCTACACTTTGTCTTCCCTTCTTCCCTTCAGCACTTCCTAGCAGACACTACCGCGTAACCACCTGCTCTTCCCCTGCCTCATTTGAAGTATCACCTCTACACCTGCTGCAGATGCTCTTCTTCACACAAACCTGATCCACAGCTGCTGGGTGCTTCTAAAACTTGGGATTTCTTTGAGATTCAACAGCAGTTGCCCTCCAGCATTCTGATGCATTGCCCCCAACCACACAAACACAATGCCTGAACCTGCACTGTAGTTTCCCCTGCAGGATGCATGGTTTCTGTGATCTACCAGTTCTGACCAGATCATGTCAGTGTCCTCTTCAATAGAGAAATAACTTGTTAATTGTACTGATATAGTATTTTCACTAAAAACATTCTGAACTCCCCGAAATTCTGGGGGTTTAAAACTATGTTTTAAAAACAAAACAAACCAAAGTTTCTTCATATGTTTCCAAAGGCAATCCCTGCTGGTGCTAGGCAAGGGGGAACCTGTAACAAGGGCTTGATTCAAACGCAGCTCCAAAAGGGCACTGCACAGTGGAGAGCCACTCTGAACACCCTGATTTTGCCTTGCAAAAAGAGGGCACTTTATTTCTCTTCTGACTCCTCTCTGTAGAAGTAACTGGTCCCTCCTGTTGCTCCACCACATGCACCCCCTCTTTCTCTTTCGTTGTTACCTACAGGCTGTGGGCAGTGTTTAATCAAAAGACCTTGTTTCTTTGAACTTTGCTTGAAAAGCAGCTCAAAGCTTTCGGCACTGCCTCTGATTAGCTAGCCAGCAAGGCATGTTACCACTCATCAGAGGCTTTTTCCATATAGCAGTATAAGTGCAGTCAGAAGAACGTGACACACGTTCTGAAGCGTGTCCAGTTCACATGGGAGATATTGTACACCAGGTGTAGATTTGAACACCTCTCCCTTAAATCACCCAAAATCATCTGCGTTTTTTTTTTTCCTGGTAGCAAAGTGCTCAAGAACCCCGTATTCTGTCTCTTTCATTTTCCCCTTAAGAGGTCAAACTCATCTTGCTGCTAATGGGAGAATCTCCTCCTCCTTTCCTTTCTGCAATCTTTAAAACAAAGATTGCACTCTCAAGCATATATGGTCCACGTGGCTCATGCAACTTAAAAGCAGTTGCAGCTAATATCTGGATCCACTGTGCATGCATATGTCAGATAGTCCTATTCCCACTGAGGCTCATGGGATGCTCAAATAAGGGGCCTGCTGCTGCTATTAATATCATAAACAAGACACATAGGCAGGAACTCTTAGGGTGATGACAACCAGGTAAAAACACATTCCTATCTTTCCATCTGATCACACTAGAGGGGGCCCTGCGACCAGCAAACAGTATTAGCAAATACAACAGTAACAGATGGATGAGTTTAGTAGGACTGGATTTAGTAGAAAAATCAATTGCTAATAAAAACTGAATGGAAGATGCAATGTATTTGCTAGTTGGACAGTGTGCAGGAGCTGGAAAAAGCAGCTCTGATTTGTATTTGGTGACAGCAGATAAACAAGCACATTACAAGACAGCATTCCAAGCATAAGGAAGGCAATACGTGTTCACTCTTTTCTGCATGCTTCTTCTTCACACCTGCAGCCTCCTTGCTCCACACACAGGGAGCACCAACATATTTAGTTAAAGTCACGGTTTCAATTCACATCTTCTAAAGTTCCTCCAGCTCAGACCTCATATCTCAGAGGAGTTACTGAGCCAAGGGAGCCTTTCATTTAAAAGCTGGGCCTATCTTATCAGAGTTCAAAAAATCCAGGTACCACTAGCACAAACATATCAGCTCTGTGACCATTCTCTTCAATCGTTGAGCAGCTAGGGCTAAAAGATTCTGAAGTCTTTTGGGCTGCCTATAAAGCTCTGGGTTATGACGGTGTTTTCTAGGCATCATCATTCAGTACCAGTGGAGAAAAAGGTGAAAGGTATAAGAAACTGAGAAGCTAGGAAGAACTCAAAGTAGACTGATCTGCCTTGTTTCCAGAAAGAGAAAATTAGTAAGAATTTTGAAGAACAAAACCAGTAACCTCCATGAAGCATTACTGACTGATGACCTCTGCTTTGGAATTTTGCAGCACAAAGTAAAAGAGAAACATAACTTACTCCTCAAAATTAGCATTCTGATTTGTACGGAGATTTGGACATCTGTTTGCAGCCTTCCCATACTCACCCTCTGTTCACAAACTGTCCCTTGCTGACAGTATCTGCTTCAATGCAAATATCCATGAAGTCTTCAGTGCGCTAAACAACAACAAAGAAAAGATTCAGAAATGAAGCAGTTAACATTTCAAAATGTCACATCCATGATACTGCAAAAATAGCCAGTTCTGTCTCACAAAAGGAGGCAGATGCATTTCTGCATTTCATGCTTTTTTCCTTTCTCAGCTTGAGATTCGGAAATTCTTCCCTATGAGGGTGGTGAGGCACTGGCACAGGTTGCCCAGAGAAGCTGGAGAAGCTGTGGATGCCCCATCCCTGGAAGTGTTCAGGGCCAGGCTTGAATGGGGCCTTGGGCAACCTGGTCTGGTGGAAGGTGTTCTGCTCTTCCACAACCACATGCATTTTCTGTTCTCTAACTCATCGTAGCCCCTGTCCTTTCTTTAGTGCCAGTTCTTCTTAATTCTTTGCTCTGCAAGTCAGAAGAGAGAAAAAAAAACCACACTTTCAGGCAGTCATTCATGCCCACAGCTTCATTCCAGCACCTGCTGATAAAACAGAATGACTTATGTAACTGATTTCCACTCTCCCACAGGTCAAGAAGGAAAAGAGTGTCCACTTTGATGCCCTGTTTCCTCCTGGGTAACCCTAAAGCTTTTGTTTGCTTACTGAAACCATCTTGTTATAGAGATTCCTCCCGATCTCACCACATTCGTTTCTATGTAAGTCTCCAGTGCTTTTACACCAGCTCTGAAGTTTGCCCACTCCTAGATTCAATCACGGGGCTCTACTTGCACAGGGCAATGAATTATTTAAACAGACAAAAGAATGAGTTTAGCAAGAAACAAAACCCGTGTGGGCAGGGAGCATTTGGAATCCAGTTATACTACAGTCTTACTGTCAGATCAAGCTGTCTGTTCTGAGTTGCAATGGAAAGCTCAATGGTGGATAATTTCACTTCTTCCCAGTCCTCTGGGGCTGCTTCCTGGGGGATTTCTGTGAATCAGAAACAGAATATAACATTAAAGGGAATTTACTTACACAGATCATCATTTCACTGCTGTGAAGCACAGAACATCAATGCCAGCCACAAAAATCACTTTGACCCATTGTGACCACTAGCTTTCTTTCTTTCAAACATCACATTTTTTGGGGGGGAGTACTGAAGGAAAAAAAACCACTGGTGTTCACACAGTAACATGAAAGACTATCAAGTGTATTACCTGGCAGCCCTGTGAATCCTTATGCCAGGGATTAAAAAAATCTGAACTAGTATTACAGGAACACTTATAAAACACATTAAATGCTGCTACCAGAATGAATGAATAAATAAATAAATAAATGGAAATCCAATGTTCAGGATGCTGGGGTAACCTGTACCTTCTATAGCAGAAAACCCCAGGGTTCAGTTCTCACATATGGGTCACTTAATCCATGCTTCTATCTAAAACACCTCTACTAGGTGACAAGAAGGCGACAAGCCTCTACTTGGAAAAAGCAACTGTGAGCCCACTGCACATACTGGCTTCTTCACAAATCTACTTTTACTTATGAGACCACAAGCACTGACAGAACTACCTGTTCCATTTCTGGCAATCGCCACTGTAACTATCTTGACAAAGTCACAACTTAAATTTAAATGTTACTTAAAAAAAAAAAAAAAAGGGAAAGGGAAAGTAGTGAGTGAGTGGAAAAGTAATGCAGAAAATAAATAAATAAAAGCACCCACAGCTCTGATCTATTAGACAAGCAAAGGCTGTCTGTAACTTTACACCAAAATACACCCACCTCACCTTTTGGGGGAGGTGACCAGTATAAGCGAAGTCTTCTGTAAAGCCTCACATACAAAGGAGGTCTGGACGGTTTCTCCTCTGGCTCTTCTGGAGGTCTTTCAGTTGGAGCCAGGTACATGAGCTCAGCTTGACGTTTCTGAGGCCATTCCTTGGATTTACACGGAAAGGAAGCACAAAAGACAGAGGGCCTTTTGTTGAGCACCTGCCTGTTTATTGTGCTTAGTCCTTCAGCCCATTTATTCTATGCTCACAAGCACTCATTCAGAGATACCCAGATCCTGCCACTGCCTCAGCCTACTTTTTGGCTCTTCAGGCTCTAGATTACTATGTGAGATGACATCTCTGCAGCTTGAGAAAGATCACCCCCAGTTCCCAAGTCTACTAATCTACTCCTTCCCTACACAAAAGCAACGTACTTTCCCCACCATAAGCAGAGGGTAAAGGGAGGGTTTTTTTTTTTTTGCTTCCAGTGCTGGGTAGCGTGACACAGCTGCTCCTGAGGGAACAACCAAAACTGGAAGGTCAACATTAATGTCTGAAAGCACAATTGTTTTCTACATGGCACCAAGGCAACCTCAAAGAGAACTGCACAACAGGGTCTAGTGCAAACAGGCAAAGACTACAGTGCTGTGTGCAGCCAAGGGGCACAAAAATCTGGCAGGCCTTTGTCTTTCAGCACTTTAAATAATCAAGATCTGACCTTATTAGAACACCTGACTAGACAGGTGCACACAACAGGTCTTAAGGCAAGTCAGGTGACCTTTATAAAGATCTGGGGAAAAGAAGTAACATGTTATTCTCAGTGATATTTCAGATCCATTGCCAGAAATTGATGACCTACAGCAGAATCTTACTGAAAGCCTCTAGCTGCTGACACTGGAAACAAAGTTTATTTCCTCTCTTTTTATTTTAAAACTAATTTCTGAAAATGCTTAAAATAGAGGACTTATGGATAGAATAACAGGATTTTTTTTTTACAAAAATGTATTGCCATTTCAAAGGAGCGCTACAGAAAAAACAGCGAAGATAAAGCACACAGCAGCAAGGAAAAGCGAGGATAAGGTTAAACTCAACAAGCTGGAGCCATTTCTTACACAAATTAACAAAATGATAACATAGGAGGCACATAAAGCAATGGAGAGCACAACTGGGGGATATCAGGAAGAAACTTTTCTATCTTAATAGCAGTAAAAGTGGGCACTTCTCTTTAACCTTCAGCAGGTTAAACATATCTTTTAAATGTACAATGAATAACTCACCAGTGAGACTCGCTATCACTGCCGCTCACCGAGGCTAAGGCCTCAATAAAAGTGAGAAAGGGGCTGGAGAGAGGTGAAGAATAGGTTTCTACCTAGATTACCAGCACACAAAATCATCATCTCAGATCTCTTGGGGACAGGGAGCGGTGTGGAAATCTTTCATGAATGCATTACAGCCTTAACTCCATGGCTGCACAATCTCATCTACCATTGCAACTCCTGGGTATTTCCAGAGCCTTTTCATGAGGCTCCTTATATGAGAAGAGAAAGGCATGCGAATGAAAATGCCTCATCTTTCATGCAGGTCAAATTTTTAATTTTCCAGGATCATTTTAAAGCAACAGTTAAAGGTAAAATAAAAGCTATCAATCTTCATGTTCATTTTGCTACACATGGAAGCCTGATTATCAACATTCATGAGAAGTCTAGTTATAGACAATTCTGCCAGATGAATAAATCAGAATGAAATGTTTTCATAAGAAAGACTGTTTAGAAAAGGTGACAGAGCACTTTAATGTCTACGTTCAGCACCACTACCACTCTCCAGCTTCAAAAATGGTTACTGGCTCCCCCTGGTGATCTTCCAGCAACAGATCTTTAGAAAAGATGTATTTTTAAAGGTATTCTGCCTCCCCTTCACCTCTTCATAAATTAAGTCTATACCAATTGCTAGGTATTTCAATGAATTGAGTTTCATTCCCGTTTTATATATTGCTACCAGAACTTCAGAAAAAAAAAATACAGATAACATATACAAAGCACAGTCAGCCTTTTTAGATGTAGAGCTTAGGGATACGGTTTAGTGGGGACTGTTAGTGTTAGGTCAGAGGTTGGACTCGATGATCTTGAGGTCTCTTCCAACCTAGAAATTCTGTGATTCTGTGATTTTCACTTCTCAGCTACACACAACCATTATAAACACTTCCCCCCAGTTATTCTTTACCTTAAAAGTACTGAAAAAGTGAGCTGCTTTAGTCTTCAGAGGCCCAAGGTACCAGTACCTGAAAAAAGAACACAGACAGAACTCCTGAGATATCCAGGAGATGATACTGGGAAAGGGAGAAATCTTGCTTCAAGTTAGAGCAGAGTTGTTTGCCACTGAAGTTAGTGCTCCCCTACAGCTTTAGCTTCATGATGCTACAAGTATCTACACATCACCAGCAGCTTAGCAGTGACATCCCTTTCTGGAGTTACCGATTACCAAAATGCAGTATACAATCTTCTCTACAGGCAGCCTGACACCTCAGTAGCAGAATTTTACCTAGTTATGAAACACAGATAGGAATAATTCAGAAGTCTGTGGTCTAACCGTTGGTGGGATGCACAATACCTCCACAATATCCAGTAAAGAATAAGGTCAGAGGAAACAAGGAAATGAACAAAAATTAGCAGCTTAAGTGGCAAGAGAACAGAACCAGAAAACATTCATCTGCCCAACAGTACTCTCAGATCAAAATCAATATTTAAAAAAATAAAAATCCTGTCAACCATGAAATATTGTATAGAAACTGAAGATGTGACTATATTTAGGTAGGCTTGGTACACATTTTCATCACTGTCTTGCATCAAAGAAGGTCAACAAAACACATTAAGCACCATCAGCTCAACAATACTGAAGATGTAAGGATTATCATTAACTACTAAGGCGTGCAACAGTCACACCATTCCCATCAAGCCATGAAATTGTCTGTAAAATAATAAAACATCAAAAACAAAGCACATCACCATGTCTCCACCAGAACAGTACTTAGCTAAGGGATAGCCAGGCACACTTCTGGAACTGTGGCTTACAGATCCACTCTCTTTGTAGTAGATGCCTTCTTTTCAGCTGTACTGGAACACACTAAATGCTTATTTAGCCCAATATCCCCTTTGAGGGACCAACAGGGACCAAATGTATGCTTAGGGAGAAGTATAAGAAGAGGACAAGGACACTGGGCTCTTATCTCAAGCACACTGAGCCCCCATTCATTTGTGGCTGAAGTGCTTTCCAAGCTGTGCATGTTTTGTGTGCATTCAAAACCTTTCACAGAAAAAAACGAGGTTTGAAGTTGTTCACACTGCCCCAAGTACAAAAGGTGCTGTCATACCTCCAGCACATGGTCCAAGACTCCTATGAAAGGCAACTGCTTCAGGAAAAACATGTGAAGGGCAATGCAAGGCAAAAAACAGGGCATGGGCAGGAAGCCTAGTAAGAACACAGAGGGGAGAGAAATGCTCTTCCTTAATCTTGGGGCTGCAATTAGGAGAGCCCACAACATAGACAAGTCAGCATCTACTGATGTAGCCAAGGGCTATTTATTGCATCTCTCCCATCCCGTTATCACCTCTCAAACCTACCCAAATACCTACCAGACTCCTGAGGTCTGCTACCTCCTGCTTCCTCACAGATAGCTTATTCTCAAAACACGCCTCATTTCCTTATGGCTGTGCAGCAGCAGACCGTACTGAAATTCCTCACCATCAGTCTGAGAAGTGAACTGATTTGGCCCTGCTGCTCCTTCACCAGATCATGCCAGTCATTTGATACACAGACAGAGGCATATTAAAGGTCCATTTGGAGAAAACCCAACAATTATTAGTTTAGCATTCAGAAAACAGTCCTCAGACAGTATGATCCACGCCATTCCTGGCAAACGCTGAAGGGCATTTCTACTGTATCTGACGTTCCTCATTGGAATTGAGTTACAGAGTCTACATGCATCTTTTCATTGGCAATTGATGAAAAACAATGGTCAACTACTTTACTTAGACTTTCCTCGAGGGACAGCTTTTCCCACTGATTCAATCTGAATGAAGTTCCAGAAATGGGCACCAAAAGGCAAGCAGAAAGCAAACACCTTAAGAAATAGTCAGCACTAAATAAATGATTATTTCAAATGACAAAAATTCTGAAATGTCTTACACTTACGTGTAACGATAGACCTAAAAGGAGTGGGTGCTTCTGCCTGTCAAAAGCCTACACTCAGAGAAGATTTCTTTGCATCAGGGGGGTATTTCTTTTTAGACAAGATGCTAAAAAAAGTGCAGCTTCAAAAGAATGGTGCTTTCTTACTTGCTAGCTTTAACTCCTGCATCTCTGTAAGATCCCCATCTTAAACCGGTCACTGCAAACACAGGCTGTTCCTTTTCTCCCTGTAAGGAAAATTAAACAGTGCAAAATTGCATTCTTACCTTTTTTTCCAAGTTTGTTTTTTGAAACTAGAAAAATATCATTTCCTATATAAAAACTGATCTTTGATTAATCCCAAAAGAGAAATTTTGCAGGAAAGGCATGATAAATAGCTAACAGCAATAAAGGTTAAGCAGGATTTAAATATTACACATTCCATTTACTCCCAGAGAGAAATACAAGAGGTGAAGATTTTAAGAGGTTGATTGATCTTGACTGCACACCCAGCAACAGCCATTTAATTTTGTGGATAGTGTCAGCCAAGAGCAAGGTGCTCTTGTACAGCAACATTAAGCTCTTGCTGCAGAAACATTTATTCTACAACACAACAGAAAAATAATAGTAAAAAAAAAAAAGAAACATACTGGGCACAGTCAAAAAGTTTTCCCATTTCACATTTTTCAGTTTAAAAAAGAAAGCTATTAATTCAACAATACATATGAATGAATTAAATCAGCTTAGACAGCTATTGTTATCTTTCACCATTTCGACTGAAATATCAGTGTTAGTAAGTTCTGCATTCATCAGAACTCTCTAAGCATCCAAAAATACATTCAGGCATTCAAGTGTTTTCTCCAGTTTAAACCAGCTGATGTCACAGCATGCAGTGGAGAAATGACTGCCAACCAAACTGCTGGTATTATAAGCTAATATCATAAAATTCACAACAGCATAACACGGAGGAAAATTAGTCTATTTAAACAGAACTACATGAGAGTAGGGAAGCTTTAGAAATAGTGGGTGCCAAACAAATGGGTGCTTCTACCTTGATCTGCAAGACATCAAGTGGAACTGTCTCTCCCTTCAAAATGGCCAATGTAGCATTAGTAATATGTCTGTAAAGCAAAAGAGAAGGAAGAAAAGGAAAACAAACAGGAAGGAAGAAAATAATACACTTTAATTTTTTTTAAAAAAATGCTTTAGAATGATACTTAAAAAAAAAAAAAAATCCTGCAGGCCCCACTACCAATTTTGGTGGGGCTTTTTCTTGTAGTAACCACAATATAGCCCCAAGCAAAGCGCTGCACCTCCCTGAAATCAGAAAGCAAACTAGGTAGCTGCAACATGTGACAAAGCCTGCATTTTAAGCAGGAAAACATCTGACAAGCAAAAGGAAGTTCCAGACTAAGCTTTCCAGAGAAGTGCCAGATCATGCAGGTACAGTTACCTGCTGTTTTGGATAATTCTAAGGATGGAAACATGGTTTTATTTTACTGGTGGCAAGTGTAATAATCTCAGAAGGAAGCAGACAGGTGCGACTGGTCCCATTTCACTGTGTCTGGGCCTGTTTTAAATCAACATAAATCTACCTATTAGCGGTGGTCACGTTGTTTTGGTCTCCATTATGTTGTGGACATTAGTTAAGACAATTCTTATTTCACATCATAAAAGGTGGCTTAAGGCCTTGATGCATATATTTTATTAAAACCTTCTTTTTATTTTTTTTTAAGAAAAAAAATAATCTAAGTTTGGTTAAATTTAAGTTCCATATTGTGCATAATTCCTGTGTTTCAGCTAGACAGGAAAACAAACAAACAAAAAAACACAACCAAGCACAGTTTTCAGATCCAACCCAATACCTATGTGAATCTGCAACAGGAATTGCCCTTGGCTTCATCACACTTAGGATGGAGAAGGAAAATGGTGCTCCCTTGGGCCTTCTTTTCTCCTAACTCATACCTTTCTGTAAGATCTCTGCAATTCCTACATACAGAAGAAAGATCTAATAGTGATGAAGGAACCAAAACCTAAGTATTTATTTTAAATATATCACTTATGCGCTTCTTAAGTCAGGTTCTGTTACTGGTGTAGGTTGTTAAGCAGCCTATTGACCAAATTCCTTTCAACTTCACCAATATGCTGCAGTCTAACTTCCACAGTCCATTACCTGGGGACAAGAAGATCACTCATTTCAAACAGCTTCTTTAGAACCCAAACATAAATTATTATTTTAATCTTCGCTGCTGATTACAGCCTTGTCCATCTTGCTGAGCTTCAAAGCACTCTGGTGGTTTTAATGAAGGATGTTATGCCAGTTGGCTCGTGGATTTTATGTATGATGGATACCAGCACGGGTTCCGCAAAGAAGAATGCTAATGAGTTACTGGGAGAACCAGAGTGAACAGATTTCAGTAGCAAGGAGAAATATATTCGTTAGTATGGGAGGAGAGGAATGTAAATTGAAAAGGAACGTGTGTGGAAAAGAAAGATTAGTAGACCAGACTTTGTATTTTAAAAGTGGACACAACAATCTTGCAACAAACTGAAACACAGGCAACAAATACTGCCAGGCTAGGTCATATCAAGGGTGCTGATAGGTAAAATTCAGGTTGTTGGACAGTTGCCATCACAGCGAAGGGCAAGAAACTCTGAAGAAGTCGGTATTGGGATCCAACCTTTCCCACAAAGAGGCACTTATATGCCTTACTATGCTGATACATAGCAGGTTACATGGTGACTGTTTTCTAGAATTCTTTAACTGAAGAAGGGATGTAAAGAGGATTTTTTGTTTTGTTTTGTTTTCATATCCTTGCTATTGTATTTCTGAACATTCCTAAAAGGCTTGATTGTACTGATCAGGTTTTTTGTTTGTTTGTTTTTGTTTTTTGAAACATGCCAAACTCAGCATCACACAATCAAAGAGCAGTTAGCCACAGTAAACGTTACGTTCTGATGATACATACTTTTCCTTCTTTTAATTTTTAGTCAGCTTTTGGAAGTCATTAACACAAGCAAGTCCAGAGAATGATCAGGCTCCCCAGAGACTGCCAACTTCTATGTAACATAGAAGAAAAAGAAAGTATCAAACTACCAAGATGCATTGCTCCTTGAAAACAAACCAAAGCCGTGTTTCAGAAAGGTGTAATACTTACTGAACTTGGTTCATGCTCTCAGGGTAGAGCGTGTGGCTCAAAGTACAGGTCTTTCCAAGTGGTATGAATCCTATAGGGATCTTACTGAAGGCAGCCTGGACACAGAAGGGGAGTAAATTAATATTTGCATCAGCAGAACAAAGCTTTCTGTGTGGAGATCACAGCTGTGTCTGATATCACCCCTTTGGCACTAAGCAGCCAGGCACCTCCTTAAATGAGGCAGTAATACATAATGACTCAGAACATGGCATCCGAATCTCTGAACCCACCAGTGCCAACAGGGTACAAAGGAGCTCTCTGTAATCGTTATGAGCATTGTTACGTGCAGGTTGGCAGACGTGTCCTAACTAATGCATGGGTTCTGTCAGCAATCTGCCGTCTTTCTTAATACTGATGGTGGCAGCGCAAGCTCTGCATCTCATTTACCATTGCAGAAATCCCCATCTGATAGAATACCCTTGCGTGGCAAAGAGATTTTCTCAGTTAAGGAAAGAAAATTAATTGATTCCTCTGGTATCTAAGTGATGAAGCAGCAGAAGGTCTAATTTTTGGAAATCATTGACCGTGTTATTTTCTGTACCACAGTTCAGAAAAAGGGCTTGTTGAAGGAGCAAGTTATTACATTGCACCTCGTAATAAGCTGTGCTTTGTGGAACGTTTTGGCAAATCAATGTAAAGCACTGCATATCACAATGTACCATCTCCCTCCTGCTCCTAGCAGTGCCACGATACTGCAGATCCGCACTGGCTAAATAACATCCATCTCACTTCATGCCCACCTGCTCTCCCTTGCTATCTCTGTCTCACCTGCAAGTCTTAACACACCTCCAACACCCCTCTCTCATTTTCTTCAGAATTCACAGCTCATGCAATCAGGCTCTGCTCCCTTGGCTACTAGGACCACTGCTTCTGGAATACCTTGCACAGACCCCTCTTATCCAGACAACAGTGGTATGACATACCCGAGTAAAAAGGGAAGCAGAGGACAGAGCGAGGGGGCTGAACTGCAAACCCCTACTTGTAGGGCAGAGTGATATGAAGGATGAGGAGAATTCCTTGGCCATGGACACGACGGCAATACTACAACGCAGTACTCCACCCAAAATAGTGCTAGATGCAGAATTTTCTATACAATTGCAAATCAATCCCAACTATAGCAACATAATAAGTCAGAAACAGAGATGAAAAACTAGCCAGTAAAGCCTCTAAAATTTTTCTTCCAGAATCTTTAGATTATAGAGGTCTCAGGGATTATCTACAATACTAAATTTTAAAAAATGATGCCTCAGAACTAATACAGCTAGCACCCCCTTAAAAACAGTGGCATAGTTGCAGAGTTTCTCTTGTCACATTCAGACAAAGCAGCTGCCTAAAGAGATGCATTTCTAGCTGCCAAGTATATCATCGTAATCTTGTCTGGATCATTTAATTGAGTTTTTGCCAGCTCTTGCCGGAAGGTTTTGGGAACAATGATCCCCTCCTTTCTTCGATAACACTGTCCTCCCTCTTTGAAAAGAAAAATCTTTCTCATTTCCATTCTGAGTGTTCCACCTTGAGAGGTTACAATTTGCTTTCCACAGCCATCTACATAGGTAGATATTCACAGCTTGAAAAAATAGCAAAACAATCATAAAGCAACAGGAGCACAGCCATAAGCAAATTCAGTGTCAAGCCTGTATAAATACAAGAAAAACAAGTACTTTTGCCCAATGCTTCTGCAAAACAAAGCAGCATACACAGCTGTCTATGGATCTTTGAAAGTTGTGCATTTGGCTTCTCAACAATCCCTGCTCTGAAGCTGGAAACTTCCCAAAGATAAGGCTTGGGAGCCATTGCACTCCCTGAAAAAGGGAATGAAGAACAATGGGAAGAATTGCAGGACACTAGCATGGCTGACTTATCATGCAGCACGCTGGCTTGGGGTTAGTAAGCAATAGTATCTGCACAAAAAAAGCTGGGACCAAGGGATGACAGTGGATACACAAAACACTTTCCCTAAGAAACAGACAAAATTCTAAAAGTGACAGACTTCCTCACCTCATCAGCTCTGCGGAGAAGTCCAGTTATGACCTGAAAAACATGGGAAAGTCTTAATCTTGGAGAATTTTATTTTGCAGTTACAGTAGAAAGCTATGAAATTCGTATACAAATTTATTATTTGGAAAAGATTTAAGAAACAGCTTCTCTTTTGGAACATGCGACTGTTGCTTGCATGGGAAAGGATGCACGCCCAGTGTGCAAACATGATGGCAACAGTGGGGTTCCAAGCGCTTATGAGTATATGCTGGCACCACAGCTGATGCCAGTGTAAATGCTTTAACGTTGAATAAACCCAGATAAATCCCATCTGTATAAATGCAAGAACCGCAACTGGTCAGTGTGTGATTAAGAATAATAAATTCTAATCTCAGGAGAAATTTGCAGATGTATTCCAACCCCTTTCTCTTAAAGTCATTGTACTTTAGTTAGCCATTGCCTTATGAAGCCAGTAGTTAGCATTCCTGGAAATGCTTTAACAAAAAAACAACCTGCCTTGAAAGAGAGTGCTCCCCAGTTACGCTGGCAGTTTGCTCCTGTCATTAATTGTCTTGACAACAGACATTTATTAAATGCATAACATGCTTTGGCATCACTCCCACTTAATTTTTAAAGTATTTGATTCCCACTTTGCAAAACACACATTCATCCTGGGCGGTACAGATAGGCTAGTAATAAACTTTGAAAATTAAACCATTAAAGCTACATTATACAGAAAAAAAAAAAAAAGTTGGAAACATTTCTCCCCAAATATTTTTCTCATTCTAAAATGAGAAAATGCCAAACATTCTTGTTCCCCACCCCATCTCCCATCATCACTTTTAGGCAAAAACCAGCTATCAGAGTTTTCTTTTTCCCAGAAGCTCAAAACACCGACTGAAAACATGGATGCTAAAACAGACAAATCTTCAGGAATAACTGTTGTGACGTTGTTGTTGTATTACACGGATTCAATCTTCTCACCCTCAGCTAGGCTATGATTCTCAACGCATAGGACAAAGCTCCAATAGTACCTCTTGTACAGTGCCATCTCCTCCTGCAATAATGATCAAATCCGTGTTTTCCATCAGTTCCAGCAGCTTTTTTGCTTGCCCTTCATAATCAGTCTGAAGAAACAGAAATACAAAAGAAATACAAACATGAGAACTCAGGTGATTATTTCTAGGATTTCTCTTCTGTAGAAAAAAAAAAAATCTATCCATTTGTTTAATTCTCCATTTGTTTATTCTCATATAAGCACAAAGTACTGTATACTTCTTACATTACATTCACTGAAACTTCTTCACTTTATGAAACAAATCCCATGCCTACTACAATATAAAAAATAAACACACATACACAAAGCCTAAAAGAATACCATAGTAACTCTCATTCAGTAGATCTAGATTATCCAGCAATAATCAAATTTCCAAATAGCTTTACATTTAAATAAAACCACAGGCAAACTACAGTCTTGCAGAAAAAAGTCCCACCACCTTTAGCAGCCAAAGTGCTCAAGCACGTCTTCTGAAATACAGGATCAGCTACGTGAAAGGCCGCTGCCCAAAAGCAGTCTAGGAAGCTTTACAGCTGGGTCAGCAGTAAAGAGTACACTGACTTTCTAAACCATCAAAACTGTTTTTTTTTTGTTAGTTTGTTTTGTGTTTTGTTGTTGTTTTGTTGGATTTTTTTTTCAAAATGACTGCTTTTTGCAGGGACATTTCAGCCCCAGTTACTGGCCTAGCCCTGTTTTGCTAACTTTTCAGATCTGAAGTTACAACGTTTAAGTTTCAATTCTTGCAAAATGCTTTTTTGTCTTAGGCTAGGACTATACATTTTCAATGAACAGAAAAAGGCATTAATAAAAGCAGCATTTTAACACTAAACAAAAGCTTACAAAATTATTCTAAGACAGGAAGATAAATATTAGGGTGCTTCACTGCCAAGACATAGTGACTACTAGACAATCCACATATTACAGACTCAAAAATCTGTGAAAAGATAAGAATCCCTTCGTGTTTACTTTTGTTCTTTTTCCAAAGAAAACTTCTCTGCTAATTCAGGCCACTACAGCTCAGTTTTCTGCTTTTGTGATGGGGATGTTGAATTATCTAGGGATATATAGAAAAAAAAATAGTGTAAAAATAAAAGGTTATTTTTAATTAATTTGAAGAGTTCCACAGCACATCAAAGCTTCTCACATCTGAATTCTGCAAGTTCAGGCAGAACTGACAATTTCAACAGCGATGGGCATGCGCCACTAGCCAGCACACAAGTATTTTAGAGATTTTCCTCTCAAACATGAATTATAGAAGGGCTGCTTTACACAGTCAGACAAGTACATGTGCTGCTTTAGCTGAAAATTAAAAAGTCAGTACAGAGTTTGTAAATTAACTGTGAGTTAAAATGGAAAAGATTAAGTGCAATTTTAAAATCTCAGTAATTATTTCCTCCCACCAGATGCCTATGGGACAACTAAGAATTTCAAATATACCTAAAATTGAATTTCAGTTCTTCAAGAGCAGAAAGCAAAGCGGACAATGTATCTATATTAACAGAGCCTATCAGTTCTTACCTTAACCACAGTTACATCCAGGCCAGATAAGTGCAAAATTGGAGCAGCATTCTTCTCAAAAAGGTTCCTCGCTTTACTAGTTAAAAACAAGGAAAAACTATTTCAATAATCTGGTAGTTAAAAAAAAGGAATAAACAAATGAATAACAACAAGAAATATAGTTAAAAACAGAGCATACAATCTACACAATCAGTCACCAGACCTGCCAGTCAGGAAAGATGAGATTTCATTTGTTTCAAATGTATTATATTTCTAGACTCATATCTCAGATGTCAGCTTTTTGTTACAGTTTTAATAAATGCAGAAGAGGTTATCTGGCTTTCTACAAAAATAATTTTAAAAACCAAAACAAGATCTCCAGAGAGAGATTTATTAGAAAAAATAATGACTTACAGAGGAACAGGCTTTAATAAAACAAAGAAAGTACATTTGGATTTTCAGAAAGATTAAAAATATATATTTATTTACTTTTACATATCATTAAATAAGTCTGGAAGCAAAATTTGACCTTCTTTTGTTAAAGGACTCATACATTTTATGCTTGTAACTGCCTAATAAAATAATTATTAATTAACTATATATTACTTAGAAGTAGAAATATGAAACCAGAAGTCAGAGACTTTAATTTATTGACACCATGCATTTTTCAGTCATGGCTGTTTTGAATAAAAGCACGTAAGTTCAAGTCCTCCCATGTCAGATATATCATTTCTCTGATATCATTACCGAGATGCAACTGATAGCTTAGCTGATTAGCAGAAATAGACATACATCATACCAAGATAACTGTTTTCCACTAATGAATATGCAAAAACAGCAGCTGACCTCTTCCAGGAGTCTTGCTCTCAGCCCATATTTAGCCTCCCAGTTTGTAGGCACATCCCTTTCAAGGACGGGTTCCTACAGAAGTAAGATCACTGCTGGCTAACTTCAGCTCTTGAAGCAATCAAGGTCATCTCTTATTTCTATAGTTTTTGAGGAGGGAAATGTGCCACATACAAAGGTATGTGGAGGAATTACAAAGACCCAAACACAGGATAAAATAAAATTTATATGTATGTAGGTATATTTGAAAATACATATTTTCTTTCAACTCAAGCGTCTAATTCTGTTCTTCATTGTAATATTTTTGGTGATAGATATTTTGGCAGTTACACAGCACCAGCTTGGCATCAGAGGGGGGCAAAAATGAGCTCAAAAATTTGGCCGGCTTTTATAGTGAATGGCAGATTAGAAAAACAGAATGAAGTGTAGGGGAGGGGGAAATTTACCCTTTGCAAGCTGCTGGGTTGAGGAACACTGTCGCCTTCTTCAGTGGCATACTGGAAGGAATCAGCTGGTTGCCAAAAACCTTAATAAGAAAAACAGAGCACAGTTCAGTTTCTCTTTTAAGCACATTATTAAAGCAGTTCAAAATAATGCATCTCCCCAAATGTCAGTAGACTTTCAAGCCTCATGACAATCAAATGACTTCCATCTGCAGTCATTGTACAGGTCTCCTATTCAAAGATCACTATTAGCAACAGCTAACACCATTGTCATAAGAAATCTTTATCTCAGTTTTACAATTCAACCAACTTTTTTTTTTTTTTTGTCAAATTCTAGTTTTCTGGCATGGGAGATCCAGGGAGAACTACCCTTGACTCTTAGGTTACTTGATTTTCCCATGTAATTCTCATGCACCTGCTTGCCATTTTCTTCTTGCATCTTCTTCCACTCCAGTCCATTTCTTGCATCTCTTTTGCTTATTTTTGTATTTTCTATGCTTCAGTTTTTGAAAATATGAAAGAAGATAATCACCAGAGTTTGTCCTCACCTATGTGCAAGCCCACAGTTGCCTCAGAAACTTTTTCCTCCTCCTGTCTCTGAATTCCTCTTCATCTTTTAATCCAGTTCTGAACAGAAGCCTTGATTTTAAGTTCTTTGAGAGTTACTTTATGAAGTCTCCTGAGTCTTTTAGCCACTTGTACCTATGACCACAGCTTTTCAGCACAGGAGATGCACAAGAAGGCAAGGCTTCCACACATTACTTCCCACACTGCAGACCTCTTTTAGCTCACCTAAAGGCACCCTCACTACCACACAAATCGAATTGGTTTGGGATACAAGGCTGACAACATTCAGCAGTACCAACCAGAAGCCCTGGAAATAAAGCAGGAACAAAAGGCTACTGTGCAAAACTGTACTACTTTCTACTAGTAGTACTGCAAAACTGTCCCTACTTTCTTTTTCCTTTAGTTTAAAGGTTAATTCCCTGGCAGGAATTTTTATATTGAAGGCAGACACTGCGCACAAAACACTGTAGATTTTAATGATCATTAGCTGTTTAAAGTTGAAATTACTGCCCTTTGCCAACTTTGCTCAGGAAGCCTCGATTAGAAGTGTGCAGCTGGCTATGTCACTTAAAACATTCAAATTTCTTCTTCAAGAAGGAAGAAGGATAAGAGAAGTTGCTGAGAGAAAAGGAATGGTCAAAGAAAGGGAAATAATTCTACAGCTCCTTAGCTTTACCAAAAAATTAGCTGGCAAAATGATCTATGTGATTTATTGCATTGGGGGGGGATTGGGAAAGATAGGAGACCTCTGGCAAGTTATAGCTGTTAAAAACAATTAATTATTTACTTGGGGGAGCACAATGTAATGTATATGCTTGCTCTAAACAACCTAAAAAGGCTTATAAAAAATTTAGGAGTACTGACATATCATTTCTTTATGTAATATACTTAGACATTTATGTTACAGATGGGGGCATTTCTAAAGCAAATTCAGATTTTTAAGACAGGAAATAAAAAAATAATAATACAACATTTTCAAAGTTTTGTGGTTTTTTTTTTTTTGTTTCTCTCCCAGAGTCTAATGTAAGGAAAGCCAACTTAAGGCCATTAAAAATTGTTATTAAATATATATGAAGCTCTAATTTAGGAAAGGCAATGTCTTTTTCAGTTCCTTGTTAAAGCAAAACTCCAGGTGTTGCATTTCTGGATTCCTAGTATGAAACTTACTATTTCAAAATTATGAAAAACCCATTACACAAAGGCTTTACAGTGTTTTATGAACACAAATAGAGAAACAATATTCCATTAGGGAAAACCATTCCCGCTACACAGACCGAATTTGTCACCTAAGCGGGACCTGTCTAATACAGACGCAGAGTGCAGTAACAACATCAGTCAGCAAGGCCACGGCTGCAAAGCCTACTGTCAGCTGACACTGGTTTGCTTGGAAGAAGGGGGTGTAAAAGGTTTTCAGTTTGGTAAATGGGTTCTTCATTGGGGAACCTTTCTGTAATCATTTGCCACCCCAAGGCTGTCATTCATTGCGAACTGATACTTTCATTCGGGCATGCACAGTGGAGTTTTTGCAGGAGGTACTGCTATAGGGGGTGCTTTGGCAGCAAGGCAGGTGATCAGCAATTTGGTATTGTTCTAGGCTTAAGAACTCAAACAACTTATGTAAAAATAATAGGGAGCCCCTCTCACTTCACTCAGACCAAGCTTTTTCTTGAGTGAGCCTGCCCCTATTTTTCTCAGCGCTTACACGGCACCATAAGCATAAGTAGCATTTTTCAAACAATTACAGATTGTTGCTATTCCAAAGATCAAACCAGACATTTAATGCCTTGCTACTATATTGCTGTGCACTTTCAAGGTGTATTTGGCACTGATACTGTGAGAACAGAAATTACAGCGTGAACTGATCACTGAACTTTCTGGTTCATTCCTTTCCAATGCAGGAGTCTTCTGCAGGATATCTTCCCAAGCTTTACTCCCTGCAATTGCAGGAAGCTCTATTTCATCTAGAGGAATAAGCTTCAATTACTGATGTATTAAATGCTATTTCTGGAGGGAAAAAAAAAAAAAGCTATTACGTTGATATCTGTGCAGTGAAAATGAATATAGAAAGCATAAAAATGAAGAACAGGTACTCTGAGTTGGTATAGTCAAATACTAAATGTATTCAACTCTGAAGGTATCATTTTTGAAAGCAGTATTTTTTTTTTAAAGTTATTATATTTTAAACTATAAAATTATTATATTTTTTTCCTCATTCTTCTATGAGACTTGAGCTCCCTTACATTTATTGTGGCAAAAAATTCCACGGTCCAGATCAAGTCGCTCTGCACATCTTTCCTTCAACATCTGGCAGATAAAAATTGGGATTATGCAGGCGCGCCACGGCTATAAAGCAGGGCAACCTCAAGCACAGATCTTTAATGAGAAAAATAATGTTCAGCATTCTTCTCAGGCCCCAGTACCCAGCAATGGGAGCAGTATCACACCCTGCAAAATCTCTAACATCTGGCATGGAGAAGTGGGTTTAAAATTAACTTTGTTTGAAGGAGGTAGAAAGACTGTTAAAATCCTGCACGACACCACCAAGGCAAACAGAGCTATCAGCACAGTGTCCTTGATGAAGGCGCTCGGGGATGAACAGAGACGGGTGAAGTCTGCCCAGCGGAGCGCTAGCGTGAAGCGGTTTGCCCTGACTCTGCCCCGACAACACGCCTCGTGGTGGATCTCAGATTGCAGTCTCCTGTCTCATCTTCTTTCTAGCGGAAAATTTCAGGCCGAGGAATGCAGTCAGCAGAAAGGGAGGCCCGGGTAGCTGGAGCAGTGACTGAGGTGTACCCCAGCGACAGCACCCCAGCTTCGGGCTGGAGGCCGGCCGCCCTTCGGCGCTGGAGCAGCAGGACACAGCTGGCAGCATTGTAAGGCTCGTCACGGAGAGAGGGCCTGCTGGGAGAACCTCAGGAGCCCTGCACAGCCAAGATAAGAGGGGATTTTAATCTAATTTTATCACTTTAGATGGTATTACCTCGGCTTCTTGGCACGCAGCTCTTCGTAGCAGGTTATCGCTGTTAGGTAAGACAGAACAGAGTGGACATTAGGTTGAGTAAGTTTAAAACAATTTGCTCATTTTCACTATCTAGGTCTGTACTCATTTTACACACGCTTTGACAGCTCTAAAACAAAAAATACAGGTTCTTTAAGGCCTATTTAACACACGTTTAAGGATAAAATGCCCTTGTAAACACACATGCATAATTTTTAATTTTTTTTAAACACGTGCACACAAACACATAGTGTTTTCTATAGAAAAGCAAAGCAGGAAACAAAGAGAAGGATGCCAAGTGTGCTGAGATTACAAAAGCCATGAGACACTGTACAGCTGTGATTTAATTTTAAATTGCTACATAACTGTACAACTGTACTGCAGATTTAAGCTTTTTTAAAAATGCTAATATTTCCTGTTTCTTACACCAAAGGTACTGACCACTCTGACAGCATAGGAGAGCTTTAGAGTAGACTTAAGTGTAACTTACACGGACTTAAATCTGTGTGCCTTACAACTGTGAACTCGCCCGTCCATCGGTTTGTCAGCTGGACATGTTAATGCAGCACATACCACCCAGCCAGGTCTGCTCATGGACTAAAAGCTGTATCTCAAAGAGGTGAAAATCACCCACCTCACCTCAGTGAAATTTTAAAAATAAAAAAGAAAGTATTAGTATTAGACATGCCACTGACGGTCGTGTCAGAGATTCCAGGCTAATCCTTGTGCTTGTCATTGGTGACGGGCAGCATTAGCACGGCAGCGGGCAGCCACACTGGAGGCTGAGCTACTGCGTGCAGAACACAAGTCAGTTCTTCTCCAGACCCAAAAACACCCTTTTAGGCCTCACAGACAAAAAAAGAGAGTCTTGTTCTGCAGCACCCAGTCTCACCTGTCCTCTAGATGCCAGACACTTCCTGCTCCTTGCTAAAACCAAGAAATTCCATCATTTTCCCTTGAGAGTATCTGCCAAGACAGTACAGTCTTGCCTCAAAAATCTCCAATAAAAAATCAATACCAATTATAGTCAGCATAACACATACCAAAATTAACACACCAGACCCATTAAAAGGGAAAGCAGCACACTCTTGCCCCAAACTGTGGCTCATTGGGCCAAACTCTGCAGCTGAAATGGCAGAAGAGAAGACAAAGCCTTAGCCAGAACCCAATGGACCCAAGGAGGAGTGGGATCTGTCCCGTTCCACGAGCCTAGACTATTTATCTATCACTAGAGCCTTATAAATTACTGCTTTTGACATCACCAAAAGATGCTGCAGTGTCCTAAAAGGAGACGTCGGGTGACTTTAGGTGAGATACTGAGTTGGGTTCTGAGAAAATAACTGTGAAGCAAAAAAAGACAGATTTATTCTTAGTAAAAGTAAAAAGTCTAAGGGAGAACTCACACATGGAAAAAGAAAACATGTAAATAATACCCCATCAAGATAACAAGTAACTGGAATGTCTAAAAAAATTTCCTTGGAGGCATAACAATGCTTTTAACTGCCACGTTATCTCCTTAAAACCAAAGCAGTAAGCCATTTGTATGAACTACCTGAAATATTACTTCGAGGATCAGCAGGCCTGTGTTTGATTGCGCTAATCTAACAAAGAGCACCAGTTAAAATAACTCTCTCTGCAAAGGTGTGTGTACGGAGCTAAACCCCAGTGCTGCAGCTAATTCCCGTTCACTCAGGACAGCGCGGCGGGCTGCGTCCACGCTGCCCTGCTGATTACAAGCCCTCACACACGGACTTCCCCCCCGGGACTGGCTATGTGGCTAGAGAAAATACAAAGCAATTGCAATGTTAATATGTAAAGCTGAAATATTACGGGGTACCAAGAAAAGCCCAGCACCAAATGATGGCTGCGCAGTTGATCCGTTTGTGAACTGCAGTCCTGACCTCATTAACAAATTCTAGTCGAGCCTGTGTTATCTGATTGCTGCACATTGCTGCTGCTTTGCTCGGAAATCAAGCTGGGTCGCATCACCAGCCGGTCTGTTTGCCTGGTGCCTGCAACCTTACGCTGCAGCGTTAATAACCTTTAAAAGCGAGTCCAGCATAACTTTCAAAAGCACTCAAAAGATACTCCGTTGTCTGTCCCAGCCTGCAAATACTCCCAAAATAGTGATCAAGAAGCTGTGAGAGGCCTGCAGCCACAGCCCGTGGCTTGGGACAACCAGCTCCCCTGGAAGTGACTGTACCATGAGCAGCCTGGATGCACGATCTCCTTTCAGGCAGAGTTATCAGCATTAAATCTAAGACTCTGAAGTATGTTCAGCCAACAAGAAGCCCTCTGTTTGACCAAAGCTGTGCGCACAGGACCGGTCTCCAGAGCTACCACAGAACTCCTACCAGAGTTCATCTTCGCAGACAGCATTTTGGCTGCTTCCAACACAGCACGACCACAGCATCCTCTCTGCTTGATATCAGCATTCACTTTCAGCTTGGCTTTGGAAGGACATGAAAGACAAACCTAGGTTTCAATCAGCTTTACCCAAGAATCAGAATTTATGCCCCACGTTTGTGATGAAGTTTTGATGAAACAAAGTGGGCCGCTGAGGAAGAGATATGCAGAAAGGTGACCAAGCGAGTTATCAGTTGGCAAACACTCAGAGACTAACGCTCAAATTACAGATAAGAATAGACTCAGATTGCTGGCAAGCAGTCAAAGGCCCGGATGCTTTGCCAGCATTTTCTATGGAGAAAGTCAATACTTCAATGCGTACAGAGCTCAGCTGGGTATCTGAGGGTCCACTGCCTCAGTATACAGATACACAAGTCCCTGTCCTGACCAGGATGATCAGGTACCACTGCGATGCTCTGGCCAGACTGGACAACCAGTTAAGCTGAGATTAAACTCCTGCTGGCCTGCCGTAGCTGGTGACTCACTGCACCACCTGGACATACAGAGAGCAGCAACAGCCCTCCTGGGGAGAGCAGATCCAGGGCAGGAACTGGGAAGTAGAGGGGATTCCAGGTCTGGTGAAAGTTTTAAAATAATCAAATGGTATCTTTTCTTGCTGCTTTATTCATCAGTAAGGAACTATTTCAAAAAAAAAAGACAAAATAAAGAATACAATTCTAAAGGATTTTAATTTTATGCTGTGACTCCTTACACTAATGAATTCAATGAGCACCAGCAGCTACCACACAGAAACACAGCCAGAATTATGTGCCCTCTTTCCATCCTATTAAGTAAGAAGAGCTCAAAAAGAAAGCAAGTTGCTTACGTCTCTGCAATTCATCTCATCTATGTTAAACAGAGGTACGGCACTGCGTATGAGCATGTATCTGACAATCTGCACACCCCCTGAGGTTGGATTTGGTCCACCTGTAGTATGATACAATATTGGTTAAAATGAAGTTAACACACACATTCATGTAATCCAGGGAAATTAAAGGGAAACAACCTCACATGTGACAACACCGAGTTCTTGGCTTTCTTCTTCGATATTACAAGGGTATTTGCTATCTCCAATGCAAGACAACAGATTTCAGAAGCATATTCCCTTATGAGAACCAAAGGAATTTTAAGGCTCACCGAGGTTTTGTAAGAATAGCAATAGGGTTTTAATTAAAAATAGTTCAACCAGACATTGTGTCTATCACTCTACACCTGAAAAGCCTTTGCCACCTCCTTACTGATGTCTCTTTTGAAGAGGTGCCAACTGTTGTATTACATATCTAGAGTGGCTGAATCACAAATGGTGAAGGGGAAACCAGCACAAAGCTTCCTCTGTACTCTTCCAGTTCATTTAAAAAGCCCTGACTTTTAAACCAGTCAGCGCTTGCACAAACACCTCCAGAGATGAAAGGCTAACACACTGATTCGAAACTAAATGCTGCACGAAGAAAGCGAGACTGGGCCATGAAGCTCCTTGGCCCTTACAGTTACCATCACCGACAACCTACAGTCTCACTCGGTGAGGAATCCTTTCACTCCAGTGCCCCTCTCTCCTGTGCAGCCTACGGAGCACAAGGGCATCCGCATCAGACCCCTGGTGCAGCCTGCTGGAAGGAGACAACCAGCTCCGTTTCCCCGCAGGGGAGATACACACAGGACAAGTCTGGAGAAGGTAACATTCTCCTTGCCCCTGTCTGCCCATGTAGCATCCTCCAAAGTCTTAAGCCAGTACCCCAGAGCTCTTTTGTCCCTCCAGGCATGCAGAGACTGACTACAGAAGAGTTACCATTTATTTGTGGGACAGATTGTTACTTGCAATGGCTCCACTTAATGCAGACATCATAGCCTCTGCATCCAAAAGAAGAATGAACCTTGAGAAGTCAGAAAAGCAAATTATCTTCTCCTTGCAAGAGAAATAACTTAGAAATTCCACGAGGATGGAAAAGCCAAGAAGAAGGATGCAGGAGGGGAAAAAAACTTTCTTCGGCTGCAAATAAATGAGCAAGACCTCAGACAGCTAATTCCAGAAGTCAGAGGCTAATCTGAACCGATGCTGTGCTAAAGCAAGCCCCTTCATCAGAAAACCCGGCGATGCCAGAAACTGAAGCATAAGACTCTGCTAAACCTTTAATCTGTTCTAAAAGGGCAAATATAAGTCTAGCAAAGTATGCCTGATGCACAGTAATTTGGACTCAGATGTTGACAGCAGCAAGCCTCACGGCCAGCGCAGCCCACGCGCGGCTCCCTCACGGACCTCCCCAGTGCTGCCTGCAGCAGGCTCTGCACAGGCTGGCGGCACCTCACACGCTCCCCAGCACAACTGGCACGTAAGCAAAGACACTGGGGATGACTGAACGTATCAAAAACCCCACAAAATCCATTACTGCCTTTGGACACAAAACAGAAGGTGCAGAGAGGGACCCTGGCCTATCCCTGCTGTCCAGCAGCCGCAAGATAAGGCCTCCGCTGGGCACGTGGTAGCAGGGAAGAGCTGCTGAGATAACCTCAAACTTTTACACTCTTGCCACCAGGCTTGTCTGTCACTCCTTCTTCTATTCTCTGGCTAAAACAAACCTACACAGAGATCAAGAAATGACTAAACGGTTGTCACTTTTAGCCAAACGACTTGAATTTCCAGAAGCACCATTTCACAGCTGTGCTGCAGCCTGCATCAAAGTCACACAGCTGTTTGCCATCACAGGCTTTCCTACCTTGCATTTCCTACGTACAGTAAGGAAATAGTGCGTTTTCCCTGGCAGATAAAAAGGGAAGACTGAAGAACAGGATGAATTTTTCCCCCACTACGTCACCTGGGTTAAAGCACTGTGCCTACATTTGGCATGAAAAAGCCTCTGAGCACTGAAATGTGGATACCGACAGCTCCCTTAGTGTTTTGTCTCTCATGTTTTTCTCTGTATTCACCTTTGGTTCTGACAGCATATCACCTATGCTGTGATCACTTTCTGTGATCCTAAGTTGTTTTCGCAGCTACTGCGGGAGAACAGCGCAGGGAATGCACGCAGCCAAACCCCTCAGCGTACAGGGGCACGAATTCACAGGAACGGGCTTAAAGGGGAGACGGGTTGTGCCTGACACTGCTCCTAGGCCCCCTCAGGTGCCCCCTCCCCATATGCACAAGGCGCAGAGTTGGCCTTTTTCCCCGTGCTCTCTGGGAAGCTCTCTGCAGCTCCCGGGACCGACCTGCTGGCACCCACGGCAAGAGGAGGCCACGCAGCGTGCCTGGGGCGGGCACGGGATCCTTCGCCCCAACAGCCAGCCCCTCGCAGGGATGCTGCCGAGCAATTTCTTCCCTCTTTTTACATTTAGTTTATTAAGGCTGGCTAGTGGGTAGGTAAAATGGCAGCACTGCAAATAATGACTTATTTGCATGTTGCTATTTTATCTGAATTCAAAGTTGAAGCCTTCAGACAGAAAGGTGGGATGCAAGCGCGAGGACTCACTGAAGGAAGGCATTACAGAACCAACCTGTTGAGCACCTCTGCTAACAAGAGGGCCATACCCCGTACTTCGCTGCGTGCTGGAGCAGGTCGGCACGGTGCCGCCAGCGCTCCCACACGGCCAGCACTGCTCTCCCTGTCCCCACAACCCGCCCTGCCGCCAGCAGCTATCCTCGCCCTCCGCCAAAACCAGCACTGCGGGGGGAGAGGTTTTGGCTGCTCGCCCGCACCCAGCAGAGCCCTGCAGCTGCAGGCAAGCAGCCAGCACCTGAAGCGATTTAAAACCTCCCCGGGCCCCGACCTCCCCCTGTAGCCGCCCCCAGGCCGGGGGCCGGCCGCTGTCGGAGGCGCATCTCCCTCAGCGGCCCTTACCGGTGCCTGCCGTACAGCCAGCTCGCCCCCCAGCCCAGCAGGCCGGCCCCCAGCGCCGTTTTCTTCCAGTGGCTCCGCAGGGTCGCCAGCACCCTCCTGGCCCCGGCCATGCCGCCGGGGAAGCGGGCCCGGCCGCCGGGAAGCCACGCTCAGCCCGCGGTCGCCGCCGCCCGGCTCGGCTGGAAACGGCTCCCCCGGCCCCGCGTTCCGCTCCGCGCCGCCCGCACGGCCCCGGCTGGCCCCCGAAGGGCGGCACTAAAGTCGATTAAAAGCCCAGATCTTAAGGAAAAGCGTTTTCATGGCCCTGCCGCCGTCCCGCGGGGCGGCCCAAGGCCACCGCCAGGAGCCAGGGGAGCGGTGGCTCCACACAAACGTCTCGTGGAATCACAGAATCGCTAAGGTTGGAAGAGACCGCCAGGATCACCTGGTCCAACCACCCCCTACCACCCCTGGCACCCACTAACCATGTCCCCAGGCACCGCGTCCAACCTTTCCTGAACACCCCCAGGGACGGTGACTCCACCACCTCCCTGGGCAACCCGTCCCAGTGCCTGACTGCTCTTTCTGGGAAGAAATGTCTCCTCATTTCCAGCCTGAACCTCCCCTGGTGCAACACCCAGCATACAAAACAATCCCAGAAACTATTTCTGAAGGTCCAACCAGCTGACCAGATAGATCACCTGGGATTTGCTGTCTAAGCCCCAGAGAGCGGGTACATCAGGAGAAACATCTCCAGCCTCCCCAGGAGGGCAGGCCCTGCTCGTGGAGATGCCATGCAGCCCCAGCGTCCTGCAGGGCATGGAGGGGATGTGACCAAGTGACAGGTCCAAGCTTCACAAGGGGACAAGCTCTGGGACAACCCAGGGGTGACAGCCCGGTCCAACCTTCATGCCTGGCTTCCTTGGATGCTTGGAAGAGCGCAAGCAGCCTCCGAGATACATCAGGGAGGTGCTGAATGGGTTGATAACCAAAAAGATCTTCCCAGTCCTGTGAGAAAGGAAGGCAAATGGCCAACCACTCAAATGAATTGTTGGCTAAATAAGTGGTGTAAGGAAGCACTCTGCTTTTGGAGAATGCTGCCCTCCTTCCACCAGGGCTTATAGATTTATGGTGACAAAGACCTGGTCTGCACGGGACCAGCTGGTTGGGACAATGAACTTAAGGCTGGGGAGAAATTTTTTCTCAGAATGCTTTTTTCCTCTCTAGCAAAATGCCATCTTGGTCAACATCCAAACATTTACAACAATGTTAGAGTCAATACAATGATTTTTATGTTAAAAACTTCCCCAGATCTTTCTCCTTCATGATGTCTGGTTGGGATGTGGGTAGTAACACAAGAGGGCTGATGGAGGCCACATGCGGGACTCTGGATATGCAAACGTCTGTTCTGAAAGAGCTGCATTGGTGCAGAACAGAGTCCAGGAGCACCTCTGCTGTTGTTTCCTCTGATGAGGAAAGCAGATTAAAACCTGTAGGCTGGTTTCTCTACTGTTGGTTTTGTGTGTGTGCTGTTGTCATTTGTTTGTTTGTTTCCATCGTTTTGTCTAGTAGAAGATTTAGGATTTCTTTTTCTAAGAAAAACATTAAATGATCAGCTCCTGATGAATATTTCAGGCACATCCTTGTCCAGTAGACATTGCTTCCCACTTAAATATTCCAGGTTCATCTGTCCAGTGCATCTCAGCACAGACACTTGATGTGCTGCTGAATGTTCCAGGTGGTGTAGAGTGGTTACACATCCTACTTTTTTTTTTGGTGGTGTCCTACTTTTTATAAGGGTTCAGGTGGTGTGGCCAACTGCTAACAGCAACAATAGGACCAGATACTGGTACTCTCATCCTACTGTCCTTAGCTTATGAAAAGATAAAGATTGCTTGCTCATGAATACTTTTCAAATTCGTAATTCTTATGAGCTGCCACAAATAATTTACAAAGATCTGTAACCTCCTATTTCACAACCAAGTCTACTGAATTTAGTTATGTTTATTAACAACGCTTTCAAAACAACCCTGAATTTTTAAAATAACGCCTTTTTAGTATGCCAGTACATGTGCAGAGAAGTCAGAGTAATGCTTAAATACGTGAAGGGCCTGAATATCTCTAAGGTGGCTGAATGGTAATTTTCCTGAGTTCATATGCATGAAAACACATTTGAGTTAATATAAATGAGACATTTTAGCTTGAATAATAGTTGTCTTTCCACATCGCTAGCAAAGGGTCTCGACCCTGCTCTAAGCAGCATGGTCGGGCTGGACGAGCTCCAAAGGTCCCTTTTCCCACCTCAGCCATTCTGGGATGCCATCTGAGAATTTGGCCTGGGAAATGTGAGGTGGTGCTTTTCAAAGACAACTGCCCTTAGAAGAAACACTGCAGAGAGCAATGACAGATTGTGTGCTTATCTCATTACCTGGCTTTACTTAGGATGCAGTGTCCATTCCGAAATCCCTCCTGGCAAACTTGTATGTCCTAGTTTTTGGCTGTGGCAGGCTGATCACCCTCAAGGCAGATCACACCTGCTGTGCTGCCGCATGTACCAGGTAGTTCCTTTTTAGCTCTCCCAGCTTTCTGCATGTCAAATCAATAGAAGTAGGTATTAGAGTACGTGCAATGAAAAATGAGAGGATAGAGGTCTGTTTTTGGGCATCCTCCACATTATATGCTGCAGTCATTTTTTTTGGCCAAGTAAAATACCTGCTACCTTTTTCAGAAAACTGCTTGGAGGAGGCTGAAATGTGTGTTTAGTTTTTCTTTGATTGCTAGATGGTTTGTGTAAAAAGAAGTCAGTGCTTGAAAAGCTGCCCCACAAGTGTGATACTTGACATGGGATGTGTCACCTAAAATCACCACACAAGTTGTTTGTGAAGACAGGTGTGTGCCTCAACTCAATTACTCATATCTGACCCATTTTTAAGGGCATTTTTTATCATCCCATCTGTACCATCAATGTCAAGTCTGTTAGCAGAAGAAGCTTCAGATACGTGACCGTGCGTCAGGGACATACTTGTTTGTAACTTCAGTAGAATCACATGCTTGACCAGCTGAGCTCCCTTCCTAGCTAGAGAATAGGGCAGAAACAGTAAAGAGTTGTTTTTTTTATTTCTTTGGTTTTTTTTTTTTCTTTCTTTTTGCTGATTAGCAATGCCCGACAAGTATATGTACGTAAGTATTGTCAAGGACAGAGAATGATTTAGTCTCCTTTTCCGTGCAGCACAATCTGTCCTTAAATCCTCCCCTCAGCTAACTCATCCGTGTTGGTGTTTTTCTGTCATGGTTGTTCCTCTGGGAATAGGATTGAAGTTACTGATTTTATCACTCGGTACATGGTTTTGAGTGGAACCTTCCAAAACGTCTAAGGAAGCTGGGAACAGAAGTCCTGTTCCCAGCCACCACTTGGTACCACTGGGGATTTATTCAAATTCAGGGCCTGAAAGCTAATTCTAGCCACCCGGTCTGTAGGTAATCCCCATACAGCTGAGCTGGATCACCCCATCCTGCATCTCCAGTGGCTGGATCAGCACACTGCAAGGTCAGAGGGGAGTTTCTTTGTGTTGTGGTATCATGGAATGTATGTGCCTGTCTGTACCTAAAAAAAAGGGACATCCACAGTTCGGCGTAGCTGTTCTGTCATCCTTACAGCAAAGGAGACTTGAGACCCTTTTGTCTGCTGGTTATTCTGGCATATGTGACTTGGCTGAGGATAGGCTGAGGGTATCAGAGAGCAGGGCTGGAATCAGCATCTCCTGCCATAGTGGTGATCCTGTGTCTTCAGGTGCTTCCTTACAGGTAGAACGCAAATGATCGTTTGCATTGCAGAGACTGCATCTGTTGCTCTGTAGGAGCTGTATTTTTGCCACAGCAACGTAAGTCTGTGTTCCTGCCAGACCGAGGCAGCATTGTTTCTGGTTGTGGTCTGCCTCCCCCAACTCCCTTTTTACACATTTTTGATATTGCTGTGGCCAGAGTGACATGGGGAGAGCATCTGCTTTTGGCACAGAAACCTCAAGCTTTTGTGCCGCTGATGAGAGAATCCCAAACTGCAAATCTCTCCACACCTCTCGCCCAGCAAGGGAGATTATAATTTGCTTCTCTTCAATTCTGAAACACCTGAACGCCAAGCATGATTTACGGAGGGGAAGAGCCCTTTTCCTCAGTCCCACAGGGTGTCTCTCCAGATCTGCTTGTGAGACGGGAGCTCCAGCCTTGCAGGTGCATGCACCAGCTCTTTTCACCCAACAAGCCGTGGGCACAGGCTGAGCTGCAGAAAGAGAGCTCCTTCTCTCCCTGTCCAGGGGTTCCCCTGCTTGCTTAAGTCTCTGGTGGGCGTCCCAGCCAGTGTTTCTTTACTTGTGTTCTCCAGCTTGTGTGTCCAGCACCTGAAGCTGTTTGTCACCCCGTGTCCCTGGTCCCTCTCCATTCCACCACTGGTTGCTGTACTGTGTAAGCACGGGGAGCATTGCAGCCACTGAAGCTTATCAGAGAAACTTCCTATCCACGAGAGCTGAAAAAGTTCATGATGGATTCTCTTGCCCTCATTTCCAGCTCTGCCAGAAGGTGCAAGCCCCCAAGGCAATCATGTCTGCAGCCAGTGCCCGCTCCACTGGCGTGGAGAAAGATCTGAATTACACTGGCAGAGTCTGTGGCTGAGTAACTCAGAGAAACTGCACGAGAATAATCCGATCGGTAAGCAGAACACGGTGTGAGCTTCACCCTCCCTAGGTCAAAATTCAGGAGCGTGCCTAGCATACTTCTACAGCACAAAACACTGCCTTTGCACCCTGCCTCTTCTTCCCACGGCTGGACTATTACACGGAAATATTCCCCGATTCTCAGAGTTTGTTAACCTATTTTTCCAAGGGAACGAATGGAGATTTTCACAGCTTTTGAACAGCCATGGAAACCCATTAAGTTTCTCTGTGGCAATCCTGTCAGGAGGCTGTTCCTTTAGCAGAGACACATTTCAGGAGGCTCTGCACTTACTCCCAACCCATTTGGACTCAGTAAACGCAGGTGCCGCTGAGGCATTAGGGTGAGAAGCTCAGGGCTCTAAGCTTTAAATGTACTGGGCAACAGACAAAAATGCCTATAGGCTTGTGGTCTCAGAGCTGGCCAGAGGTATTAATTCATCCCCAGCACCAGTTGGTTGTCCCCCAGGTCTGCTTTGGATGAAGGAACAAGGACAGTCCCCCGGCCTGGGATCGATCCATTCACCCAGCAGCACAAAACCACGCACAGAAAAATCTGTAGCAACTCCTGTGTCTGCTCTACTATGCACTTTCACTGAGGGTCTCAGCTACACCAGGGACGTCACTGTTATCACTTGTGCAGGTTCCTGCTCTTTAGACAGTCCTTCTGTCCTGGGCTAAGGTCACTCATCTCCGAGCCGGTGCTGTTACCATGGTGCTGCTACATACTAAGGGACACAGAAAGCAGCAAATGCAGGGAGGGAGAGAGAAAGAGAGAGACCATGTGCGCAGTGTGGAAGTGCTCGTGGGATGTGCATGCCTCTGTAAGCAGCATCCGTTTGGAAGGGAGGTAGCTGGCACCCAGCACGCTGGTAACATCTAGCCTCTCCTGGGTGTAAATCCTTGGACAGGTATTGTCACTGTCACCAGCAGAACCTCAGAGTGGGTGGCTTAGAGACATGAGAATCTCACAGGTATTTTGCTTCCAGCAAAGAGTAATGCTCATTGTTTAATGAAAGTAATAAATAAATGTGTATTCTCTCCACTTGACCCTGTTGTACATCCGGATGAGAGAGAGGGTAGGAAATTAAGGCTTCCACACTGTTTACTGATTGTTAGGTACTACCTACCTGTGGTTACATGAAGGTATCTCCTACCTGTTCAGTCGTATACCACCTAAACGCCACTGTTACACCCCATCCTGGCTGCATCCTGTGGCCAGATGACACTATATGCAGAAAATCTCCCCAAAACTACAAATACATCTGTAGCAATGATTCATTTACTGAAGCAGTGACATCCTAATCTATGGACCAGATGGAATGGGGCCTTGGGCAATTGTAATCAAAGAGCAGCAGCCAGATTTTGAAGGAAGGAGAGATTCCCAGTTGGTTTCCTATTAAATGTTTCTATTTTCATTTTGTTTTGACTCAGTTGTGTGCATCACCATGGCCCACTGCACACATCTGGCTGACATCTTAGATTGCATACCCAGCACATTGCTGCATTTGCTAAAAGTTTCCCTTCTTCCAAAGTCAGTGCCAGTGCTCTGTGACAGCGTGTTGTTTTATCCTTGTCCTTAGGCAGAGCTGGGGGACAGCAGGATCAGCCGCAGTCGAAGGCGGGATGAGAAAATCCATCACTGTAATGAAGTGCCACTCCCGTTCTTCTTCACCAGCAAGTTATCTTTGCCACTGTAGGAGCTGGAAGATTAATTTGGCTTGGATTCTGGAGCACAAAATATGGCCACTTCGGAAAAGTGTAATCCTGCTGCGTTCCTGTAGGTTGGTCTAGTTCAGCCCCTGCCAAGAGACAGATCCTGCATCTAACGCTGATACTGATCTCTGTTTATAAACTGGGCATTTCATCCGTCTATGAAAGAGTTCTTACTGTTTTCAGGTGTTGGTAATGCATACCTGTAGTTTGTTTTTTCTTCTTTTTTAAAAAAAATAGTTAAAAAATAAAATTTAAATTAGAAGAAAATCTGATATCTTGCTTTTTCATTATCTCGTCATCTTTTCACTCTTCCCATTAGAAAATGTGCTGGAGTTACAGATCTGTCTATCCTATCATATGTACTGTTTCCTTAGGTTGTGGAAGACAACTGAGAGTTCTTCTGAAGATTTTCTCTGTATGAATTCTGTGCATTTTCAGCAACTGTATGTCAGCAAGCTGTGCAACTACTTTGTGTTTTGTACAGCTTTACATTGCATTTATCTTCCAGAAAGTTGCTAAGTGATAGGTTTTATAGATAGTTATAGTTATTCTCATGTTGTTAATTTATGTGCTAATTGTAACACAGACACTGCTTTCAAATTCCATGGAGTTTCTTTCATTACATATAGTGCATTTTCTTTGAGTTCATATCACCTTGTGATCTGGTGTCATTTGAAAGGCTGACTTTGCTTTTCCTGCTGTGTAGAGATTCTTTTCACTTAATGTGCTGCTTTCAGGATCTATGGCAAGCTGATGTTGGGGGCAATGTACGACTCCAGGACTTGACTAGGCTAGATTAGAACAGACTTGTATTCTACATTAAATGAAAGCAGTTTGAGCCACAGTTACTAGTCTTCCCAAATGCTCAGGCGTTGTTGACTCCATTTATATGACATCTTTGCTTGCTTTGATTTCTTGCTTTCCCGTTTTAAGAACAGATGGGAAAAGTAATTTAAGTACTGAACACCATAAGGTACCTAGAGTAAAGTAAATTAAGGAAATACCATGAGTGAAAGAATAAAGCAGTTAAACCACTAGCAGAAGATTTACAATTAAGAATTAACAGAGAATATAAACTTTGCCAAGTGACAGAAATCACCTGGTCCAGGGTTAATGCTGCAGAGCACGGAGAGGGCTCTGGCATTACAGGTACGTGGAGAAACCCAAGTCATCATGGAAGAGAGGAGACTGGAGAAGTCAGGCATGCTAAACCAGCACATGGAGTTATACACGCAGGAACAGGTAACATAAATGGGGATAATGTCCACTACATGACCAAAGACACAAGGAGTACAGTGGATTGCATTGCTTTAAAAAATGTGTGAGTACGAAAAGAAGGAATACAGGATGGGTAAAGAAAACAAAGGATGGCACCATTTGCTTAGATGAACATTACATAGCAAAAATGTACAGTGCAGCAGCCAAAGATGAAATTGTCTAGATGGAAGTAAATAGGCTGCTTTGACTGTTATACAGAAGCAAATGTGTTGCCAGAAATACTTTTAGAAGACTCTTGTAGCAGAATTACATATAGCAGAGAGCAAAAAGGAAAACTGAATGGACAGTGCTTAGCTTATTAAGCATAAAGACGTACGTGAACAAGACTGGAAAATAAATGGGAAATGTATTGGAAAAGGCAGAATTTCTACTAGTTCCCAGGAAAAATCTCAGCTGAATATAGAATAGGCCTAGAATGTCCCCCTTCCTTTAGCCTCATCTCCTCCCTGCAGTCCTTGTTTTGATGAAAAAGAAGCTAAATCAGAAGCTACATTTTGACGCTAAATCAGAGGTGAAGGGGGGATCTTAACAGGGTCATTGGCCAGAGGATCATATAAACAGGCACCGCCCCGTTCCTTGTTGTACGGACAAAGAATGGTATCTCCTAGTGCCAGAACTGTCAGCACAAAGCTAAGCAAACAAAACCAAAGCTTCTAGATCTATGGAAATACCATGTGAGTAAATGACATTAACACAGAGAGTCAGTGAGTAGACGGTGAGTAGACAGAGGAGGGTCTGCCCACAGAGACATGGAAAATGTGTAAAAAAAAAAACGTGGGAAGGTCAGCAGCACACCAGGGACTTTTGCCTCTAGTCTAATCACTTGCAGCAAGTGCCTGGAGCACTGCTGCATGGTGATGTTTAATGGACGGGCATCGCCAATAGTAATCTGGGGTCTGAGAAACTGGAGGGGATGGTTAGGGGACTCTACTCCAATGATTCCAAGCACAAGAGCTAAATTATGCACTTATGCCTCCAAGGACACTATTAGTGGTGTTGCAAATCTATGCTCAAAGCTGCAGAACAATGACTTCTGTGCCACAGATGTTGATGAAACTTGATGTCAGCATGCTCTAGTAAATAAAGAGATTTTGGCTTTAATTCACAGAAAACAGTGTTTGCTGAAATTGGCTATGTAACATTCGCTGAGATGGTGGAGCCCGTTCCTCCTGGGAAAGCACATTTGCTTTACTGTCTGCAGGTAAATGCTCTGTTGGCAGACATCTGGGGGGCCCAGACCCATCCCCAGCTACCTCTGTGTAAGTGCAGTAGGTGCAGCTGGGAATTAGTTTTTCTGTGCCTGACTTAGAAAAACAGCCAACCAAACATTTCTGCCTACTTTGGACAAAATAAGGATGGTGATTGCCAGAGATACAGATGAAGGTGAGACGATGGAGAAAGTAAGTACATTATTAGCACAATTCCCATTAAAAAAACATGTGAAAACCCTCATTATTAGTTAGGAACAAAATGGATATGTGAAATTCCTCCAGGGACCGAAAAGTCTCAGCAAAGAGCCATGAAAATCTTCCACAGCCCATTAAAGGCACTGACACAGCTGGTAAAACTCACCGTGTATACACAGGCGATTGAGGTGGTTTGTTTGGATGGCACAGGACAAGCCAGAGTCCTCTGCTTATCTTTGTGTGGATGTACATGGTTGCCATCACTTTATGAACACAGTGGGAAACAAGCAACTTGGATATTTGATTGAGATTGTCACGTCCAGCACACGATGAGGTACGTGATCTTCTCCAAGTCCAGTAGAGCAGAGGGGAAGGGGGCGATGAGCCTCATGTTTCTCCAGGAGGCGTGGGCAGCCCCTGGATCTGTGGGTTCATAGCTGCACATCAGCATGTCCCCAGTCAGTGCCACAGAGCCAGGCAGCATGTGGAAGGCTCCTTGCACTAACGCTGATCCTGAAATGTCACTGAGGATTGATTTAGAATGAGGGATAAGGTCTAAAATCTATGACTTTGTTAGTGAGCATCCCTGTCACTGTTGTGCTGTCAGGCTTTTGTCGCTGGTGCACACAGATGATGGGAGCTGGACAAAGCATGGAACAGAGCTCTCAAAAGCCAGTGGCTCTCTGAGTGCCCTGTTGGGGCTTGTCAAAACCTCACAGTTCACACTGAAACTGAAACCGGTGGCATGGCCCCAGCAAATACATCAGGTCATCTGAGCTCAGCTGAGTCCTGCCTCGCAAGTAGATGAGGGAACCTCGACCAAGCATCAGTCACCAGGTAGTTCACAGTAATGAAATGTATATCCTGGTAATTTGGGAATAATTGTATCTTGGGCTAATAACCACCAGTATCTTCCTTCACCAACTTTATTTAATCCATGACATAGTTACTGTGTCTTAAACAGAAATCACCCTCAAGATATCATCTAATTATCTTCTCATCATTCTGCAAATCTGCTTCGTATTACCAATAATCTTATTACTACAACTGCAACACTCATTAAGCAAACAGAGAACAATAAAAATATATACAAAAGTAGTAATCAAATTGCATTGAAATCTCACAATGAGTGATGGATAATTTTGGAACATATTGCTCTCATAGATTATTTCACAAGAAGGGTTTAAATAGCTCAAAATCCCATTTCAGTTACAGGGCTTTCTTCTAGAGTCTGGCCAGGATTCGATGACCACCAAAGGCTCATCTAGGACCAGAAATGTTTGCAGAGCCCATGTGAGTGACCCACACACCAGTCTCTACACAGGCTGGGCCCAGAGGGTGCCAGAGACACGATGAAGCTGAGCTCTGTGACAGTGATCCAGCATCTTGTGGGTTCATCACACGCTTCTTGGTGGCGTCTTGGATGGTCTTGCCTGGGACTGGGAAGCCATCACTTTCTTCTTGACAGACAGCAGCTCCTCATGTTGCACTGAGCAAAGCAAAACAAGAGAGGAGTTCTGAGCCATCCATGGTTAAATTACCTGAGGCCTGATCCTCAGCTCCTGGAAGTAGATAGAAATACATTCACGAAGAGCAGACAGCCAGATTTTCAAGCTGCTATTGCCTATCATCCGCGCCTGGTTATATTTAGCTGTTGCACCTGCACGGAGCCACTTGAACATGTAGCAAAACAAGTCCCATTCCTAGCTTTGATCCATACTGTCTGGTCCAACAACACACCATCATTTGTCTCACTGGTAAAATAAACGCTGACAAATTTTGGTGTTTTTTTTTTTTTTTTTTTTTTTCTTGTTTGTTTGTTTCTTTCTTTTTGTTTTTGTTTTTCAGCATCAAAAGCACAGAAATATATTTGGAACATTTTATTGGTACATTGCACACCTGATGGAAACATTTATGACTTTTTCTTCCCTGGGTATATCAAAAATATCCTCATCTAACTCGACTATTTTTATCAATTCCACTCCTAAATATAATGTTCATTTTGGCACTGAATTTTTTTCCTGAGTATCACAGATGAGTCTATGAACTCTTTGCTACTCTCAGCCAAATGGCTAAAAAAGAAATCCATCCATTGAAGTAAAGTAGGTACCATTAAACAAACGGGGAAATAGTAAGTCATGGGCATGTGTGTGCAAATTACTGCATGGGAGAGAGCCAAGGCAGAGAGAAGTGCCTGAATTTAGTTTGGACTCCGGAGAGGTTACCAGTCATTGCCGTTCTGTGCTGGCCCAGCACCTTTCTACTTTGTGTTCATCCAAACAGTTGAAATCCCTGTCTGTTTTAATATGCAAGTTTGCATTTAACTCATTAATTCAGTATTACTACTGCAAATATAATAGAAATACAGAGGCGCACAGTTACGTTTTTCAGTAAAGTGGGCAAAAGGACAAAAACGCCATTTTTTTTGGTTGTTTTTTTTTTTGTTGTTGTTTGTTTGTTTGTTTGTTTGTTTTTTAGAAATACAGAACTCTCCCTAATCCATAAAGAAAGAATAAAATGGGAAGTTGGAGGATAACATTCTACCCCTGCTGGCATAAGTGCTTGTAAGTCTCTTGTCCCTTTCCCATTTGTGTTATGTGACCCACCTCATTGGGCCACACTTGCTTAAATCCATTTTCCTGTGGAGAAATGCACTACAAGTGATGTCTGAAGCCACGTTCAGGAGAAATGAGGGGGGTCCCAGGACACTGGGGCTCCCACCTATGTTGTTAGATAGCAGGGCAAGTCTTCCAGTGCATGAGGAGCAACAAGAAGTCAGAGCTTGCCCCATGAACCACGTTCTACACTGCGCATTTCTAATATTTGTTCTGCTGTCATGTTGCCTGGGCTCAGCCTGGAAACACATAAAAAAAGCAAAAAAATTTCAAATAAAATTACAAACAACAACAAAAACAACAGTGCTCCTGCTTTAGTGCTTGCTGCGTGATTAGGAGAGATCTGTCGGCCTGGCTCCCCAAGGCTTGCAGGAAATCTCTTTCTAGCCCACCTTCTTTGCAGCTGCAGGGAGACACGGGGGCGAAGAAATACCTTGTGAGCTCTTGGTATGGTTTGCAGGTTTAGAAATGACTCATGAGATCCTGGAATTCAGTAATGTGGTTCCTCCAGCCAGCCTCTTGGTGGGATGGAAGCTGAACAGCAGACCATCAGCAGCAGGGTTTGCCCTCAACCTCCTCTGATCTCTATGAGCAGAAGGCAAGCATTTTCTGAGCTGGCAGGAGTGAATGTGACAGCAAAGGAGAAATGAGATGGGAAGGAGGATAAAGGACTGCACACAGAGGTGACACCCACAAGGGTAAAGCTTGCTAGCTGAGGCCTTCGTTTGTTGCTACAGCATGCACTATTTGTGACTGGATGCAGAGAGCAGGGAGGCAATAAAAGGCTTTTTATTTAAGGTTCTGACACTTCAGGAGAAAATGAGAAGAAGAGAGGTGCTAAAAGAGAAATACATGGCTTTTCATTTTTCCATCCTCTCTCATCTTCCCTAAATTTTATGGCATGAACTTGCTCAGTTTAAGCACCTGCCAGCAAAGGTCTGACCAAGAGCCAGCACCCGGTGAAGGTGGGGAACCCCCAGGCCAAGCATGGGCAGATGCATTGGTGCTGCCTAGGGGTGCGGGGCTGCTCCCCAGCTCCTCAGGCACCTCAGGCAGCGAACCCAGCGCATACTCTGCTGCACAGCCTTGGCCCAGCCTCTGGGCCACAGAAACACACTCAGCATTCGCAAGTAGATGAACACGTTGCTAATAAACATGCAGCTCAAGTCTAGCTCGGCCAAGAATCACAAGCCTGGTGGCAATTCACCCATTGTGACTGGCAAAATGGCAGCAAGGTGGCTCTCATTGCCTTCCCTGGAAGGCTGCAGGTGAGGCCTCAGCCGCGGAGCAAGGCCTCCAGGCATGGCAGAGGCCAGCAGGCCGAGTCAACCCCAGGCACCTGTGGGGAGAAGGGCAAGGGCAGCTGAAAGGTGACAGAGGTATCACCCGGGACACACAGCTGCCACCACCTGTGTCTGTCGAGTTGGCCAGACCTCACGGGAGGATGTGCATCTTTGTGGAAAGAAGCTGAGCTCCGAACATACATTTTTAGCCAGGTTTCCTAAGGAAACAAGGAGTCTGTCACTTCTCATCTGCCCATCTGTCCCCGCCAACCTTTGAATCTGCTGGCTACTTGCAAGCGAATCTGATGGAGCGTTAGAAGTCTGGAAATCATAGATTTCTATTTGTGAAAATGGGCAGCTGGGAAGAGATGGGAAATGGCAGGCGATGCATGAATACCCCTCTGACAGAGGGATGGACAGGAGGACTCAGTGGTCACCCCTCCTGTTTGGAAGCTCCTCTCCAGCCTCTGCACATGGTGCTTCTTGCCACAAGCACGTTTAGCACGTGCTCAGCTAAATGAAGCAGAAACTGCGGCCTGTCAGAGACACATCCAGGGTGAAGCTGAAATACCTGCGCTTTGTTCAATGCACAGAACGACTTGTTTCATTCGCAGCCCCCGTTTCTCTGACAAGTGCGCAGGAAGCCTGTAAGAAAACACGACAGAGAAGGAGGAAATCTGCCTTGCTGTGAAGATGGAAGCGCTTTACCTAACAAACCGGGGTGTGTGTGTGCCTGCATGTGTACATGCGTGAGCACTCACTTAAAGCTTACTTAACTATCAGAAGGCATTGACATGCTTAGCAGCTTGCTGTGCATAGTGGTTTCAGAAGGATATGGCCAACTCTTGCTATAAAGGCTTTGCCCGTGTGGTTTATTCCCTTCTCTCACCCTTTGGCTGTCTCTGCCGTTCCAAATGGCACACTCCTTAAGGCAGGGTCTCTCTCCATGTCTGTATGATGAGTTCTTGGCATGCATTTTGAGCGTTGCTGTGAACGGTTAGTAAAAGCCAAGGCAAGATCCCCAGTGCCTCCACATCTGTACAAGGCCGCCCATAATACCACCTCACCTTTGACTGAAAGGGTTGTCTGTGGGGAGATGGGGGGGTGGATGATGTCCTCAAGCTTAGCCTCAGTCTGTGATGTCTCTCTGGGTGTATCTGCTGGCTGAACACATCTCCTGCCGCTGGGTATGCCCTCGCGCCACCAGCTCATCCCCAGGTGCAGAGCTGGGCTCCTCCAGAGGACTTTGCTGTCACAGGGCTGCTGGCTTCCCTCTGCACAGCCAGCTGCTGTTGAGGGCCTTGCTGCCAGAGATGGCCACATCAAACTGCAGAACTGGGAAGACCAAGGGGTGATCTGAGAATGGGAAGAAATAGCAGGGAGTGAAGCCATCAAGGGGAAGGAGTTATTTTTATAAGAAAGCTGCCTTTTTAAGTCTACAGCAGTCGTGGGGCAGTTGAGGAATGCTGGGGACAGGCACACCAGTTTGTCTGGGGTGGGCTCACAGGCTGAGATCACAGCTGAGCTGGTGCAGCTCTTCCACTTCCATTCGATGCAAATGAACAAAACCGTGCTCCCCCTGGGCAGGGAGGGAGGGCGAATTTTAGTAAATGTGGCTTGTTAGGTGGTCTGGTTTTGGTCTCTGCAGGAAAAGAGCTCAGTCTTGACTCTTTAGAGGGCCCCTGGGGAAGAGCTTGATAATGTAATGGGATAATGAGTGTCGAGCTATAAAAGCATTTCATTACCAGCATCCTCACCCCATGCCGCCCCAGTCTGTTGCAGTTATCGTGTGCTCCTGACAAGAAAGGTCACCGTGAGATCATCTTGCCTCTGAAATGGAGCAGCTGCATTGCAGTGAGATGGTCCTTGCTCCTGCCTGGACGCAAAGCATTAGCAGACACCCCAAAGCCATGGGGATAATGTGCTTTGGGATGATGCTTAGGAGCAGAGTGAGGGAATTCACTGCTTTGAAGGAGTTCGGTTGTTGCTTCTCGTCCCTGCCAAGGCCCTGCTGCATGGCAGAGGGGTAGACATCTCTCTCCTAGACCTACTTTTCAAAATACTCATTACTTTTCTTTCTAAGCCAGTAGTTGCTTCCTGTCACGACCAGGTGGTATAGACAGTAGTACCTTTGTTTGGAGGTGATGGTGCTAATTCAGAGCCAGGGTTCAACCATGAGGGATCAGAGCTCCTGCTACAGGTCCCAGGCTGTGGGCTGGGGAGTGCAGGTGTCTGTACAGTCGGGAAGCAGCATCCCTGTATGGCAGCCTTGGCCCCTGCATTCCTAATGGTGACAGCTTACCAAGGGCACAGCAAGGCCCCGCTCACCCACAGGTAACTTGTGTGAGGTAGGAAGAGATATTTAAATTCCTCCCTGCACCCTTTCCTCAGTGGTGAACTACAGCTAGTGAGCCTTCTCTTCTCTTCGTCTCTATTTGCTTTACCTACAAGAATCACAGGATCCTGCGCAGCCCAGGAGGGTTAAATGAATTTTAGTAGTCTTCGTATGACTACTGCACATCTGGTGTCTTATGCATGTATCTTTCCAGAAGTCAGGCCTTTCCACAACAGCATCTCCAGCTAACCCTTCAAGGTGCAGCTGGCTCCTTCCTCTCATGTTCTTCTTCTCCCTTCCCAAAAGGGAAGAAGAGCAGCTGAGCCCTGCACCCCTGAGGCCACACTGCTGGAGCTTTCCCTGCCATGACTGCTGCAGAAGGGGGCACCTGCTTTCCCCCTGACCGCCAGGGCAGTACTGCAGGCTTCCATTTTTAGCACTGATGAATCACCTTGCTTCTGCTGATGGCAGAGAGCGAAGACCCGAGCAGCCTCAGCCACTGGTGTTTGCTTCTGGCCAGGGAGGTTTCACTGAGTCGATGTGTTTAAACTGCAGCTGTGCCTGGCAGCACCTGCAGGGGTAGGCAAAGAGAGGAAGCTTTTAATCAAACGGGTTTAATCCTGCGCAATGCTGACCATGCCGCTGCACAGCCTTTACTCTCTTCGTTTGCTTTGTGGGTTTGCCATTTCTGCACCCACTGACTGGATCTTTCCCCTCGCTGCTCTGTTCAGCCCCACAGATTTATGCCCAGGAGCAGGCAGGTGGCGAGAGCTGCCTCTACAAGTGATTTCTCTTAAAACACGACAAAAACAGGTGCATCCTCCAAGTTCTGAGTTCAGTCCATTGCCACGGCTGTTGAACTAATTTCTCACTTCCCCAGCCACTAATAGGAAAAGTCTGAGAGATTCATGCCATTACCAGTGAGATTTCTGACTGAAGCTTCCCTTTTATGCTCCTCAATTTGTGTCCTTCATTCAGGTCCTCATTGCAGTTGGTATTTGTGACAGTACCTCCCTGGTGGTGGGAAGGACTCCATCCTACAAGATGCGGGATATTGTTTTTTGTCACAACCACCCAAAGTCTCTTGCTAAAACCCATTCAGCTCAGGAAGAACTATCAGCTAGAAAAGCGTGTCACCTGGCAGGACGCTTTAGGTACATCCTTGTATTTGGGTGTCAAGTCAAAGCACCCAACACATAACATTTCAATATTTAATACTGTATCCAACAAAATAAACACATTTTAAAAATCTCTTGCCTGCATTTTTTGGGTAATAGTTTAATTAATAGTTTAATTAATAGGTTAATTAATTTAAAATTCATTGGTTAAAAATTTAGAAAGTTGTACTTTTCCATTTGATCTACTCTTTTGCTTTCCCTCTGCTGTGATAGTGGAAAGCACTTTTGTCTATTCCTCATCTGGGATAGTTTTACACCCTTACATGGTATGAATACCCTGATCTTTGGCTGTTTAACCTAGGACACCTGACTAGTTTTACACTCAAAACTACATTAAAATGTGCACCTGACTTATTATTGCTGGGCTGAGGGCACAAGCGCAAGGAGGAAACAAGGCTACCAGCACAGTGCTGCGCCTGCTGGGTTTCCCAAAGCTGTGGTTCACAGTGTCATACTGTGTTTCTGACCAGAAGACATCAAATCATTATAATTTGTGCCCCACACCGCATGAGCCCCTCACCTTCCCGCTCTGCCCTTTGTCCTTCGTCCTTCGGGGGGAGGCGTGGTGAGAGGTGGCCGGCCCCACTCCAGACACAAGCAGACACAGCCGCTTAAAACACACAACATGATTTATTTCTTTAATCAGTTTACATTCCACAATTGACAGTTTACTTATTTATTTTTTAAGTTTTCCATGAACAGGTTGTTTAGTTAGTTACCAGACGAGATTTTATTGATGGAAATACAGTAATCTTTGCCAATTTGGATAAAAACCAAAACCAACCAAACAAAATCAAAACAAAAGGAAAATCATAAGATGCAGCCAGTTTTTCGACAAAGTCCTGTGACTCTTTCTTCATCTTTTACCATTTCAAAATCACAGGCTTTGTCAATTCCCCGTGTTAGTTCCCTGACCTCAACCCTGCTACAAGAATTATCCTTCAGGGACACGGTCCTGCAAACACCAACACACGTATGCAAACACCTGCGTGTCTGCAGATTAGCACCTTGGATTAATGGAGCAAGAATTTTGAGTTTTTGTCATGTTTAAACAACTTCTGTTCATCTCTTCTGCAATAATTTACAGGAAGAAATGAAGAGTACAATACATTTGATAAGATGTAGCATTCCTTGTGAAATTAGCCAACACATTTGCATCTTACCAGAACAGCCTAACGCAGTAATCATTTGCTGTTAATTTTTTGTTAGCACCAATGGCCTCAGGAGCCACTTTGCCTCTTGCAGCAGCACAGAAGTAAGACTCCTGCAGTACATGCCACCCTCGATTACTTCCGACAACTGGATGCTACTGTCCCAAACACATATAACTCTTTGCTTGTTGGCTAAAAGTTGGCTCTTGGTCAAGCTACTTCAGACAGATTGCACTGCATATACAGTTCAAATGTCCTTGACAATGCCTGAAACATTATCAGAAATGAACACATTTTGGGAATTTCCAAATACTCTAAAGTTTAGTATATTTTAATGTAATTCCCAGTCTAGCAAAGCAATTAGGCATGTGCCTAGCTTTAAGCATGGCGATAGCATCATTAATGGGACATTCATGCTTGAAATTAGGCAAGTGCTTACATGCTTTGTGGGATCACATCTTCGTAGCAGTGCTCTGATGAAGTTGGGATCTCCCGAATGTCCTAATCCTGGCTTCCACATTTGCAGCCACTGCAGATTTGGATAAACCAGCTACAGTCTGGATTTTCAATAGTGCTGAAAACAGAAGGCCCACCTGCAGCTAATGGAAGTTGTGAGGGTGCAACAAACCACTAAACATCAGGTCTTTTCCCCGGCTTTTGGTTTCCCATCTCTAAAATGGCGGTAATACCTACCTGCCTCTGAGAAGCTTGGCATGACTCGTATTTGTAACATTTTCTGAAGAGAAAATATGCCAGGAAAATGCAACGTATCAGTGCATTTCTTTGAATAAGCCTGAGTTGTGTGGCATTCTAGGTCGTTTCTAATCCAGCGTAGATACATATGTATTGCACTTAGAGGAAACATAAACATCTGGCCAAGATGCATTCGCATGACAAATGTCTTGTACCAGTCATATCATTTCACTTGGGAATGCCCTAGAGAAGTGCTGACATGTTTCAGTTTGCAGGCTTTTAAGTGAATTATTATGCTAAGTCTCCCAAACTGTCAGATAGAGAAAGTGGTGACTGCAACTTTTGTCATCAGTAAAGGAAGGAGAGGTTATGGGACCTGTTTCATTTCCTCTCAGCAGAAAGATGTTTTTCCTTAAGGAACAGAGGACTAACAAGGGAGTCACAGAAGGGGAACCCTCCAAAAATGTTTGGTCAGTTGGTAGATCGTGGCAGAAGAAACTCCAAATGCCCATGTGGGATGCACCAGCTGTGGATGGAGGAGAGCACTGTGAGCCTGAGCTGAGGCCTGCGCAAAAGGCTCGGGCCTTCACACAGGTGTGTTTCTCCATGGCTGTAGGACCATGCGATGGCAAAACTGAGACAGTGAGGAGTCAGCCCCACAGATCTGCAATGGCCAAGTGGTTCATGAAACAGGGTGGGATGCTTTACTGCCCCAGTGTGAGATGGCCATGTATGCTGGGCCCATTCTCCTGCCCCTCTCGATCCCCCTGGGATTGCCCCGGTGCCAAGGCCTTGCGGCCATCCCACCAGAGGCCATGAGCTCACCCCCTGCTGCAGGGTCACAGGACCGATTATGGCTTTCATTCAGATGTGACACGTTTTTTGAACAGAAAGTAGAGCATTCTCCAAGAAAATAACCTAAATGCAGTCTGGAGAAGGCAGCACTGGGAGCGGTGTGCATGGCTGGATGCACAGGGCTATTGTAAAGAACAGCAAAGAAAGGTAAACTGGGACAGAATCACCCCACAGAGCCTCCCTCCCAACTGATGTTGCACAGGGACTTCGCTGCCTTTGAAAAGGAGGTTTTCTTTGACACTAACCCTCCAAAAAGTCTGCAAAACCCTCGTGGACACAGTGAGCTCTACAGCAACCTCTGAGTCCCACATCCCAGGACCATCCCCATCCCTCTCACAGAGAGGGAGGGAGAGGACGATGATGAAATTTGTGACCATTCTCAAAAGTCATGCAGAAAGTGGTGCTGAATCCTTAAATTTGATTTATTCTCAAGCTCCTCCTCATTTCCAGAGTTCACTCTTAAAGCCTTTATTTCTTTTTCACAGACATCTCAAATAACAAAACAGTCACATATGCAAGAGTCGGTACGGAATGGGATTTAGAGATAAACGTCTTTACAGGAAGCATCTCTATATTCTCACACAGAGAGGAAAAAGGAGAAAGAGAGATACACACATCTGACTCCTCAAAAGAGGGAAAGGAAGGACAGGAGAGGAACGTCAGGATGAAACAGTACAAGTTAGACAAGGAGGTACTGTGCGGAAAAATATCTTTTGATCCCTGGAACTCAGTGTTATCTCCCACTTTCTTGCTGAAGTCTCTCCCTAAGTATTGGTACACAGTATTGAATATTTACTTTATAGGTCCCTGCAGGCCATCTGAAGTTCTTCTTGCCATAACACTAACATTTCAATTATTTCATTCTCAGAATAAAATAAATTCATTCTGAGAGATGGGTGAGCATTGTCAATTTCCTGACTTCACTGTGGAAACAAATAGTAGTGACCATCTGTTGCCACCACAGCCAAAGTTCACTTAGCCGTGGAGTTCTCAGAAATGGGTTTAATTCCTCCACTCCCCTGACTGTGTTTACTTTATTCAGGTAAAATATGGGAATATACAAGCACTTCAAAGTTCTTATACTGCATTAATTTGCTGGACTTTCCAACCTGGTGTCAATATACGATTCCAGATTTCAGCTCTGAGAGACTCTCGCCATGAGATGGAGACGTATGTTCAGCCTTGTCAGAGCAGCTTTCTGACTAACACAGTCACAGTTCATTCTCTTGTTGAGTCCCTGGTTCAGTTTTTTTTGAGGACAACTATAATCCCAACAATAAGGGATGAAATTGCAATCTCTTTAAGCTCCATGTAAGCTGTTTGTAAAGCAGTTGTTAACATGGAAAAAAATAAAAATACCCAAACTGTACCTTGGAGGGGAATTTTTTTGATCCTCACTACCAGCTAGATGACATTTTCTAGGCTAGTTTGGAGATGGAGCAAAAAAGTAATCTCTGAGCATCTTAGATTTTCAAACTTTTAGGATGCAAATTCACTCATTGCACTGGTTCAGCAATGCCCGAAGTGGCAGAGAATGGTGAAGAGTTCAGACCAAAGGTCTCTGACCTCCAGCACCGGGACTGTACAGTGGTCTACAGCTGGAGATCACCATAAGGAACCCACTACAAATACAATTTCCAAGGACTGGGGCAAGTACTGCAATGACTTTGCAGCCATGTTGCAGTTTGGGGTGGAGAAGGCTGCTGTGAACATCTCCTTTTGCTGCATGTTGCATGGTGAGCACCACAGCTATCTCCATATGGATGCTCTTCTGCACAAGGTCCTTGAGTCATCGCACTGGGATTTAAGATCTTTTAAAATAGGTGAGTGGTCACTCCATGGCGGGAGAAGGAACTCCAAAACTGTGTTAGATCTCAGTTTTACTCAGTCACCACCTAGAAGCAATTGTCTCTCTTCATTAACTATACGAGAAATCAAGGCAGACAGGACCATCAACACCAACAGCTCAATTAAGTGCCTAAGGTTAATGGGGATGGATTCAGGTCAGAAAATCCAGGCTTTTGTGTAACTTGACTTCATCCATGGAGGTCTTCCCCACAGACGTACACCCAGTGCAGAAGAAGACCATCTGTACAAAGGACTTCTTGGTAGAGGATAAGTGAGTCTAGAGAGCTAGAGTGGAACAGGAATTCTGCCATGGCTTTTAAAGTCCATTTCTCTTCCTTAGAGAAGCCCTTGAGACCCAGTCCTGCGACTGGATATATGTGTATGGGTGTGCATACCACTGACTGTAGTGAGATACCCCTCCTAGACTGGTGCAATGGCAGAATCAGGGTTTTCCTGGGAAATAATACTTTTTCATTTGTTTTGATTTGAATCTGAGATACATGAGGGTTGTGAAAAAGAAACAGCCTCTGCCTGAAATTCTGTACATCAACCTCAGGTTACTTCAGGCAGTCATGAATCTATGGACATTTTTCATAAATTTACAAAGATGTATACATATATATACATATATACATGTATATCTGTATCAGCCTATGGGCTACAATTACCACTGCATTATTCCAGCCACACGAGTATAATGGGTGTGTTTTTCTTACAAAAAGAGATTGGTATAAAGTAGGAGAGACTTAGTAGTGACTGTTTCTGTGTCTATGCAAAAGATCCTGCAGTGGGCTGACAAATACAGCCCCCCTAAATTAAGTCCCCCATCACATATACACATAGGTAGGACCCAGTCTTACAGTTCTAATGAAACAAACTTCTCATTGATTCCAATTACCTATAATCAAAGGGAATTTTACTTGAGAAGGAACTGCAAGTTCAAGCCCATTTTAGGTAGAGTTTACAGCTTTCAAAGTTGTAACCTCTGCCATACTAAGTCACAAAATGCTTTAAAGTAATTTAAGTTACTGCAGAAAAATATCTTCAAAAGTCCCCGAATAGGCATTTTTACGTAAGTAGGGGGAATTTTGTCCTGCACAAGATCAAACAACAAATACATGAATATAAACACGTTAAGTGATGGAAATTGCCAAGTAAAAATAGTAACAGTTTAAATTAGATGTCTGAGATTGTTGTCAGTGCCCAGGAGTTATAAATAATTCAGTACCCTCTTACTGAATAGTCTAAGGCTGCACTTTTATTTTGTTGTTATGACTACTAGAACTTTTTTCTTATGATCTATATTGTTAATGAAAAATCCTTCACAAAAAATGTAGCATTATGCTTCAGACAGATGAAAACTATTCTTGAGATAAAATACTGCAAGAGCTTAAGCAAGTCAGGAGCTTGTGTGTTTTTTTTGTTTTGTTTTGTTTTTTAATTGTATCAGCACCAAGAGCATGTAATGTTTTACTCCTATTCACTGCCTGAACATGAATTGGATGCTGCAGCTCTTTTGTGCACCAGATCCCAGGAGACTGAGCCCAATCTGACTGATGCTCCTTGGTGTCTACTGCGGTTTGAAACTGGAGCGAAACCCGCAGGTCACACAGCTTTTTGAAGACGTGACTCTTCCAGAATTGATGTTTGGGAATTTCCAGCCAGCTGGCAAAACAACAAGGCCACTTGAAAGGAATTGCCTTTGCAGCGCTATTCCTGTGCTCCATTGCCGCAGGTAGGGCGCGGAGCCACGGGGATGTGAAGCTCCCTGCTGCACTGGGCAGCATCACCTGTGGTCGTGGTGCTGCCAGCAGCCTGCATGAGCCCTCTGCAGAAGACAGAAGTAAGAGTCAGGCAGCACGGCGCTACCTCTCAGTACAGCAGGATTTCTACCTTAGAGGATTGCAAACTTTTCTGAGCTGGGGGTGATATGGTGCATTTTTTTCTCTTGCGACTTATGCGAACACCGACCATCTGTTTTAGAGAAACACCTTGCGACAGTGGGTTGCCAATCTTGTGAATACCAAGGCTCTCCTGATGGGATTTTTTTATTTTTTTCCAGTAGCCTTACAGTTCAGAAAGCAAATCCCATTTGTACCACACTGGCAGTGTTTCCTGCCAAGGTCTGTGGCACTAGAAGTTAGTAAGGACTTGTGGGCACAACTGCATTTTCGGAGGTAGAATTGCTAGCTCAGGACTGGCTGGATACAGAAGTAGGTCTGTAGAAACCCCATATTTAAGAGCACTGATGGTCAGCTCTGGAGAGTCTTGCTGCGATGTTTCAGGATGTTACTGCCCTGAGCTGTTCCCTGCCCCCCTTTTTGCTGGATGTATCTGTCCAAAGGCAAAGCAGGCAGAAAGAAAGATGTGTGTCTCTGCTGCTTCCTTTCCCCATACCTCTGGGATCAGAACAACATTGACAACTCTTTCCTAAATATCCAAACACACTCTAGTGGTGAATATCCAGTTCATCCCAGCTGTATGGTGCCTCCCCACTGCTCTTTAGCAGATAGATTCTGTGTGATCTGCACACACAACCTAACACCTGAATTGCATTGCAACTCCTGAGTTAAGTACAAAAGAATAGAAAATAAAGTATTATGCTGCATTTTGCAATGTATTTCCTCTCCATATAGTACACGTATTTACAGGTTACTAGCACCCACATCATGCGGGGTATGTATGTGTGTGTGTGCCTAAGGAAGGAGGGGAATGAGGGTGTCCATCTATATACACCCTACACTAGAAAACTTCTGAAGTTGTTTTCTGCCACTGCAGGAGTGTTAATCAGTAAAAGAAAGATATAAAAGTCCCTGCCCTGGCAGGGACTGACAATTCAGGCTGCTGATGCTGTGGGTGACATCGGATCATCCTCGTGTAACTCAACCAATGCCCATCAAGTCTGACCTATAGCAACTGCTGCTTGGTTTCCTTTTTATCTCTCCCTACCTTCCTCCGGAGATAATCTATCTGAGCCTCAGCTATTTTCACTGCCAGTCTTCCCTGAGCAAGGAAGGACAATTGATCTGTGATTCTGGAGTGCTTTACTTAAGGGGACCAGCATTTCATTTCCCCCCTTGGGGCCTATATGAGACAGTCGTCCAGGCTCTTTCTTCAAGTAAATACTAAATATGTGCAAGGCACACTACAATTAAACTGACAGCATTGTATCAGGCTCCAGTTCTCCCACTGATGTCAACAGGAAGTTTGTCAGAGCCCACTGGCAGCAGCAGTAGGTTCTTTGTTTTAAAAAGTGTTTCAGTCTCTAGCTATGGCTCTGAAGAAAGCTATAGGATTGGGGTATTAGCGATTTTGGGAGACAGTGAGGCAGACAGGATGGAAACTATAAATCAAAAAACAAAACAAAACAGATTTCTTTCTAAAGCTAAACATTAGATGTCCATGTTGTGAGTATGCATTTCATTTTCAGTGCTAACCGGGACAGCACTAAAATATTTTTGAGGCACCTGATCCAAAACTCACTGGAGCCAAGGTGAAGCTTTCTATGGGCTTCCATAGAATATGAATTGGATGCATTATATTCCTGGCTGTTATAGGAAACTGGGGGGGTTTAAGCGTTGAGTTAAGCCCCATTTTTATGAGCTTTCCAGCTCAGACTGTCAGAATCAAGATCTTATGAAGAGCCTGAAGTCAGCAACAAAATTTAGGTTTCTTTGAAACTCAGCTCCTGACCTTGGATATTCACTCATCACTAACCTTTACATGCCTCATGCACACTTTTTGCTCCTTGTCTGTCCGTGGTGCCTGGCATTAATTCAGAACTGTTTCAGCTTTTCACCTTGAGTCTTCCCTTGCTGACTGGATGAGCACAACAGGATTGGGCCATGGAAGCTATGAAAAACCTGGGGGCAAGGAAATGCAGAGTTGATACACGGGTCTGGTTTGTGTGAATGTGCCTGAGCTCCCCTATAGCCCTTCTATGCCTATGTAGAGACACAAAGAAGAAAGAGCCTGAATAATGCATGTCTTTATTTAAGCTATACTTGGTAACATATTATTTCCTCTCCATTTGACTCCTGGCAGTTAGCTTGGCACTCAAGAATTAAGGGCAGATTACAGTGATTTTCTTCTGAGCTCTGCTTATCAGTGGGGCTCCAGGGATGAGCCTGGTTCGGAGGTGCTGCATGGTGGGTAAATGGACAGCCATGGAGAGACAGTCTTCAAGGAACACTTGGGAATCTGAGATATCCCCTGCATATCAATCCTCTCCCTTACCGGTGCTGTGTTATTCATCATCTGATGAACCACACAGCGAACGTGCCACAGCTAAAAGTGCTCCCAAATGACTCGCATCTCCAGGAAAGCAGAATACCTGCACTCTCGCAGGTCTCTCCTGGGAGGACAGGATCCTCTGCTTAGAGGACTCTGAGGGTTTTTTGGTTTTCTTTTTCCTTTCATTTGTTACTGTAGCTGGCATAACATTTTCAAAAGTAATGACATTTTTTCAGAAGCAGTAATTCAAAGAAATTGCTCTGGTCACCGGTGGCTTGTGATCCACTTGTGACTGTCCCTGGGGTAGAATGAAAGAAGAAGAAAGCCCAACTAGAATTATAACTTGAAGTACTGTTCTCTTCAGATCAGGGAAGATCAGTTGTGTGTTTGCAGAGGAGAAGGGAGAGATGATATATACAGGTGGGCAGCATGAGTCAGGGATTTTCAACACGCAAACAGCTTTAGCTTGAAGAAGGTGTCCTACACAGTCCAGAAGATACAGAGCACAGGGACTCCTGCCACGTAGCCCCCTCACCTACACAGTGCCCCGGCAGGGACGGACAGCAGAAGCCCTTGTAGCTAACTCACTGCCGTCCCGGGACACCCCCCCGTACAAGAGCTGGAGACTCTCTGTACATAAACCTCAGCCTGCACGTCGCAGCACGTTGGGCACATTCACCCCGCTCCCCTGGGACTGCTTCCTGTGGAGACAGGGAGTCCGAGCCCGCTGACACATCGGGCTAGGACAAGGGCGTCATATCATCCACAAGGACAGGGCAGGAAAACAAGGACGGGGGCAGGACTCTGCGGGAAGCTGAACATCACCCAGCAAAGCACATTCTTAACTTGAAGCATATGAATAGCCTACCAAAGTGAGCAAGATCAGTCACATGCTTGAAGTAAAGCACATGCTTAAACACTGCACCGGAGCAGACCAGAGAGACTGCGTCAAGCCCCTTAACGTGGGGACCACAGCTGACAGACTTCTAAGTATGGCTCAAACTAGAAAACCAGACACTAGTCAAAAAGCTTGAATCTCTGCTCAGAAAGGCATTTCAAAGCCTCCCAAAAATGCAGAAATTCAGACTAGATGAGAGCGTGCTTTGGCTCAGGAGAGATGGAGACACGAACTGTCACAGATCTGGATCTGGATGTGTTTTGAGTCAGCCCTGCAAAGATGAGAGAACTGGTGCTTGGACAAACGGTCCTTTAGGGATCCAGCTTGAGATTAAGGTTATGCATTCACCTGCTGCTTCAGGCACTTACACCCCCAGTTTTTAACACGCTTCATGCTCACACAGGCCTTAGGGAGCCTGTGCTTAGGGCGTGAGTGGAAAATCCCAGAGCTGGCCTGAAGATCCAGGGTTAACACTTCTCGGCTGTAAGGAAAAATAAACCTCTCTCTCTTCCACCATCGCTATGCACAGACCAACACTCAGCTCGTATACAGCTTGTAAGCCAACCAACACCTTCAGAGAACACTTCATCGAGGCACAGCTACTTTCATGCCAGCCACAGAAAGATGTGAGAGGCCATGAAAATGCAAAATGCCTTCCATTGCTTTACATCTCACTGCTGTACCTCTTTCCAAAGTCCACCTGTAAGAGAACACAGCCTGTGCATTGCCAGGGATCACACGAGGCTGTACATCACCACAGCGGCTCTCGTACTGCTCTGCGTGCCACAGGGCCTGGTGGTGGACACCAGCTAGAAACCTCTGTGCCCTCCAGTTCACCCAGGTCACTCCAGCTGTCAGTGTTCACATGCACAGTTTCCCTAACGCACCCAGAACTACAGAGGAGGAGGAAAGTTTGTGTTCAAAGAAAAATTGTTTTAATCATTTACCAGTTTTCTAAAGCATTAACACCTTTGTGAGATTTTTTTTTTTTTTCAAAATTGTTCATATTTTGAAATTTTTCACAATTTTTTTACAGGTCCCTTTTGGTATTCAATGTTTGGTTTTCTGCATTCAGCTTTAATTTAGCTTTCCAAGAGCTGCTTTTAGTTTTAATTGCCTTCTGCCCAATGGTAGCTCATCAGCTCCTTGCCTAGTGGGCACTTGCACATTCAGTTTCAAAGCTTCTCAAAGCCGCTCTGTTTGAAAATATTGCCAGGAAAAAAAAAAAAAATCAGTCTACTTTAAAATAACGTTTCTTCAAAAAGCTTATATTTTCGACATGAATAAATACTTAGTTTCTCCAGCCAGATCTAATGGAGAATGAAATGACAAAACCTCGCTTGCCAGGAATGGCATTTCAGTGGCAACACACTACTTGGCAGCTGGCATTGGCGTGTCTCAGGAATTTGTAAACCAGAGAAGAGAAAAGCTAAGCAGCTGAGCAAGAGTGCAAGAAAACCAAATCTAGCCTACTCCAAAATGCCCTTCAGAAACTTGATTTCTTCGGGCACTGTTAATAAAGCAGCTACATCACACAAGGTGTAACAGGGAGGGGAGGCAGGCCTGGAAGGGGAATGGCTGGCTATGCGACTGGGCTGCAAAACAATTAGTTGTTGGTTGGATTTTTTTAATTATTTTTTTTCATTTTTAACAAGGCAAAACACTGTTTCTTGCCAGCTGTGTAAATAGCATGATCCGGAGATTAATGCCTTTATTTCTGTGCAGCAGGCACAGTTTCAACGTGTTGCCTCCTTCTCCTGGTGAGTTTTTGTAGATACAGGGGACTAATGAGGACTGATGGCATGCAGTTATTGTGTGTAAGAAAGGACTGCTGGAACTATCCCTGAATTAAGAGCATGTTGGGTCGGGTTGCTTGGGAGGGGGATTTTTTTTTTGCTTTGCCCTGCCTCCCTTTGCATTTGTCAGTGGTGCCACCACTCCGGCACACAGCCACTCAAGAGTCACCTCTCCCAGCTCCCCCTGGCCCTACACCCCACCTTCCCCGCAGCCACAGTTCCCCTGGGCAGAGCTGCTGCCCTTGCAGCCAGAATGTTTTGCCCTCCCCAAATGCGCTCACCCCCCCTTATCCGCTCAGTTAGCTCTTCTGGGATCTGTGGCCTGAGGGATGGGAAGAGCAGAGCAAAAGGACAAGGAGGCAATGGGAAGAGGAGTAGAGGGAAAAAGAGAAAGACCAAGAGAGAGAGAGAGAGAGAGAGAGAGAGAGAGTCCTATTTGCGGATTCACAATTATATCATACGAAGCTTGAGCTCATGGGAAATGGATCTCCGTTCTCTGCATCTGACCCTTTCCTTTCATCTGTACACAGTTCTCCCAGATGGAGAGTGGAGATGTCCAGTGAACTGGGGTGGTTTGCAAAGACAAGATGTGGGAACGTCTCATTTGGCATACATGAACACAGCAAGAGGCGTCTCTTACTTCTCCCTTACAGACATTAGCTCCCCTTTTCTCCTTGGCAATGGCTTTCGCCCAGTTTTCTCAAACATCCAAAATGGAAACTCAACGAAATCCCAATCCAGTAAATAACCGGGAGGAACAATTGCCACGGCTCCCCCCACCTCCCTTCTCCCTGGTCAGTCTTCCCTTGCATCCGCCATCCTGAACTCTCAGATGCTCCATGAAAAGCAAAAAACATCCAGAAATCCTCCAGAGGAGCCACGCTGCCTCAGACCTGACGGCTTTCCTCACGCTTCTGCGGTTGCCTCAGTCTTGGGCCACAAACACAGCATGGATGGTGTAGTGGACAATCACACTGCAATGTTTTAAATTTTTCTTTTTCTTAAAAACAAATAAATAAAAGAAGAAGAGGGAAGAAAAAGTTATACACACATGTATCACAGCATTTTCAGAAGGCCTTCGACTGCGTTTGCATTAGCAGTTCAGCCTCAGTTGTAAGCCTGGATGTAAGGCAGCTGGAAGATTAAAACCGTGTTGTTGGAGAGTCCGCTGAGATGTCCTCATGTCTGTTGTTGTTGTTGGTTGTTTTCTGGTTTTATTTCATAAGATCCTGTTTTTAAATTATTATTATTATTATTTTCATCTGCTTGCTTCTTTCTAAAGTTTGGCAGGAAAGAGAAAATGCTTTTTTGCTTTTCCCCACATTGTCTGTCCATTTTGTTTTCTGTGTTGTAAGTGAAAAAAGAAAAAAAGAAAAAAAAAAAAAGATCCCTAAACCAAAAAGAAAAGAAAAAAAGAAAAGAAAAGGAAAAAAGAAAGAAAACAAACAGGGTAGGCTTCTGTCATCTTGTTTTAAGAAAGAAAAAGAAAGTGGGTGGGTTTCTGACAATGGCCTTGAGGAGGTACATTGTAGAGGTGGCTCAAATGCTTGATTTGTTTCCTTGCTTTCTGTTTGCATTTTCCTTTCTGGCTGCAATGGACAGGCCTTCTGTCCCCCCACCCTCCATGTCCTGTACAGAATCTGTTTCCAGATCCCCCCACGGATGCCCTCTCCCCTTCCCGGGTGGCAGCTGGTAGGTGCGACAGTATGTTCGTTCGGCCTCTAAGGTATGCTGAAGTTACGAGTTGGATGGAAGAGCCACGTGAGAGAAAAGCTTTCCCATCTCTGTGAGAAAGAACGAAGCAACACAGAGTCCGGTGGAGATGTGAGTGCCGTGTTGGACTCAGCTCTACCTTGGCACTGGCATTAATTTGAGATTATATATATATATATAATTATATATACATATATGCATGTATCGGTATACATAGACATATATATATATATACCTGTGTGTGTGTGTGTGTGTATTTGTTTGCTATTTGTTTTAGCACACTGTCCCATTCTCAGGTCTGGATTTGGGGCAGTTGGTCCTGGGGACAGGTTGGACAGAAGGGGCCAGGGTGCAGAAGAAGCCAGAGATAAGAGTGAGGCCCAGGCCCCCCCATGCACAGAACATGGACCAGCCATAGCCGTGGCTGATGTCGTCGGGAAGTCCGTACAGGTAGCGGGGGTAACGGGAGAGCTCAAAGTTGATTCCAGCCACACACGTGCACAGTGAAATGATGCAGAAGGTTCCTGGAGGAGAGCGGGAAGGGGAGAAGGAGGGAGGAAAAAAACAGAGAGAGGTTAGAAGAGCGACAGACATACCGCTTTCCAAGCTGCCGAGGGTTGGGGCAGTCAGTAGGGAAATACCTAAGGGAAGGCATTGGTACAGCAAGGGGCTTAGTCTAGCCATGGGGAATGAACCGAGTGCCACCAGTGCCTCAAATATTGATCTGATGCTGTATAAAGAAGCTTTAACTGTAACGTTTTTGTCATTATGGGCACTCCCTCGGGAACCAGAATGTTTCACAAAACCATTGATTTTACTGGAATTTTGCTTTACACAAACATGGAGTGAATTGTCAACTTTCAATTTTTTTTTTTTTGAGGAAAAAGGATCAAATTTTTGTTTAAATTCAGTTTTTCAGCGATGGATTTTATAAAAGAAAATATTAGAAAATACTTGACATTCTGGCTTTGTTGAAACATACACTTGAAATGCCTTGGAGAGATTTTTTTCAGACTTTTTTACATCAAGATCTAAAATGTTGCACTCTACTTGCCCTTTTAAAATGCCACTCTGGAAACCATGAATACCTCACCAAATTTGGATTCTACCCTCTGCCTGACTCCAGTCCCAGTCTAGATGCCCTCTGCAGTACTGGGGAAATCTTCAAAGCATCCTGTTCTTGTTTTCCATCTCCACAGCAATATTTCATTTCTTCCTGTGAGCACTGCCAGGACAGGCTTCATAACTCTGTCAAGTCGTAAGAGCTTTGGAAAGCCACACGCATCAGATGAGGCTGAACCTTAGCCCATCCAGATGAGTCTAATTTTGATCTTTGGCCTCCAGCTTCAACACGGTTAAACTCTGAGCTCCTGAAATGTCATGGCTGCCACCTACACACCAAATAATGGATAGCTAAAGACTCTGTGTGCCCATCTCAAGAGATAACAACCACAGTAAACACAAAGTTGATAGCTTATTTTTTCGTCTCTAATTCCTGCCCACGTAGGCCTCCCTGAACTGATGGAAGGCCCTCGGCACAAATGGCGGCCTGAGGACTGGTGGTAGGTAACATGCATGCTGTTCGTGCATGAATAATAGCATGCTGTGTGTGTTACCTGTAAAGCATGTCCTGTGCCAGACCTCTGTTTGCCAGCAGCTGCTGGTGAGGACTGTCCTAATCTTCTTGGTCCTTCCCTAAGACAGTGAAATCCCCAAAGGAATTCACATCCTACCTGTGAAAAGAGCAACAAGCTCTTTTCTTCTGGTACCTTCGCCTCCTTTACCCCTTCCTGCCCCTGCTCCTGCTGCTCTCCTGCAACTCTTCTCCTTTTGTTTCTCTGCTGCTTTGCTCTTTTTAGTTGCTGTTACATTGAATAAATTGATTTTATACTCCCCATTGAAGACACAGGTAGATTATGTGGTGAATTCTCCTGGAATTAGGCATAGAACCTGGGGACATTTGTACAAACACACATGCCACCAAAAATGTTTGGACTTCCTACCATATCCATCTCTTTAGGAGGCACATCCTACAGGTCCAGGATCTCCGTGCAAATCTCTGTCATGGACAAGCTGTGAGTCCTCTGCCACATCACTCACTGTTCCCTCTCCTGACCACTGCCTCCCTTGTCTATTTGGACTGTCATTTCTCCTCCGATGTGTTTACTGATTGCCACTTGCAGACACGCTCTGTGGCAAAGGACAGGGGGTAGGGGAGCCCTGGGTGCCTCCCCCCATGCTATATGTGGCTGCCAGATGGCCCAGCGAGCACTGCTCATAAACATTCACATTACAATAATGCCACGGGGTACCAGTCTGGACCAGACAGCTGTTGTGGTAGATTCTGTGCCTGTATAAATAAAGACTGCCTTAGTATCGCACCTCGGCACCCAATTAGCTCGCGATCGGTGCTGTGGACTTTGCTAGAGCCTTGTGAGACCCCAGGCTCTGCAGCTGTCTTCAGAGATGTCCTGCACTGCTTCGAAGCGCAGAGCAGGACGGATGGGAGCCTCAGTCCCAGAATCCTGTACTCAAATATCACATTGTTTGATCAGAAACCACAAGCCCCTTTCTGTGTTTTACCATGTCACTGAGGTTATCCAGCAATGTGAAGCTGTCTGGCAAGAACACGGCTGTCCTTGTGTGACATGTCAACATGGCTAGTACGTTGTCAGACTGGGAAAAAAATGATCCCTCAGAGCCACTGTGCTCCAAACCAAGCTCCATGGCTTGTTTCAAAGGGTTAGAAAATGACATGAAAGGCCTTTCTTTTCTAACAGGAACATGATAATTTCAGTTCTCTTGAAATACATGATTGTTAGGAGAGGTGGGTGGGAAAATCTGTGCGGCCAGATGAAACTGCATTTGGTAAGTACAAAAGGGAAGAAAATAACTTCAGATTTCAAATACTCCCCATGCTTTCACGCTTTGTCTTGGGTATTTTGACTACAAGCTCTTCAATGCAAGGAGTGTTGTTTACCCGTTGTATTTGTACAATGCCCCAATATACTGGCACTCCACCTTGCTGGGGATATTCTGCCCCATAGCGAACAAACAACAAAGAAGAATGAGTAACAACCACAGAGAACACAGCATATCACGCACATGAGACTTCTTTTAAAAACGCTGCTCTTGTCCTGCCCCTTCAGTGGAGGACATGCTAATCCCATGACGATAAGTAACGACTGCCATGCACAGTGTCAGAGGATACGTTGCATGGTTCTCCGCCGTTCACACCCCGTGCTTCTGCAGGATGTCTTGTACAGCACTATGGGCACAGGTTTATCAGCATCCCTATAGTGCTATTCATTACAGACACAAAAAATGCCAATTAATACCACTGGAGGAATCATTGTGGCCATTATACGAATCCTATGTGTTGTTTGTATTCAGCCAAGCAAGGAAGGTCTAGCACTTCTAGTTAATCTGGCCTCTCACCAGGAGGGCTACTGATGAAAACTGACTACTGTTACTGCTTTATGACTGCTCAGTAGCTTTTCCTCATGAACTGGCAATCATAACATAAAAGATTTTCCATCCAAATTTTACAGTCGTTGGCTATCATAGCAAAAGAGGCAGGGGTGGAAGCGACAAAGAAAAAGAGCTTGCCTTTGGAAATACAGCTCTGCTAGACAGGGTACAACATTGCCATGGTTTTGGTTGGGATGGAGTTAATTTTCTTCACAGAGGCTCATATGTTGTGGTGTTTTGGATTTTGATGGAGATAGGGGTGATAACACACCGATGTTTCAGTTGTTGCAGTTCTCACACTGAGCCAAGGACTTGTCAGCCTCTCGTGCTGTCCCACCAGCGAGGAGGCTGGGGGTGCACCAGGAGCTCTGAGGGGACAGAGCCCGGACAGCTGGCCCCGGCTGGACAGAGGGATGTCCCACGCCATGTGGCATCAAGCTCAGCAACAAAGCTGGGGTAAAGAAGGAGGAAGGGGGTGGGGAAGGATTCAGGGCGACGGTGTTTGGCTTCCCAAGAAACGGTTCCGCGTGCTGAGGCCTGCTTTCCTGAGCTCCTGCCTGCCGACGGGAAGCAGTGACTGAACTCCTTGGCTTGCTTTGGTTGTGCATGCAGCTTTTGCTTTACCTAGTAAACTGTCCTTATCTCAGCCCATGAGTTCTTGCACTTTCACCTTTCCAACTCTCTCCCCCATCCCACCTGGGGAGAGCGAGCAGCTGCACAGAGCTCAGCTGCCTGCTGGGGTATGCCACCACAGCCCTTTCAGGTGCCTAGCGTGGGGCCCGAAGGGTTCAAGATGATGACAGATTTGACTGGAGTGTGAAGTGTGCTGGGCCAAATTTATAGATGTTTAGCTGCCTATTGGCAGGCTCCTGTGCTTGTCACAGGGCTTGCTTGTCTTACTGTATGTTAGAGTCCAGTGCCTGTTAGTGGCTGCTTTTGCAGTTTGCTGTACCCCTTATCATCGTGCTTTGCTGTGCCCGGGAACATTCTGGTAACAGCTGTGGCCATCTGCCTGGGCTGGCCAACAGCCAGGGCATCGCTGCTGCTCCTGTGCTGTGCACTGGACGGGCTGGAACTTCAGTCTGAACTCACATCAAGGGGCCTGTGACCTGTGGATGAGCCCATGTGTGCGCAGAGACACCCTGAAGCTTCTCTGGCCACAAGTAAGTCCACTCCAGAGCAAAGTAGCCTTGAAGCATCCGTGACATGGGAAGTCCGTGCTGTAGCAGGTACACCTTGCGGTGTCCATGTCTGTGGAGAAGGCCACAGCAGAACACCTCGGAGTGGCTGTGGCTGAGACCATGACACAGCAGGTGTCTGAAGGGACCTCTGAAGGGTCTGTGACCAGTGGAAAAGGCTGCGCAGAGCAGGTACACCTCAAAGCAACTGTGTCTGTGGGTAAGGCCGTGCTGCAGCAGGCATACCTCTGAAGGTGCTGTGGCACGTTAATAAGTCCTCACCAGAGCAGGCAGCCTTCAGAAGGGACCGTGGCTCATAGATAGGGCCATGCCGGAGCAGGTACACCTCTGAGGGGCTGTGGCCAATGGGCAAGCCCCGGCGGGAACAAGAGCAAGAGTAGGAGTTCACTGAAATGTTAAATGCTATGGCCTGGTCAGAAGGACAAGGGTGGTGATTGTAATAGAGATGTCTTTAAACTGTTGTAACTTGTGATTTGAGGTGCATTTTGTAGCAAGTCCTATAGAAGGATCCACTTGAACCGATGGAGGATGACCCTCAGAAAAGCAGTGCAAATGCAGCAGTGACCCAAACTGAGCTGCCTTTGGCATCCAGCAGCTCCACGTAACACACCACCTCTCCTGTCCTGAGTGACTGCCATAACGGGTAGAAGCTAAGTAAGACTAAAAGAACTCAAGGGGACAATTTATAGGCATTTTGGGGACATTTCATAGGGGTGGTTCATAGACAAAGTGTGTGTGGGGGGATGGGGACTGAATGGCTGTGCAGCGCTTATTTGCCCGCAGGGTTAAACCAGACAGACACCGAGCTCAGACAGGAGGAGGGAGGCTGTCACTCCTGCCCAGGACACTGCCTGCACTTATGGGCATGGCACCAGGAGTGCAACAAGTCATCAACATACCTGATCCTGAGGTTCTTCCTCCCTCAGAAAATAAACTGAACCCTTATTAGCTTTCCTGGTAGGCTCTTGCAGTGAGATACACACAACAGGTACTAATGGGCTGTATCCCCAGGCAGCAGCAGCAATACCAACTTTTGTTTCTTTGTCAAAAACACTTCTTAACTTCAGTCGATGGGATGTGAAGGCTGGTGGGCAAAGGCTCAGTGCCTGGGCCGTGGCACTGGAACACACAATGTGAATGACAGGTAGAAGGAAATAAGAGCTCACTGAGGAAGCGCCAGTGCATGAGCTGGACAGGGGAGATAAAGACCATCGCCTTCAGCAGCTGGGGAGAGCAGAAGACACTAAGTTCTTTGTGCTGGGATTTATGCCTTATCATCCTACATGAACACTAATGAACGAGACAAGGCAACAGCGGCATTTCTGACAAAGGAAATTCACATGTCACTGCAAAACTCTACAGACAGGTGAGGGATGAAATTCCATGCAAGGCCACGTCTGCACTGCAGAGACTGCTGTTTGACATGTAGTCACACCTCCATCTCCACTCCTCGTCAGACAGCTACCTTCCTCTCTGTCTGGTTTTGACGATGCTTGTCCTGCTAACAGAGCACCTGAGCTATTAAATACCTCGTGGTTACCCGACCCACCCATTTCGGAGCTGTTTGGTGCAGAGGCAGGGCTCTGGCCCCCTGCCAGCTGGATGGGGCCTGGAGGGCAGAGCCAGCCCCTGCCCTGCAGCCAGGGCTGGTGGACACACGGGGCTCACGGGGCACCGCTCCTGCATCCTTGCTGCGGGGCCAAATGTGGTCTGGAGAGAGATGGCTGGGAAAAGTAACATCACTGTTGGTCAGAACCTAATTCAGTGTGGGTTATGAGTCACAGCCCTTTGCTGTCGCTGGCTTTAAGCATCATTTTAGCAAAGAGAGCTGTGGGCCACTGCAAGGAGCTTTATTTTTATTCGGTAATCATCCCTTTTCTTTCTAATCAGCCTGGCTGGGCGAGGGGCTGCAATGCTTCAGTTTGCAGTTTTCAAACCTCACCTCCAGGGGAGAACAGAACCGCTTGTAAATGAATTGTTTATGCTGAGCTGATTTCAATATAAGCAGACTCAAAGCACCCATACCAAATATGTTTGAATTTTGCCTCACGCTAGTGCCCTCTGAACCATCCCCGAAGCCGTGTCCTCCTCCCACAGCCCTGGGCTCTGCTTCCAGACTGGGGGAGCTTGAGGGACTTCCCAGGGTGTGTGCTGCTGTGTGAGACAAGAACTGCTGCCTCGCTCAGGTAAACTGCAAATGAAGGTGAGCCTAAGTGCGGCTGGTTAACTGAGTGCATTACAGGGGTGTATTATATGGCGTAGTATTAGCACATGTTAGTAGGTGTCACCTACCAGTAGGCGTCATCAGTAGGTGTCTGTAGTGCCCACCCATTCGGCCCTGCTACACGGTAGCTACCCTACCCACGGTAGCACCCCTATTCTTTCGACAACCATTGGAGGCAATTTCAGGTCACTGCTTCTCTTGGTTTGGGAAGGACTAGGTCATGTGTATGGTCCTTCACTGGGTCATATCTGGAGGGTCTTAAATCACCAGAATGCAATTTATAGGAGTCTGCCTCACTACTCCTTCAGGGAAAGGACAGAAGGAGGGAAGGGAAGGGAAGGGAAGGGAAGGGAAGGGAAGGGAAGGGAAGGGAAGGGAAGGGAATTTTCTGTTTGGTGGATCTCCCCCCCCCTTAAAGTGACATCATCTGTGTGAAGTCAAGGGAGATCCCAAAAGCCAGTAATTAAAATGTTCCCGGCACCACGCCCCCCTCTGAGATCCCTGGCTCTGCACAAGTCATTTTTCTTACTATTTAGAAAACATTTCGTCCATGTCTGACTGGGAGACACACATTCCCTCCCTTCCCCCAGCAACAGGCAGAAATGACTCACGAGCTCACAGTGCTGTCAGATGTATAAAATAAACAAACCAAAAAATGGATTCTTTCCCCCTTCTGTTTTTTGCAGAGACAGAGATGTCAAGTATTACTTATAAACACTAGTAGATAAAAAGAAAAACACAAAGGTAAGGATTTTAAGATATCCTCTGAAACCGAGCAGCTCTCAAATACATGCGACTCTCCTCCTTTTCAAGTATTTCTAGTGGCTGTCATTGATGGCAATTCCAGGCTAATAATGTCTTTGGAAGAAGTGCTGTTTATTTAATTATCATAACTTTTTCATTATAGGGTTATAGGAAAAAAAAATGGTAAGTGAAACAAGACTGTCTTTAGTTTCTCTCTGCCCTGCTAGCTTTTATTGTTTTCAAGGTACATCAAACAAACAAATAAAATGGGGTCTGATCCTAAAGTGGATTGTGTACCATTACCTATTGAAATTATATCACAATCAAATGAAATTATTAAAGAATAAACCAAATTCCCTCCCAACACAGTGATGACAAAAGCCTTTTGGAGGGAGCAGCTTTGCAGTGAACTCCTTCTGTGCATGGATTAAACGCCTCAGCAGCACACAGCTCTTGAGAACACTTTATTGCTCTGTGCATACATGCACAGAATATAAATTATTGCTTAATTATGTACCACTCCAGCAGAAGCAGCTTGCGGCATCACCGATAGGTTGCAGAATAGCAAGGGGTTTACTGGAAAATTGCCCTTATAAAAAAGCCGAGCTGGAAGCCAAAGTCGGAGTGGGTGATGGAGGTTCAGTGCCGTGTCCGTACCAGACCATAAACCCACCAGGGCTGGAACCTCACACGCTTTTATTTTATACCGAGAACCAGAGCAAACTGCAGGGGCTGTGGCGGTGCTGTGATATTGTGTTATAGACCCTGTCAGAGTGCTGTCTGCATTTGGCCATTGGCCTCCTGCCTCCAAGTGTACCTGTGGCACCCGTGCCACATGAGAGCCGTTCGCCTGCTGCGGGTCACTTCAGCAGCAGCACCTGTCTGTTGAATTGCTGCTGCACCAGCTGAAACACGCTATGGGATTGGAGGGCTATGTGTACTCCATCGTGACTGCAAGTACTTACAGGTGTGCTCCTTAGGTTCAGGTAAGTCAGTATGGGATATGGAAAACCACTGCAGCAGTTGAGGGCTGAGCCTTAGTTTACTATGCTGGTACAGCTGGCAGCCTGCACCGCACGTTTACACGTGACTCACAGACTGGCACAGGGTGACCTTTCTGCTAGTGCACCCCACAGCGCATGGCCCGGCACCAGGAGGGGATACCCAGGCTGTGAACTGCTACAGCCGGCGATAAGCGGCTGAGAGCACGCACCCTCTGCAGCTCTGAGTTGGTACATAAGGCAAAAGCAACGTTACTTAGCTAAAAGGCATGTTTTGATAAAGTGGGCTCGCGAGAAAGAGGGGAGTTGATCAAAGCCTGAGCTGAATAACTCTCTGATTACTTTAGCCATGACCCAGAAAAGTAACCTAGAAATAATAAAGCGACTTGACTACAGCCAGTAAGCAAATGTAATGGCTCAGGAACTTGCAGCCACAACAGAGGAGGCAGCAAAACCTGTGCCAGGTGTAGCTGTGGGATGTTATTCAGTATCTTACTGGGAGCAGAAGGGAAAGAATGTCAAAATAAAGAAACATCCTAACCAAAGGTTAGTGAAATTACCACAACACTTGGCTGGCAAGCACCATGCTTAGCGACAGGCAGAGGCTGCCGGCAGGCTTCTTGCCCCCCCGCAGCATGGACCTCCCAGGACTGCCTGGTCAGAGCTGCTTCGTTATGCTCTGAGGCTACGGTCTGAGCCAATTCGTGTGACTCCATCACATTTCCAACTTGTCAGATGACGAGACGTGTAAGTTTAGTATCAAACTTCAGGCACACGCTTCTGAGCCTCAGCACTTTGCCAGAGCTGACAAGAAACCTGTAAGGCCAGGGCTGGGCTTGCCTCGTCACAGGGCATCTCCCAAAGCACAGGGAATCCACACAGCACTTCAAGTTTGGCCTTTTAGCAAGGAGGCCGTCCTGCCCCTCTCCAGGTAGGGTCCTTTTATTCCAGTCAGAAAACTGAACCTCTCACAGAAGGCTTGCTTAGCAGAACCTTTCGTCTGTAGGAAATTTTAAATTGCTGAGGAGTCTTCAGACTGATGTTCTTCACAGCTGAGTGATACAGCTAGTGAGATGTAATAGCCAGAAATCAAAATAAGATGCAGTTGTTTTGATAATAAAGAGCACAGGGTGCAGGCTCCCCTGTGATATTTATGTGAGTGCCTGGAAGCAGTAAAACCACTTCCCTGATCCCCTGATCCCCTCTGTGCTGCCTTGAAGGATCCCAGGGCATGGAGGATGCTGAAATCTCCTTTCCTGTTGCAGAGGAAAAACCTGTACAGCCTCTGCAGCACACATGCCTACACAGGCACGACTGCTTTCCGTAACCCCTGAAAGAGCCAGCTCAGGGCACGCTGGGTGGAAGTGAGGAGGGCTCCACGCACGCACTTTCTGCCTGGTCTGGCTGCTTTTTCTGTGAAATTTCCAGCAGCCTGTTGAGCTCCTCTGTCCAGGCAGATTAGACCAAGTGAGCGTAGCAGAGATTTGTCCAAGGGGAATGTTGTTTTTTTAAGTAGACAAACCAAGGAGCCACAATGAATTGAAGTGTTGCTTCGGTTTCTGCATTTAACAAGACGACCTGCTACACATACAAATTCACTCCCCTCTCTTTCTGTAAGGAATTCTTCCCGTCTAGCAAACCATGCCAGTATTATTGTATCTTCTGTTGCCTATGCACTCTTCTTTCCTCTTTGATGCCAGGCATGCAGAAGAACTCAGTAAATATATATATTTTTTAAAAAGCCAACCCAATAATAAATGCCAGTTTTGTTTTCATTGTCTTCCTTTGGCCTTGAAGCATCTTGCCATTGGAATTCAGAAGCCAGCAACAGATCAAAGACCTGGTGATGTTATTAAGGGACAAGGAACAACCACGGAATTTTAAAATAACACACAACTTGTTTTCCAGGACTGTGGGTGGGGAAGACTTTTGTATTCCTATCGGATCTGCCTCCCCTACTTTGTTTCTACTGTAATTCACCTTCTGTCAGCTCCCCCAAAGCCCTACTGACATCCCTGAGAAGTAAAGTAGATTGCGTGCCCTTCACAGACTACCTTGGGTTTTTTGTTCTCATAACTCTTGAAGGTACTGACTCTTCTATCAGTATCTCCTGTCCTGGTGAGTGAGAAATTACAAGTCAGTAGAGCTGACTTTTAAAACAACAAACACAGGTGTGTGATTTGTGTATTTTTTTTTTTTCTGAAAAGCCAGAGTGAGCTGACTCTTCCATTCACTGTACACCAAGTTCAGGGAGGCAGGCTGATCTGTGGCAAGACTGAAAAACAGTAAGTTTATAGGTGCACCAACACTACTTGCCCTGCCTTCTGATCCAGACTATCAGATCTCTGCACCTCCAACGCCTTTCCTCTCCTTCTCCTAAATGCTAATGTACTTCTGTGATCAGGTACAAAGATGTTGGAATTGCTTGTGTGGCTTTTCCCTCAAAGGGTGCAAGTGAACATCTAGGAGCATCAAAAATGAGCCACAGGAAAAAATCCAACATATTTGAAGGCTGACTTTAAAGTCAGCTCCTTATGTTTCCATGGAGATCAAATGCTATGGAGTTGACAATGAATTCTCTGCTTGTGCCATTCTTTTCAGGAAAAAAAAAAAAGCAAAACAACAACAAAACAAAACACAACACCTTTAAGTGCCTGGACCCTGCAGTACAGCCGTGTTATTGATTTGAAAAAAATAAAAATAAAAATAAAAAAAATCTATCTCCCACTCCACCTCTATTCTCTTATGGAGGTGTTAAGTCTTAGCTCCCTGTTTTTCAGGGCTAGGTCGGTCACTATTTACCTAAAGAATCAGCTCAATTCCTCAGGTACTGAAAAAAATCCCCAGGCACTGAAAAAAAAAATAGCAGCTAATGAAAATAGTATGCTTCTGTGAGAAGAAGGACATAGCTATGCTGTTCAGCGTATGCTGTAGGAGATGCAAAGATGTGTGTGATTCCCCTTGAGGAATATTACGAGATGAAATTACAACAGAGCATTTCAGCGGAAGGTACTCAACGGCATACAGAGGAGCCCATACAGTGAAAGGAGACCATCTCTCACGTTTCCAGAGAGCCCCCTATTTCATTTTCAAAATGGGTGTCGGCATTAATAAATAAAAGCAAAATGTGCTCTCAGAGCACCAGTAAGCATAGAGAAGTACTAGAAGTAAAGATTTAACACAGTGCCCTAGCTCTGCTCTTTATGTATAATATACTGGGGGCCTTGTCCCACCTTGTCTGGCAGTCAGCTGAGCAACTGTTTCCGAGCTAGGAAGCACTGAACAGGCTGTCTTGACACCATGTTGAAACCCCAAAAGATGGCAATGGGGGCATATGTTTACATGGATGATTTCCTAAGCGTTCATTTTTGGAGTCAAAGCAGGAAATTGGATAACATTCAAAACAGAAGTGAGACTAATTTCTAAAAGATGCTTACTAATGGTTAGTAAGGACAAAGAGGCACCTTCAGTCTTACCTGTGTGCGCAGACTGAACATGTATCCATATATATCTGAATACATGTGGACATCTACCCATGAATGTCCAGGTTTTACAAGAAATACACAAGAAAAAGAGAGCAAATCCTTAGGTCCAATAAACATAGAGTAAAATGAAAACAAAGACTATGACTTGCAGGCAACCCTGTCCATGAGCTGTGGAGAAGAGACCTGCTTGAAAAGAGACTCATAGAATGATAGAACATCCCAGGTTGGAAGGGACCCATAAGGATCATCGAATCCAACGCCTGGCACCACACAGGTCTACCCAAAAATTCAGACCACGTGACTAAGTGCACAGTCCAAATGCTTCTTAAAGCGTTAAACAGAGAGACTGGCAACTCCTGAAAGTGAGGAGAAAAGGGCATTTTAAAGAACAGGCTGACTCTTATTATCTTCCTATGCATGTGCTCCATGTTGTTACACTGCTGCCTGAGGGGCACTGAGGCACCAAGCCTGCACGGCTGCTCCAGGCTCTGGGTCTCATCGCAGGTCCACAGAGACCTTCATCAGCTCCTTTGTGTCCTCCCCAGCACCCTGGTAATGCGTTTGACCCTTTTCAACAACCAAGAGCCTTAGAGGGGTTTAAACATTTAAAACCTATTAACGCCGTACATTAACTCAAGTTCATTCCAAGTCAAGGCCTTAAATCATGTTAAACAGAATGCAATATTTAACCGAAAGCACAAGCAGGAGTAGAAGTGTGCGTGTGTGCTGTGGGAGGTAAGGGAAAGGGGGTGCTGACCACGTCTCCCCGAGGCTTGTTTCAGATTCACAACCCACCTATGACATCTGATACAAATCAGCCTTTGTCTCCATCTGGAGGTCAATCCACCCAGGTAGGTTCCTACACTGGTCCGAGAGGAGTTTTGCTGAAATAAGTTCCTCTGCAGCCATCGTTAATTTAGTGTCTCCCACAGGATTAAAATGCGATTGGCATCTCATTTCTTGCAGTGATCCAGCTTCTTTTGAATTATAAATACTTTCTGAACTGGCAAAAGGTATTAGGTCTCTGCGAAGACTCTATTTGTGCCAAGCTGCACTGCTCGGATCGCAGCCTCTTACTGCACGGCCCTGTTTTAGCAGAGATCACATGCTGCTGCTTAAGCTCTGTCTGCATACAGCTGTGCCTACACGTGTGCACTTGCATTTGCCTTTCCATACGGAAAAAAAAAAAGATTTTATGTAAATTTGAAAAGGCTGATCCTTTGGGGGAAGAAGCACAATAAACTGGATTTTCAGGGAATGAGGCAGTGGGAAAGAAAAGAATAAAATATCACACAAAATGTCTTCAGTCTTCAGTGTCATGGATTGATCGTGTCACCACAAGTGCACATCCAGAAGAATGTCGAGACACCTTGATCATTAGTGAGAAACAGACATCCGAGGCTCCCTGTTAGTCCCACTGCATTTCCAGATGGAGTCCAAGGAATGCCTTCTGATTGCTTGTTTTGTTTATCTTTCTCTTTGCCTCCTCTTGGCAGCTGCTATGAAGGTACTTCATAACTGCCGAGGAGACGTCAGTCACGGAGCTTTGCCTCACACTTGCTGTATTAAATCGTTACATTTTTGTTTCTTAAATTATTCAGCAGCGGAATGATTATTTTCAGATGGCAGGACCACAGTTGTGCAGAATGAATACTCGTATTTTCTACCGCTCTGTGCTATTTTCAAAGTACAGTGAGTTAAATTTGGGCCGCGAATGACTCAACAGCTGGTAACGATCCATGGCTGCAAATACACAGATGCCTCAGTTGTCAGCTACCAACATAAGCGGAGCGCAGGCAGAGGAAGCACAGCACCCGGGCTTGGGGATTTGAAAGACGAGGCTCTGCACGGAGGCAGGGAGTGAAAGAGGATACAGATGCACGCGGCACATCTGTACCAACAACTGTGCTGTGCTGGCTCCCCAGCCCCGTTTTGAAGCCCCCCTTTCTGAGGGGGTTTGCATCCCTCAGCATCCAGCCACCCAGCACCGCAGCCCCAACTGTGCCTGTGCCCTGCTAGTGCCTGGTGAAGCGTGGCCTGGCTTGGGCAAGAGCAAGCGACCCGCTGGAGGAGGGCAGTCCAGGCTAGCAAAGCAGTCTGCTGGCAGGACTTACCCCTGGAGTGAGGGAAGGAATACTTTGGAGACATTTCTGAGAAGGGATGAGGATGAGAAGGATTTGTAAAAGGTTGTTTCTCCCCGGATTAGAATATAAAGGCAGGCTGGGAAGAATGTGCTCATACATTCGTAAGCGGGTTGTTCATTTCTTTAATAAACATCCTTTCCTGCGTGTCTGAAATAAGCATTAAACTGTGCCAGCACACCTGCATAACTTTATTTTTTCTTCTCTCTCGCACATCTTTCCTGCCTGCTTATCTCCACCACAGCAGCCAGCATTGGAAAGAATAGGAGGTCACCTCTGCTGCGGCAAAAGGCTGGAAGCTTTTGTAACCCTGACCTAAGCCCTGCGAGGACGGACAGGCTGCAAAGAGCAATCTCTCAGCAGCAGTCTTGGGTGGGTGGAAGAAACCCAGAAGAGCAGCAGAAAGGGAGCTGGCAAAGGACTCTCAAATCCCCCAGACTGGCAGATCTCCACTGGAGGGGTGGAGGAGGAGAGGACACAAAATCTTCCCAGTGTTCCTGGCAGCAAGTGCTCGGACAGGAAGTCAGAGAGGAAAAACTGCTTTAAATGGCCTTTTAGTGCCAGTGAGAAAGGGGACTGCAGCCTCCCAGACAATGCCCCAAGCCCAACATTTCACTCAAAAATGTCACCAGGCAGAGGCAAGGAATGAGATGCTGTGGGAGACTACGGATCGTTTTATCACAGATATGCACGGTGAAGCTAAATCACATGAATAAGGGCATTTAGCAGCTGGAATAACTTCCAAATAGACTAATTAAGAGTCTGAATTATTAATGGTAAAATTTATAATTGGCTCAAAGCAAGGTTACAGCAAGAAGCATACTTGACTTTGCAAAGAATAATGAATATTTGCAAGGGTAGTAAAACGATACGCTTCTCTAAGGGAACTGGTAGCAAATGGGGCAAAACCCCTAAAGAGATACTAAAGTGCATGGCACAAGACAAAACTGGCAGAGACAAGAGGAAAGATTAAAGAGAACAGGTAAAAGAGCAAACAAGCGCAGAGATGATTTATTGCATTTATTTGCAGTAAATTTGGAACACAATAAGACAATGCAGAAGTCTCTCCCTGAAGGGCTGCCTTGTTAGGCATGCAGTAAAATACCTAACGATTTCACTGAAATGTGCTCTCAGACTGACAAACTTACAAAGGCAGAATACATGAGTGTGCAGCTGAAGGACAGAGCTCTGATAAGGCTGATAAAACGTCACTCTTTGTGGGTCTTTTAATACATTTACAAAGGCAAGTGATGTAGCTCTTGCCAGGGATGTAATTTGGTCAGGGATAATTCTGTGCTGAAGCACGTACCGGAAAAAAAAAAAGAAAAAAAAAAAAAAGAAAAAGAAAAAGAAAAAGAAAAAAAAGATATTAGAAGCACCATTTTTTATTTCCAGCTGGGCTAAGGGACAGCATTTCAGGAGGGAAGTGCACCATGGTGGGCAGGGGAGGGTGCAGCCACTGCCGAGACACTGGAGCGTGCTCCCATAGGGCTGTCCTGCCACCCCACATTCCCCAAGGCAGGTATTGACAGGAGGGAAAGGGTTGTGGAGCGTTTGGGTACAGTCAGCCCTGCTCTCGTAACTAGGAATAAAGAAACCAACATGTTATTTCGAAACAGCTGGCTGAAATGAAATACGCACTGAACTGGGAAAAGAGCAGGCTGTCAGAGATTGCGTTCAAAGGCTGATTTGGTAAAGCAAGTACAACAACAGAAGGTGGGGTGAGGTTGAGCTTGTACGTTTGGGGAAGGACAGTCAACCTAGCAGAATCTGAGATACCAAAACAAGAAGATCCTATGCGTGAACGTACTGGAGAAGAGGTGGAAAAACCCCTAACTAGGTGGATAGATACCTTGAGTGCTTACCATCAGCTCTTAAATAGTGTTCTTAAAGTGTTCTTAAATAACTTGATGAAGTACTGAAAGGAGGGATGCACTGAAGATGCAGCCGTTTGCCTTGGTAGAGTTGCCAGCGTGCCAGTTCATAGCATCTCAACTCCTCAGGGCTGGAAGTAAAACTGAAATTTGGCCTTGACTTGGCAATAATGTTAGCTACTACAGAGGGAGCAAAGACACCAAACAAACGAGTTGACAGGTTTACCATGATAATAGAAGCAAGTAGGTCAAGGATTGGGCTACATTCAGAAGAACTTCTCAAAGTCCAGAAATGTGAGGACTACTTCCTGGGAAATGATGAGGAGGTCATGCCTGGACTTCAAAAAGCAAAGGCATGGTTTTTTTTTGGTGCACAGAACCAAAGCCTTGTTAATGCTTTGGTCAAAACACAACATATAAATGCCCCGCATGCATTTCAGGTAGGTGTTTAACTGAATCCTTTTTAGGCTATCACTAAGTACTTGCTGTGCATGAAAAAAACAAGTTTGCCACAGGACTCTGGCATTTGGAAGCAGTGTTACAAATGCCTCCAAGGTTACATAAATTGTTATAAAATTGCAAAATTACTGGAGGACATGCCCAGTACAAAGCTTTTTACTGGTGCACAGATTTTTAATAATTTGCATGTAGAGAAAAAGCAAGAAGCTGCAAGAGGATGTGCTTGGAGTAATGTATAATTTGAGTGTGACCCACTTCTGTAATAGAATTAAACAGTCTCAAGTAAGAGGCATAAAATGAACCAGCCCTAGAGAAACACAAGAGCACAGTATCACATGGAGATCGCCATAAGGGGAACTCTTCCACCTTGCGGGATAAAGTCATCCTGACAACTCAGAAATGAAACTACAACAGATAGTGCAACTCAGGGTACAGGAAGCTATGTAATCGTACCACTGTGCAAAATGAGGTCAGAAATACTAAGCATAACTTGCATTATCCATCTGGCTATGTGCAAGAGGAGGCACTAAAAAAAATTGTACTGTGGTCCCGCAAATGTTGTCACTCGAGATAAGAAAACCAAGCACAAATCCGACAATAAATACAGAACATTATGCAAAAGAACTTTGGAAGCCATAAGAGCTCTGTGATTGCTGTTGATACAGATACATTTGGACTAAACAGGAAAGATGAATTATTAATAACTTTAACTTGTTACAAAACATTAACAGTGTAAAACACACTAAATCACAGTTTACATGTGCTGGATTCCAGATGAACTAATACAAGATAAGGGCCTGCATTTCACAAATGACTTATTTCAGCCATTTGCATGAGAAATTAGATCAAGCATAGTAAAGCAAGTCCTTATTAGGCTCTGCCACATGGGCTAGCAAGAAGACTGTTCTGTAAATATAATAAAGAACCAGAGGTCCAAGGAAACCATGTCTGGTCTTGTTAGATTATCACAGCGCACTTCTCAGTGCTCCACTGAGACTTCCTGTTGTAGGACTTATGGGCAATAAGGGACCAAACCCACAGATACCTTAAGCTAGGAAATGTTTAACCCTGATATCATTACAGAAGAGCTGTTTGTCTGGAAATTAAAACAGAACAAATGCTATAAACAACAGAGACTAAACAAGCAGAAGTGCAAATGGAAGGGAAGGTTACACTGATGATAGCTACCACCTTAACCTGGCATTTGCAATGAGGTTGGACGTCATAAGCCTCCCAAAGCATTTTTCCCCCTATTGGACCAGAAAAAAGAAAAAAAAAAAAAAAGCTAAACAGAACTAAGAGGCACTCTGGCTTCATGCATTTTGAGGACTGATGGGATGATACCTTGACAGCATTTCTGTGATGACAGAAGTAACAGCGTTGTCTTCAAACACTGTCCATCAACAAAAAGGTTCAAGTTAGACTCGGCTGTAGAAGGAATGCCTACGCAACTTGTGACACACCAGGAAAACATTGATAGCGACTGGCTTTCAAATTAGATAGCTTTAATTGTGTATCTTGCTAACTGGCTGCTTCATTTTCTAGATGTTACTTCATGTACATTTGCTGTTAAGAGAAATCAGGAAAGGTGTAGCAGCTGCCACTGACTTGTGCAACAAAGACAATAACCTTTTGTAGCCCTGATCCACATGCCTCTGCTTGGAGCAGAAAACATGGTCGATCTCCTCCCAACACATCTTTATTAAAAATATCACACATCTTGACAGAATTTGGCAGATAAAATAATCTGGTGCCTCTCATTTCAATTAGTTTCAGCTCCCAAATGCTAGATCTTGTTATTATTTTGTCTACTCAGTCAAAGAGCATGCTACTATCAGATGGCTTCTCCTTGCATAGGTACTTCCACATTGTGTTCGAGTCAATTATAAACCTTCTGTTTAACATTTTCAAGCAATTGGCTTTTTGTGGCATGCTGTGTTTTTGTTGTTTTCCAGTCCTGCAGTCATTGTTGTAGCTCTTCTGCAATCCTCTCCCAACTTTTCCATGTCCTTCCTTATTGAGGACATCAGGTTAGGATGTCCACAAACAGTTTTGCTTTGCCCAGAGATAATCCCACTTTATGCTCTTATTGCATACTCCCATCAAAACGTCTAAGGGGTGAACTGGCACATTTAGCAGCCGTGTGGCACTGAGAGCTCCTATGCAGCTGGGTGATCCCAGCAACTGGGATCCCAGAGACCTTCTCAGGGTCTCTGCTTTCCGGGAGGCAGCCTCTCATTCTGCCAAGCTGACTGACACATTTTGTTCCCAGCTGCATGACCCTGAATCTATCCCCACTGAAATGTCTATGGTTTGACCATCCCAAAAGATGGCTTTGTAAAGTTATGAGTGACCCATCTCACTTGGTTACACCAAGTCTTGCTTCACCTGGGAACTTCAATCAGCCATCGTTCAACATAAAGTTCTTCACTAGAACATCCCCCATATATATTGGTAATTTCCAATTAATAAATAAGGCTTAGCTAGTTTCTAATAAGTGTATTTATTTAGCACTTCTTTAGCATACTTGTAATGTTTTAATCTGAATGTCATGCTGTAGTGAGTTAAATACCACACAGATATCCGAGCATATTATAGCAACACATACAAATTAAGCCTTTAATTACTTAAGAAATACTGATCTAATTTGGCAGACCCATTGCCCATGGAGTATCGAACACCCACAACAAACCATTTGCAGCCACCGCAGACAGACCAGTGTGTGCCTGCAAAAGGTACTAGCAGACTTCAGATATGTTTGTGGGCACTGAGACAGCCAGCGTCTCTCTCACCAGCACCAACAGCACTGGAACATAAACACCCGCTATCGGAGCACTTTGCTCCTCTTAGCTCCTCTGCTGGGTCTACACGTGCTTCCCTGCATCTCGCGCTCGTAGCTGTGCCACAGCATAGTACGGGTGAACGAGTGACCAAACGCACTGAGCGATGATCTGCTGGGAGGGTAAGGACCCAGCCAAACAAAATCCACCAGCAGAGAAGCGATCAGAGGGCAGAAGCAATGCTATTCAATTTGAGACACTCAGCCAGCGCTGTGTTTGGGACTTAACTCTTACATCCCTCCTTTAAATAACTGCGTGCCACGAAGCCTGCTGGTGACAGACAGCGGGATGGCATCTGTGGTAAGGAAGGCTGGAGCACTGCACAGGAAATACTGGATGACCTCGAGGGCTCATGTAGTCAAGATGGGAAGAAGCTCAAAAGCATGGAGTGCCAGGGCATGTGTCTAGGGACTAATAAACGGAATCTCTGCTGTAAATTGGGAGCTGATCAGTAGGAAATTACAAAGGAGAAGAAAGGCCTGGATGTATTACCCAACTGAAGGATGCCTGTGGGTCTCTGGTGTGACACGGCATGAAAAGGGGAAATACAATCATAAAATACTTCAGGCAAGGGATTTCCAGCATAGCAAGGGAACCTTCATGCCCCTGTACATCAGCCAGACTTGTTTGGGAGTGACCCTTCTCATCTACATCTGAGAGGCAAGTACATCCAAGAACAGGTGGCAGAAAGGGCTGCTGGATTGATAACTGGTCTCACAGAGGGAAGACTACAGGAGCAGGAAATTTGTATTTAGGGTAGGAAAAGGAAAGCTGAGAGGATGCCACTGCCCTTCACAGATGTATCAGAGAACTTAAACCAAAGGTTGTATTTGACTCAAGGACCACTGACTGGGAATAAATACAGGTTAAAACTCTGAGCACGGTTTCCAGCTATCAAAGCAAAGTCTCACAGTGAAATAGGACAGTAGTGGGAATAACATTTGCCTCATCTTCAGATTTTTCTTACTAAGTGAATTAAGCTGATAGCATGTAACAGAGAGGAGATTCTGTGACAGTGTTACGTGTGTCAATAGGGAAGTGGTCTCAACAACTCAGGCCTTTTCCAGCCCTCTGATGTATGGATGCTGCTTTGTGCCAGAACTAACATGTAAATATTGCTCCTAGTCTTGACATACACCAGAAGGAGCTCAGCATGAAACCAAGTCCAGATCACCTAAAACAACTCTGAAAACATGTTTTCAGTGACAAAGAAAAGGAGGGACATGTGGAAAGAAGAAATGTGAAAACAGCAAGGAAAAGCACACATTTCTTCAGACGCCAATATCCTTACCTCCCATGAGGAAGAGAAGCCCCGCCACATACTGCATAAGGCCTCGATCCCAGCAGCACCCCAGCACCCCGATAATCCATCCAAACAGGATGATGGCCACGGCCATGCCCATGAAGCCAGCTGTCATCCTGCGCAGATCTGCAGTGGGGAAGACAGAAAAACAGCATGCTTGTGAACAGTGATAAATTGCCATCATCACAGCTTCCTAACAGTCCTGATCCAAAATGCTACCAAACTGCCAGGTCTTCGGTGTGTGTTGGCACAGGATGGCTTACGTAAGGATGGTGCAGAGGGAGGACAACCCTTAGATTAAGACGCTAGCTTGGGCTGGGGAGGGTGAGCAGGTGACCATTTCACCACACAATGAAGCTCAGTGCAGATGCACTTAAGGGACTTGTGACAACTTGCTCAGGAATTAAAAGTTGTAAAATCGCCTCAGAGCAATGCTAATAGTAGTCTCTGGCTGCTAGCACAGCCCGTGTTTAAATCCTGCCTTCACATGTCCACCCATTGCTACACTGCAACAGCTGTACCTGCTCAGACTGATGAGCAGGTCTCTGGACTTTACTCCAGCGCAGACACGACTGGGGATTCACCTTGGATCTGACTCCCTGGGAGATCTTGGACCAGTCACCAAGCCCCTCTGGGACACAGTTCCCCATGTGTAGGATGGGGCTTAGCTCCTTGCTGTCCAGCAGCATCGTCAGTGAAACCCAGGACCTTCAGGATGGTGAGGCACGCAGATACTCTGGTGGCAGAGACAAGAAACGCACTGCATGTGCATGGCTGGGGCATAGGGCACTTTGCTGCCCTCTCTTGTATCTAGACGGTGACCTTGTCAGCGGGCTTTTGGTAAGAACATTTCTGAGTGCTCCAGGGAGCACTGGGAGTTAGGAGGAGAGCACGAGCCTGAAGTGTTTTGTGCTCTGCGCGTGGGGACAGAGAACCACACACGGTCTGTGATTGACCTGTATTTATTTCAAAAATAAAGGGTAAAGATCCTCAAGTTCTAATGTAAAGAACCTATAAGTTAAGCCTTTGCTGAATCCCATATTTGCTTTCTGCAAAAATGATGGGACTACTGGGATCCCTACTCCTACACATGCTAGAAAAAATCTTCACTGCTGTTTTTGATGTGAAATCTGAGCAGGGAGACCACCTGGAAAAAAGAGCAAGGACTATGAGAGCTGACAAGCATCTTTACATGCTCGAATAATGGAACAGATGGAGACATCTTCACTAACATTTGACTGTTCCCTGTCCCTCCTCATGCACACATACAAAGTTTAAGCACTGATATGTCAAGAGTGTGTGTGCAGAGGAAATTCCAGCCAAGTCAGCTCTCCAAACATTTGTTTCCTTCTGGAAGCAAATTCTATTTGCATAGCAATTTCATTTTCTTTCAAGAAACAGAATGCTTGTGACAGAGGGAGGACAAATTGAAAGCAGGGAAACAGCCACCAGCCTCTACGGCAGCTTTTCTCCTTGGCTGGTCTTTGAGTGCTTCTCAGCTTCTGTTATTTTTGGTCCTTTTTCTACAGCGGTTCTGAAGGACCACCAACACCAGTGGTGCAGGTTCAGTGAAACTTGTGAACAACAACGAAGTGCCATAACCAGAGAGTTATAAAATTCCTAAACCAAAAACTCTAACAGCCTGCAAGGCCTATGGGCATGTTGGAACACAGTAACTTGATTCAGTGAAAGGCCGTTTCCTCAGGGCTGTGTTCACTGTAGCATTTCTTACCCAACATCAAGTTGCAGAACACAGCCCCCCCCTTGAGGCTATGGGTTCTTGTAGATTGTCACTGATTTTCATAAGGACTTTCTGACAACACAAAGATTATCAAGCCTTCAGCCCATCGGTGCCCTTTTAGCTAGCCATATGTCTTTATGTCATCTTTTTATCTTCAGGTTTGTGACTATCCCACCAAAATCAAACAAGAACTCCCCACAAGGTATTTTAATATGTTCAAGTAGGTCTGGCACAGAAAAAATAAAAATAAATAAAAGCATTTCCTACAGAAACTCCCACAGGCTGTGCTGGTCTCTGTTCCTTGGGAATTTCTCAGAGGGCATCCTAAAGCAAGCAGTAAGCGCTAGTAAGCATTTTTGATGGCAGAGTGTCTTTGTACTTTGTGGCCCATAAAGGCCTGGGCTCAATTTGAAAGACAGATGAAAACTTGAAATGTTTCCTGTTTCCTGTGTCATCCTCAGTAACAGCAAAACGCGTTTCAGCACCGCTGCACAGCTGTCTGTGTCAGCTCAGCACAGCCCATCCATTTTACCTGGTGACTGCTGACTCTGGGTAGCAGCACTTGCTCGTCCTAATGGAAACATACCCAAACCTGCTTTTAATGAGCTGAATTTAAATAGTTTTATGCAGCTGTGAGGTGTCAGTAACTCCTCAGGCCCATCCCAATAGCAAACTGATGGAGCCGGTTCTCACAGGTCCCAGAGGGGACCACAAGTACCCCCATACAAGTGTCCCATACACCAAATCAAGGAATGGTTTCCACCCCACTAAAATGCGTGTCAGTTTTGCCATTGAACAGAACAGTTCAAAGAGCAGGACCAAGATTTCTAGACCCGATTTTTGAGGTTTGCTTCACTAGACCTTTCTTCCTGATGGAGCCTGAAATTCTCTTTCTAACAACACAGCAAAATCCATCAGCATCAATTCTGGGCTCACACTCTCTTGAAAAAGATGAAAACCTAACCCCTGACTGACACTTAATACCACCCATAAAAACATTAACAATCACACTTCTTTAAGAAACCCTAGTTCTTGCAAACTTAGTGGGCTCAGTTTAATATTACCACTGCTCAAGCCAGCTGCAGTTCCTCACAAGCCCATCCACTAGGGGCTATTTGAAATAAGTAAAACATGATCTTTCTTTTCTGTTCAAAACCATCTTGGTTTTTGTCCTGTCATAAACTTCCTTCAAGGCAGCCCTTGCAAATGGCAGAGTCAGGAAAGGGATTGCAAAGTTGGTTTCACAAACAGCCTGTGCTTGTCCAGCAGCATCTTCCCAGGGCTGCTCGCCTGTCAGAGCCAGCACGATACTGATGGCTGGGCTGGGAATGGGTCTGTGCAAAGTGATTCTTTTGTGGGAAAATATTGAACGTACACAATGTGTTCCAACAGCAGATCAACAAGCTCAGGCTATTTAGTGAGGAGAAGGGCAGGGAATAAAACTCCCCTCCTCTGGACACAAACCCACATTAATTGTGCTTTTAATGATGGTTGTTCTGTCGGCATGGTGCTCGACAAGGAAAGAACAGCTGAAAAGCAAAGATTTGCATTGTATACTTGAGGCAATATATAAATTCTCTCTGCTAATTTAGGAGCAAGGGGTGCCACATAAATAAACAATAGCTCATCAGTAAAATGTGATTTTTTTTTTTTTGTCTGTCTTTGATTGGCACTGATAAGACTTTTTGTGAATACATATCCTGCAAAGGTAAACAGGGTCAAGCTTTGGTCCTGTAACACTACTTTGTAACATCTGAGCACATCCTGGGGCTGATTTTTTCTTTTTCTTTTTTATTATGATTATTTTCAGATAATGAGATGTAGGATTCTCGCACTCGTTCTTTCTTGTAAAACCTCTCTGAGTAACGGCAGAATCTCAGGGCGATGGCCTGACCATCCCAGTCACCTGAAGGAGTGGTTGTACCAGAAGAATGCATTGCTGGATTTTATACAGCCCAATGGAAGCTGCAACAGCAGACAGACCCTTCCTTAGCTCACTCATGCACTGCTTAGCTGCTCCTACAGCTGATCCCCTCCTGGCTATCTACCCAGCAGCCTCACAGTGCAGCAAAGTGCGCAGGCTGCAGTGGTACTGTGAATCCCATTGTATGGGATACCTGAGAATCCCATGGCACTGTTCTGCACCATCTAGTGACCCAAACCTTTAGGAACGTGGCTACATGGTGCCGGCAAGGAGGGATTGCCCTGCTTGTTCTGTAGGACCTATAGTGCAGAAACTGATCCAGTGCTGTGCCTGTCTGACCAGCAGTCTCAATGATTTACTACGTGGACTTAGACAGCCCCGTCACTTCTGAGTCAGGGTACAGTACTGTATTTCTACTCATGTTTCAGGGACACCTTCTTCATCCCATTTTATTTTTTTACATTAACAGACTAAAAGTTAAGTGTGAATATCTTCCCCTTGGGAGTGTTTTCCATGCCTAGCACTGCTACAGGTGCTGCTGCATGCAGCTGGCAGGGAACTCAGTCCTGACTCAAAACCGATGTGGATCCTCAGGCCAGGAATTCAGGCACTGTGTTCGGGTAGGCCAGAAACAACAAATTTCTTGCTTAGTAACACTGGAGAAGGGACAGCAGATGAAATAATCCAATTCCCATGACTGAAACTGAAATGGTAAGCTTGAAAGGCACAAGCTCCATGAGTCGTGATGAAAGGAGAAACATTAGCATTTTAGACAACCTCCTTAAAATAAAGAAAGAGTCTCATAAAACAACATGCATTTCCTAAAAGCATTTTAGTCTTCCACTGGAGAATATTAACTGTAAAGGTTTTCTGAAGATAATGAAAGGCAGAAGAGCTGATTAAGATCTGCTTATTTCCAAGCAGCCTGTGGAGAAGGTTCACTCCGTTGGTTTGCAAATGCCCCTGCCCTTCATTTCACCCTGATATCTGTCCATCTGTATTTGTTATGAGCAATAAAGTATTTCATGCTGGTTGTCACATCGTGGAAGAAGTTTCACACCCCAGCAGCTGCAAACTAAACATGTTCTGAATCAGTGTTGCTTCTTGAAAATTTCAATATGCCTTTTTGACTTCTGATGTTCTGCCCTATTCTTTGAAATTGCAAGTCATCTTTCCAAAGCAAGGGCTCGGTCCCCCTATTGATGTCTATCTTCTTCTCCACAGAGGAGTTTAATACTCCAAAAATATTAGGCATTTATTTTCTCACAACACATAGAGAAAGGAGAATATGAGCCTCTTGTGAAAGATGGGGAAATCGAGACAAGATGAGAATAATCAACCTGCCCATGACTACACAGCAAGTTTGTGGAGGAGCATATAATTGAATCTCTATTGCCACAATTTCTGGCCAGCCCTTTAACCACACAGCACTGCTTTTGCTTTCAGAACTGCTTGTTCTCAAGTGTTTGCTACGAGATCAAAGTACAGAGCTTGTTATCAGAGCATCAGAACGTGCAATACTGCTGCAAAATAGTCCACCCTACATCTCCCTTCTACCGACGCAGATAGGTCCGTAAGGACTAAGGATCCTGAAGTCTGTATCCAGAATACCTGCAACACCTTAGGGGACACTTGGGGTACAGCATCACCCTTTCCTGAGGTGTCACATCAAAAGGGAAAACTGAAAAGGAAATCACAAATGTATTTCAGTGCCCCTCTAGGACCAAACACCAGGATATGATATCACATCAAGCTGAAACAGACTGGGGTAGCATTATTCTTTAGCATAATCCTTCATTGCACTTTGATGTATACTAGATCTTGATCTATATTAGATCACACAAATCTACACTAGATCACACTTTGATCTATACTAGATCAAAGCACTATAGTAGATCCTATACTAGATTCATTCTCTTCTCTCTTTAGCAGCGTGGATTTAAACACATTTGTACTTAAAAAGAGTCTATCACTCCCTTCTCATCTTTTTCTAAGCAAATGTAGAAATAGAAAATTGTTTAAGAACCAGCTTTCACTAGGTTTTGTTTAAATGACTTCTCTTACAAAGATTCAGCTGCACAGCGGTATCTTTATCTGACATCATCCCTCCTCTCTTCTCACCCCAATAACACAGGGGGTCAAGATGCAAAACTGGACAGGTGTGTCTTTCAATGAAAATGAAACCTAGCAGCTACCAGCTCCCATGAAGAAGTGAGTATCAATGCAGATGATTTTGAGTGGCATCTTCTGGCTCTCATGATTCTCTCCACACAGCTTACGATGGTATTTTGGATGAGGTTGGCAAGTGGAGGGTGAGGTTTTAATCTTTACTTTCCACTTCAGGAGTGAAGAGATAAGGAAAGAAATATGTATTAGTCTACCTGAGACTCGGTTAAAATCTCCGAGTGCTTCTCCTGAATTTTGTGGCAACCCGGTCTCCAGTCTGAAGATTACTCCAACACCATCACAATGAGGACGACCCACTTCAACAGAAGTAACGGTATATGCATGTACTCCACCAGGGAGTGATTCAGAAACGTGTGTCAGAAACATGTACACTAAAACACGAGCCTCAAAAATGAGAGAAAAGAGCAGCAGAAGGTCCTCACAAAAATAAATAAATATATAAATATTGATACTCCAAAGGACTTTGCCGAACCTTTGTTTCACAAACTAAGATATAGGTGTAATTTCTCTTAAACCAGAAAATTCCATCCCCTTCTCTGGACTAGAGTTATTTGTGTGATAAAGTGTGTGGCTACCAGCATGTATGAACTCACCTATACAGAAATGCCAATACAAAGCTTCACCAACACTTGTCCCTGGCTGTGATCACCACTAGTCAACATGTTACTCAGGACAGAATGTAAAATGGACATCCTGACCCACAACTTATTCTTGTCAGGACAGACCATCTGTCTGGATTTCCTCCATCACAGTTCTTAAGCTTTTTATAGTTGTTTAAGACAGAAACAATCACAAAAGGTTGGTGCCAGCTGCGTGCTGCTGGCACTTCAGCCTGCCTTCTTTCGTAAGGAATCCCAATGACTTCAGAGTCGGGTGAGCAGTTCATCAGAGGGTGAATGGAGTCCTGTCTTGTTCAAGGGCTGACGCCTTCAGAGATTCGTGCTGAGACAGCAACCCCCACATGGCTGTGCAATTTCTTGTCCCCAGTGAACCTTCTCATGAAGCACCGGAGAGGGAGGGGGCATCCCAAACCAGGTCACACAGCGTGGTACTTTCTGAAAGCAATTCCTTCGGTATTTGGGGAAACTGCAGAAGCCTAAGAAATTCTGCAGTGGCTGAAAGCACCATCTGGAGCTTGAGTATCAAGTCCTGACCTTACTCTTGCTTTTTGCTTGTGCAGAGCAGAGAGAAGACAAAAGAGAACCACTACATAATACGAAAGAGATTTAAGGAGGCAGTAGAGAAGGAAGGAAGGAAACCTTGTTTAAGTGCTGGGGAAAAAAAGATAGGTGAGAAAAAGTGTCTCATATGAGGCTGAAAAGATGGATTTGTATTCAAGAGACTTTATGATATGGATATTAGAGAGGTGGATGTATAAAGGAGGCTTTTGTACAATGGAATTTTAACGCATTAGATGCAGTTCTGATCCAATGTAGAGGTTTACTGTAGAAGGCAGAAAATTTATGTTAGGTCTTTGGAGAAAGACAGCTGTGAATATCATCATGTAGAATGGTTCAGCCTTTAGCTCCAATCTTTCTTCCTCTTCTGCTGAAAAAGAACATTTGATCAGAGAGGAAAAAGGATTTTTTATTATCTGCTGTGTTGCTACTCATCTCTGAGTGACAGAAGGCTGGGAAGGAAACACAAGCTTTGCCCTTATAACCCCTGATGCAGGGGGCTCAGCATAGCTAAGCCTCTGCCAAAGCATTATTCTATTCTATTCTATTCTATTCTATTCTATTCTATTCTATTCTATTCTATTCTATTCTATTCTATTCTGTTCTGTTCTGTTCTGTTCTATTCCATGCCATTCCATTCCATTCCTTCCATTCCATTCCATTCCACCCTAACCCATCATGTCATTCCTTCCCTCTCCTCCTCTGATTTTGGAGAGGAGCTCTTCTTTTTTTTTTTCTTCTTCTTCTTTTTTTTTCTTTTTTTTTTTTCAGAAAGTACCTAAAGTTGATGATTTCCACTTAACCAGAGATGTTCAAGAGCTGGTTTCAAATAGTCTTTCTCTCTCCAGATTCACTATCCAGGATTTTAGCACTGCAATATGTGATCATCTAGGAACATTTCCAAGCTTCAGTCCCAGCAGAGTACATTTGCAATTTGACCAGTCAACCCTTTCATCCTTCCTCTCCCTTCTTCATTCCTCAGAAACAGGGAAGAAACTCTGAGGCACCTGCATTTTTGGCCATCCTTCTGCATATTTATTACTTTAATCCTTCGTGCTCCTGCTAAGTGAGGCCACACAAAGCAAACATTTCCCAGCCCAAGTCATGCCAAGAGGCTTTTCATTACATGGCTTTCATGGATTATGCAAGTGTTGAAGAATTTCAGGCACACATAATAAAATGCCTTCTGCTCAATTTCAAAAAGAACTGTGGGACTTCATTAGATCAGAGCCGTGAGACCTAGAGACACCTGGGACAAGTTTTCTCTCCAGCACGCCTACCTGCAAAGGACTGTGCATCTGTGTGAAGTGCTCAGAGAGCTCTGCTTTCCTTGAAATATGTGGCAGGGTTGGGTGTTCCAAAGCTTTTCTCTGAAAATCAGACTTTCTCCCATCTCCCAGAGGTGCCATGCAAGCTGATTTCCCACTTTTTTTTTTTTTTTTCAGAGGCATTCAGATAATAATGATGTGCAGAGTACAGTAACAGTTGTGTAAAAATAATCCGGATACAGGAAGCTCTATACCCCATTATATATAGTCATGGCTTTATTGTCTAGTTTACAAAAGCCTACTTTCACGGGGAGCACACTCTGCCCCGTTGCATGGCATTTTACGTGCCAATCACCACTGCAGTATCCATGTGTCCCACTCAGCAGCGACTGCTCCAGCCAATGCAGCAGCACTGGAAGTGGGCAGAAGACACGGAAAAGCTGTGTTACCACGTCACACTGCTGGCTCCCACGAGGATGGTGTCTCATCTTTGGAAGGAATTCCTTCACTAAACTAAAATTTTCAAAATTGCACTTAAATTTAAGCTTCAGTTAGAATCTCTTGAACCACTTCTTGCAAAGGTGGCCAGAAGGAGGTAGAATAAATGGAAACACATCTTGTCCCCCTTTTTATTTCAGTGAGGAGAGAAGAGAAGACAAATAACAGATGGAGAATGGAAGAGAGTGATTAGGCAAATTAAAGGAAAGTTTGTATTAAAGATGACAAATGGGGTGTGACAGGAAACAAGAAACATAATTGTATGCAAAATCCCAGTACCAGGCAGTGTTAAGAGCCTTTTGTAAAACACAGTTTTAGCCTAAGCTCATCTTGAAGATAAATGAGGGTGGAGGTATACAAGAGTGGACCACAAGAGAAGCAGGAGATATAATACAGAGAGATACTTGGTAACACCTCCCCTGTTTTACCAACTTGCTGCATTTGACTTCCCTCCCCTGCTGCCCACCCCACCACCAAACCTTGCCCGCATTCAGGAGTGACTAAAACACTGTCCTAAAGCTTTTTCTGCCCCTGTCCCAGCCTCTGGTGCAGCATTACGCAGCACAAGCCTGAGAATAATCCCATCATAAAGCATTCAGAGCAGCACGTTTGATAATTGTCTGGGATGGAAAAGGCTGGAGGTGGAAGGATGATACCTCTGCTTTATCAGTGCCCCAGCACTCCGCTCAAACATACTCATTCGACAGACCCCGGCATTAAACGTTGTAATTCAGGAGCCCTGAAAGGTGTATTCTTGGTTTTTAAAAAAGAGTGTTTAATGCAAGTGAAGATGGGCTGGGGGCTGGGAAGAGAGGAAAGAGGATGGGGGATAAGGAGGGAGGAGATACAGAAAGACATTTAAAGCTATGAGAAAATACTCCCTTACAGAGAAATTCTGATTTTGAAGTTTACTCTTCTATTAACATTTAAATTGAAAGGCGTTTCTTCCAGGCTCCACATAGGAAACCAGAAAATCTGCATTTAAATAGATACCATTGAAAGGGGGGGGGGGGGGGGGGGGGGGGAATATATATCAGCATTGAATGCTTCTTCATTTGTCTGAAAAGAACTTCTCTTATAGATGATTATTAATTTTTTTCTTTTTTTCTTTTTTCTTTGTGTGTTCTAAAAAGAGAAGTTGGAAGTACATTAAAATTCCGCTTGGCACAAGAAGGAGGTGGGGGAATGGCTGCTAATTGCTCAAAACTCCAGTTTTGAGCTCAGATTTTCTGCTGGCGGGCCTCTGGAGCCTGAAGGAGGCAGCACAGCCTGCTGCCAGGGACGGGGCCTGGAGGGCCCTCGGCGGCCTGGTCCTGGTGCTGTGGCAAGGAGTCCGAAGGGTTGCAATGTCCCCATCACTGGGGACGTTACCGCCGTCCTCAGTCCCTGCTGGAGAATCAGACCTTCAGCAATTTTGTTAGACCCGTTGGGGAAGCACCTAGCAAACAGGGCCACGCACCTCCACAAAGCCGCCTAAGCATGGCTGCAACCTCTGGTGTTAAATCGAGCTGCCACAGGAGGAGAGCTCACAGCCCAGCTGTCAGTGGGGTTTGGGGACGCTGCCCTCACAGGGGCTGGAGAGAAGACCCGGGGCAACAGGAGACATCCACATACTGACCCAGGTTTCCTGTCATGCTGTCCCAAGGCTTGGCCTTGCTGTGTGCCAGTGCCCTGCTCCCAAGGCTCCCAAGTGCTGGCCATCACCTCACATACAGAGCGAAGGGCAGGAGCGTGGTGGTGAGCAGAGAAGCTCCTGCCTCATGTGAGAGGTGCCTCTCACTGTCTCTGTCCATTGGAGGCCACCAAATCCCCATTTATTTTATTTTATTTTATTTTATTTTATTTTATTTTATTTTATTTTTTCTCTCATGAGTGATTAAATTAAATTTCACCTACCAGCAGCATTCAGGGAGCAACAAAGAGGCACCTGCGTGTGGTGCGCGCTCTAATTCCACTACACAATGGGCTTCGTCTCCAGCGAAAAGTCCCCGGGACAATCCGATTATTAATATTCATTCCCTTTTTTTCCGCCTCATTTTCAAGAGCATTACTACAGAAAAGGTCAGGAACATACTACCCCCCCCAGCACTACACTGTAGGCCACCTAAACAGCCTTTTCTGCTGTGTCAAAAAGGGAGTAATCAGGAGAAAATGAAGAGTGGTGCCCCAGAGGCTCAGCTACAGATTCTGGTGGATTTCACCTTAAGGTCACTGCTCTGAATTTAGGTCAGGTTGGTGCTGGCTGCAAGCTACAGTCCAAAATCCTGGCAGGGGTTCCTGTGAAAGGAGCAGCTCCAGACAAATCCAGCAGATGAGTACCTACACTGCACTTTCGCTCTATTTGCAGAGTAACAGTGCAACACAGATTTGATCTTTAGGCAGAATCTCGGCACTCCTCTTTTTTCTCCTGCTCCTCCTCCTCTTCCTCCTTTTCCCTGTCTAATAGATGGTTCCAGTGCTTACGGGCAGACATGAGGTTAACTTTAAAAGAACAAGGTGAAAAAGTCAAAGGACAAAAATAAGGCATGTGAAGGATGACTCAGTGATCCTGACACTAGCAGAGTCTACAAAAATCCAGATACTACTCTCTGCTTTCTCGCAGACTTGCATTGCAAAATAATAATCAGGCTTTCTGTGCCTCAGTTCTCATAAACTAAAATAATCTCATCTCACAGGGCCATTTTGAGGATTATTAAAGATTGTGAGCTAGGTTCTCTGCAGCGATCGTGACAGAAGCCACAAAAATGCCTTGTACAGATAAAAGTTTGTGGTAGGATACAGAAATTTTTTTCAGTGGTGATTTTGTATGCAATCTGATTAAATCTCGAAAAGCCTGGAGATGAAAATCAGCAAAATGGAAGCTCTCCTCTGTGTACTGGCACCCGTAGGCTTGAGGAGCAACCAGATGTCATGAGTACTTCTTGGGCCCTGCTGAAATCATGGAATCCAGACCAGGGTCTCCCAGTCCAACACCAGGCCCACACCAGACACAAGTTCTGCAGCATGATCCTGTCCCTAGTCACTGGGTCAGCAAACACAAATGTCTCCTGCCACACAGCACCAGAACAGATTTTGCCAATTTGCTCTCATTGCCTCTCCATCTCCCCCTGCCCAGCTTCCCTGAGATCTCACAAGGAGCAGCTTTGTTCTTCCCGGGGTCTCTAGCTATTTTTTCCCATGCAGATGGAAAGCACTTTCTGAAAACATATATGTGACAAGCAGAAATGTTTAGTAGGAGAAGCAGGTGCCTGGAAAATGGATTCCCATTTGTCCTTCCCTCCCCCTCTCCAAAACCCAATCATTTCCCTGTTAATAAGCTCGCTGACTATAATGTGGCACTAACCTTTCACAATTGATGCCAGTGACATTTTGACAGTTCCACATATGGGCCTGCTGAAAGCAGAAGGAATATAAATTTGCAATTTGGTAAAAAGCTGGGTGAGCAGCCAAAGCAGCTTGGGGGAAGGAAAAGAAAAGTGCCAAGCAGCCAAACAAAAGCCCACTGCACAGATGTTACGCACGGCAAAAAGGAAAAGCGCGTCCACAGCTGGATGTACCCCAGCAAATATGTGCTCAGAAAAAAAGCCTGAGGCACCCATTAAGCCCAGTCTAGCCTGAGATGCTTCCTCACATGGCAAATTTAGGGAAAGTCTTTCCTAGCAGAAGGGAAATGGGACACGGCATTCAGTCTGTGCAAACTCTGTGGTTAGCATCAGATGTCACAGGGCTCAGCAGTTGCTCTAACAAGGAATCTTCCAATATTTCCGCCAATGTGATCAGCCCCAGGGAAACTTTCTAACTCTGTTTTGTAGAGCAGCTTTGAATGTACTTTTCAAGGTATTTCAACACAAAACAACACCACACAGACTGGGTCAGCGAGTCTGCTGTGTGTATCACACACTGTATACCTTTCTCAGATTATATCTGTATTGCATCCAATAATATTGGGCTAAAAACTAACTTCCAGAAAGCGATCCAGTTGCCACATGACACGATGAAGATGAGAAAAATGTTGAACTTGGTGGTTTGCTCTGGTAGTTAGTTAACCCCCAATGTTACAAAGGCAATCCTGTTCCTTTGGCTGTCTGGCTTCTGCTTCCAAGCCCATGTTACTGCTGCATGTTCTTCCCACCTCCAGAAACACAGAGCCAAATGTGGAACCCCCAAAAGTTCTAATGAACTCCAAAATGCTAGTGAGGGATGTGGACTGACACTGAAAGCACAATCTCAGAAAGCTGGGTCTTTGCACAGGCTGGAAGTAGTGAGCCTGATGAAAAAGTTGGCCTTTTTTAGGCATTTTCCCTGAAGTGTTTCTGTGCTGAAGAAATAATAGTAGGGTAGCTGCTGGTTCGCTGTATTAACCACGCTCACGGGCAGTGTGAAACCTAAGACCTTCCCGAACTCATGTCCCTGGATAGGCAGGGGACTGCGGCCAAGCCGGACCACATGTGGGTGTTTCGTGCAACTGCAAGATGGAGTTGATGGCTACCAGCATGACATCTGGACAGGGTTGTGCTTGATGGGACTGGCAGGATAATGGGGGTCAGAAGTGCAGGGTGTCCAGCAGAGGTGACAGAGAGCATGCTGTATTTCACCACACCGTGCTTGATCTGAAGTCCTTCACCTGTCAGACTTGAGGGAGCAACATAGGTTGCTTCTGAAGCCTGGATACCATTTTTAGCCCTGACTACTTTTGGCAGCACATGCTTCATCTAAAATAACTGGTAGGATCCAACTTGGTGTGAGAGACTACCTGGTCTCATCAGACAAAAAGAGCAGGACTTAAGTCATCGTTTGGCCACAGCTCAGCCAGCAGGTAGGGTTTTCACACATGGTGAAGGACAGAGAGATCCCCTGCCTTGTTTCATCTGTGCTGGTAACACAGATAGCACATAAATGTTTGTTCGAAGCTTTCTGCTCAAGTCTGCTCATTCCTGGTTTCATAGAGGACGACCTGGGCCCAGCAGCCAGTTCCCTGCCTCCAGAGGCCTTGTTCACTTCTTCACAACACCAGGTATTTTTGCACAACTCTAATAAATGTTATGTTTGACAGCAAAGTTTTAGAAAACCACTCAGATCTAGAAGAACTTGCCATGAAACTGACCCTCTGGTTTTACTGAGGAAAATAAATAAATAAATAAATAACTCTGTAATCAGATCCCGTACTTGATAGAAATGTCGAGCAACTCCAGTTATGCTAAAAAATGAAGTTGAATTACTCACAAGCACACTGGAATGACCAGATGGTTAAGTGATCAAACCCTGCCCCATGAAACACATACTTAGTTTTAGTTTCTGTGTGGCAGAACTGAGCCTCAGTAACCTTCCAAGTCTACAAACACCAATGCGTGGTGCTCCAACACGCGTACCCAAGGGACCCTGCTTTGTTGGAGGGGCAGCCATCTTGTGTCCCTCACTGGGGGATGGCCCAGGGAAGTCCCAAGTCAGAAAGCTCACCATACCACAGGGGTGCCTTTACTTATTCACCTTAAAGGCTGCAGAGGTAGATCAGAGATGTCTGAAATGCAAGCTGGAAGCTGACTGCCAGACTGCCTTGACATTTTCCTGACATTGCCCCGCTGCTGTAGTGCAGCATGTGGCCTGCTCCCCCTCACCCAGCACCAGAACAGCCCTGAGGCTGCTCTTGATTGCGTAGAGCTCAGCCGTGGACACAGGATGGTAGCAGGATGAGGATCAGGACTTCCTCCATTTGGCCAGATGTGCCACCCCCTGCCCCTTATACCAAAACTTTTTTGAGAATTAGAAGACAAGGACCAATGCTGAATCAACGTGATCGGCTCAGAAGCAGGGCAGTTGGTGGTGGTGGGGAGTGAGGAGGTTCCCCAAAAGCCACGCCACAAAATGTGTGTGTAGTTATCTGCTTAATGCTGTTGTCTACTGGTTCTGTAGAAGTTAACAAAGAAGGAAATTTAAGTCTTGCATAAAAATGTGGATATGTTCCATATTAAAAATAAAAAAAGGAGTTTTCTTAGAATATAACTTTCTGACTTCATTTCAAGCCAGCCTTTTTTAAAAACACACTTAAATTAAAATGAAAAAGGCAAAAGGATTCAGAAGGGTTAAATAAGGCAATCAAAGCATTTCAATTCAGCCAAAATTCTCTTGGCTGCTCCAAAATAAATTGTTGTTCATTTTGCTGAAAAAAAAACTTCTGAAAGCCACCTGCAGCCCTTCCACCATGCTGTTTTATTCACTTTGCCTTTCCAGCCAGAAAGCCCTTTATTTCAGCAGCCCTGTCCATCCTGCAGCACCTGAGTGGTGGCAGAGGGCTAATAATAACCCTGGCAAGAATGGGAAGGCTAAAATTGGAAGCCAAGCTTTGATGGGTGTGTAAAAAAGGAATTAATTCTCAAATATTTTGTTTCTAAGATAGCATATGGTTTCATTTTGTGCCTACCCACGAGTGATGCAATTGATTTAGGATCTAAAATCCTTGTAGCATATTTTCTCACTTTTAAGAAGCTTTTCAGCTCGCCTGTATTGGCTGGTTTGCTCACTTCCTAATGGGTCTCTCCAGATCTGATGCAGCGTTTGAAGCTGTGATGGGTACATATGCGAAGGAGGGGGGAACAAATGGAGGGAAAGGCCCACTGTGCATTGCTAACAGTCGCACGTTTCCAAAACGCGGTGCTTAGGAGATGCCTAATTCAGTTAACCTCTTTGATCTCATCATGCAGTCTGGAATACCAAAAGGTAATGAAAAGATTGCAGGCAGGTCTGCTACTTTTGCATATCAAAACACATGCCTCGGCGCAGCACAGAGCAGAAGACAGATACAGTAAATACACTTGTGATAGATGGAAGAAAAAAAACATCTTTTGATTGGGAAAGAACAGCTTTCTTCCTGGTTGTGTAGTGCTCATGTATGTGCAACAAGAAAAAATTTCCAGAAAGCTGACACTCTGTCAGAAAGCGAATGCCCACAGGTGCCAGAATTCATTCCTGCTGCACTCTGCTGGCCCACGGTCATGACTTACCTCCCTTTCCCCTTAGTTATTAGCAACAGAGCAGAAAACGGATGGCTGCACCTCAACTGACAGCAATATGCCCTTTAAAATAACCTATCCTGCCCCAAAAGATGGGATCCACTTTATCAGGGTCCAGGAGCCCATTTGACTTTCCTCTAACTGCAGCTTATCCAGCGAGAAGCCTCCATGCATGTCCAATGCATGAAAACAGCTCTGCTTTAAGAAAATACAGCATTCTTCCCCTCACAGCTGCCAACCTGCCACCCTCCAGCTCTCTCCCCATCTTTCCTCCTGTCCCTTTGCAGCCCTGTCTTTGGTGCCAATCCCCTTCGTTTCTCTACCTGTTCCTCTCTGCCCTGTGCCACTCTGGTTTCTCATCACCTCTTGCTCCTCCTTTTTGAATGCACACCTCCCTTCCTCTCTTCCATTCCTCTATAATTTCCTCCCATCTCCTTTCTCTCTCTCTCTAGGTCGACACATCTGAACACCCTCCCGGTGACTTTTAAGGCATCTCAAAAGCTGTACTCAGGTATCAGGCTCCTCTGCAGGTCAAAAGAAAATTTTAAGGAAGTCAGCGGCCAGATGTAATGATTGCTGCTCGCTGAGGACAAGGGTGACACTAGGCTTTATGATCCCAGATGAGATTTAACTTGTAAAATGCTACATCATTGTTTTTCCACTTTTTCCCTTTGTGGCATCTCTACAGGGCTGAGGTAAGACAACTTGGGTGCCTTATCTCTGCATTTCTTACCTTAATGTAGTTGCTTTTTCTTACACATAAACTCAGCTATGAATATCCTGGACCTCTACTGTTTGATATTGTCCTCTACTACTTTTACCCATAAATTACTGTAACTACAACTTGAACATAATATTCTGATTAGAATTTTTCTTACTATGTTTGTTTTAAAATTGTTTAATGAGTTATATAGGAAAGCCAAAGGGAATCCTGCCATCTGATATTACTAACGGCTTGAAGACCTGAAGTGCCAGTGTTAAATCGGTCCTAATTTAACCCTTCTTAGGACATGTTCCCTGTGTCACTGCAGTGTCCCACAGCCAAAGCAAGCTAATGACTTTGGCTTTTCAGCTTCAGTCAACGTTTTGGCCTCGGGGCTCTGTACATGAGCATACCACAGTAGCGAGGAGTGCCATCCCCCAGACATGAAGGCTTTCTGGGTCTGGGCATGCCACTGCCAACCGAGACCTCTCCCTGCAGGGTAGGGACATCTCCAGTGCCACCAAGGCCCTGCAGCCCACCACTGTCCATGCTCAATGAGCCATGGAGGAAACGAGGTGACTATTTGGGTTCCTTTGTCTGTCTGCACCTCCAAGAGACCTGTGTCTGACACAGGCTCTGATAACCACAGCATCCAGACACAGCAATCATTGACAACTTAACTCAATTACATCCTAATTTATCCACATAGAGGCTACGAGCAAGATTTCAATTAATTTTAACTATATATAAGTTTGACGCTTCTCTATCATTCCATTAAGATGACTCGGGACAAGACAAAGATAAACAAAGATGTTTAATGTTAAAATCTCATTTAAAGTATGACATTTTAAATTAACTTTAATGAAAAACATAATTATCAATTTACTTATAAAGGCTCATAAAATGAATATTCTAATCACAGAATGTATTTTCTGTACATTTGGGATAGATTTGTTCTGTCTCTCAAACAAAATGGAGATCCTGAACCCCCTTTTGATCTAATCTGGTCTTACCATGGAATCATAATCAGCAATTTTTGTAATAAAGAGCTTTGGGATCTTCAAATCAAAGACCCATCCAACTGCAAAGTCCTATTAGGGTTTTGCAGTGGACAGCTTTATTAGCATGCGAGGAGCTAAAGAAGTTTTAGCTCAGGCTGGAGCCTGTTTGACTGAACCAACCCTCTCCTAGCCGGGAGGAGCTGCTGGCTTTATGCCAGACCCGTAACACAAAACCCCTTTAAAGCAAAGCCCTGTCAGGGCCCATTACAAAGCCACCACATCCCTGAGACACGAGCTGAAGCTCTGCTGGCACAGAATTAAGTAGGTATTTTCAAGTGAGGAATTCCATACAATAAACCTGAAGACAAAGCCATTTGTGGAAGAGGATGTTTCCTGAGTCGAGACCTTGGGTTCACTTACTAAGCAGGCAGCTCGCCTTTGGGAACACCCAGTCAGGGCTTGCTGGTCATTAAGGCCTCCCTGTTTTCTGGCTGTTTCTTAGTTTTAAGCATGACTGCGTTAGCAGCCAGCAGCCTCCCACGTGCTGCAGCAGTACTCGGTGCCGTTCAGCCGGCAGCCAGGCTGCTCTGCAGCTCTGTGGCCTGGAGGGACAGCGGGGTGGCACCTCCTGGATGCTGCAAGGGGACAACCACTGCAGGTCTGACTGCACCCACCTGCAGCTACAGCTCGGGCACGACTCTCAAACCTCAGACACATTTCTTGGTCCCCGTTGTCCCCCCTGGACATCTTTGAAGATGCCCGAGGGGATTTGCTCTGGAGGACGCCTCTGCTCTTCTGTGCTCTGCAAAGACACGGGTAGCAGTGGGGCTTGGTGTCATACAGCCCCTTTGAAGCTGCTTTTTCCCCAGGCAGGCAGCACGCTGTGGAGCAGGTGGGCTCGGCTCCCAGCGTGGGGTCAGGGGCTGGGTGCTGCCCCGTGGCAGCCCCGTGCTCGCTGCCACCCCTGGAAGGAGCGCTGCTGGAAGGCTGCTGTGCAGGCTGCCCCTCCCCGGACAGGGCGTCGGGCTGCTCAGCAGAGACAAGCAAATTAAGGGATTTAGAAGGAGGAAGGTGAAATGCGGATGGCTGAGGGAAAATCAGCATTGCCCATGGAAACTCCCCCCACAGCGTTATCTCTCTGGCCAGAGCAGACCACACGCTTTCAAGGCAGCACTCGCTGCTTGTGTCCTTGTCTCCAGAGGAACGTTTGGCTCGGCATGACTAATGCAGCTAGCAAACCCAGCACAGCAGAAATGTCACCAAAGCCTCTCCTACGCAGGACCTGTGATTACCATAAGTGAGCACTCTTAACCTTCTTCATCTTTAATTGATGGCTAAAGGAAGTGGGGAAGGAGGGGAAAACTCTGTGCCGGGTTTTGGCACCTCCTTGACTCTCGGCGAAAACATGGCTTCTGAAAAAAACAACAAACCAGGCAAGTTTAATTCCCTTTGCGCCGCTGATTCCCAGCTCCCAGGCAGTGGAGAGAAACAGAGCACATCCCTCACGCCGTGGTACCTCCCCGATCGGAGGAGAGCACAAGTGAGACCGAGGGAGAGATTCAGGTCCCAGCCCAAGCCAAGCAGCTGCGGGGAGAAGCTGAGAATGAAAGTCTTTAAATGGTTTTTGTTCCTCCGGAGTCGCAGGGGGTGCGAATCCATAGTCTAGGTAAATCTGGCTGTAAAACAAGCAGGGACCCAGCTGGAATCAGTTTAGTGATATAAAGACACATAGTCTTAATTAAGGGAATTGTGATTTGCCAATGAAATCCCAGCAGGGCGTCTGTCTGCCTGATCAAAGGCTCGATTTTCTGATGGAATCTTAAGTGCATGAGCCATGAAATTACTTTTTGAAAAGGGAACACGCAGCACAAAGAGGCAGAGCGAGAGGGGAGGGGGTGGCGGGGAGGAGGGAAGGAGGGACAGACGGACAGACGGGGCACAGGGCTCCAAGGGATGCTCCTGAGAGCCTCCGAACAGAGCTAGAGAGGGGCAGGGGGGAGAAGAAATGCGCAAGGATGCCACACTGCCACCAGAGTCGGTGCTTAAAATGACTGCCCACCACCCGCTGAATAAGGACACATCCCTAATTTGGTCTTAAAGATTGCTTCTGAAAGTGCTTAGCAGAATTTTGGGGAAAATGGTTATTTTTTAAGTAAATTCTGCTTTTCCCGCTCCCACACCCCTCTTCATTTTCCACAAATGAGATGAAGGCGCCTGCTATTTCTGCTCAGAGACGAATTTTCTAACAACCCCAGAGACTCCAAAAGCAATGCTTTCTCCAAATGTTTACTCCTTTTTTCCTTATTTTTTTTCAGCAACACAGAGCAACAGATATCCCTCCATTTTGTTACAACGGAATGAATCACCAAGAAATGTTTCCATCTGCTCCAAAAGATAATGAGCCTTTCGGTGTACCTGGGAAGAGCTTGGGATTAAATTCCAAAGTACGCAAATCCCGCATCATCTGGAATTAGGTTGCTACGGGGCCCTAAAACACCGAAAGCTCTGTAAATCAAGAGGGAAAGTTGACAGAAGAGACACAACCCACCGGCTTCCTCTCTCCTGCCTGTACCGCAGGAGCATTCTCGCAGCACTCAATGAACTTCCCAAATCCCACCTCCTCTCGTGGAAGACAGCACAGAGCTTCGGGGGGTTGACGCAGGGCAGCCCCAGCTTTGTTCCTCAAGGTCTGGCGAGGCATCTGGAGGACATCGCATCTCCAAACATCCTACACAGGTCTCCTCTCCTCTGACATTTAAATGTGGGTTTTCTAACAAGTTCTCTCATTGCTGGACTGAAAACCCGACGCAATGATTACAGGAACCAAGATATCAGAAAAAGCCACCTGTCACCTTGTCACACAGTCTTCCTCAAAAGCCAGCAAAGCAAGAGCTTCAAAGGATGAAACAAAACACCCATCTGCACCTGCTGTGCAGAGCAGGACTCTAGTGTAGGAAGGGTCCCAGGCAAACACACGAGGCTGTTTTACTGGTAAGGCAACAGCACGGACTTAATAAATCACAACTGGTGCACTGACACCATGCCAGGATCTAAAGTAAAAGTAAAAATAAGCAATCAAGCCCTATGAATTTCTGGCTGTGTTCAAAATACCTGGGGGAAAGCAATGGATGTGGTAACATAAAAAATAATAATAATAAAAAAAATGAAACCACTATGGGAAACCACTCTATTTTCAAGCATCTCCAACAGTTTGTGAAGCAAAAAAGCCTAAGGGTTTCTGACAAGTGGCTGCACAGCACACAGTGCAGCACAGATCCTCGCCAGTGGCGTAAGGAGCACTGTGCCTCCAACGCCCCCCCATTTGCTCGCTTTTTATGAATGGTGCTGGACCTAAAAGGAAAACAGATCTCCACATCGTTCACTGAGGCAGCTCTAAAGCTCTGCTTTGGGGCTGCAGAGCTCTTGAGAAAAGCTGCAGGTTGAACAACTAAATAAAAAGTAAAAGCGGGTCACAAAAACTCAAACATTTATCTTAATTTCGCTACTTTAAGGTGTGAGTATCTCCTTTCCTGCCCCACTCAGCCAAGTGCTCTGCTGCAATGGTGAAAGACCTTGTGAAGCTCACGGTAGTGAACAAAACATTTTCCTCACTACTTTTCCCCCCACAACATCTGCTCTCTCTTGGCCCCCCTCTGCACACCTTCACCGCCCCCTCCACTGCAGCTGCAGCCACCAGCTCCCGTTCCTTCAAGCACCTTTTCCCTTCCTCAACTCATTTCAGATCTCAAGGAAAGCAATTTTCCCTCTTGCCTCTTTTCTCTCTCTCCTACCATTGTTGCTTGTTGCTGACTGCTCCTGTACTCTAAAATTCTGAAGAGCGGGTTTATATTAAAAATACAGTTCAGAGTATAAAGGAAGGTGTTTTCCAGGAGACCGTAATCAAAATGTGAAGGTCTTAAGGAGGATCAACAGCCATTTCACATACGTGACTTCTGCAGAACACTTCCCTTCTCACTCTTAGAACAGGCTTCGCAGAGAAGTAGCAATTCACCAGCTCGAGTTTCGGAAGCAGGTTCTGTGTTGTGCTTGAGGGGCTAATTAGAAACATGAAAATGTGCTATTACTTTGTGTATCTCGAGTCCTAGACTGCTGGCTCTGCTGCTTACCCCCAGGCATGCTTGAGATCCAGACGGAAGTATCCCAGCGTAGCAGCTCCATCCCCTTCTCATCTCAGTCGCTCATCCTTTATTTCCCAAACCCAAGAGCACCTGGTGGCTGCTCGGCATCAGCAGAGCTCTCCCAGGAAGCCTGAGCGTGTCTGTCTGCCTCGACAGCACGCCCGGTGTCTGGGGCTTTGTGCTTTCTTGAGGTAGCTGACTCGGGAGCACCTCACACCAGTTGAGAACTCACAGAATCATTGGGGTTGGAAAACACCTCCAAGATCACCTGGTCCAACCAATCCCCCTACCACCAATGTCACCACTAACCGTGTCCCCAGGCACCAGGTCCAACCTTTCCTTGAACACCCCCAGGACGGTGACCCCACCACCTCCCTGGGCAACCCGTTCCAGTGCCTGACTGCTCTTTCTGGGAAGAAATGTCTCCTTGTTTCCAGCCTGAACCTTCCCAGGTGAAATCACACAAGCCAGGATGCTGCATGTGGCTGGTTACTACCAGCATGAATCTGCTGCAGAAATAGGTTCTTGAGCCCCAGGGGAGGGTGGGTCAGCAGAGCTCCCCTAACTCAGTGCAACTTAACAGCAGTTGAGCATCATACTCATGATACGTGGCCAGATCTCTGTGCAGGTGTGGTATATACAGCCATAGTCCACATGGAGCCATTAACGCTGAAATATGGGACTGCAGACTGTGTAGTCTTTCCTTAGGGATGCTCCTCTGTGTTTCCCTGAAACACCTACGTGGCCACAGTCTAGTAATGGCACACCAAGTGCCTCTGTCACCCCATGATCAGATCAGCAGGAGGAAGGTTTTCTGGTAAAGGTAAGGAATGAATACTTGGGAGGGTGAGCCTTGCTCCTGCCCTTTAGCCCTCCAGACAGGTAACAACACCTCCCTCCATCCCTCCCTCCCTCCATACTTCCGTCACATTGTGTTAGACTTGCCTCCTTCTCAGGTGCTCCTGCCCTTCAGAGGTCTTTTCTTTTTTCTTTTTTTCCTCCCAGCCCCCCTGGATGTGCATTTCCGAGCACTCCTGCTTTCTCAGAAGAGCTCTATCAGCCCTATCAGTTTAGGCAGCAATTTCTCCACTACAGGAACGGGGATGCTTGTAGAGATGCCATCAGCAGTTGCTCCCTGCTCCCCGCTCTAGCTCTGCTGGAGTTCATACCTGGGTTTGCTCATCCGCAGGGACCTCCTCTGCTGCAGATTCCCCCTCCCCTTCCTTATATAATGAAGAACTCCTAATCCATTCCTCCCCAGAAACACTCTGCTTAAAATCAGTGTTCATTGTAGTTAGTCCCCAGTTCTCAAAGGGCATTAATTGCTTTGGGCTTCACCTCAGAGCTGTTGAATACTGATAATAACTGGTTTGCCTGGGCTTACTGCCTAAATAGCTGATAATTACAGCCCAAGAACAGCAAGGAGCATGCTGTCTTTCTGCCACAGCCCTCTGTCTATCTGGTTTGCTAGGCATCTGTCCACCTGTCTCTAGGCAATTGTTCCTATTTCTATTCGACTTCCTTCTCTTCTCCATGTCACTCTCTTTTCCTCTCTCTTTTTCCTTTGCTTTTCAATCTCTCTTTTTTGCCTCTTCCAGAGCCCTGACATCTTTGATCTCTTGTCGACAATGAACGCAGCGTACTGACGAGGCGCTCAGAGATCCAAACATTTCATCACCCCCCCCAAAAGAAGCTCAGGATGTGACAGGTGAAATGTCAGGAACAATTACAGAAAGCGTGAGGCGTTCCAGCCCCACGGGGAAACCATCCGGTCTGCATTCTGTGCTTCACCTCCCGACCGCGCGGGAGCCGGAGAGCTGAGCCACCCAGGCACCCGTCCAGAGGGCTGGAGAAGAGAGATGCGGGCACACGGACAAGACACCGAAGGTCTGGGATTAATGGGAGGGGGTCCTGCAGTGGACGCCACTCGGATCCTCACCTAGATTCCTCTTCAGCTGTGACAAGATGCAGTCATCTCCGTGCATCCAAGACAAATGTGCCCCCATCGGGTGCAGTTTTCATGCAACACCACTGCATTATTGTGACCATCTGCTATCTGCTCCCCTGCCTTTGCCAGGCTCCCATGGACTACGAGGATCACCATACATTGACCGGGGGAGCCAGGCACTGAAGGAGAAGCACAGCCTTACAAGTCAGAAGGGCAATGAGGGAATTTGGTCAGTGTTGTAGCCCACTGCACTGGAAACAGAAGGATAAAAACTGCACAGAAGCCTGTTGGGAAAGTGAGCCTTCCCCCCCTCCAAAAAAAACCAACGAGGATTGCCTCGTACCAAGACTGTAGTACAAGGCCCACAGAAGAGCCGAGGCTGTGTGGTGGCACATGCCAGCTGTGCCCAAAGCCTCTATAGCTCACAGAAATGCAAATAAAGAGCCCCATGAAAATAAAAGGATACTCCGCATGAATCGGTGGAGCCTCTGCTGTCTCCGCGGCTGAGGAACTGGAAGGAATGGCCAGCACCAGCCCTTCCCAGTGGCTGTGCTGAGCCGCTGCCTCAGCTCGGGGAGATGGCTGCTGGGGCTGGGAGAGCAAGCAGGGAGCCCCCCAACCCCGCCTGCACCGCACGGGACTGAGCTGTGCCTCAAAGGGTGCCGGAGCAGGATGCCAGGCCAGCGCTGAACACACAGCAGAGGTGTGGTTGGTTATACTGGCCTTTGGTAATGGAGGTACCGTGGGATGTCATATACCTTGGGGAGCATCGTAGTGCTGCAATATCCCTGTCGGTCTTTGCTCGTGCAAACAGAAAGGCTCAAGGCTGGTAATCCATGGACATGTCAGGGGAGGTGATGTACCAGTCAGCCACCAAAGGCCAAAGAACACTAGTGGTTGTGAAACAGGCAAATAACAAAGAGAAAAACTAGCCCAAATCTTCTGAAAATTCTAAAAAAAAAAAGTTGTCATTTAAGATTCAGCTCCTAACTCCTCCTGACCACCTCCTTTCCCTCTCATACAGGGCTCCAAAGCAGACAACCACCGGGTGCTGCAAAGAGCAGCTCGCCTCTGTTCTAAGAAATGATCTTACCCAGCTCCTGCTCCAGCCATTTGTACAAAATGGCTCTCTTGCACCCTCCTCTTCCCTCTCTTTTTCTCCACAAAACTGTTCCGGTAAATAATCCTTTTGCTTCCTGATAAATAGCACCATTTGCCTCCCATGTGCGCGCACCCTGCCAGATGGCAGGGTGAAGCAACTATCTGTACAAGGAAGCGTTCTGGCTCTCCATGCATGGGAAGCGAGCCATAAGGAAAAGGAAAAACACTTTCAGATGATGTGCCTCCTGACACAGACCGATGAAAATCCTGCCTGATAGTTCAGCCTCTTTGCACTTGTCCCTCACTCATTTTTTTTCCCATACTTTGATCTGGGATTGCCAATCAACAGAGGCTGAAAGAAAAGTAAAGGTAAAGGCCCAAGCTCTTCTGGACACCGAAGTGGTGCTAGAGCTCCACATCTTGGCTGCCATTTTCCAGTTCCTGGCTGTTTCCAAAAGATGAACAGAGGAAAAGAGAGAGCCCTTCCCACTGCAGCGTGACAGACCTCCTTTGGAAATCACGAGTCCAGTGGCAGGATGGTGGGTGCACTTTCCTGAACACTTGCTACAACGTCATGGGCAGTAACTTCTTGTTCCCTAACACCCCTTGGGATATCTGGCACATGACAGCTCTTAAATCACGTTCTTGTCCCAACACTGCTGTCCTTTGCTGCCTGTGATAACAGGGGTTGTGTCTTCTACGTCTTCTGGTTAAAGCAGCCCCAGCAGATCCTGTCTCCTCATCCAACCTGACCTTAAAGAACTCACTCGAGATTCAGACCTGGATCCACAGCCTGTGGGAACAGGGATTGAAGCTGATGCTGCTCAGTGAGTATGTGACAACATCATCAGTAAGAGCTAATGCTTTGCACCTCAGTAACCGCCTCCAGTGTCCTGATTTAGCCAGCTCTCAGTCACCCCGCTGAAAATACTCTCTCTTTGAGACCTACCTTTGAAAATAAAGTTACGGGCTGGGTGTGTGGCCAGATATGACTTCTCCCTGTTGTTACTAAAAGGAATTCAGCTTGAAAGTCTCCTTCAGTGCACCTTGGAGGACAAGGGTGGCTTACCTGGGGAGAGCTGATCTTTGTATTCCTAGACCATCTGGAGAAGAAAGCAGCCTGGCGTCTCAGAATTTTGTATGATTCAACATTAAACAGCAGTGCGTGCATAACAAAGAGACCCTGACGCCATTTTCTCCGGCGATGTGCCATGGCTTATTAGGAAGGGGTTATAAGCTGCTTTCCAGCGTACTTGTTCTCGGAGAGATAAGCTGACTAGTGGGAAATCAATCACTGTGAATTTTGATCGCAGCTCCTGCTGAAGTAATTACTTCAAACATCAATAATCCTGCTCACCTGCCTGTGGAGTTTTCAGTCATGCTGAAGGTTAGATTAACGCCACAGAGCTCCTGGGGACTTTTTTGTTTTGTTTTGTTTTCTATATCCTTTACCATCTACTTCCTTATTTTTTTTCAACACTGATGTAATTGAAATGTCACGTTGTCCACTCCTCTCCGTCTCTGTCTTCTTACCCAAGTCATCAACATGAGTTTGCTCATATCAGTGAGATTGTCTCCACAGTTCTGTGCGCACACAGGAGCCGGAGTTGATTCTTCCTGTCAGTCTTACCAAGGATTGAACGTTCACGTCACATTCACCCTTCAGCTGTTTGTGCATGTCTTTAAGTTAATAGGTATTTAGAAAGAAGGTCAAAACAACGTCAGCGCCAAACGCTTTTGAATCTAAAACCCTCGCAGTGGCCTCTGAGCAGTGTGATGTCCTTCTAATTCCCGGGTAAGTGTGCCTACACATGTAAGCATGTCTGTTTGGGTTTTGCCACACAATACACAGAGTACGCAGAGATTTCTTATTTGAAAGCACAACTCACAGAAAATGTAAGGTGATACTACACTACCTAAAAACTCCGACTCAAAATTAATTCCCCTTGAAATCAAAAGCAGAATAGTTGCTGCAACACATGTGTAGACATTGGACATTCAGCAGATGGTAAATTAAAGAAGGTATTACTCCACTGAGAGGCCAAGAATTTAATCTAGTTACTAAACACCAGGATAAAATTATTCCACTACCCAAAACATGTATCATTTTCATTTTAAATGTAATATATGAGCTGAGTTCTGGACTACTGTGCTTCGCAGACTGCAACCTCCTCCGGTTGCTGCATCTCCTAAACTCCTGGATATCTCCTGCTGCCTTATGCTAAATACCCTCCAGGTCTCCCACTGTCGTCCCTTTCATACCCAAATTTCATACAGCCCCAGTAGTCCTGCTCTCTCTGCTGGAGTAGCAACATATTTATTACTATATTATTATTGTATTTCAGCTCCCAGCTATAGTAAATTCCACCCTGCTGTAACCCCTACCTCCATCTACCATTAGACGGCTCAGGATTCCTACAGGCTTGGCAAATTTGATAGATTTGTTTATCAGCTCATCAGAACTGATGCATGCACGGACTTAACTGGCTGACTGCAATTGAAAGCTGGCAGAGATATGCCAGGGGGGAACTTTCTTACTGTTCTTTCCTTATCTTTCTCCATCCTATCTGGGGAACAAACAAGTGTGATATTCCACTGACTACTTAAAGTTATTTGCATGCAGACTCCATTCCCATAAACAACCCATTCCCCTCAAATTAAACATTTTAAAAGTTCCTCTTAATGTTAGATACTGAGCTTTGGGGCCTAGCTCATATAGATGTCATTTGTTTGTAGCAGTGATTGATCGAATACGTGTCACAGCTTTCAGCAGAGAAAGCCCTCTGCAGACCCAATTTCAGATACAAAAAGTGTCCTGCTGACAATTGCCCACATAAATCCAAGCAAAGGAAGAATGAAGACTAAAAGCAAGGGCTTTCCTGTCTGAATGACAACTCTGGCTCCCAGCAAAGGATGACATCCATCAGTCCAGCACCACTTAGCAAATCGCCGCAGCCACCGCTCTCTGAGAGCCTGCCACAGTGGGAAGGGGAGGGCAGGGCAGGGAAGAGCGCTCACCACCACGGCTAATCAAGCCTCTTTCACCAGGTCTCCTCGCTCATCACTTAGCTGAAAGCAGCTGCATGTGAGAAAAAAAACTGCACCTTTAGCTAAATTCTGCTCCTGTTATCTTAACGTGGCTTTGCTGAAGTCAGGAAACTGAAAGCCGAATTTGGTCCATATTCTCTGTAATGACAAATCGATATTTGATGACTGGCTGTGAGAATGTCTATCCAGTTTATTAACAGGAAAGTGCTCTTGGTTGATCTGACACTGTTTATCTCATTGTTATCAAATCTCTGCTGAAATTAACTGTTAGGAGAAGGGAGAACATATCTCCAAAGCAAAAATGAAGTGAAGAAGAGAGGCTTTTAGGGACTGAGGGGAAGGGGATTTGAACACTATCCCATCCAGTAAACAACAGGCCAGCAGAATGATTCCTAACTAAGGATTTTATAATGGATTTTACCTGGTTCCAAAATGCATCGTGGAATCTCACAAGTTTTCTTTTCAGTCTTTCAAGTAGCAGGAACATTGTGTGGCAAAAGACGTGAGCTTTATGGTATTTGGTGCTTCACATCAATATGTTTAGTAAGGGTGTACAAAAAAGAGAAAAGAGGAAGGTGATTAAACCTCCAAATGATGCCATTTATTTAGTTTAATCAAGAGTGAAGATGATAAAGACTGTCAGCTGGACCTGGTGAAGCTATGGGAACAAGCACAAAGACGACAAATGAAACTCAGTGCTGACAAATGTGGGGTATCAGAAGGAATCATTTGAACTCGCCGCACATTACTGGCTTCTAAATTATCTATGAACTCTATGGACAGTTCAATGTGCAGCAAAGGCAATCTCCAGAACAAATTAAATATCAAGATGTATGACGAAAAGAACAAAGAAGAACACTGGAAACACCATGAAGTCATTAAAGTAACCCATGGCATCCATACATAGGGAAGAGTTTTGTAATAACAATTTTGAAAGCTAGACCAGAAGAAAAGAATCAGGGATTCAGTTCCGGAAAGAAAAAAATGTAGAAGACTAGAAATACTGTGGGGAAAAAAAAAAAAGAAAAGAAAAAGAAAGAGTCTAGTTTCAGAAGAACAAACTCCATTTGAGAAGGAAGAAAATCAAGAAAACAAGAATTGATGAAGAAAAACTAAGAGATCCTATTTTTCACTCATTTTCCTATGAGAAGAAGAAAAATTAATGACTGGATTGAAAAATGACAGTTGCCTGGAAATCCACTGTCATGACCTGGCTACATTCAGCAGGGGCACAAAAAGATCAGCACCTATTAGCAATACTTACAGACACATACCACGTGCATGCAGACTATACAGATACCTGCACATCCTCTTAAGGCTTCAGGAAAAGCTCTTTGAATAAAATTTGAGTGAAACTGTCAGGGACTAAAAATTAGACAGGTAACGTGACTGAAAGGTAGAAGTACTTAAAACAAGAAGAGTTAATTAACTACTCAAAATGCTGGAGCCTCCCAGTCAAGAAACTGTACAACCTTGGATAAGAAAACAAGGCTCGGTTAGATGGCAAATAAAGCAGCAATTAGAAATAAAAGCAACATATGGCAAAATGTAAGGCAGCAGTTACAGGTAGCAGTCAACATAAATGAGTGTTATGGGGTGTAAGAAAGTGATAAGGGAAACTAAAGACATCAGGGGTAAGTGCCTGCCTGACAGAGTTAAGAGTGACAAAATGCAAGTTCCTGAAAATGCACTGGGAACAAAGGGAATCCATGGTGAAGTAAAAGTGGGATGCTACTTAAAAGTGGTAAAATTGTAAATGCTAAGGCAGCAAAATGTTTACTAACCATTACTGTATTATAAGCTTTAACCATTACTGCTATTTAAGATACTTATTCTGAGTTGCAAACAATTCTAATAGTAAATATTGGAGAGCAAGACGAGTTCTGCAGGCCAGACAGCCCATACCCACAACTCTTGGAAAGCTGACTACAGATATCCCTGAACTTCTGGTGTTAATTTTTAATATATTTTAGAATATCAAGGAACTTTAACATGACCAGGAGATTCCTAATGTTGAGTCAATAGTCAGAAAGGGCAGGGGAGTAAGGAAGGGTTCTTTGCCTGACAGTGCTCCCAGGAAAGATCACAGAAGTGCTGATTCAGTTTTAAATGCTTGAAGAATTAATGTGTATAAAAAACTAATGCCAGACAACATAACATTCTGGGGGAAAAGACTTTTTCAAGCAATTCCTTTTCATACTATAATTAAATTGCAAACTTGGTTCACAAAGGTAGATGAATACCTACAAAAACATTTTTGGCTTCTGTAGAGCTTGTGACTTAATACCTCATATCATTGTGATTTAAATTGCATTGTACATTAACAATAAAGTGTCTGTTCAACAGATTGAGGACTGTCTGAAGGAATCTCAAAAAGGAACAATGAATGGGGAATCATCATTCCGTAGGAGGATTTGGTGTGAAGTTTTACATAGATCGTGAGTAAACAGAAGCTGATTCTCCATCTCATTGCTGATGTGGAAAGAAATACAAAATACTTGAGGTGAAGTTTGCAGAGATTGGTAGAGGAGCAGACATATAAAATAAACAGATCACTTCAAAACTATTTTCATTCAAACTGAAAAGACTTTAATTTGGCCCAATACAAAGTAATATACCACAGACCTGGGAATGCAAACCACCACTACGAAAGAGGAGACTGCAATCTGGAAAGCAGGGTCCTTGAAGAGGATTAAGATTCACTGTGAATATACACAACTATGGAAAACTGGGTGAATGCAACCCTGGGAAGTGATGCAAGACACCTTCAAACTAGAAATTAGGCCAAAATTACACTGGAAGGGCTTAACCACTGGAACAAACTACCAAGAGAAGCTGTAACTTCTACATCTCTTACTCTCCTCACATCAAGAGTCTTTGAGAGAGAGTCACAAGCCTTTTTGGAAGACATGCTTTCACAAAACAAAAATTATTAGCCTCCATACACGTAGAAGTCAATGAAATGAAAGAGCCCATGTTCTACAGAAGGGCCCTCCATGCGATGTCTTGGCTCTGCTGGCCTTGAGCAATTTGGCTTTTAAAGGGAGCCTTTTGAAAGAACTGGAAGGGTAATTTAAAAAATGAGAATGGGAGAGATTTGCAAACTCAAAATATGCAAACCATTTCTTCTGAAGGAGTGACCATAAATACAATTTCTCATACTGTAAATGCCTAAAACCCATCTACACGCAGTAAATACATACAGTCACCTCAAATACAAACTACGTACGTGTGGTTTCTACAAGTATAATTCCAGGTATAAAGCACCAGGACAGACAGGCCTCCAGCATACATGCTAAAAGGAGGTTTTACTTGCAGTCCAGAGAAGACTTATCTCTGTTGTTGCATGTGAGCATAAAGTAGAGGTTAATATGAAGATGGATAGGCCAGATGGAGGAGTTGGGCTGCAGTCAGTGTCTGAAGCTGGTATGGTTCATCGTGACAAGTTGTGCTGCCATATCCTACTCTGTCAGATCCACTTGACAGCCTTTATGCTGGTACTGCACTCAGCAGCAAGGGCAGCTGGATTGTAGGAGTCCTATCCCATGTTGGTGCTGAGGTAAACCAAGCCATTGTCATGACTCCATGCTGCCAAGTCATGGGCAGTTTCTGGACATGAAAGGAATATTGGGAAAAGACACTGCGGAAACTCAGTCATGTCTTTGAGCCTGAATCCTCTCACTGAAGCATCAGCTCATCAGCTACAGTAACAACAGCACCCAAGCTTCACCTTATGCCCAAGGACAGATTAATTATTTCCAGTTTGGAATCACTATGTACATACAATATATTTCATGTACAGCACAACAAAAATACTTCCATACATTCTACCTATCTGCATGCACAGGTGTATATAAATATATGGACACATGTAACAGTGGGACCCGGGCTACAGGGAACACCAGAGCGAGGACCTCTAACAGCTGGACAGTGAAGACAAGTCCAGGAAAAGAGCACAAATGGATAAGAAAGAGAAGCGAAGGGACTGACAATAAGGGAGTTGAGGGTGAGAGGGGGACATTGGCTGTGTGCAGAAAGCCTTTGAAAAGGCAAGAAGAATATGTAAGGGAGAAGGGTTTGGAAAAAGTGTTTTGGCTGTAGCAGGACATGGGGAAATAGAGGCAGAAGGGAAGTACAGAAGGGAGCTGAGCATAAAGAAGTGCCAGGGAAGCCAGAGAAGGAAAAGCGCAAATAGCAGAAGGGAATTCACTGATGAAAAGATAGGAAGGGAAGAGGACATCTCCCTGCTCATTGGTGTAACTTCTCCGTTACGTCTCATCTCTTTATTCTCCCCCACACCCTTCCTCCTACTCTTACCAGTCCCTTATAGATGTTTCCCTTCAGGAGCATTAATCTGCACAGACTCCCTCGCTGTGCCCTGCCCCTCTGCTCGCCTCCCACCCCAGCACACCGGCACGTAACAGGGAAGACCTCTCACCTCTGCCTGTCCCCGGCGTGAGCTTTTGTCAGCTTATGAATCGCTGCCAGGTAGACGACACAAAGACAGAACGATCTGCCTTCAGAGAGAAAGCCTCACTCTGACAAACCCAAAGTTTGTTTCCACCAGAAGGTGTCCTCCAGGGGATGGAATTTAGCAAATCGTACGCAGTGTAATATTAATTTTTGTGTGTTATTTCAAGCTGACACGCTGTCTATTAAATGAATGTTTTTTTCCTAACAGGACTATTCCACGGGGAAGGAAATTAACTCTTAATAAGGATTTCTCTTCTGTCAGGTTCCCATCCGCTCTCTTCTCCAGTTTCCCTCATATACCCCCTCCATCTGCATTTCTTGTCCTTTTCTCTGATCTCTGTATCCGAATCCCATCTTTTCCTATTCCCCCTTCATTCTTTTTCTTCATTTTTTTTTCTTCCTCCATCTTGCCTCTTTGCCCTTCTTTTGCTAGTCTGTACTTTTCTCCGTCTACATTTTCCTTATTTCTCTATTTTGCCATTTTTGCCGGCTCTCTCTCCTGCCCCCCCCAATCCATTCCCCACAAACTGCACGCAGAGCAGTGCATGAGGCTGACATTCAAGGCATCTCTACAGCCACGGAGCCAGAGGGGGAGCCAGCCCAGCTTACTTAGAAACCCAGCCAGCCCCATAGAGCCTCCAGTTTGTCACTTTGTTCTGCAGGCCACTGATTTTGGGTCCCACAGCCAGAAGGGAACCTCTGGTGCTGGGTGCTCAGCATCCTTGGAGACCTGGTGCATGAATCTGGCTGGGGTTACACAGTGCTCCAGGCTTTGGAATATGCAGAGAAAAGATTGGGCGGGATTCATTGCCCCTGGTGATTCTAGGGTAGGTGTCTTGTCTCTTCCTGTGGTCTCTTCCACAGACAATGGAAAGAGCGGGGGTCACTTCCAAAGGATGAATTATTCCTTCCTAAATAGTTGTCTCAGGTGGGGCTGACACAGGGGTTGTCCAGACAGCCTCAACAAAGAGGTTAGATTAGCCACCTAACTCAGGCAGCAAAAGCTAGATTGTACTACAGCCATGGCTAAGAGGAGAAAACAGAAGGAGTAGTCTGTGTGAAGGCAGAAACTGAAGGAAAACAAGATGGGAAAGCTGCCTTGTTTACTAGTGGACAGGCAGACAAAAGCAAAACAAAACAAAACAAAAAATGAAAAAAGAAACATGCTAAATCAGCAGCACGTTGATGGCCAGTGTTGCAGACAGGCTGAAGCCCCGTTGCTCTCCTACATTGATTTCTCTTACATTTTGGACTGCTCAGCATCTCTACAAGCCCAAACCCTAACACCTCACCTGAGCTGAGGACTAATCCAAGAGGCTTGCCTTTCACCACTGATGCTCTGGACTTCTCACCCCAAAGCGCTGACTTCATCACATTTTGCGCCTAAGTGCTGCTGAGGAAAAACTGGAGTGAAAGCACAGAGAATTAACACTAACACATCTCACAGAAAACCGGTCAATATCTGAGAAATCTGTCTCGGGCTATTTCCCTCACTCTGCTTTCTGCTGGCATAATTTAATCTCCTGACAGCACGGACTGCCAGGCCCCGGAAGGGCTGCATGTGTGCACACACATGCTCGTGCATCTGTCCGCTGAAGCGTCAGCGATTCAGTTGTGCCGCGACGTGCACAGCGAATTGTCTCTTGCCCAACCAGGGAAGCGCCGTGTCCTTTTCTCGGGGGAATCTGCGCTGCCTTTGCAGCTGGTGGGGCTTGGCATCCCCCTGTGTTTATCCACCGCGTGTGAAGACAGAGGACCGAAATCATCAAACACGGAGCAAAGCTGAGCACAGTGCTGCTCAGCCGGCGGTACAGCCCGGTCAGGTTCATCTTCAAGGCTTCTCCACCAGGCAGGACACACAGAAAGCACCCAGGGGACAGAGTGACAGGCAGGAGATGGAAATTTCACAGAAATTAAGGAAGAAGGAGGCAAACATCAACCTGATGTAGGTGCTACCAACAGCTCTGCGAATAATCAGGGCTTTCCATGTGCAGCAAAACCGACCCGCTGCAAAATTGGTGTGGTTTATGTAGTGCTCAGACTGAAACCACTGGATAGAAATGATTTTCACTTGTGCTTTTGGAATTGAGGGACCAAAGGGAGTGAGAGTAGGATGGTGCTAAAAATGTTGAGTCTGACTTGAAAACAGCATTTCTATGCAGGCAGGCTGCTGGCTGTATCAAGCCCATCAGATATACACGAGGCATCTGGGACCCAGAAGGTCCAAAGCTCGAGAGCCTGGCAGGGAGGATGGCTGCGGCATCGCTCAGTGGAGGGTCCCTCTTCAGCTCTTTTGGCCTAAAGGGCAGCTGCTGCACAGTACGTGCGGTGTGGAGAATCAAACCTCCTGTGAGCATAAAATACATCTACAGAAAGAAAAGACGAGCAATTTCCCAGACTGAAAGTTGGCAGGAAGAAAAGGAAATGTAAAACATGGAGGAGAACCAGCCTGGTGTGTTTCGTGTTGTTGCTTTTTTTAACGTCACTTGTGTAAAGCAGCTCCAAAATAGCCTGTAAACCAACAGCCCTTTGCCCACCAAAGCTTCTGGTTTGGCTCCTGTGCCTAGTCTCAGAGCCACACTGCCGTTCTCTCTGACAACCGAGAACATCGGGTCTTTTGGGCCAACATGCTCAAAATGATGTAGGACATAACTGGGGATTCTGGGGGAGCACATCCCAACAGCAGAGCCTCAGCACTGGAGCTCATCTCCTTCCTTGGTCCTGCCCAACCTGAACGTGATCAATATTCATTCACATGATTTATAAGGAATTCTGGAAATCTGATTTAAGCAGAACGAGAAGGTCATTTCCATTTTCTAATACTGGCTTGTGCATAAAATCTGTGTTATTCCTCCCACAGCCTTGTTTATTAAAAACTTAGAGACTTCTGCAATTGTCTGCTAATTTTTGCTTGTGACATTGTGTGCTCTTACATTTTTTTTTTCTGCCATGACAAAGACTGAATCAGAGATATTTTACAAAACAAAACAATGAAGTGAAATGGAGAGTGCAGGGATGCATCTGACTGCCCTGTGGTCACACATAATCTCACCTACGAAGTTACCATGCCACTAATTACAGAACATTTGCATGACACTTCTTCCTCTTGGTTCAGTGTTAATAAATTTATATAGGAAATAATAGTCACAGTTAAGGAGAGCCGTGGTTTGAAGGAAATACAATGCCTGGAAAATAGCCCAGAAGAACGAACGAGGGTGGCACAGTGTTTGCCTCACAAGCAGGGGGCATGCGCAGCAGTGCACGCACGCACCAGCCCAGAGAAACATTCATTTTCAGTTTAATTTGTATTTCAGAGGAAGTGGTGAATACAAACAATAGCAGTGATTTCTCTATTAAACGCGCCTTCCTGACAAATTTGGCACCAACGATGAACAAGTGTGAGAGGGAAGAGAAACAGAGAGAGCGTTTGTGTTGGATCACCCTGCTAAGTGAAAGGAACCAAGCCAACATACGTGTGTAGATAATTTGGTGTTCCAATGCATTTTTTTCCCATTATATCTTTTCTCCCTCCATTTTAAGGCGAGGGTTAATGAATGCTGTAGCAGCTACGAAGACAGCTAAAGGTGTTGTCAGCAGCCAGAGAGAGGCAAGCACACACAGCCAGTGTCTGCCTTCGCCCCTTGTTCATCACCCCTGTCCCCATCCCGTTCCAGTAGGTGGGACCGGCTTACTTCTACCACGTCAAGGGGCACGTTAATTAATTAATAATGCATAATCTGTACTGATCTGCTGATTAAACCACACCTCCGCCGCAACCTTTACATGCAACATGACTCAACTCAGAACCTGCCAAGTCGTGCTCTCCAGCTCATCCCAGTCCCCTCCAATAAATCCATCATTCCGAGTGGTGGAATTCATCATTCGGATCAGGGGGAGGACCTCCGGCAGACAGAAGGTGAGGAGGTAGCACAGAAAATGGAGCAGAGACAGGGAAACAACCGAGATGGAAAACAGGAGGGTAGAGTGGCAAAGCTGTTATACTCAAGTCTGAGCACATCACCCTCAGGGAAGTATGTAATTTGGAGCTGTTTGATAGAATGATTAAGGAAAGAGGAGGACTATTACCTAATCTAATTTATTGAACAGAAGAAAAAAAATGAAAAAAAAAAACCCTCAATAGTCTGGCTGAATAAGAAAAAGCAAAAAGGTGTGTGCCTAAGGTATTCTATGTACAGTGAGAGCACAGAGGGTGCCAGTCCGGTACCTGGAGCCCACTGCACAGCGTCACATGATACAGACCTCAGAATACTCCACACACATGGTGACCACCTGAAAACAAGTAGGGAATGCAAATGGCAAGCAAGGGGTGGTGGAGAATAAGAGGAATTCCCCAGAGGTACACAAGTGGGTACATCTCTGTCTGCATGAATTTTTTCCGTCATGTGTACTTAGGTGAATACTTAGGAACAGGATGAAAATGAGCTTAATACAAAATAGAGAAATCTTCCAATTTCCAAGGAAGATATTCAGACTATGAAGTCTGCCTCTGACCCAGGTGTAAGCTCCCTTGCTTCCATATGGACATTTAAGCTAGACTGAAGACTCTATTTGAGGAAAAAATCCCGAAACAGGTAATACCTAGGGAATGGACACGCAGTGATCACCGAGCCCTGGAAAGGAACCTCCCAGACCTTGCTGGTTCAGCTCTGATTGGCACCATCTCCCTCTCCTCCTCCTTCTGCACACAGGCTCATGAATGATGTTGCGGCTATTAATCAGCACCAAGTCCCCAGAGCAGCCCTTCTCTGGAATGCCACTGATGAGCAGATGGGATGTTTGGCAAGGAGCGACCTGGCATGAAAATGAACAGAGGAGGAGAGTGCTGGAGGGGAGGGGAGGAGAGCTGCCTGAATGTCTGCAGTTGGAAGGATGGAGGGAAAGAGATTTTTCTTCTCTGCTGATACCGTATCCCAGTCTAGAGTCACGTAAGGAATTACCAGAAGCCACCTGTGCTCATTAGCACCAGTCATCTTCCTTCCTTAAGAGCCTGGCATGTCCACATTTGTGGAGATCTAGCTAACTTAATGGAAGCCAGTGCTAGCACCTACCTACAGTGGCCCAACATGGTTAACCCACCTAAAAAAAACGTTTACGCAGTTTCCCAGGTAGACTTTGCAGCTCACCGCAATGCCCAGGCAGATGCCATGCTAAGAAGACCCTTGCTGACTGTTTTAAGCTACTGTGGCCACATCCATATGAACCGCAATGATGGCAGCCTAGAAAAAATGCCTGCCCCAAATTCTTTTGAAGCCCGTCGCTCATTGCCTTTCCACATACCTTTCTGCTCAAAAGCTAACAGGTAAACCTCCCCTGACATTCCCAAAACTCACATACGGGAGTGTGGGCACACAAATCCTCCACTCATGGAGTGGGCACAACAACTCTGGAAGGGTTTCTTCATTAGCAGTTAAAGGAATTATTGTCACTGTGAAAGCAAAGAAGATTCGGTTTTTGCACATCAATGGACACTAAGTTTTAACCCTGTAAATCTCACTGATGCCAGTGGAAGCTGGGAAAACACATCCCAGATTACAATAGGCAGCTTAAATGTGGAAGGCTTTTAGAGTGCTACACCATTGAGAACCGCTGTTACTTGGATTCAGATGTGAATAGAATACGCAAAAGAGCAACAACTATTTATCTCAGCCATATTTCTTCTGTTTGGGAAGTGTTGCATCCCGTTGCAGTTAGTAAATTACACAATGAGCTAGTCTGTCACGGCAACCTGCGTGCAGGCAGCCCAGGAGATGAGCACCTGCTGGAGGATCATTAGTGAATGGAGAGGGAAATAGTTCACTGCCCTACGCTCTCACTTCACGGGCACAATGAAAAGCCATGTGGTGCACCGTTGGGTGATGCACATGGCACAGCGATACCTCTTTCTCTAGTGCCTGCCATACGGGGATCCTAAACCAGTTTACAAATACCGACAAATTAAGTCCTGTCTCCACAACATCAGTGTTATTCTCTCTCTTCATTTTACTGTAAGTCTTGCATTGCTACTGGCTCTACTCTGTTTTATGTCAAGCCCTAAATCTCAAGAGTCAACTGATATGCAAGACCTTTAGCTATAGTTGGGCAAGGGTTGGTGAAAATCTAGTTTTATGATTCAAAAACATGGAGGTAATTGAAAAACAGGTTCCACTTAAGGAAAAAAAATAAAATGTTGTGCTTCTTAAGTCAATCCTCTTGTTGCATGGCTAGCTTCTGCTTTCTAATTCTTGGGCTGGTAAATTGTAACATTTCTCCACTAATGGGCAAGTACTCTTATCCTCAGCTGGCAGATCAGGAAATTACAAAGCAGCACTAAGCCTGGCCACAGTATAAGTGAGTTTTCAGCACAGATGAATTCCTGTTACATCCTGCAGGGTTGAACTGCGCCTATGAAAAGGGCAAACGATGCATTTAAGAACAGTGTGGGCAAAGTCTGAAGTAAAATCCTACCGTCTTACTCTCAGTACTATGGCTCAACAAACAAGCAAGCTCTTGTCTAAATGTGGAATTCAGAAAAAAAAAATAAAAATAATCCTATTTTTAAACAAAAATCTGCAAATCCACCTGCAGGGCTATTTGAAGAAAGAAAAATCTAGTTTAAAAAAAAAAAAAAAAAAAAAAAAGGTTGGTGTTTCTCATAACTAATTAGGGAGCTGGAGAAGAAAAGGAGAACATTTTTAGAACATCTGGAAAATATCTCTTCCTATTGAGACTGCAGTAAACAAGCACCAGTGCCCTAGTCTGAGCAGCAGTGAGTGCAACAGCAGTTGAGAGACCTTTATGCCCAAAGCCAGCTCAAAGGACAGGAGCAGAGGACAGCAGGAGCTGCCTGGGAGTTAGGGAGTTAAACAGCTTCCATCTCCACTGAGTGCACACCCTTGAAGAGTCATTGTGGATACATCTCTGGCATAGTTGGACCCGGAGGCCTTTTGTTTAGCTTGCAGTGTACAACACGAGATGGAGCCCACACCGTGTTGTTTAATGCCCGCTGAACAGGATGACACGAGCTGTTCTGTGCGCTGAGAAGGTTGCACATCGCTCCCAGTGAGTGCATGGCTACCGACTTTTCACAGAGGATACCTTGCTGTACAGGCAAAGCAGGAATCAGGCACTCTCCCCTGCCTCATCCCGATGTCTGCCTCAGCGCCAGTTCCCCCGGCAAGTGACCAAAATCTGGAAGCCTGCAGGAAGAGTGTAATTGCTTAACGCCATCAGAACAAAAATGAAAAGAAAAAGCAAAATTAAGTTAGGCAAATGTAACGGATAAACAACCCCTCTCTACGTAAGTTTCGAAAAATGAAGAAATCTCTGCATGGAACTCAGTTCCAACACGTATTTTAAGGGAATAAGACTGAATGGCTTTAAGGTCCATAAACCAGATTATAAACAGTTGCACAGGAGCAGCACCGTTTATTGTAAGATGCGATTTTATAGAGGCCTTCAAATGAAAATAAAACACTGGGTAGTTGGTGCTCTCTTTCACGGCTGCAGAAGGAAGAGATTGCATCAGGAATTTATAAACTGCAGAGGAGGGAGAAAGCACAAGAGAGAAAGAGTTAGTAAACATTTCTTTTAAAATATCATTTTATTTGTTTCAAAAATATTGTGGTGGGTTCCTTCAATTCATTTCCTGGTTAAACAAATGACTAAGTCTTTCCATGAGACCTCTTCAAGGCGTAGCGGTGAAGTAACAGAAAACAACCCCTTGAGTAATATGTAATCGAGGCAGGAAATAGGGAGGGATTTAAAAAAAAGATGCCCTGCGTGAATTAGGTACTAGCAATCTCTCAGATGTCTTCTTTTCCCTCTTTAACCTTGGAGAAGAGAAGGGGTGAAAGAGATAAAGAAAATAGAAACACGATTAAAGAGAACGTTTTTCCCTTGTTCACATCTGTCAGGACAAAGAGCGCAAGTTTTCCTTGGAAGGTGAAGGTCAGGGGAGACGGCAGCAACATCTGGGTGGGCACGTCCAGGACGCCCGAGGCCCTCAGTCCTGCTATGATGGAGGAGCTTGACCTCATCAGGTGCCCTGCATTGATCTGCTGGGTTTTCCACACATGAAGAATGATCAGTCCGGGACTCGGCAGCTCCCGCAGGGGACTCTGCCTCTAAGCCATCCGTGTTTGCTCCCAGCTCAGCAGACAAGGTAAGCAGGCTTGTCAGAGCAGCAACACGACGGCCAGGCTCCCTGCACGTGACTCTTGCACTCCCTGCTGTAGTGCCTTTGGAACTGGGACCCCACCTCCAGTGAGAAGGAGCCCTGCATTCACACCAGGTAAGGAAGCCCTTTATGGACTGTACAAGACCATATGTGTGTGTGCACCCCTCCCAAACCATCCACCAAGGAGCAAAGGCCAGGACCATCCCAGCCCATACACCCGGCTCCTCTTTGTCATGGTGCTTTCTCTGCCATGCAGTGTCTCGAGCTGCAAACCCCAGCACTGCTCAGCTCTCCGCTGGCATTGGAGTATGCTGCAAAACTTGTCTTTTACAGCCTTTGGGGAGACAAATGTCAAATGTAGGGAAAGGAAATTATTTTCTAGAGGAAACGTTGACTCTCAGCTGCCTCTGGATGTAGTGGAGGAACTGAAATGCAGGGCACTGATTATGGCCATCTGGAACATGTGGACTGGGTTAACGAGAGGACAGAAGCCATCCATGCATATAAGGAATAAAATCTGCCCTGCAACTGAACAGTTTCACAGGCTGAATTCTTTTTTAAGGACTCAAGTTTATGACTCCTCCTTCCCACAATAATAAATGACAACCTTTCTTCCTTTTTACCTTCCCACCAGCTCCCCTGTTTCTCCCTATCAGCGGCTTTTTGGTGTGTGCAGACCACACGGCTGCCTAGCGCAAAACCCACTGAGTGCAAAACAGAAGGTCGTGGCAGAAATACCGCTGGCACGGAGTGCCAATTCCCTCATTTCCTCCTCTGCTCCTTTCTCTCCATGAGTCCGGTTCTTCCTCCCGGCTTCCACACATGCAGGCAGCATGGCACAGCAAGCTTTTGCATGTAAGTAACGTTTTGTTCAAGCAGCTCAAATTCTCAGTGAAGTTCCTGCTCGTCTTTTACCCTCACACTACTCTCTTGTCCTAAAACATGCGGCTTCCATGGAGCTTTTCTCTGGGTAGTTCCAAAATAACACCACTTCCTAACTGCACCGTATGGCTGACAAGGGACAGCCAGCCACAGGTCACAGGCAGACAAATTCCAGCAAAGGCTTTCTGTCTGTAAAGAAATATTTGAGAACCTCTTATTAACACTGCTGTTTGCATCAAGCTATGGGATCACAACCTCAAGTAACAGGAAACATTTGCCAAGGAGGCAAAAGACAAGACCGATAGTCTATCAGAGGTCTAAATCCCCCACTGTTTTACTCCAGGTTATGGTTTAGAAGCCTTCATTCCCCTTGTGAAAAATAATAATAATAATAACCAGCTCGATACACCTAGTACTCTTACTGCTGCGATTAATTTCCTTCCTTTAACTGCCACCACCCAGTTCAGTATTCCCAAGTGCCCTTACACAGGCAGAGGGAAGTATGCAATGACAAATCTGTCCTTTTGTTGTTCATGTCATTTCATCTTTCACAGATGCCAGTCCTCAATATCATATGGAAGATAAATCATCATCTCCCAGGAGTCCACAAGAACGGAGCCAAGAAGCTTATTCACTTGAGACCTTGTTTATCTCCAGTCCTGATGATTAACACAGTGAGCAATGCATAACAAGCAGGGGCTGATGCTATCTGGGTTAAAACCAATATTCATTAGGTGACAGTAATGACCCTCACTCCTTCAACAGAAGCATACAGATGCTGGGGGTCAGAGTGTCATTTTACTCGTGTCTTTAATTTCCAATGAGATAATGCTGGTGTAAAGTGCTTTGTTGACAGCCTTAGAGACAAAAGTCCACCACCTGCATATCACAGGTAGCACAGGAAAGCAACAGGAACGATCAAACATCTAGAAACCATGGCCAAGGAGCTCAGAATCGGAGGGAATTTGTGGTGTTTAGTCTCAAAGAAGCTGAAAGGAGATGCAAGTCATCAGACATGTGGAAGGCAGCTGCAGAAAGGCGGGCAATAAAACATTCTCCTTCTTCACAGGGAACGAGACAAGAAACAGGTTTTAATTGATAGTGGCGAGCAAGATGCGAGTTAGGTATTTGGAAACCCTCTCCACCAGCTCACCGTGGGGACAGACTGTCAAGGCTGATTGCAGAACAATCAGAGGCATCCAAGCAATCCAAGGCAGAACAAGTCAGGCAAACATCTGGCACAGTGGGTGTGAGTGTGGCTGGTCCTGCCGCCGGGCAGGGCGATGGCCTGCCTGGCCAGTGGAGATCTGACCCAGGCCCTTTGCCTGTGACTCAGATGCCAGCATTATAACCTCCTTTGCACTACCTTGCAAAGTGTTTGTGCCCTGGGCTGGAGAAGCCAACGTCAAGGTTTATGGGCTATCTCCCCGTTCATCCATTCAGTCCTTGGTCACGCTGCTCCAAGTGCCAGCGGAAAAGCGAGCCGGTACAATTTGCACTGCAGAGTTGTTAGCACCGGTCTTATTTGCAAAAGAATTGAGATCAACACAACATGGCAAGTGATCACTACAAAAGGCCTGAAACCAACCAGAAGGGAAGGGAATATCTTCCAAAGAATGGCTTATGATGCCTCCAGGGAGTGCTAAAGGACGCCTGGACTTAAGAGAGTTCAGACCACAGCTTGACCCAACAAAAGTGCTGTAAGCAGCTGAGGGAGAGACTTGCCAGGAACTTTTCTATAGCCTTATCATAACTCCTGGCACCTCCAGATAACTCTAATCTACCTTTGGCAGCTATCGACTGTGGTCCTTCAGTTTTGTTTAAGTCCCTTTTGCCTAAAGTATCTACAAACCAAAATCCCGACTTTATCCCAGTTGCTTGGTTACACAGACCTGCTGGACTCTGTCCTCTACAGCAGCACTTGGAGAGACTTTGTGTGGTATCCGGAGTGGAATATCTGGGTACACCTACCTATGCACTGTAGGGAATGGAAAAATGCTGCTGAGAATAAATAAATAAATAAATAAATCATTAGAGCTGTCATTTGATTCCAGGAATGTTGCCATCAGCCTCACCAAAGAAAAAATGCCTTTATTTTCACCAATGCCACCTCCATCCCCACTGTAGTTGTTACGGGTGCTCAGTGCTCCTGGAATAAGAGTGGTGGAAACAGTGGGAATCTTTGGCCCCAGTTCCTCTGGCTCTCACACTGCATGTCCTGCATTCTGACCTCACTGCACTGGGAGAAGCAGGAGGAAAACAGAAAGATGTTGGTGTCAGTGACAATGGTCCCTGTGCCGAGAACGATGAAAAATACAGACGATGGCATTGACACATTATGACTATGGTGATGATTATATTGCCTGGAGTAAAACAGAGAAGGGAATAAATCAGCCTTCTGTCACTGACAAGCATGACAAGAGGAGTCTGTAAAACACATGTAAGAAGCACTCAATTTTCCATTTTGACTATTTCTCCTCTTCCAAGTTCCCCCTCCTCTGAAGTTGTCTGCGAGTGCAGAGAAAAGTGGCACCCTCCACTCAAGGATGAGCTGACTAAGTTAATTTGCTTTGCTTGCTCCCAAATCTCTGATTCATCCGCTGCATCTTAAAAGGCAGTTACTAAGCCACTGGCCTAACTAAGACATTACTGTTATTAAAGAAGCAGAATCTTTGGCATTGTGGCGCAAATTAACATAACGGCATCACACCCTGTGGGGGCATTAAAACAACTGCTTTTATTGTCCCAGTTTAGGTCTTCAGACACAGAAGCCTCTGCTTCTGAAACTGCTCTCAGAAGTCTCATTGAAGTCATCCTGCTGTGTCCTATTAGGATGAACCAAAAGCCAAAGACCGAATTTGTGATTTTCCTTAGATAATACTGAAAAGATCCAGCATATTCGAGCTCTCTTAAAAACATTAAGTCATTTGCAGCTACCTTGGTATTCCACTTCTAGAAATACATTCTGTCACAAAATGGTGAGCTGGTTGGTTACAGTGACTTGCAGCGGGCAAAAACCCAGGACGTAAGTCCTGCACTTTGTAAACTGCCTAAAATGCAAATCAAAATTATTTCCATACACAACAAGAGAGCAAGTTCCAAATCAGCAAGTCCTCGGTTGCTAAATAGCTATACACACGTTACCACTATTTTTGTTGCAGAGAATATGAATTCCCTCCTTTGAGAACACGAATGTGAGGATCCCTGCTACACCCTGAGACTGTGAGTTCCCTGCTTACATTAAGGACTCACCCTAAGGCAATGCCTCAGTAACCCACAAATGGGGAAGGACTTCTGGCTCCAGTTCCTTCTAATGATAAGGTCATTAATGTCAAGGTCATCAGAAAGACGCCGCCCACTTTAATTATCTGCAAGGAGACTACTTGGTTTGTGAGCATGATTCTGTGTGTGCACAGCGCTTTTGTTATGAGCCATCTATTGTGTATGTAGTTCAAAACAAGGTTTTCTCTGCCCTGCCAGTTGTGTAGAGGATCCTTCTTTGCTGTGCAGTGTAACAGGTCTGTCTCAGCTAGTAGAGCAGCCAAGAAACCTTCAAGCAGCCAAATTCACCCTACTGATCGAGGTCAGTCCTAACTGCCTTCCCAAGGCTTGCTATGTTCCTTTTAGGCAGCTCCTCCAGCCTGGGAAGTCCTGTCCTGGATAACCTACCACCAGCCTTTCTGTTTCTTCATGTCCATGCATCTCTAAGCGCTGGCTTTTCCATGGGTAGCAGGTACTGAGCAGGACAGACCAGCAAGCTTGATCAAGGACACCCAAGCTGGGTCTGCAGCTGGTTCCACTTCTGAGAGTGGGAGCTATGGAGTGGTCTGTGGTTTTCTGTACCTGGAGATCTTGTTAAACGAGATAACAGGGATTTTCCAGTGTAAAGTTAGCATTGGTACATTAATGCAATTAGTAGAGTCAGTACTGTTCCCCTGACTATTTCAACTATATCCACTTAAAAACAGTTCTTTTCCAGGCCAGACTAATTCAAAACAGAATCAGGCCCTCAATGCAGGGATTTCTCTTGAAGCCGGGGCCCTGGATCTTGCTGAGCTTAAGAGGTTAAGAATAGCAGCTGTAGCATTTATAACTCTGGCCTGGGGACTCCCTTTCCACTGCAGCGCTCCGCTTCTTGGCGCCAGTGAATATCGCTTCTATTCCTGGCTTTCAAGGGTGCCTCCCCAAAACACTGAACTCCAGCTGTGACACTGCTGTACTGGGAGGCAAACTCCAGCACACAGGTTCCCCAGAGACGTGCCACAAACCATGTCTGTCCTGCTGAGCATCAGCTCTTTGTTTGCAAAATGCTGCCTGCTCAGAGTGCCCACCTAAAATACGTTGCGTGCCCTCTTAAAATTACCTTTTACCTCAACAGGGGGTTGCTGCTGCTGTCACAAGCAAATAATGCCCTCTTCAGCAGCAAGGTGGATGGCAAATTGGAAGGAGGAGCCCGCAAGCCCCTGTCTACAATAAAATTCATCAAAATATGGTTTACAGTGTGAAGGAGACTGAGAACACTAATGCAGGAGCCGTGAATGGTCAGCAGTATGAATCGCAGCTAGTCTGAGGTGCGTGACAGGTACGGCCAAAGCCCGGCAGAAGTGGACCACAACAGAACATGTACCACACGAGGCTGGAAGCCATTTCTACTCTACCTTGAGTGTTTGGGTGAGAATATCCTACTGTGTTCCTTCCAAACCACCTGATAGGTTTTACGCTGCTTGCCCTTGCTCTCCTCCTGCTTCGTATTTATGTATGGAGGGAGCACAGCTGGAATACGCTGCTTTCCTGCTCTGACTTTGCCAAAACAACCACGAGCGGCTCCGGTTTGTGTCTGCACTTTGCAGCCCTAACAACGAGCCCCAGATAGAGCCTGGGGGCACCGGGGCAGCCCGTCGTACCCTTTTCTTCAGTTGTCCCGAAGACAGCCTGAGCACGCCTGAGAAGCTTCCTTAAGAAACCCCATGTCACAAACCAGCTGCAGCCCTACTACCCAGTACCGCTAAGGAACTTCTGTAACCTACAATCCGTGATCAAAACAACTAACACTGGCCCGTGGTGTCAGCTCTCCAGCTACTGTAACGACAGCTCAGAATGAGCTGGCACCACACACAGTCTTGATATGAAGATAGAATAAAATATGAGGCGGAGAGTGAGAATATCAAAAGGGAACATGAGAGGATGCTATGCAAGGCAAGGCTCTTTGAAAATATGCTGAAGGACTGCATGTGAAATAAGAAAGGTTTTCAACTTCCCACTGTGAAACCTCTCTCTCTTGCCCTGCAATGCGGGCTTAGCAGGGACTGACCCAAGCTGGGTAATTCCTGTTCTATTGCCTGCACAGCTCTTGCCTGGAGTCTGGCAAATGATCTTTGTGATGGCTGTGTAAAAATAATGAAAAATTAAAAACAACAGCAACCCAGATAAAGCAGAGAAATGTTCAATTCATATGAAGGGTGGTAGGCAGCACTAGAGGGGAAAAGGGCTTCACTAAAGGAAGCCACGCAGAGAAGGCTGCGGGCATGGGGACAGGAGCATTGGGTGGAAGGAGCGAAGGAAGGCATGTGGCACCTGCGGCTGAAAAGAGCTGGGCAGGAGGGAGGAGAACAAGGGCTGATGCAGCCACACAGCCTGATTCATTTAACTGGTGGCACAGACCTGAGCGGGAACGGGGCGGTGAGTCAGTCTCTTGTAATTAGCCCTATTTGGCAACATACCTAAAGGAGGGGGCAGAAATGGCAGAGCAAATTCTGTCCTATTTATACTGATGCAACTCTGTAATAATTAGTTATCAAGCAATTCGTTCTATCAGTATTTTGTCCAGAAAGACTAAGTAAACCCAATACTGCGTAGGCAAAGGGCTTTTCGAACACACGGAGAATCCTACAGCCTTGTCATCTTCCTCTTACAGCACGGCCCTTTTCAAACCTTCATGGTGAACATCATGGTTAAGCACGCATTGTTAGTACTATTGCAGGAGACATCACAACTAGAAAGGAATTTATTTCTCATGGCACAACACAACCACTAAAAACCAACATCAAACTATTTTCCATTCAATGCACCCTATTTACTTGACAAGTTAAATGTTTCAATGCAAGTTGAGAGCTATATTTCTTTAAGACAGGTTTTAGTGGGGAATTTTCATCAACAACTATTTTACAGAAAAGAGATGGCCCTGTGAGACAGGACACTGGCTGCTGGGAACCCGAACTCACATTTCAGCTAAGCACTATGAGTTTGATAGTTTCATTCTCAGCCCAAAAGAACATTAATACATCTCACAAACACACACCCTTACTCAACATGAATGGCAAATTCTCCTCCAGGAGAGCAGCACAGAAGCAGTTCCTGCAGGTGAAATTGCCTGGCCAATTTATTATATTTGCAATGGGGTTTTTCTTCTGACTACCACATTGCAGCATATCAGCAGTATCACCTCTGTTCCCTCACTAATTGAATGAGAACCAAATACAATCATGATGTACTTGGCAAAAAAAAGAGACACCTTTCATCCCTAATTGGCGATGAGGCCATTCAATGCCTATGGTCCCTGGACACCAAACTACAGCCAATGTTCTGATACCAGGAGTAATGGGGGAGAGAGGACAGCTTATCCCAGATAACAGAAAATCGGTCTTGCTAAATCAGTGAGGAATGTGACACAGAGACATTTTGGATGGAGCCATTTTAACACCAGATAGGCTTTTTAGCTCCAAGTGAGTGTTATCCCTCCTGGACCAGGTGTCTTGCTGCAGGGCCCCTGGGGTGGGATACACCTCCCTCACAGTTCGTAGCATTCCCGGTGCCAGCAATCCAGGACAGAGCCTCCTGAAGCCTCCAGCACTGGCTGCGTGTGGAGCCCAGCTGGGTCTGTAGCTGCCGGATGGAGCTTCTAAAACCAACTGGATCCACAACAGCTCCATGCAGAACTGCCCATCTGCCTCCGCTACCTTCCCCACCTCCAAAAAACAAGCAGAAGGTTGGAGCAGAGGTGTGAGATGAAGGCAAAGAACGACAGCAACAGAGCAAGGGAAGCCAGTGAAGAAGCCAGGCCAGGACACAGCGACTCCCCGTGGGAGAAACAAAGATGTGTTTTTGCAGTAGAGAATTGTTTTTCTTTATTCCAAGGTAGTTGTGTAGTCATAATGGGGAGAAATGCTAAGTAGCTAAGTGGACAATGGAAGGCCTCACTGCTCCAAAATAAGGTAGAAGCTTGAGGGAAAGAGGATGAGCAGTGTGGGAACAGTAAAACAAAGATCACAAGTTCTCAGAACATAAGAAGGGAGAAATTAAAGGGTTGAAAAAAAAGAAAAATTGTACATATATGGGATAGAGGAGCGTCGAGTAGCTTGTGAACCTGTAGTACTCAGCCAGTGAGGGAACAGGGGAGGTGAACAGGCAATAGGGAATATAACAGGTAATAGGGAATAAAAGGTTATGATTTGTTTACTAAAATGAGCTCCTGATTGACAGGACGCCCACCATTGCAAGCACAAATAAGACAGCTTCACAGAAGATCCTGTCTGAAGAAAATTATTTGAGATTTTTCTCACACCTGTTTCACTCCCTCTCTCCCAATTTCAAGTGAAGGACAAAAATGTGTGGAGGAATATCTTAGTTTTTCTATGGTTTTGTTGTTGTTTTAAACCTTCTATCAATTTTTCTTCCTGACTCAAAGCCTTTACGTATTAAAAATCAAAATGGGCTCAGTGGTGCAGGCCACTTGCTGAGCCACATACAGTCATGCCAACCTGACCTCCAAACGCACGGGTTATTTACAAACTAATGGAGGCAGCAAGCAATTCCACTGCTGCAAGGGCTCTTTCCAGCAAGAGGGAGATCAGAAGACACCATGGGCTGATTTAATAGATCATCAAAGGCCAGCGATTGAATTATCATGTCAGGCATCAATCTCACTCCTTGGTCAGTCTCATTACCGTGAAACAGTTATTGAAGGACCTCTGCAAAGAAGCTGGGGGAAGACCTGCATTTCAAAGCAGTGGGTGAGTCAGGGTGGGGAAATACAGCTGTGATTCACCAGAAAATAAACCTGTTTGCTTCACCATGGGGGAATTACTGGCCAACCTAGGCAGAAGGGGAGGCAGGAGAGCACAGTGATGAGGGGAACGATGCTTAACTGCTCTTTGGATTTTTATTGGTGTGTAAATGATTTCCTTTTCCGTTACTAAAGACTCAGCAGCCTCTTCTGAAGGCCTTATAATGGGGTCTCCTGCTGGAGAAAAGGGAAACTTAATTCCATCTGAAACCCATCCTCCTTCTTTCTAATTCTCCTCATTAAACCAAGAACAGATGTCAATAACGAATGTATCTCTGTCTTTTAAAAATACTAATTTCCTGCTTGGGCCCCAAGCCTGGGAGATAACAAATGTTCTCAACCGCTACTGGACAGCGAAGCTCAGACAAAGGCCTTGGGGAGGATTAGGCACCAAATGTCACCAGTCCTGATTATCTCTCCACAACCAACTGCTGCAGAGAGATTACAGATAAAAGATTGGGATTGGGATTCCTGGGGGCAGGGAGGAAAAGGCAGACTAAGGGATGTAAAGCAGGGATCTCAAATAGAGTAAGGACATCTTTCCCCAGTCCAGATATGGTATTTTGATAGGACTGGAGCTAGTACCATCAAAAACATGATTAGAAAAAAAAAAAAATCAAGAACTCTAGAATATTTGGAAACCAGGATAAAGTTGAAGAAGAGATAAAGGATAACCACGCTGTTCCACCTTCCTCCCTCCTCTTCCCACAAACACACCTGATGGGAAGAGGCAGGTACCAGACTTTCAGTCAGCTCCAGCTCCACACACTCATTTTTGATGGCAGAGCGAGAAATAAGAAATTCATCTCTCACCCACCTCCACACACCCACTGGAGATGAAAGCGATAGTTCAAATTAAAATGATGATACTTCCTTTTAGTCTCCAGGGGGGTGGAGAGTTTCGAGGGTGGGAAGAGCAATTTCACACTGCAGTCTTTTTTTTTTCTTTTTTTTTTTTTTTTTTTTTTGTGGACCAAGTGTGAGACAAAAAAAGCCATATTTGTTTTGTTGGGTTGTGAAAGGTATGGAAATAACCAATCCATGGGATAAGCAAAGAGCTGCTTCCCCCTTCCCATCAAAGCTACTACACCCACAGCCCGGGAAGAGCAGAAACCAGCAGGAATTGGGTGATAGGGTGCGAAGGGCAGGAATACCCTGTTTTTAATTCAGAAGCCATCGTCTCCGGCAGTCTTTTGCCTCTCTTGTCTCTGCTGGTCTCCATGGAAACAGCAGCCAGCAGAAGCATCCTTCGCTCGCTGGCTCCAGCACTGACAGATTCAACCAGGGGTCAGAGGCAGCCCCTGCTTTCATGAAAGCAAGAAATGTACTGTCTTCCTTCCTCTTCCTTTCCGCTGCCATCCTCTTTTCTGATTTTTTTTTCTTTTTCTTTTTGGTGTGTTGGGGTGGGGTCTCACCTATCACGTTAGTTTTTCTTCAGAGAACAGCACAGAGAAACTTGCTTAATTCTCAGGCATCTCTCTGGACAACGTGACCGGCCATATTGTAGGCGAGTCGGGATGTCTCTGATGGAGATGCTGTGGGAGAAACGTAGAGTGGGACACCAAGCCTGGCTGCCAGGACACAGGTGACATGCTGTGGAAGACCTGCCCAAGCAGCACCCACACCACACTTACGAATAAAAGCATGGGTTGCACCTCTGAGCCATCAATGCATACTGCATTATGGTTTTGGTATTTAAATATCTTGTTCGAAAACCCAGGAAGATTAACTGACGTTGTCCATATTGACATCAGAAATTTGTTATTCTCCATTCTCACTTGGCATTTCTTCTGCTGAAAACACTTCATACCTCTGGTCAAAAAGCAAAAGCACCACGAGGTAACCTGCTCCGGGGATGGGTTGGTCACACAGCAGAGGCAGCAGCACCTGAGTGAGCCCACAGTCCCCAGACGCTTGGACAGTACTCAGAAAGAATGTATTAGCCATAACCAGGAACACTTTGCAAACAGAAATGAACCATATTCACCGAGTATTTTATCTGGAGCTAAGAATTCTCCCAATTCTTTTATTTTGCTGGGTTTCAGAATAAGCTTTGCTGCAGACTGTGTAGACCCACAGAAATGGCTAAACTGCTCAGTGTTTTCTGAACAGCTCTGTCACCACAAGGTACTCATGAATATAAATATAAGGAAAGAGTATTAGTCCTACACCCAAACCATGTCACTCTGGGCGGGTCAACATCTTGCTTTATCTGAAAGAGTCCTGTGACAGATGAGGGTGGCTAAATTCACTCTTGCTCCTCTGCCCCTTCCCCCTGTCCTCTCACTTCCCTGTGGCCCTACACAAATTCCCCAACCCTCTGAATCCCTACCGGAGCCCCATGCCAATTTCCAGCTGGCGTCACGGAGGAGGCCGCAGCCAGAAGATGTACGTAGGCCCACACCATCCCCAAGGCCGAGCTGCTTTACATCCCACCGTGGGTCCTCCCTTTCCCTGCAGGGACAGGCAGGAGGAGGTGGTGAGGGATGCAGAGGGACTGGACAACCTCATCCCAACTACCCGTCTGCACAACAGGGGACTAAAAGCTGTGAAACAAACACTTTTAACACAGCCACCACGTGTGACACGGCCCGGCTCTGCTGCCAAGAACTGTGGCACCTGACCGCAGGCCTCTTGGCGGCCGCCTCCCTGCAGGAGGGCACTGCGCTCAAATGGTCCTGAAATGCCTCGTCCCTTCGCTCCCTGCTGGGCTGGGAGGTGCCACCAGTGCCTCTCGTCACCTCCAGATGTGCTCCAGAGGGGACACTGCTCCCCTCACACCAGAAAAAGAGGAGAAGTGTCAGAAATATGAACCTGTTCTTCAAACAGCTGTGGGGCCTACCCACGCTTGCTATGTTTCCACTCATCCCACCCGCTCCAAAACTTGTTTTCACATGTCAAAACCACTCCTACTCCACTTCCACAGGTCCCACATACCCTTCCTTCGCTTCCACCTGCCTCCCCTGTGTTTCCTCTCCGTTTGCAGTCCCCCGACCCGCTTCCGTGCGTCATCCCACTGGTGGCGTGGGGAAGGGTTGACAACCCTAATGCTGAGCTGCTGCAGTCTCCCCGCTCCCCTCCCTTCTCTCTTTCCAGCCTTGCACATATCTATTTATATTGATGATATACTTTAATCTCCCCTTAAGTACTGTCTTGATGGCCTGTTTCTCTAACAAGCATGCATAACTACTGATTTTGATTACCAGTCTGGTCTCTGTTTCACAAGCAACCCTCGCAGCAGAGACTGTAAGAACATTTTGGAAAGGCTTGAAAAGAGCCAATATTCCCCAGCCCAGAGGTCGCTGCATGAAGACCCAGGGGTGCCTTCTTTTTCAGCATTAAAGATAAGATGACCTAGCATGGGTTCTCAGGTTTCAGGTAAGGGCAATGATACCCTGAGAGAAAATAAAACATAGCTTTGTTTCCCTGAGATAACTGCTATCAAACAAAACCACAGTGGGATGAAAAGGGATACAAAGAACAAGAAGGATGGTGACGAGGTGACAGGACCTTCTTTCCTCTCTGTGTGTTTGTGTATGCTATGCTGAGGCACGCCTTTTCATGGCTGGCATTTTGACTGACATCCAGCATGCCAGTTAATAACCTTAAGAACAGGGAAGCCTTGGACATTTGGTCAGTAAAGCCTTCACTTGTGGACATCGTCAAGCCGCAATGGAAACAGACGTCAATTTATCTTGGAAGGTTTTGTTGTAAGAGAGGCTTGAGATGTCTTGAGAGGGTGTACTGAAAGACAGGAGCTCACACAAACACACATCACCTTTCACTTTTCAATAATCACAGCCGGGCGGAAGCGCTGGAGGTTTTAAGCCATCCTGCTGTTGAAGGAAGAGGTGAGCTGACTGGAATGAGGCTGACCCAGGAGATGAATTTAGAATTAGAAGCCAAGATTAATACGTCTGTTCTTCTGATTTCCAAAGTAGAAAACAAGGTGGAGAATGAAGAAGGAGGGAGGCTGGAAGAGAAGTGGAGTATATAATTGCCTAATTAACAGGATTTTCTCCACTGATTATAATCACTTCCAAATTAAAGAGGGTTTAACTGCATCATAACCAAAATTTTTCTTGTGCTTTTATGCATTAGAGAAGTGCCAGCAGTGTCAATGAGACCGCTGCAAGGTTGGCTCTCCAGTGATGGAGCTCTCATTAGTGACCCGGGGCCCAACCTGGCACTGCTCCACTGAAGCTGACAGATTAAATAAGACCTCGAGACTTACTCACCTACCGTGCTGTGGAAGAGAGAGAGTGGGAATGCAAATCTTATGTGAGCGCCCAAAAATGTTCAATCAACCCACAGCATTTTCATGCATGCTTCTTTGTTGCTGCAAACTGGTATCTGAGCTTCCAAACTTCGGATTACTTGCATATATGGCCACCACCTATTTATGTGTGTGAAAACCTGCTCCACGTTGGCACATTTTCAAGGCTAGTCTGGCATTGCTTATGTTTTCAAATACAAGCAGCTTATACTCAAAAATCACTTCAAAAGTGTGTCTTTGTGAAATTTCACCTTAGTTTTGGAAAAAATCAGAAACGTTCCAAAACCAGCCAGTTATTCCTTTGCACCAAATCTCTGAACGTTTCAGAGTGGGAAAGAGCCTGCTTGGATGCACGTGATATCCACAAAAGGGGCAGCGTAGAAGGCTGGCTCCTTGCCCAATTCATTTTTCTTGTGAAACCTGCAGAAAGCTCTTTTCCAGCTGGGAAGAGGCACTGGGTACTTTAAATTAAAATCTTTACGGGTGAAATGGACTTCCATCATTTGGACGTGAAATGATCTTATGCTGCAAAATGAAGAACCACCTTTAAATAACAAACTGATGGCTCCCTGCAGAGAACATAATGCCGTACACTGTACTACACCGGATCTTTAGCTTCCTTTGGGAAACTATCACAAACATTATTAACTTCCCCAGAAGAAAAGAAAATGAAAATGACCTTAGGAAAACATACTTCTTTGTACTTTGCAATATAAATACACACGTGCATATAATAGTATTTTTACAACTGCACCATATATGTCAGCTTGCCCCATCTAAGCCCTTATCTTTGAAAAATACAAGAACAAACAAAGACTCACTTGCATGCAGTGTGCTCTGTAAATAGGTATACCTTACAGGCTAAATTCTTACCTGTTGCTCAGACACCCACATTCACAGGCTGGGACGCATCTACACATGCATGACTAACATACATTTGCATTTCTGAAACATACACCTTACCCTCATAGCCAGAAAGCAGGAAGGTCCATGTCCACATGCTCACACATTTGGACTCGTGCCTAACCCCTGCACATGTCTGCTGTGCACTGCGTTATGGCCACACAGCTGTAAGGTGAATTATCATCATTATGTTGTGTGTACCATGGCCACATGCAGACATGCGGAGCATTAAACTCCTGCAATGCCATGCAAGGATTCTATCCCCTTTGCTAAAACACATGCATGCGAACAATCCCCAGGGAGTACAATAAAGATTTTGCAAATAAGAGATCTCTTCAGGTTACCTAACCCATTCTCAGCTAGTGTAGCATCACCTCCTTTAGACTACTTCCTACTGATCTTGTAGGCGACTGACAGGCTCATCTGACCCCGCAGGCAGATGCAAAGCACCTCTGAAGAATGCTGGGAGCCCACAGACACCGAAATCCAAGCGCACCTAACAACCCTGACGGGAGGCAACAAACAGAAGTATACCATCTATGTCTCATGGGCAGCATTTCCCCCCACAAAAAAAAAAAAGAGATATGATGAACGTCTGACCCTGGCCTCTCTGGGGAGCTGAAACGACGTCTCGAGCTGCCTGTTTATCGCCTCCAGTCCTTGACAGCATTGGCGATGCCATCCATATTACTGACATTTTTCGCCGCCCTCCCCTCACTGCCATCCTGCCTTGCTATGGCCGGCTAGTCCTGCTAATGTTGCCATTTACAAGAACAGCTGAGACAGGAGTGCTGACCGAGCATTTCCACCGTGCCATTATCGATTCAACAGGCGTACAAAAAGCCAAGGGGTGCTCACAATTTTTCTGTGGGCTTGCAAAAAGGAGGGGGAGTCGCGGAGCACGGAGCAGCCTCCCCCTGCTCCAGCACGCTGCGTCTCCCGAGCACACACCATGGCCCGGCTCACCCTGGATGCTGAACACGTCTGCCAAGCCCATCAGCAGCTTGGCCCCGTGCCATAAATCAATAAGTTCTCTTTAGAATTCCACCTTCCAAAAATATTTACTGTACATAATTTAATATAATACTCTCCTGGATAAAGAGCTGACATGTTTAATTACCTGGCTCAAGTGCTTTGCTTCTACAGAATACTGCACACCCAGCCAGGAGCATGGACAAACAGGCAGCAGATTTTTAATCTGTTGGGACCTTGGGGTGGGACAAATTTCAGTCCAGAGACTCTGCTCTGCCAGTGTCCTCCCACTCCTAGGATGTTTGTGTTGGACCCTCGGAGGGAGCAGTTTCCAGCCCGCAGATCTTCAACGGGCTCTGTCTTTGCCTTACCAACACCTAAAGAGCCCATGGAAAAGGAAGGGGTGCTGAAAAGCCAGCCCTTATCTTCACCAGCTCAGCAGATGGCTGCTGTCTTTGATGTGGTGGTAGGACCATTCATCCCAGAGACTTCTTGCCCAAGCAGCTCTGGGAGAGTTCTACCACCCACGGCTGCTTTTTGGATACGAGTGTCCAAGACTTCTGTCCATTGGGTAGCCTAATCACAAAAAAAGCAACTCACCACTTATTCCTCACATCTTTTAGACTTTAGTTGTAATTGAAAACCATTTTTGGTGTCTAAACCCTGATTTAGCCTTTGCTTTTACCTTTCCATCTCTGCCATTTGTCAGACGTGGCATCCTTGCCAAATGCAATGCAGCCTCCTGTGCTTAGGACCCATCCTAGAGACCATCACCAGTAACCAGGCTTTGGTTCAGCCTTTCTGCAGTCTCCTTACGAACACACACCCCAGTTGGGGAGTTTTCATTTGCAAGATCACGTTGTGTGATCATTTATTGCATGCCATCTGCTCCAAGATGTATGACCTCAGTGAAAGGTGTGCTAGCACACCGGTAGGCACCGCTAACTACAGGCAGGTAGAGTGACGGCGGTGGGTGAACGCAAGGACACCCCTCGCGGGCTCAGCAAGTGGAGTCCACACAGCTTTGCACAGACTGTCTCCTTCCTCAGCTCCTCTCCAGCCTCTGAGGAACACTTTGACTTTTGGACTTCCAAAAGCTCCAAAACTTCGGAAAACTCACCAATGCACACGGATGTAAATCAGCTCACGTTCAGACTTCTGAGCATGGAGATACTCCTTTCTGAGTACGCTGCTGGGAAGTTCCGAGCAGCCTCTGCCAGCTGTTTCCCTTTGATGACCAGAGGCAACGTCAGCTCTGCACCAAAAGCTTGAACCAACGTCAGCGGAAGCTCAGTCCATGCACGTTCAAAAAAGTAGGCCTTTGCTCCCTACCTGATACACGTCAGCGAAGTTTCCTTTAAGAAATATGTGCATCCCAGTTCTAACCAGCTTGTCTCATATTTTCATGAGGAGGTCCCAGTGATCAAGGAACATCACTGCCCTAGTTTTCATTTTCATCAACTAAAATATTCACAACTTTTTTAATGACAAAATATTTCTCCGAGGCTTACTGCTATACTGGGTAAAAATTTCTCTGCAGTTGCCAGCAACAAGGAATCCAGGGGTACAAGCCTTTGAAGTGGCAAGTTGAGTGTAGATATTATCAAAGCTGTTCTTTTGTATGTTAATGACGCTTGTTCAGCAATTCAGAATGGCAAAAAGGTTGGATTTTTTTCTGTCGTTTTGAAAATACAGTCAACTTTTTCTTCAGCTAACCTGATGCGCACCCCCTGTGTGAAACAGAACCCACATTCCAGCTAGCTCTCCTAACAGCCCTCTTACCTAATCCTCAGCGAGATCCAATCTCACTCGGTTAAAGCTTGATGATCACTCCCAAATGCAACTGGAAACCTCCTCCTAAAGAGGCAGATGTGTGCTTTCAGCAGGGAGGTATAAATTTAGACCCAAAATGTTTTTACTGTGGGGTTTTTGTCAGGTTTTCAGACCAGACAATTTTACTCCCTCTCTCAGTGATTCTGATTTTTTTTTTGTTTAGTTGCTTTAGGGATTTTCTCAGCAAGGGGAGTCTGGGTGGATCAGACTGGTCCCCAAACAGTCTAAATCAAAATGTTAGCAGAAGTCTCTCTCCCTGCCTCCCTTCCCTCTGAGGAAGCCAGGAGTGTCTCGCACAACGCTGTGGCTGATCCGACACCTCGTGTGCAGCGCCGGGCGCGATGCTGCTGCGCGTGGTGTTCCGGGGGGACAGCGACGTCCTGGCTGCAGCTCGGAAGGCTCTGAGCAGGAGTCACCGCAGAGCTCCTGAAACGCAAGGGCCGTGGCAGAATGAGGAGCCCCTTCTGCTCAAAGCGAAGGCCCGAAGCCTTCAGAACTGCATCTCTCCGAAATGGCTACAAATGCTGACGGCACCTGTTCTATCCAGTCATGCATCGTGCAGTTTTTCTCCGCGTAATAATAGATCACTGTCAGTGCATCTTGGTCTTCATCTGCAGCGCTTTCTGCTATTCTTGTCCCCAGACTGTCCTACGCAGAGGCTGCCTATCACGCCAAATTTTCTGCTACTGACAAACATCTCGTGTGTAAAAATAGTCCTGAACCAAATATCTTTTTTTTTTCTTTTTTTTCTTTTTTTTTTTTTACTGGGCAGTTCCACTAGGCTGAGAGAATACAGATCGAGGACAAACATTTGGATTTTGTAGCTGAAGGTAAAAAACCCTCCTATCTGAGTACTGTAAAAATTGTGCAATCTAGATTTGGATCTGTTGTCCTGAGATCATCTCCGGCAACCAGGTCCAGAGAGAAACCGGAGATTTGTTTTCTCTTCTCACCTACAGGCAGTCACTGAAAGCAGAGTGGTTTCCTGCTATCTCCAGAGGTCTGAGTCGGGCACCGTATCAGATCGTAACACAGACCTGAGATGATCAGTGCCTTCACCACTCCGTAGCACTGTCCCTGTTCCCGGTGCCTCTCCCAGAGCAGCGAGCTCGGCTCCTCCGTGACACGCTGCGCACCAGCTCCCTGCTTTTCACCCAGCCCAGCTCCCACCCTCCCCGGGAGCAGCTTATCAGAGGCCCCGGCATTGTTTAGCTGGCTACAAACCAGCAAGCAACTTCTGTCTCCATGGTGAATGATTCTTTGTCATCTTTTCCTCAAAGCTTTCTAATTAGACATCCTGTAATTTGCAGCTTTTCTGTACCGTATTTGCAGCGGGGTGTGTGTGTGTGTGCGTGTGCACGCACGCACGCAGGGGATGAAAATTAAAGGGTGGCAGTGAATCAGCAGTCTGTAAATAATTGCAACAAATAAACAAATAGATATATATTTTAATGAGGCACGGACTGGATCTTCCTTTCAGGCAAGCGGCTGGTCATTTTATTGTTTCCTCCTTAAATCCTCAAAGCCAACCTGCTGTAACAAAGACCATCAGTCTCCACTTACGCTCAGCACTACGGGATGACGGGTCTGATGGGGGTGATCTGTCCCACGGTTGGGGGAAGCAAAGAATGGAGGCAGAGGAAGTGAAAGCACAATGAAATAACATGCCGTTTAAGAAACATTCACCTCTAGTTTAGCATCTCTTCCCGAGCTGAGGGCTGATCAAAATCTGTTAGCGTTTACTAGACATCTTGTGTCCTTTGTGAAATAAGCTGCTGATTTCAGCAGGTTCCTGCTGGACAGGTATTTATTTACCTCCCCAAAGCAACCTGTACAGCAGGTATTACTTATCAGGCCATGGAGACTCACCACAATAAAAAAGGAGCCAGAAAGTACTGGAGGGGAGCAGTGAGACAAAGGAGAAAAGAACAAAATTAGAACTATTGATTTAAAGGGCTGCTTTTCCCACTGTCCGAGCTGATCACGAACCCACTGTGTGGCTGTGTCCCCATCCCCCTAGTGACTACTTGTTCACCCAGAACGTGGACAACTGAGCACTGATGGCAAAGCATCCCCTGACAGAGCTCCTGGAACCTGCTGCCTGGCATTTCTCCTTGGGGGTCACCAGGTGTGACACTGCTTCAAGAGGCAGACTTTCCCCATTGCACGCTCCTCCTGACAGAGGAATACCTTCGGAAGGTATGAATGACGGAGGGGTACTCGTCCCTTACTCAAAGCCATGAATAATGTCTCTGTTACTGCCTCCTGACCTCCTAAGTGCAGCATTCACAACAGAAAACAGGCTTTTTCATCTATTATATAGGCTCATATACGCATCCTATCTGTTCTCTCAAACTTAGCATTACTAGAGAGACTGCAAAGAAAAACTGAAATTTCCTCAGTCTCGCTCATTCCCTGGCCTGAGCTGTAAAGCCCTGCTTCTGATAACGCCATCAACCCCACAAGAATATACCGCGTTTTCACAAAGAGGGGCTTACGGTTTCAATTTGGGAATAATTAGATGGAACAGATGCAAATGTCAAGAGTATCTGTGTCTGCAGATTCCTCCAATAATGCATCTGATGACCACAGAATGTTTTATGAGGTTCAAGCCTCATCCACAGCTAATGGCTCCCAGTTAATAGAACCAGTCAAAGGGCAAAGAACGGAGAGGGGGATGTTCATGAATATTTATGAAGCAAAACAAGCAGCAGAGATATTCCCTTTTAACAGGCTTCATTACTTCTTCCACTCTTGTGATGAAGCAACTGTATCAGAACCCAGACATCTGTGTGTGTTTCTCAGCTGACACTCCCAATCACCCTCAGAAAATCATTTAAACACATATATATTTATATCTGTAAATGTAAGGAGGAAGAATTGGGCATGCTCTGTTCTTTTCAATTTTGTTGCTTGGGGACAGGACCAGACCGAGAGACAGCCATCTTCTGTGCCTCATTGTGCAAGCTGCCGCGTGCCTCCTGAGAACACTTGAGCCTTCTCGGAGCCAGGATGGAAGATGAGAGCGCTCAGCCCCTCCAGGGAGATGTCCTGGTGAAAAATCTGCTGGGATTGGACCTAAGAGTCTACGGGTATGTTAAAATGTAATAATAGCAAGGCTTACCGACCCTTACCAGATCTGCTATCAGTAGTGACCACTTACAGCTCTCAGCAGGTTGAAGTCCCCTCCAACCATTTCAATCTGCCTGACCTAAGAAGCAGGCTAACACCAGGAAGCAGGTTGGTAGTAGCATTTTCTGAACTTGGTACAGCCCCTGAATGTCACAGGTTACAGGAGGGCTCCCTTTACCCAACCAGTGTGCCAGGGAGCCATCAGCATGCTGCAATGCAGAAGGTGATGGGTATAGGAGCGGACAGGCCCGTTGTGTGATGGGGTGATGGGTATAGGAGCGGACAGGCCTGTTGTGTGATGGGGTTTCTGCACAGCACTGCCATAGCTCACAACAGACTGCTGACAGAAACTGGTAACCCATCAAATCCCATCAGATCGGGCACGCCGCAGACTGTCAGACAAGTGTACACGCAGAAAACATACCCCTACAGACACAGAAATGTACCTAAACTCCAGCTGCAGCACACAGATTTGTCGTGATTGTGACTGCAATGCACACCATGTCCTCCCTTCTGGTCACAAGTGCGGGCTTATCAGAGGAATAGCTCAGCAAAAAGTCCAGTTTTTACTCATAGGATAACATACAGGTCTTCCAAACAGCCCTGCTCTGCCTCCCAAGCAATACTTTCACAGTCTTACCCCGAAACCCTGGGAGAGAAAGAGGGTAGCACAAGCTGGATATATCCAGACCCATCCTTGCAGACACTACGGACATTCAGCAGCCAGTACCAGCCCTGTATCTTGAGCTTGCAAGAAGTGTCCCTCAGACACATCCTTCAGGTTAAGGCAAAGCTCGTCGCTGGGTTCTTCAGCCTCGAAACTCTACAGCATTGCAGGAGGCTGGAACACGTGGTTTGGTTTGGTTTGGGTTTTTCTATGGACACTTTTCATTTTAAAAAATATATCATTTTCAACAACAACAACAAAATTTACTGATTATGCAAACTTCCAAGAAAAAAAATATTTTAGTTTTCAATTAAACCTGTAAGCACAGGTATATCAGTTTAAGGAAGTGTATATTTTCTGAAAGCAAACAAAAACCCTGAACACCCCATAGTTTGAGCTGAAATCAAATTTGACATCACAGATAGATATTAACAAGGTTTTTTAACCTAGCCCTGCTCAACATTCTGTGCAACAGATGAGCGTTTTTGGCACCTCTTCCATGTGGGGATAAATTGGTACATCTTTATAGCACTTTCCCAGGGCAGCTTCTCAAACAGATTTCAGCAGCCATGGCCACATACCCAACCACTCACACCTGCTGTTTGTAAATCTTCCGGTCTTGATTGCTCCCAAATTACCAATGCCAATATTTTTTCACAAATGTACCCGGTCCTTTTAACAGCTTCTTGCCCCCAAGTCTTTACCTGCATATGCAAAACATTAGTTTTGAAGATTTCTAGAAAAGAGCAGACAGATAATGGATATTTTAAAATTGAGCAGGGATCTGTAAGTCTATCTTTTAGCCCGCTGCCGTTAAATCTGCAATGCCTCTGCAAGATATACACCCTCAAATATCCTACAGGACCACGGATCATATATGGTAGAACCAAAATTGTCCTTGCAGTAGGAAAATAGCCGTTCTTTAAATCTTTTTTTAATACTTGATATTCATTAAATGATTTTTTTTTCACAATAATAAATTTTATCTTCCTCTTGTACTAACATGATAGTTAAATCACTCCAGTGATCTCCATGCAGCTGTTTTCAATTTATTCCCATAGAAGCAAGAAGGCATCTAGGTTTTCATCCTGCACTTATTTTCCCATACGAGGGTATTTTTCCATACACCCGTCACTCCTGAAAGCCAGTACAATCCTGAGCATAGCAGATATTAGTCTAACGTGCAACTTTTTGCCAGAATGAGAGGAATCAGCAAGAATCAGTACAAACTGGGATATATTTGGCATTAGCAGCACGCATCTGTTACATTACACTCAATACTGCAACACCACAGAACACACTTCAGTCATTGACGAATCCTGCGACATATACCCATGGTCTAAACCAGAGTTGATCCATAAAGTTTTGCACCCAATGGAAATATCTGGGGTCGAGTAAAGGTGACTCAGTCACTTCTAAGCCCTCAACCCAGACAATTAATTCCAGTCTGCTCCCAGTGATGTTTGGCTGCAAGCAGCATTGGCTTCTCAAGCGCACGTGCAATTGTCTGTATCGATCTCCAGACTGCCCAGAGCCATTTTAATGCATTTAATAAAAGTTAAACTTTTTGCTGAGTAAATCCAAATGAACGTTTTGCAAATTTTCAATGTGCAAAGAAAAAAACTTAAGATCTTTTTTGATTTGTGGTAGCTAAAGGTTTGGGGTTTATTTACTGACAACAATGGAACTTATTAGGAGACAAATTATTTCTGAAATTAATAGAAAACTGACAGTCAGGCTTGTTTCACTCCTGAAGGACTTTTACAAGGCACAAGCCCAACAGAAATGCTTCCACAGGTTTCTATGTTAATTAAAAAAGAAACATAACAGTGGAGGCATTTTAAATATAAACTAACAATCTGCTCTGGCGATTGCATCTCTGTGATGCTGCATAAAACCTAAAATTGAAACTGAGCAGAAAATGACTATAGAGGCGAAAATGAAACTCGCTAGCACCTCATTAACCGAGGAAATTGCAGAGTGGTCAAACAATACGAATACTGATGGATAGAAACCATTGTTTCTTAATCTTGACTTTTCATCTTCTAGGTTATTTTAAGAAACAAAGTAAGTACATTTGTTTTATTATTACTTTTAAATACAGAGACAAATTATTTGCTGGATCAGCTCTGTACTAGATGAGCAGCTCCATGACTTTTACCGCAGCCTGACCCTTATAGCTTCCTTGTTCATAGGGAAATTCTGCCCTCGTTTTGACAGCCCCCAGCAACTCTTTAACCTGAAATTATGTGTTTTGTGGGATTCGATCTAGGGCATGGTTCAAGAAATAAACTATTTACAGATCAAGAAACTGAATGTGAGAAATCTAAGGTCAAAAGTTGCTATCAGTGCTTACTAGATGATGTATTGAAAGCAGTTCCCAGATAGATGTCTGAATTCCCTCTGAGATCTTCTTTACTTTATTGGAGACTGTTCCTATTAGCTCCTTTAGGAAGCCCGTCACATCTAGGCAATAGTGCAGCAGAAGCATTTGCCTACTTAACTTTTTATTCTTAAACCCTTTTCAACACCTGGGCTGCCACCTTTGAGCTCCAGAAGCTGGGAAGTGCCACTGCAGGTAGTTGCCACACCTCATGAAGAGAGTCACAGCACTTGGAAGGGCACCGAGGACCAGTCCAGAGGAGAGTGGCTATTCAAGGTCAATGCCTGTGACTTCTTCTCCTGGCTGGATGGGATCAGAGAACATATTAAAGGCCTCTCCCAGCTGAGATGATGGATACCTGGTTTAGTAATTGAGGAATTTCAAGCTAACCACCAGGCAGCTGGTACTACAGAAACCAAACTGCACGTTAGTGACCTTTCAAGCCACCAGGCTCCCTCTTCCGAGCAATTCTGTTGTGAATCCGGCAGAGACCCACTCATGCTGGGATGCTGGATGCTGTCTGGTCACCTGTGGACCAAGGCACAGTCCGAGGACAGGACCTGCTGCACTGACAGATGAAGGCAGGTGAAGTGCACCTCTGCTCATCTGCTGCCTCTTCTGGGGTACGTTGTCCTGTGAAAGGCTGCAGGAGTGCACAGAACCATCCCTGAAGCAAGGTTTACACACAGAGAGAATATCTTTTATTAGATCAACTGGTATAGCTTGAAAAAGCAATGAGTTTTTTTCAGGCTGAAAGCTTGTCTCTTTCTTCCAGCTATATCTGTTGCCCCAATAAAAGATATTCTTTCCCTACAAACGTTGCCTTCCTTATGTACAATCATGACTGCAGAAATCCTACCACCGCTTATTGGAACCCCTCCGAAATGGCTCAGGTCCTTTCTCTCAGATCAAAGACAGATGGTCACTATGGATCATTTTTTCTTCCACCTCCACAGCCCCTTGGGGTCCATTCCTCCTTCCTACCCAAGCTGCTGGTATTAGTGATTAAACTACACAGCATGAAATGCAAATGACTTCAAGGAGTATTATCTCCCTTGTAAGTAAAATAAATAGCACCGTTCCCAGCTTTCTCAACACAGGCCTGCAGAAACAGGGAAACACATCAAAGACCCTTCTTCATCTAACACTGCAGGTCTTCCACCAACATTTTAAACCCACGTGATCTCCCAGTCCACCTCCGCAACAGGCAGCCTTGCCTTCTAGTCCCGAGCCATTCCTCCCCCTCACTTCTCTCTCCCTTCTGCCAGGCCTGAGCAGCAGGGCAATGCACAAGGTTGGGAACTGACCTGGGTTTTAAAATATGCATTTAACGTACCGCTGAATACCGAAAGAATGAAGTCAGAAAAAGTGTGATCTACATCCCTTTGCCACCCTAAGGATTGCATCCCATCTCATCAGACACATCTGGCTACTGTGGTTCAGGCATCCACGATGTCAGCATTTGACTGTGGCAACTGGTTGTGCTTAGATAGCAAGCTGTATGACTAAAAGAAGCTTTGGTGCTTGCAAAATGAACCTGCTTGCTTATCATTAGCTATCTCGGGTCATTGGACACATCAAAGCCTCCTTGTAAAGTCTGAGGCCAGTGCCATTTTTCTATCCTCTGCTCAAGTTGTCACGGTACTGGTCGTGGCTGTAACCTGCAGGCTAACTGCGCTGCCCCTGCACAGTGACAGCGCGGACTGGCAGTGGGATGCCCACGGGACACAACGCTTCCACGCCCCAGCCACCACTCACGCGTGCATGAGAAGTGCAGCTCTACCAGCGCACACAGCTGAACACAAAACACATCTCTGTAACTGCCTTTTGTCCCAGGAAATCACAATTCACGCCTTACCTGCTACAGTACGCTCAGATACATATGTATGCACGTGCACAGACTATGGGACGGAAAAAAAAGAATGTGCACAGACCATGGAATAGAAAAAAAAGACATTATTTCATTTTTAATACCTTAGCAGCAGCTCACAAGCTTTATTCATGAGGTCACATACACATTCATGTGGGTAGATTGATCAATCAACAGATCAATAACTCAACTGATCATCTGTCACCTTTAATTCTTTCAGGATTATCTCTCTTAAGACAAAAGAAAGACAGATCTCAAATACCTTATACAAAAAACCAAACCAAATACCTTATACAAAAAAACAATAGGCTGTTACTCTGGATTACATGAGTTTTAATGATCACAAGATCCTTCTAAGCCTCTACGTGTGTCCTGCATCTTCAACATGCGTAGCAGCATATGCAGTTTCCATACAGAAATAGGTGCATTCTCAACTCAAACACCCAGGATTTGAACGAAGCCACGCCTGAGGTCTGCAAAAGACACTCAAATCGTGCATCATCATTTTACTACAGTTTCTGTGCTGAACTGAGCTCCTTAGCTGGGTTACTTGACCAGAAAGCAATCATCAAGCATCGATGTTTCCTAAACTACCTCACATCTCTCCAGCATGACTCAGTCCAGCTATTACTGAAACAGAGCCTGGACTCTCAGGTCCTTCTCCCCTTTCTGTAATCAATTGCCAGATATCTTTGGAAAAAAAAAAAAAAAAAAAAAAAAAAAAAAAAACAAAACATCCAGCCGTGCTCTGTCTCAGTTTCAGCCTGCAGAATGGGTGTGTTAAAACACACTCTGCACAGCAGGCATCACCAACCAGTGTCTGTGAAATGCAGGATGCAGACACCTGCATATGAAAACCTCTTATCTGACAACAGGAAATGAACCAGGGGCCCACGAGCACTGAAAGCATTAATCCTTCTGATTTCAGGAAGATGGGAGGTTTCCGATACTAGCACCTTACCCAAAGTAGGCACAAAGAGAGGGCACACCCCACCCTTGCTGTCCATAGATCAACTTGGCACAGAAAATCCCAAGCTCCTACACTCTTCTGTGCCTCTGTCGCTATCCACAGCCCTTTACAGTGATGCAGAAGCAGAGGCACAATCTGAAGACACTTTTCCGAAGGCAAGTTGTGGTCTGGAGAAGGTCACAGATTCAGTGGGCAGGAGGATCTGCAGCAGAGCAGGGAGGCACAGCGGCAGGAGCTGTGCCACAACCGGCGGTACGAGATCCTTAATGCCCAGTGACAGGAGAGCACTCGGGGCAGGGGCTGGCACTCCTCCAGCGCTGGAAGAAAATCGACACATGGCGAAGCGATGGCAGCTCCATCCATCATCTCTGGGTTTCTGACCACCGCGTTCAGAGCGGAGGGCCCACGGTGAAAGAGACAGACCACGTTCCGGCTGGAAAGATTCGATGACAAGGCTCCTTACACAGAACTGCCGCTTCTTTCGGGAGGGATCGCATCCTGACATGAAGATCAGGGAGGTGAGACACCGCAGGCAGGAGTTAAAGCCGTGTGGTTTGTTTCTAGGAAATGCGTATAAATAACAGACGGAGCAGTAACGACAGCAAGGGAATCCTGCCCAATAAAACTTGCCCACTGCTGCCAAAACAGCCATAGGTTGTGTTTTTCAGGAATTCATTTAGTCTGAATAAAGTTAATGCAGAATTGGCCAGATTCTCTGGACAGAGCAGTTCAGCTGCCCCGACTTCTGGGGAGCCAAAGCGTAGCGCCGGGCACACCCCAAGTGCCAGACACCCGTCACCGCTAACAGAACACATCGCTGCTCGCCGCACTGAAGGCTTTAGCGCTGCTGCGAGGCCCACCCAGCTACCGTACATTTACCTCCCCTGCTGTTCAGTGATTTCTTCTCTGCCTCCCTGAAACTGTGGTGCGGCTTTGTTAAACAACCGCTGTAGCAACGTACCTTACTTTTACTTCTGGAGAAAGTTACACTTTTTTTTTCTTCCATTTATCGCGCGGCACATCCAGATACACGGAGGGCATACAATCAGTTTGCAAACCGACGTGTGACCCAGCAGGCTGAAAGGTGCTCTGTGAGCATCATAAATCATTCTTTATCTGCCTTGGCTCTTTTTATTAATAGCACATCGAGGCTTTGTGTGTCTTAAACGCTTTGGACCATTTCTTTTGTTTAGGGGGAAAAACATTGATAAGGATTTGTTTATTCAGAGAGAGAGAAGGACAAGTATTAATATTTTTGTGCTGCTGCTGATCACACAGTCCCAACAGGGGCTGAATTTCCAACATTTTGTGTAAAAGCCATCGACAACCCTTTTCACCAGGCTACCCGGGATGTTGTTTAAAGCTTAACGCACACAAGAAATTTCATGTAAATTAGCCACCTGAGGGTACCAACACGGACCCGTGATTGTAATAGAAACATATTGACATTGGCATCCAAAAGGCTCATTAACTGCTTCCTTTCTGCCAGCCGCACACTAGATCCACGCTGCTGCTCAGCGTCTTCTGGGCTGCTGCGGATACGCCGGCAAATGCTCTCCGGCCGTGGAGCTCAGCACAGCAGCTGCTTCACAGGGCTGCACAGAGGCATGGGGAACAGCAGGAGAGCTCCACAAGCAAAGGGTTAGGGGCTCGCAGCCCATCCCCTTCCTTCATGTGCAGCAAAGCTCTCCTCGTGCACGCACCATTTCTGGAAAATCTTGGCTTCGTGGGTTTTCCTTCCTCAGTACGGAGAGCCGCCGAGTCCTATGCAGCGTGTTCGGGGTTGATAAGAATGACAACGTGCAGGGAATGCAGTCCTTCATTCCACACGGAGGAAAACAGACTTTGTGGCACATTCCCACCGAAAGACGACCCCCAGCAGGATGCGACCTCACAGCTTCTTGAGGTTAAAGTCAGACAATTCACCCGGGGAGCTGCACGCTGATTAGAGAATCTTAAGGCGTTAAGTGAAAGCCTGCATGCTTTCATGAATGCAACCGAAATAAACTGTGAATTACCGGAGTAATTCTCATGTGGTACAGAGCCTGATTGCGTTGTTCCTTGTATAGTGATTTGCGCCCTCACGGTGCGAGTATCAAGCAGGTGTAAAATGCCTGCACTGGAGGAATAGGGAGAGCTGATTTAAGAGCATTTTATACACACATTGCCCTGAACTTAACAGGTATGAAAGTGTCCTACAGGGTAAAGTGGAAAGAATTCACTGTCCAGAACTCAAAAAAAATACGCCTTTTGTAGCTTTTCAGCCCTTTATATTTGTAAATGTCCCGATGTTAATGCTTATTATACAATGCACTGGATATACGCCTGTACCAAAACCCTGTGCTAAGTCCCAGAGGGGTCTGGAAACCCACTCCCATGTGTTCGTGGTCAGCCCCATTTCCTCAGATTATAATCTGTTCATTCTTCCAACTCAACTTGTTTGCTCTGTTACCTGCAGCAGAAGGGGAGCTCACCCTCAGCATTTTCCTTGTAGCCGTTCTGCCTCCACAGCAGCACCTCACACAAAGAAAACCTTTACTGAGGGGATGTAAGAACGAGTGACTGCACAGGTCAGGTGAAGGGGAACGAGACAGTCAGCCTTTCATCTGAGGTCGCCAGGAAGAATCCAAATCATCTCAGTACAGCAGGAAAGCAGAACGAAAGCTGTTCCACTTTGATGACTTTTTGGTCAACTGCGAGAAAGGAGTTAGCAGTTTCACAACAGACTGAGCTCCTTGTCACAGAAAATAAACAAGTAAAATACATCAATAGGAAACAGCGCAATCATCTGACACCGCTGCTACAACCAATAGTGAAGTCAGGCCTGAAACCCAACCTAGCTCCTCACCTTCTGCCTCCTCGGTAGGTGCTCTGATGGGAGGCAGAAACATGCGTTTCTGCTGCCTGTGCTGCTCTTGTTCTGAAGAAAAGCACAGGACTCAGTGTGTGGGGACGTAAGGCCTGCGTTAAAAACACCACAAAATAGGAAGAGAAGAAGAAGGGCAATGCAGGGTACCAGAAAGAGATTCTCTGTTCACTCCTCACACGGTTGCAGCCCAACAAGGAGCAGAGGACACTTCCCTGCAACCTCAGCAGCCACCTTCTGAGCAGGTTCTTGCTCCTAGTTGCATCTGTACACTTGGAGGGTAAAGCTCTTACGTGTCAGAGAGCATCAGAAGCAAAAGGAGTAATTTATAAGCAGCCAGCACCCTTACAGAGCTAGCTCATTTTACACTTTTTATGTTCTCCAAACTCATCTTAAAGATAACACTTTCCCCTCTGGCTAGAAATTAAAACATCTTTTTTTTTTTTCCTCTCTCTCTCTTTTATTCCTCTGGGTTTGAAAAAAAGTGTCGCAAGGAAGACGGATGCTGTGGCAAATGCACATTGAAAATGTTAAGAGTTAACAAAAACACTGGCTAGGAACAGAAGATGAGGTAAAGGGCAATGACCTCCTTTTCGCTCCTGAAAATGCAGAACAAAGGTTAGCTGTTCCACTAACCCTGCTCGCTGTTATTGTTTGACTTCCTCGTGGCCCAAAGAAGGCCTGAAAGCAAAAATATTACCTCAAATCTCATGGCCTCTTTGAGGTACGCGTTCTTTGAGAAGCTCTGCCTTTCATCAGACACAAAGCAGCCGATGAATGAAGCCGGCTCTCCCCGCAGAAACGAGAGATGCACACACAGACACACGCACACACACGAATAGGACTCGAGGTGCTCGGAGCACTCCAGCAGCCATCAGCCACGACGAGGAGATTTATTTGTGCTGTTACATCCCTCCACATTAACCACCAGCTGGACTGCACTGAAGAATAGGGCCAGTTCTTACGCCATTTGCCATCAGTGGCTAAAATTCAGATAAAACAGGTCAGAAGAACAACGCTGGAAGGCATACCGATACATCGCTGTCCTGCAAAACAAATTGTAAAACAGAGAAGGAACCACATCTCTCGCGACCCATCTCCCCTGGGCCTCCAGACTCATTCAGGCTGGCGTGGCAGCTCCTGTGCTGAACAAGTGGGTTGTTTCCGTATTTTATGAACAACGGCAGTGAAGATCTGCTTCCTCTGTCTCCGAGCTCTGCTTGAGATGGGAGAGTCGCTTTCAAACTGCACCTCTTGTGTGAGAGGCTGGCTTGCCTCTCCTCACATCTCTGTCTTTAAATCAAATTATAAGGCCAGCAGGACTGGACTGACAAAGAACCATTAAACCTTGATTATTTTCTGCTAAAAGAAACACTTTAAGCCAAAATGACAGTCAGATCAGGAAAAAAAACATCCACTTTGATAAGCTGGTAATTAAACAGCAAGCAAGCTGGTGAGGCGGTGGGATCAGTGAACCGTGCTGACCAAGATGTTACTGTCAAGGCGGACAGCAAGCTTTAAAGGAACATTTTGCTCATCATCTACTCAGCAGAAAGACAGAAGTTGCCACAGTACCCTACTGCAGAGGTCACGTGCAGAAAAACAGCAAGGGTCCTGCTCTTATAAGAGAACCAAAATACAGGGAACATGCGAAAGGAAAGAGAAAACTGAAGCATAGAAATGCTTTTGCTATTTTGCTGATTTTGTCACGTGGCTTGTGATGTGTGAGCTGAGGGAAAACCGAGCTGGAGTCCCTCAGACAGTGTGCTGCTTCAGCTGCCCTGGGGTACGCCCACTGGAGTAACCACGAAGCTGAAGGTTCGGGAACAGAAGGTTTACATGGGATGCTCTGGGGGGTCTGCACCTGTCCTGGAAGGCCTAGGAGACTTGCGGCATGTGCCACAGGAGTCACAAATCTATCCAGAAGAAAGGGGATTAAAATCACATCAGGTCAGCCCATGGAAACCTAGCAGAAGAGAGGTGGGAGAGTTGGTAAGGCTCAGGTCTGCAGTAATGACATCCTCTATTTAATTTAGCTGGTAAGCTTTGCAGATCTCTCTCATCCCACCACACTGGCCAGTGCTGCTGAAGCCTTTGCTGCCACCCCCTCTCCCTCCTTTGGCTATTTTTTCTGTTCCTGTGCATGTTCAGCCCTCCCGTGCCCATCAGATACTTGACATGGGAGCTGCTCACCAAAGGTTTCACTCAGCATGCACACCAAAGGTTCCCCAATCCTGGAAGGTCAGAGTCACCATCCATGGAGATCTTTAGAAGACGTTTAGATGTAGAGCTTAGTGATATGGTTGAGTGGAGGACTGTTAGTGTTAGGTCAGAGGTTGGGCTGGGTGATCTTGGAGGTCTCTTCCAACCTAGGTGATTCTGGGATTCTGTGAAAAACATATGTGAGGCAAATGCACCCGGCCTTACACTTCAGGTTTGGTGTGTGACTACTGAGACATCTCTGTAATCACCTATCAGACAGATGAAGAAATCAACACCTTTAGCGAAAAAAAAGACAAATTGTAATGGCGCAAGCTAAAAACAAAATAATTCTGTTCCCTATAACAATATTAGTGTTTTTAAATTCTATGTATGTAACGAAGACCATCACAACTGGTCTATCTCCTACATGATACAAGACACACAGAGTCCAGAATAGGCTTTCCAAAAAGCCCAAATGACAGAAAAGTACACAAATCCATTGAAATCACTAACAACATTAGGCAATGACCACTGACATCACTGGAAATTTGAATTACCATCAATGGATACCAGATTAGACTCTTGTAAAGTTTTGAGAATTATTGAAAGTAAATAATTTATTTAGAAGCTGATACTGGTTTTGGTTTGCTTTTGTTTGTTGTGAATGGGCTGACTCCTAGAACCACGTCTCCTCCTCAATACTGCCAAACAAAGGTTAAGTGCCAGCAAATCAAACCTATGAAGTGCTTTTTAAATGCCTTTCTTGGACAATTGTCTTCCTCCTGTGACTGATGACTTTATTCTCCATGGAGCTACCACGGTTCTCTGAACAAGATGAACAGAATTGCTAAGGAGAAGCAAGAAGCATTTTAAAGACAGTGGTTGGAGAGAATGAAAACTCTGTCACTCCAGAAGTCTGTCTACTGACAAGTTGTGTTGTCTTTTAACAGAAAATAATTTCCACCAATGGGTACCAAAATCATACTTACAAGAAACACAGTGCGTAAAACATGGAAAAGGAATAAATACAAACCAATGTCAAATTTGCCAAAATATTTCAGATATTTTTTTTTTACTAACATTCAACTACTTCCGCTCATAAATTAGTGGCGGTACAATTCCCAGACCGATCCAAAAAAGAACAAAATATTTTGAAGAGTACCTTTAAAAAGTACCATAACCGTATGCAGTGTGTATTTATGGAACGAGCCTGAATATTAGCATGGCCCATTTGAGTGCTATCATTATGGGTTACACCAAATTACTGTAATAGCCAGCAGGACCAGTCATTGGAACAGCAGGGCATCAAGCAGCATCCACCCAGGTGTAGTGGTCTTTCAACTAGGGTTCAAGACTGTAGACAGAATGACAGACCAGAGACGGCCTGTGAAAAGAAAATTACTGACAGAAGTAGTGACAAGAAGGAAAATGAACATAAAACCAAGCTGTCACTGGTCTCAGTTATTAGCACAGGCATGAATGACATTCAGTTCCTCCTCCTTGATGGTTTGCCATCTCTGGTCAGGTCACTGGTTTTTTGAACCTTCAACCCCACTGCTGACAGACGCTTCAGGAAAAGCTAACGGTGAACACGGTCAGCCAAATAATAAACTATGGTTTGGAACGGGTGTAATGGGACATCTGTACTGACTTCTGCACACGATCAAATTAAAGGTCACATGTTGAACAATTTCATCTTAGAGTCTTCTAACATGCATAGGTCAAATTCAGACATTGGAAAAGATCGCAGTGGAAAATGCAGGTGGGTCTATGCACCTTCTGTTTCCATTGTTAGCATCAGTGCTCCTTTAACTTTAATTCACACGCATACACTGTCACTTGTATGTTTTGCTAGGATATTTCATCAGGTCTGGAATAATCGTACTTCTGACTAAGCACGGGAGCTAGCCAGTACCCATCTGTATTGCCTCCATAGCTTTTGTTTTCCTTCTGTAGCTACACAGTGGGGAAACAGTCTCACGAGCTCCCTTCTCAACATACTGTTAAAAAGTCAAGTGCTTTTCCAGAGCTCTTATAAAACCTATCATATCCCAGGACGTTAGTCTGACTTACACCACATGTACTGCAAAGCATGAGGCAGAGGCTGCTGGAGGATCATAGGGAAGAAAAGGAACCACCGATGGGTCACAAATTTTAAAAATAAATACATTAAAAAGAAAAAAGCTGGAAGCTTCTAAGCTGCAAGGTTAAAATCAAGCATCACGCTCTTCCAAATGCACAGACTTCTGAATCTGTACAATGTAGCTTCAAATTCTAATAATTTAAATTTCCCCTTGAAAGCCTCCAAGGACCTTGAGCTTTCATGTTTGTATCCAGGAATATGAACTTAAAAACTGGTAGAAGTTTCCCTGTCTCTTTGAATAGTCTGCACCATTAACAGCCAATAATATTTTCCATATCACTACTAGAGTTTCTCCCAGAGCAGGGAACATCTCTCACTCCCAGCTCTCAGATGAGCCACAGATCTTCTTGTGTGTTGGCTGCTAAACACTGGAATTATCCCCACCTTCTCCTTTATGTACTCCCCCTGTGTATCTGCACAGAAGACAGGATGCATATTTTGCAGAGTGGTGTTGTAGCACGTGGCTCAGCACGCAGCACGCACGCTCTCCAGCCTGGTTGTCAGCATTCCCAGCATCAGGACAGAGCTAAAGAGCTCTCAGGATAGGGCTCATTAGGCTCCACTGAATAGCCAAGAGGAGCAATAGCTTTCACACGTGAATACATTCACCAGGTGGAAAATACTCATCGCTGGATTTGAGCAAGTACACATTGTTCTTAAAATACGTCCTAGTAGAAAACGACATCTGAATTTATTCTCTCTAGCTTCGTATTCGCTGCAGGGAAGGTGCATTCTGCAGCACACCCCGAAGCCCTGGGCTTCTGCTCAGTGAGGAACCCACGGCAGCCCTGTCCTTCCATCTGCCTGGGTCTACTCCAAAAGGAAGCAGTAACGAGCTGGGAGGTGATATCTGCTCAGGCCCTACCATGACGGGCAGCTGTGGCTCTGCCAGAGCCCCCCCTGCAATCAGCTATGAAGTGTTCCCAGATCCCACTGTTCAGCTATATAGGACCAAATTTTGTTCCTTTTACTCCACCTGGATCCCTACAAGTCCATGGGTCCGGATGGGATTCATCCCCGGGTGTTGAAAGAGCTGGCGGACGTCATCGCGGAACCTCTCTCAATTATTTTTCAACTATCCTGGGAGTCTGGAGAGGTCCCAGTAGACTGGAAGCTGGCAAATGTTGTGCCAATTTTCAAGAAGGGTCAGAAAGAAGACCCAAGCAATTACAGGCCTGTCAGTCTCACGTCAGTGCCTGGTAAAATCATTGAGAAGATGGTTCTTGAACTTATTGAGGCACACCTGGGGGACAAAGCAGTCATTGGTCCCAGCCAGCATGGGTTTGTGAAGGGTAGGTCCTGCCTAACTAACCTGATTTCCTTTTATGATAAGATCACCCGTATGGTGGACCAAGGGAAACCAGCTGATGTGATTTTTTTGGACTTCAGCAAGGCTTTTGACACGGTTTCCCATAGGATCCTACTGGACAAAATGTCCACCATACAGCTAAATAAAAACATCATCCGATGGGTGAGCAATTGGCTAACGGGCAGGGCCCAAAGGGCTATGGTGAATGGGGCTGCGTCAGGCTGGCGGGTGGTCACCAGTGGGGTCCCTCAAGGCTCCATTTTAGGGCCGGTACTTTTCAATATTTTTATAAACGATCTGGATGTAGGAATAGAAGGTATTTTGAGCAAGTTTGCTGATGACACCAAACTTGGAGGAGTTGTGGACTCGGATGAGGGTGGAAAGGCCTTGCAGAGGGATCTGGATAGGTTGGAGAGCTGGGCGATCACCAACCGCATGAAGTTCAATAAGAGCAAGTGCCGGGTCCTGCACCTGGGACGAGGAAACCCTGGCTGCACGTACAGACTGGGCGATGAGATGCTGGAGAGCAGCCTAGAAGAGAGGGATCTGGGGGTCGTGGTAGACAGCAAGTTGAATATGAGCCAGCAGTGTGCCCTGGCAGCCAGGAGGGCCAACCGTGTCCTGGGGTGCATCAAGCACGGCATCGCTAGTAGGTCGAGGGAGGTGATTGTCCCGCTCTACTCTGTGCTGGTGCAGCCTCACCTCGAGTACTGTGTGCAGTTCTGGGCACCACAGTATAAAAAGGACATGAAACTGTTGGAGAGTGTCCAGAGGAGGGCTACGAAGATGGTGAAAGGCCTGGAGGGGAAGACGTACGAGGAACGGCTGAGGGCACTGGGCCTGTTCAGCCTGGAGAAGAGGAGGCTGAGGGGAGACCTCATCGCAGTCTACAACTTCCTCATAAGGGGGTGTCGAGAGGCAGGAGACCTTTTCTCCATTAACACCAGCGACAGGACCCGCGGGAACGGGGTTAAGCTGAGGCAGGGGAAGTTTAGGCTTGACATCAGGAGGGGGTTCTTCACAGAGAGAGTGGTTGCACACTGGAACAGACTCCCCAGGGAAGTGGTCACTGCACCAAGCCTGACTGAGTTTAAGAAGAGATTGGACTGTGCACTTAGTCACATGGTCTGAACTTTTGGGTAGACCTGTGTGGTGTCAAGAGTTGGACTTGATGATCCTTAAGGGTCCCTTCCAACTCAGGATATTCTATGATTCTATGATTCTATGCGGCTTTTCATCCATGTTCAAAAGGCATGGAAGTGGCCGTCCCAAACAACACATTTTGACTCCTAAAATACACAATGCGGCACTGGAATCCACTGAGCATGTTGGAAGGTATACGTGGAAAACAAAGGTGATGACCAGGCGTTAGGAGGCGCTGAGGCTGTGCGAGTGTCAGAGCTGCTTCATGACATAAAGCTACTGCAATTTCTTGATTCCTGAAGAGGAGTCTTCTGGTACTTACGCTAAATTTAAGAATCTTTCATACCCCACTGAGTAAATTTGCATGACAGAACTAACTTATTAAAGGCAGAATGGGTCCTACAGATTTTATGTTTGGTTACCACTGAACCTTCTCAGGAGTGCTTTAGCACGAAGCACATCCCTTTCTAAGCCTGGAGGCAGCTGAGCCGAATCTCCAGTCACCGCCAATATGAGCACTGGGACGAACACCAACAGACAGCAGGAGGACAGGTGCAGGAATCTCCTCAGGGGATCTCAATCTTGGTCTTCTCAGGGGATCTAGAGAGGATCTAGAGGATCTAGAGAGGTCTTTGAAAACAAAGCAAGTAAGCAAACAAACAGAAACACAGATGTTTGCCTGGACAGCCCGTGTGTGTACGGTTCATGCTGGAAGCGCCTGCACCTGCGGGGCCTGCAGCCGCACCACCTGGGCCCAAGGAGTTTGCCTTCGGAAAGAGCTCTGCCCAAACGGAGCTAGAGCAGAGAGTGAGCTCTGACAGGGAGGGATAAATAGCAGCTTGGAGACAGCCTGAAAGAACCCCTGAGAGTGTCAGGTCAAGAAAGGAAATCTGAGGAGACCGACTGTGAAGTGACGAAAGCCGAGGCCATGGCGTCGGCGCCTTGTGCGGCGGCTCGGCAGAGGCGGCACCGCAGGAGCCCAGGCACAGAGGGCACCCTCTGGAGAGGGAGAGGGGCCGCAGGAGAGGGACCCGTCGCTGCCTCGCCCTCCTCGCTGCCGTCTTCATCAGCCAAAGTGAAGGGGATGGCGCCGGGGCTGCAGCCAGCCCTCTGCCACCAGCGCTTAGCACAGCGCTGCGCTCCCAGAGGAGCACTTGCACTGCTGCTGCCGGCGCGGGGACGAGCCTGCGACGTGATTACTGAGACGGGGAAAGCCGTTTTTTATACTGACACCGTCTCTCCTTTGGGCTTTCTGTCTTTTTATTGCTGATGCCTGCCCTTGCTGAGGCTAAAAGTCCCGTGTTCATATGACAGTGGTTTCATTTCAGGATTTATTAAGCATGTTTAAATATTAAGTAGTCAATAAATGCCAAAACAAGACAAATATTCAGTTAAAATGTAAAAAAGTCTTCAAGACAGCAAAAGCAAATGATATATGAGCTCCTCTCGGGGGGGTATGCTGGCCTGATAGCACCAGCACAGATGCCCTGTCCCAGAAGAGCTGTTTCAGCTTCTCTTGGCAATTTAGGACTCTTTTTTAATTTATTTTTACTGTAGCCATGAGTTTATCTTTGTTTCAGAAGGCGAGGAAGGCCCAGGTTTTGTTCTTCCACCACCGGCTCCAGCCGTGACTGCAGCACAGCACAAGGGGGCTGGCTCCGCAGCCTGCCTGCAGGCTGTGCTCAGCCTCTGCCACCTCACCACAGATGCGGTCGATACCACGCATCATTGAAAGCCCCACGGCTGATGTGAAAGGGTTGCTGGGCACAACACTCGCTGCTGAAGGCAAAAAACAACACTTTCCAAATTGCTCTGCCTGTGGTGTCTGAGGTACCACGGTGCCTGCTCTACGCCGTTGTACTCCTATTGACGTGGCAAAGCTAGGAGCCTTTTAAACTACAGCTGTGACTGTTCATGCTGTGTGTGCCGCAGTTTCCTTGAGAAGGTACAGGAGCCTGTGAAGGACAGGCGCTGTACAGAAAATGGTGTCATGCCAGAGAAAAGCCCTGCCGGTAAGGCAGAGGAGTAGGGTCACCAGGTGGCCCGAACGAAGAGCTGGAGACCCACGGTGAGGTTCTGGTCACAGCTGCAATTAGAACCTAGCACCAGGGTGAGGAGAGGAGAAACACATTCAGGGTCTGACTGAAACCCCAACAGATTAAACTCAGGCTCTTGCTTTACAGTCCTCACAGGCTTGATTTCCACACTGTCCAGATCTGTGATTTTGCATCACTATGCAGCACAATGTACGAGTCAGAAGGTGTGCAGAAGCTTCCTGGAGGTTTTCTCTAAAGTGTCCAAAAAGCACTGTGCATTTAAGCTGCATTTTCTAAATCATAAACAAATACGTAAGGCTTCCTGATTTACATTCAATCCTGCTGTTGTTGTTGTTGTTTGTTTGTTTGTTTTTAATGTGAAGGTCACCTTGAAAGCCGCGGTGTGACGTGCCGATTCATTTTATCTTTAGTATCACAGTTCTGCCTCTGCCTACGGTAGCAAAAGACCCTCACACATGAAGAACGCGTTTTCAACTCTTGAGCAAAATCAACCTGTCACAGATTTCGAATACGCTGTAATGATCAAAGAGCACCTGCATGGCCATGTCGAAGAGCTGGCTGGGTAGAAAAGTGCAAGATCCCATGGCACGTTGCATAGTCCTGAAACAACTTCAGAGAGGAAATGTGGTTTTGGAGATAACGGTGGTGGCCCTGGAGTTCAGGAGGCCTGGATTTTATTTCTGGCTCTGCCACTGACCTGCTGAATACCTAAAGACAAATGACTCCAGCACGTCTGCCAAGTTCCACAAAGCGAGGGTGAGATTCCCGCTCTCCCATCCCGCCTCAAGCTGTCCCTTCAAGCTCCTGCACCCCACACGTTTGCAGCACAGCCCTGGCCCCCCTTCAGCCTCCTGACCCCTTGTACAGGCTGCAGCTGATCAGCCCCTCCTGCTGTGCCAGCCTGCTGCGTCTGGGGTACAGGAGGGGGGGTCGGGAGAGCCCTGCTATGAGGCACGTTTACCAAGAGACGCCTACCACATCTCTCCGTGTCTCATGATGTGTCCAGGAGGGCTTCCTTCATGTGACACAGCTCATGGACTACCTCGGCTGTGGACACGATGTTCACCTGCACGTATCTCAGATGCTGAGATGTGAGAAGTCAAGAAGTCCACTGCCATTTGGGGGCCTCCATTTGTCCTTCTACTGACACAAAAATTGGTACGAGGCTATCGTTTCCCACTGCCTACGTGCCACAAAGAGGCTCCAGTTCTCCTGAGGACCTGAGTCCTTTGACTTTGTGACCACGGCTTTGTTTTCCTGCCCGGCAGACCCTCCCTCCCCAAAAGCACCTCTGTGACCACTGAAGCACATCACTGGGATCCAAGTTTCCAGGGCTGGCACTGACTGCTGGATGACTTAAAATTATTTTACCATCCTAGGTCCACATACCTTCAAAATGCAAATACATTAAAAGGAAGGGAACTCTGTAATCTTCAACTGAAAGAATGCCACATGTGAACCATCTATTATTATCACTATTGCTAAACGTTATACATATTTCATTAGTTACTCCAGCAGAGGAAAATATATACTACAAGTAGGAGTCACTAGGGGATTCTCTGCCCAGCCTGATGTCAGCACCGTCTCTGTAAACAGACTGCCTGCAGCACATCGATTTTTGTTTGCTTTTCACCATGGGGAGGTGGAGCTTGAATGGACCAGTTCCTTGATTTTTCCATGAAAAGGTGTTACGAGAAAACACAACCACCTGTACTATTTAAATTAGGCTTCTGTGAAAGAAACTCATTGATGTTGCTCTGCTTTTGTTATCAATTGAAATCAGCAGAATTCTTGGTGGGAGAGAGGGGATGGAGATTATTCCCCCCACTGGGGGAAGAAAGAGTCCACAGTAACTAGAAAGATAACTGACCCCTTCTGAAAGGGATTTTAGCCGCTGCTTGCATGTTAGAGTGAGAAGCTGATATGTCTGCTTCTTAAAAAAACACTGCAGTTTAAGTTACTTTAAGCAAAGGGTCTTCCCCCAGTCTTTGGATGGTATCAACAGAGAGGAAGAGGTGGTGCACCAGGTCATCTGTGCTGTGAGTGGCAAATATGCAGGGGGAGAGAAGGGGTAACAGAATGCCCCCAGGGAGAAAATCTCAAGGGCAACCTCGATCATTATGGAGAAACCCCCTTAGGCTTCTCCATACATGTGTGCTATATGTAGTGACTGAAATGTCAGTGAAGGAATGGACATCACTGACACCGCACTCACACACTGAGCCTGACAAGTCTGAAAACTACCTGATGAAGAGCCAGGAAATGGAAAAGGAAGGGAGCGAGCCATGTGGCAGAACAAGACCTGGGTCCAAGAGACACGAGTTCGGCACCACGCAGGAAGCCTGTTCCAGAGGCAGGAGTTAGTCCCCGCGCGGTGCCCTGAGCACCCGGGAAATGCAGGTTGCTCCAGGCGTCACCCAGCGGGGAGGAAGAAGTGGGGAGATGACACAGGCAGCAAGTTCGCTTGCCTCTGTCCAAGAATGCCTGTATCCAGGGCACAAACTGCGTGTTTTCTTCCCTTCTAATGAGGAACACAACTTCAAGCAAATGCCATGACAGGAAAAGACCAAATCCCTGTAATTGAGAGATGGGATCCATCACTCGCGTAGGCTCCTCTTAAAAACCTTGTTGTGTTATTCGCCTCCGAAAGGAGAGTAGCTTTTATCACGATTTTTACAGTAAAAGGTTTTAAATAACCCTTGGCATTTGGAAATTCCGTAACATGCAGTTCCTCCAGCCTGCCTTTAAAATGAAGTCCACAACAGGACTGAACAGAGCTCACTCCTCCTTTGTTCATGGGGAAGCAAACACCAGGAAAACACCAACAAAAAACCAGTCCACAACAGGACTGAACAGAGCTCATTCCTCCTTTGTTCATGGGGAAGCAAACACCAGGAAAACACCCACTGCAGCCCAAGCTGTCTTCCCCAAGCCCACGTGCACCCTCTGGGAGGCCTGTGCAGTCCGTGCTCGGACTGCTGCATGTCAGCAAGGACCCAGCAGCCCCCCTCAGCCAGGTGCCACCACGCACCAGCCGATCGGACTGATCAACAGGAGAACCCCATCCCCGCTTCACCCCAGCCCCACAGCTCACAGCTCGGTGCCAGCACAGCCGTGCTCTCTGCAGCCTTCGTTTCGGCAGCCATCCGAAGTGTTTAACCACGTTCTGGTTCATGATCTGCCGCTTCTGTAACGCTGCCAATCCACACTTACTGCAAACTGGTCTCAGCGGACCCTGAGATTTATCTGGGGAAGCTTCTGGCTGCTCAGTGCAAGAATCTTAAACTCTGACCTTGGGAAGGCCAGGAGGTGCGGCGCTAGCTCTGCCGGTGTTTCAGCTCACGAGCCTAACGGCGGCTACAGCCTGCCGCTGGGAGCGCAGCCACAGTGCGCTGAGCAAAGACTCCTGGGGCTGGGTTCCTGAGGGGGTCAGGATGCTGTTATCTCACTGGTTTCAGATAAAGACCTGGAATTGGGTTAAGCCACGTCTGCCTAGGAGAAGGGGTAAAGCAGCCCCAAGTTCCCCAGTACAGCCAGGCGGCTGTGGGTCCCCCAGGCAGGGGGGCTGCACTCCCCTCCCACAAGCTCAAGGCTGCCGACCCTTTGCTCAAAGGCAAGTGAAATGCAAGCACTGAAGAGATGGGCATGACAGAAAGGCCAAGGGAGGATTACCTGGCTCTAGCTAAGCTGCAGAGAACCCAACCGCTCAAAATGTGAAATGAACAATTCGAGAAAATAATGTGCTGTGGATATAGGGTCTTGTTGTCAGCCCCTTCACTGCTAGCTATCGATTTTACAGTATTTGTAAGATTTATTCCCTTTTATTTTCACCAGGGGAAATTAGGCTGTCAGGATCTATTAACCCGAAACAAGCCATTATCCCTCCAATGATTATCGCCTTCCAGGGCCGGCTGCAAAGTGCCCCGGGCTCAGTCTGCCGCGGCTTTCATCCACCTCCCAGGGCCCCTCTGCCTCCCCCGCTCCGCCTGCGAGTGGGGCCGGGGGACCAGCGCACCGAGGAAGAAGCAACCACATCTACCTGGAGCGATGTGCGTGCCCTGCCTCCCCGCTGCTTGCCCAGGGCCCCTGGGAAGCACCCACCTCCCACATCCTCGCAGGGCTCCGCGCCCGCTGGAGCGCTGCCGCTTGGACTGGAGCTCGGAGTGCGCAGGACCCGAGGTGAATCAAGCATTCAAACTCAGGCGCGATGCATGTTTTTCCAGTTACTTTCGTAGAGTGGTTTTACCTGCTTGGGTTTTTTAGAAAGAAGCAGAATATCAAAGAGAGAATCTCAGTTGCACAGGGACACACGGCTCCCCAGGCCACGGGATGCCCTCACCTCTCTTTTGCTAGACGCCGCCAGCGTGGTGCTCCCCCTCACCAGGTTTTTTGTTTGCAGAGCATCTGCAGGCTCATTAGAGGCACTCGCCAGGAGATCGGGGACATCAGTCTGCGCCTGACCTCGGCCAAGGCACTTTCACAGAGCACAACCGTTCTCGGGGGCCGTGTTAATGTGCCTACTAAAACCTCTTGCTCTACTCGTTCAGCATGTGATTCTCAAAAACCCTTAAACCGGCCAAATAAAAACCAGTTGCCGCTGGATCAGAGCCACACGCCGTCCCCCAGTGGAGCCCATTTCCATAACAAACTGCAGCTCTCGACTTCTATCTGCTTCAGCCCGAGCTGGGCTCACTAAGTAGGAGCCGTGAAGTACAGAAAATTGCAAAGCACGGCCCTGGAAATGGGATTCGTGCCCTCTCGGCTTTTACGGCTGAGTGCACTTCCCCGGGCACCGGAGGCCTTTTGACAGGCAGAGGAGCAGGCACGGCGGGACACGCTTTCCTCACCTGGAGCTTTCCGAGCCCTGTGAAGGGCAGCCGTGGCCGCCTCAAAGCCCTCTGGAGGCCCACCCAGTCGGCTGCGGAGCAAAGTTGCTCACTCCCCCACGGCGCCTCGCTCCTGAGCGCACGCTTAAACCCAGCAAAAGCACTGCGCGGTGCAGGCTCGGCGTGCCATCCGCAGCGCTAATCGCCTGGTCAAATCAAACCCCATTTCCTCGGGGAAAAAGCCACGCAGCACTCTTCAGCGAGGAGCGTTTCGCAAATGCTAAATCACAACTTTCAAACAGCTGAAAAACAGCTTCAGGAAACAACAGCCATGGCCGCCTAGAAGAGCTTTTCCCCCCTTCCGTTTTTCACAGGAATAACTAAATTATTTTTGCTCTTTTTTGACAGAATGGGACGGGGAGAAAGAAAAAAGAAAAAAAAAAAAAAAGGCTTTATTTCAGAAACCAGGTATAACAAATTTCTGCCCAAATAAAAACCACCTCCCAAGTTCAGTGTGAAAACGGAGCTCTAAAATTTAAGTCACCTTGATAACGTGCATTGCTCACCACACCAGCCCCTGCCAGAAACGTTCATCCTCCAGCATTTCTGTCGACCCCGGCCGCCTGGCCACAGCTCCTCGGGAGGGCTGAGCTGCAGTGCCCGGGCTGCCCGTGCCTCCTCAGGGGACCATCCATGCTCCCCTGCTGGTCCAGCTCCCTCTGCGGATGGGGTTTGGGTTTTCTCTCCTGATACTAAGAGTGGGTCGGCCCTGTCCAGCTGCAGGTAGGCTGCAAAGCAAACCACAATAGGATGCCTCCACGCACACGACAGCAAGCAGTGGGGGGACAGGATTACCGAGCAAACTGCTAGAGCAAGCTCTCGTCACACACAGGAGGCTCTACAAGCTGCCTCGACGGTCCTGGAGCCACCTGTCATGAGGCCCCGACTTCAGTGGCCCCGACACCACGCGGTGCGTGCAGAAGCCCAGCCAGAAACCTCAAGGGCAGCCACTGCCCCGAAGGCACTTTGTCCTGGGGGTGTTTGAGGTAGGGCTGATGTGCTCTGGGAAGGTTGGAGAGGCGCAGCCCCTGACACGCCGTTCCTCATTTAATTCCCTCTGGAGCAGGATGGTGCCAGAGCTGGCCAGGGTAATTAAGCACACCATCTGGGCCTCATGCACACGGGGAGTTAGCCCTCTTCTTGTTAACCCTTCCGCATCCACAGTCGCTCCCTGAGCGACGTCGCACCCTAGGACGAGCTATGTTTTGGAGGAGGGTAAGGGGCACAGCCGCAGGGCCTTGCGCTGGTGCATCCGACTGAATTCGACATCCTCCAGCCTGACTGGAGCAAATGACCCAAGGGTGGACCGGCAATCTGAAAACCATCGGTCACAGTGCTAAGAACAATGGCTATGATCCTTGGGACTTGTCAACAGAGGCAGTCAAAGCCTTTACGCTGAGTGAAACTGAACCAAAAACCAACGGAAGGTTGCATCAGCAAGACGAGGAGACTGGCCAGATCACAGCTGTCTCCACCAAAGGGCTTCTTCCTAGGCTCAGATGTTGCAAGCCAGGGGATGGGGCAGTGCCCAGGTGGCATACTGGAGACAGCAAGCTGCACAAGTCCTCATGTCCTGAGACCCTGAGTGGGAGCAGAGGATGGGCTTCCATGGGCAAAGAGCTCACCAAAAGAGAAACTGTGCGGACTTCCGACAAAAGCTTCAAAACCTTCCGCTGTCATTGGTGTCTTTCTAGTCAGAGAAACAGAATTTGGTTTAATTATCTTAAATGGAAATGAGTTTAGACCAACAACCCTCTTAATTTATTTTCTGACTTCTGGTCCTACTAGGAACATAGCCCCAGTGGGTGAAACTTCAGCTAGCCACAGGAGCAGCCGGTAACATCACCCAGATCAGACACGTGGTTTTAAGGAAAACCTCAGCTGGAGACAACAGCAGAGAGGCCAAAGAGATTTATTAAAACACCTGCAATTTCATCACACAGGGATGTCTGAGAGATTCTCAGAGTGACTGGCTGGATTCGAAAGAGGGAGAAAGCAGGCAGAGGGACATGGTTTTCAGGTTATGCAGAGCGATTCAGGACTGAGGGAAATGACACGATTTGTGTTAGGAGACTGCTGGCAGACTTAACAGTACGTGGGTACATTCGGGATTGAGGAGGGTAAGATTAAGCTCTGGCAGAAGGTCAGGCAGCAGCAGGGTCCCCAGGAACACAGGGTACACGGGCAAAGGAGGGAGCGCGCCGTCTTCGTTCCTTCTACTGCCAGGGCACACATTAACTGCATTTTTTTGGTTTTTTTTTTTTTTTAATAAGCAAAGAAGCTGATTTCCTTACAGGCTTGTTCCTTAATACCTGCTCTGCAGTATTTGACATGCTTGGGTGCCTTGACAAAAGGGAAGAGCAAAGGAGGAGAAACAAAGCTTTGAGCAAGGGAACAAACCAGTGATGCGCGGTGGCAGAGATGCAGAGGTTTCACGCGAGAAGTACAGCCTAGCGGATGGAGCAAGCAAGGTCAGAGGGGTGCGCGTTCCTCCCGGTGCTGCTGCTGGCTGGCCATGTGGCTGAGGAGCATCCCACCCCCTCCACCTGTCGGAGGACGCCAGTAACGCTAACAGACCACCGGGCAGCACAGAGGCGAGCGGTCAGTCTGGGGGTGCTTTGGGATCGCGAGATGGAGGGTTTGATGAATCACGGTGACACTGTTCTCCACCGAGGATCATGTGGGTGAGTTTTAATGGGAACAGGTATGTATATGGCCTTCGTGTGGTGCTCCTATAGCGTGCCAGGATCTGTTTAGATCTGTATTTTATTCCGGTAAGATGAGAACGGAGATTTAACAGTGGTAGCACAATAACAGCAAATGAAATCCCAGGACCCTTCTTCATCACCAGATCTTCCTCTGAAATTCCTATTTATTGCATTTTCCCCGCAGCAACAAAACCACAGCAGCAGTAGCTATTACTGTTCCCATATACAAACCGTATTAGACAGCATTTACAATATTAGCTGTCAAATAATATCCTTCCTCCTACCACCCACTCCTTAATATACACCCACTGATGTGACAAAATGAAGATTTGGGTTTTGGGGAAGGGGGGCATCTCTCCAGGCAGGCATGGCTGCAGACTACAGCATCATAGGGACACTATCTGCAGGGCATGTGGGGAAGAAACTCAGAATGGGAAAGGAAAGATAAAAGGGCAGGAATTTAAGTATTTTCTCTGTAGATGACTGTGCTTGAATTTTCTAAGACATCTTTCTTCCATGCTGCTACCAACTGCCTCTTTCAAGTGACATGAAAAGCTGTGATCTTTATTTGTATTTTTGCAGGAAACTGATTGCTCCAACAGCACACAATTAAAAACATTTTTCTTCTGTTTTGCAACAAAGCGTAATAATATATTTTATACTTACATAATAGCTTTCACCCTGGGATCTCAATGCCATTTGCAAAGAAGAATTTGGCCTTTTAGTTTCCCTAAGAGGCAGCAAAAAGCCGCAGTCCCTTTCTGTCACCAGGACAACTGAGGCACGAGGACATTGTGCCACCAGGCCACGGTGACAGCAGGAGGTGGCAGGATTAGGAGTGGAATCCAAGTGCCCGTGAACGAGATGGGATCACATCCCTCATCTTCCAAGTGTTCAGCCCCGATCGACCCCACCGCCCAGCCCTCTCAGCTGCACAAGTGCACCAACTCCAGCGCAAGCAGAGCTCGCCTTGGGCCCGCACACGGACACCTCCAACATGCAGTTCCCTGTGCATCTTCGCATACCATGCAAGCACGCATTTGTCTTCCCTCGTGCACAAATCCCTGCTGAGAACTTCCGTATGCCAAGTGAACGTACAAAAAGAACTACAGCATCCTCTACAGCGACAAGGCAGGGAGCAGGGCCACCTCTGGGCTCTCAGACTAAACAACAGAAGTTGTGTGCCGGTCCAAGGGCCAGGCACCAACAGGGAGACCAACCTGAACCCCTGGGCCCCAAGAGCCTCCGGCAGACCTAATGCCGGAGGAGGAAAAACAAGTGTGCTGTGTCACTGGGCAGGTCTGCAGGCTGCAGAGTAATGCTTACCTCTGGAGCCATGTCTGAACTCTGTTTCCCATGTCTGCTTTCTCATGGAGCCTTCCTTTTCAAATAACAAAACAGTAAGCAGGCTGCTTAACAAGAAAAACAGACTGTCTCCGGGCACCCTGCAGAGTCATCCACACGAGCACACGGTGACTGCAGCGTGTGGCCAGACCAGAAGGGTGGCCCCTTGAAGTCCTGCTGCCAGGATGTGGGTGACCACCCGTGGCACAAAGAAGCGAGGGACCGGCGCCCATCCCCAGCCGGCTTCCCTGAGGAACACCTCACGCACCTCACTCACGGACGGACGTGGCCAGAGCCAAGCAGGCACCGTTGGCGGGCAGCGTTGCTGCGCGTGGGCGCGCCGAGAGCCACCTCTCGTGACGCTGACAGCTGTTACGCTCTCCCAAATTGCTTCTGCAACTGCAATTGTTCACCTTCTGTCAGAACACGAGGAAATAAGTTTGCTCTTCGGTGGCAGTTTCTTAATGGAGAAGAGGAATTAGCATCAGCCTTTAATGCAAAACGAGGGCCCACTTCATCATCGCCGTCAGTTCCACCCAGGACCACGGGACCGAGCAGCCTCCTGCCCTCAGTCCATTGATCCAGCTCCAACATCTTAATGAAAAACTGGACCGAGGAGGGGGGGAAGGAGGGAAAGCAAAGGCAGAAGGTCAGAAACTATGTCAGAGACGCATTATTTCAGGGGACCCTCTGCTGGGATTTATTTCGTCTTAACTCTTTCGCTGCTGGTATTTCTACAGCACACCGGGCTGCTGTTCCACAGCACGGATACAATCGGATGACGTGAACTAAAAAGGACAAGCAAGTATTTAGGATCTTAACCATCCATCCACCCAGCATCAGGGTCATCACTATTTGTATCTCAGGAGTATTCAGCTGGAAGAAGTTTTCCGAGTACCAAATTCATCTGACCCCATCTGGGTTGCAAAGACACAAGCGCACCCAGAGACCAGAGTTTTTGTTCAACTGGATGAAGACAGCAATTTCATCTTTACTGCTAACTGTAACATCAACACTGGGAATCACTCCAAAACTCAATGTTCAGAAAGTTTTAAAATGAACTGTTCATTTAGAAATGAAGCTTTCTGATAAATTTCTTGGGGGGGAAATCTAACGACTTTCAATGTGGTAAGCCATATTCACAAGAATTTCCATCCATATATGAAGCTATGAAACTCGTTTATTTTGCCCACCAGGGCATTTTTTGATGGGTTCTCCCCCTAAAAGCAGACAGTCAAACACCCGGGACAAGACTGCAGCGTGCTGTGGCTGTGGCAAGGGCAGCAGCAGCGGTCTGAGGGAGCGGAGAGCCAGAGCCCTCCCGTACGGCGAACCTGCTCTCATTTTCCATCCCATTTATCCAGCGTTTTAAGTCATAACATGCCCAGCATAAAAAGGCATCGAGATTCCTCCAAGCTCGCTTTCCGTGCTGTTTTTTAATCCATGCACAATGCTGGAATATCCCAGTGAAAAGCGCTTCATAAGGGCCGATAAACAGACCCTGCAGATTCTGACAGCCGCTGGTGTAACAGGCAGTTTGCCGAGGACGAGGAGCAGCAAAACGTTGAGCAAATTCCCACTATCTGAAAACTTCACATAATTCTCTAAAAACGCAACCTGATGGATGTAAGAAAGACAAGACGTATTTTTGAGAGCCATTATCATCCGCAAATCCTTTCTCTTAACCCGGAGGAGGATACTGGGCTAATGGATCTTTTATAAAATGCGCTTTCAGTGCCGGAGTTTTTCTTCTGACAATTGCAAAGCCATTACAGGTGCATCAAAGTCACTTCAAGAAATTACTAGCTTAGACTGAAAGACTCAATTCTTAAACTGAATTACTATTTAATTTTTTTTTTTTTTTGAAGCGCCACTGTCTCTTTATTTACATGCCGGCAAAAATGAAGTTAAATGCTTTATACAATATTTTAAAACTTGGAAAATCACACGACAAAGGAATTTGACTCAGGTATCAGTTAACGTCGCTGTGTGACAACAAAGCATTTACTTACCCACAGAGCGGGGATATGAGGGGTCGAACCTGGGACAAACAAGAACCGATATTTTCTCCAGTGTCACTCACCAAACACAACAGCGAGCTAGCTCGGAACAAAGTCCTAACGCGCTCGAGACAACAAAAGCAAACATCAGCCACAAATCCTGCGGCTGGTAAAACCGCTTTCATACACGGCCTGCCAGGCATCCCTCGGGGGAGAGTCAGAGACGGGACCGGCCAAAATTAAGGATTATTTAAAACTGTCCTGTGCGTGGGAAGACTCCTGCCTGGGGTGCCAGGTGATCCTAGTACGGCCATCGGAATAATTACAGGAAGGAATAGGAAGAGTAGGAATAGGAGTAGTAGGAATAGGAATAATAGGAAGATGAGTGGCTTCCTTTTTTAAAATAAATGACTAAATAAATAAGCAAAGGTGTGAAACTGGAGAACAAAACGCTAGCCAGGCCATTGATCTCCCATGACCCAGCTCCATTCAGGCCCCAGGAAATAAACAGCTAAGGAGCTCATAAATTGTGTTCTGCCCCTGCAATAAATATAAACACATTCTTCTTACCAAGTGTGAAGAAATACCTTTCACTGCAGCTCAGCAACCCTGAAGGTGACCTGTAATGGGATATCAAACTTGGTTTTGAGCTGTTTTTTTATTGCTTTATGAAGTATGAGGGGAAAAAATTAAGCATTTGCGTTTTACAAGGTATTTTCCTGGTGGTATCTCATATGAGAAGCCTGGATATTTTCTGTAAGATGTTATAATGACTTGAGAAACTGTGAAATGTTATTTATAATTGGTATGCTGTGAAATGTTATCATTAGTATAAAAGCAGGCAAAGTGGAAGAGTGATTAGTGGAAAGGATTTTAATCAGGCTGCTCAAAGTTTGGGCATCTGGGGGTTTGTGGTTGTTATGTTTGCATTCGGATGCACGAAGGGCTTTGTTTCCTTACTGACTTATTTTGTAATATCAGAGTCATATCAGAGCTGAAGAAAAGCACCATTTTAGAGATTCTGCACCTTCTCCATTCAGTTACAGAAAGCAGCAAACGCGCTGAGCTCAGCAGAGGCCTCCTGCCTGGCAGATCGTGTACTGGGTCCCGATACAGCCGAACCCTGCACATGCACAAATACCTTCAGAGACCAGCAGTCACACTCCTGACATTTTTGCAGCTGCTCAGGACTGACAGGTTTGATCGGCTTAAACACTTCTAATTTACACAGGTTGCCTGTGGTCCCAAGAGGCCAGCACGACAGCCGAGAAGCAGCAGTGCATGGGAAAGGGACGGCAATATCCCCCGAACCTGTACCTCCCTGCGGTCAGCATCGAGGAGGTCAGACACAGGGAAGCCAAAAGGCCAGCACCACCCCGGACAATGGGCGTTACATTCCTGCTGCAAAACTTGACCGGGGCAGCAAGAAGCGGCTATGCTAAAGCACAGGATTTAGGCCATCACCACTCTCCAAATTCTTCATGCTTGCTTCTTCCCTTCCGAGTGCCTGCATTATGTCTGCAATGCAGGAGACACTTTCTCAGACCTTAACTAATTGAAGGAAGGTTTTCTTTTTTTTTGGTTTCGATCTGCTTTGCATACCCAGCATTACAACCGTAGGCACTCGCAAGGCACAGGTTTCAATAAACGTTATCTTTTCTGAACAGCAGCCTGCTAATGACCTTGCTTTCCCCACCACAGCGCGTGCACGCGGCGCAGAAGTTCAAACAAGAAGGGAGTCCAGGAGTACAACTTTCCAACAAGCACAGCCTGATGCTGGGAAACCAAAACTGAAGTGCTTGAGGCAAAGCTGCTCTTCAGCCCGCTGTGTGCCCTTGATCTGTGCTTTATGCGCACAAACCACAGACACAACAGAGAGCAGAAGAGCGCTGTTTGGATATACTGCAGGACACGGCTTGTTCAAAGGCTCCTGTGACCCTTAAACTCTGAGCAGCAGCAGAGCAGGTGCTGGGCTGGGGAGGAGCAGCGGATTCCAGGGGGCTGGCAGGGAGCTGGAGACCCTCGGGAGATGGTGGCCCCATCAGGCAGGGGCTGAGAGGGAAGAAAGGAGCTTTAGGGAATCTATTCCTACAGGGTCAGCCCTTCAGCCTTTGCCCCATCTCCTGTCCCAGACATTTGGGATACCGATCTTCCCCATAGCCTGACTTGAGACCCCATCACCAGGCTCAAGAAGTAACAAACCATGAAAGGCTGTGGAACAGGAGGCATCTCCCCAGCAGGGAACACTCAGGAGATAAATGGGCAACATATCAAAGCAGCATAAATCCAACAAGCTGCAGCTGGACTACAAGAAACCTATGAGAAAGCTGCTGTCAGCTGCTCTGATCGAGCTTGGCTGAACAGGGCCGCGAAGCAATCCCTCCCCGAGAAACAGAGATGGAGGTATTGACAGCTTGCTGGAGAAATGAAAAGACGAGAATGGGTTGAAAGAAGATGGATAACTTTTCCAGAAGCTCCTTGGAGTTTGTAGAGTGGTGAGAGAAACCACCGAGTGCCAAATTCCAGAGCTGGGAGCTAGGGATCAGCCAGCCTCCTGTCATGGTCACGGCGGAGCTGGCGCTGGCCCCGCAGCCACATTTAGCTTTCAGCTTCTTCTAGGCCCACATTGAGCTGTTGCAGGGGCTCGTGCAAAATGCTGAAACAATATGTGACCCAGTTTCCCTAGCTCCAAAATACAGTTTGTGCTTCTCTTCTTCACTGGGACGTTTTAATTAATGCTTGCAAACTGCCTCGGCAACGCAAGCGTGCCCCAGAGGAAAGCTTCCCCACTGATGGCAAAAGTGCTTCTCAGACGGAATCAGGCAGGGAGAAGCAGGGGGAACATTCATCAGGTTTTTCTGCACTCTCTGGCAGGCCATCCTCTCCCAAGATAAAGCCACCAGTCTTTGGAATACCTCGCTTGCCTTCTGGCCCAGCACAAGGAGCTACCAGAGGAGCCTGTGGCCACACGTTTTTTGCTGAGGGATGCTGAGGCCAACCTCAGGGTACAAGGGCTGAGTGCCTAAAAAATCCAAGAGGAAAGCCACAGGGTCAGTTACGCTGTGTACTACCCTGCAAAGTCCACAGCCCCTGGGTGTTTGTAAAAAAATATGCCTGAAAAACAAATACAAATACCCGTCTTCATTCTTAGAGTGCATATAAACAAGGTTCCTACCTGCATGTTAGTTCTTTAAAACAGAAGACGGAAGGGGAGTGCAATGAGCCTAGAAAGCTCTCAGCAGGGCTGGCAGGCAGGCCCCCAGCCCCTTCCAAGCCAGCACAGCCCCTTCCCACGCGGCATCACGGGGCAGGAAACAGAAGCAGGGGCTGTGGGCAGCCTGGAGACACAGTAGCTATTAGCAAGACACCAACTCAGCCTGTGCACAACGAGGAGCTCCACAGTGAGCACAGGGGGTAAATGAAGAAGAGGAAAGGAAGGAAAGAGAGGTGGTGAAAAGTGACATCTGTATCTGCCCTTCCACTGCAGCCTGTTCCTCCTTGCTTCCCTCTGAGGCTTGGATGTGGCAGCTTGAGCCCTCTCTGTCATGCCTCACTGAAGGCTTGGATTGCTGTCCATGCTGCTGTCCCCACAACGGGGGAAGGAGGTGGAAGACGGAGTAGCTGCCTGCAAAGCGAGACAGTCTGGGAGATGCTCCCCCTGCTCAGAGCACGGGGGTGAGCAGCTCCAGGTACACAGAAAAAAGCAGAGCAACTAGTGGAAGAAGAGAAGAAAAGCAAAGAGAAAGAGAATACTTGAGACAGGCATAAAAAGACAAAATAACCGTGAAGAGAGATGGAACGCAGGACAGGAAAAAGGGGAGAAAAAGACAGGAGAGAAAGGAAGTTATCTACTGACCTGAGAGCATGCGTGTGGTGGTCCTGCCCCGTGGAGTGCATTCGTTAGCGATTACGTCTGTGGAGTGCGAACATGCCATCTTTTAAAAGGGTTGAGCACAGGACCAGGAAGGGTTCCCAGTTTCAGAACCAGATCTCTGGATGTCCCTGAGCAAGTCATCTAACCTTTATACCTCAACGTTTGCATCTGTCAGATGCAATGTTCTGTAGGCTCCCCAGTGAGTTTGGGAGCCCACGTTCCAGTTTCTGTTCCCCAGGAACATAATTTCTTAGCTTTAAACTTACTCCAGAATGGGAAAAGTGACCTGTATTAAAAATCAAGGGACTTACATTTCCCAGAACCAATACAGCCATGCCATTAGGTGGCCTGCAAACCCAACCGCTCAGCCCTGGGCAACGCTAACAGGTGGCACGGCAGGGCGTGCACGTGGCAGAGCAGGCAGGCACCACTTGGTCATCTCCCTGCTCTGCTCCAGAGTGGCGTTCAGCAGCGGGCTTCGTCCCCTGTTTGCTCCACTGGCAGTCAGCTTCGCCTGGGGATGGGGCAAGCACCGAAGCCCTGTGCTGTCAAGCAAAGGAACACAGCCCGAAAGCTGCCCTGGGACTGTTCGTTACGGTTCCTGCTAAGGGGCCTGTAAAAATGAAATCGGTTCGTACCAAAAGCTGCAAAGAAGCTGGAAGAGACAGGCAGGAGGCTGGGAGCAATTAAAAGTGCCATCTGGGAAGGGGCAGGGAAAGAGGGAACAACCCAGGTAATCTCAAGGGGTCACCAGTACAGAGGGAAAAGAGCAGAGCACAACGGCCCTGCACAAGGGGGCTGCAGGCAATTCTCCAAGACCAAGCCTCTGTTGGCAAGACGCTGCTTACCTACGGCCGGGACAGCCTTGGAAGCAAGAGCGCGAGGGGAAGGGAGCAGCACCTTTTTGCTGGCAGCCTGGCAGCGCAGGAAACCAGAGTCCAATACAACCCCTTCCACCTCTTCCTTAACCTCCACAAACCCTCTCAGCAGAACAACCCGACCAGCCCCACTGGGGGCAGATTTGCCACCAGCTCCCGGGGGAAGCGTTAAGGTGTTTCCCCTGGCTCCGGGTCAGTGCGCTGCGGGCCGGGTGGCAAGCTCTGCGTCCCCGGCTGAAGCACGCTGGTGTTCCCTCCAGAGCAGGCTTTCTGCCGTCGCCCGCAGCAGAGCTAATGCAGTGCCATCTCGTGGTATTTTTGAATGACTCAGACTACGTGAAAAGCCCGTCTGAACCTTAAACAGATGTCAAAATGGAGCTCGTCACGCTGCAGTGGTGCTGGGCCCTGGGCAGTAACACCAGGCACCGCGAGCAAGAGCCCTGCGGGGGCAAACAGCAAGGCAAGCCGAACCTTTGCCACGAGCAGGGGTACGAGCCTGTGGAGGTGGCTGATTCCCCAAAGAGCTGCCCTGCCCCGTTCAGACAGCTCACCCAGCAGGCACCCAAGCAAACACAGCCTTCCCTTTCACGCAGAGGTCCCGCGCGGGCAAGGAGCAATCACAGGAATTCAGGCAGCAGCAGCACGGGGTGGAAATACCTGGCAGCATGGGGCAGGCTGTGTTCATCCTAAATGGGGCGGCTGCAGGTGCTGCCCACCTCCTGTACCACCGGCCCGGTGCTGCAGCGTGGCACTGTGTTCAAACAGCTCTAGGCATCTCTGATTACAGCCCAGAGGCAGGTGCAAAATCCAGAGCCCTGCAACTGCACCTGTACTGTGGAGAAGCAGATTTATTTTTCTTTAAAATCAGCACCTTCCCTATGTGAGGTTCTGACAATCCGGAGAAGCTAATACCAACCAGCAGCAAACGGGGAGCACAGACCTCGCGTATCCATATCAGCACATTGGAAGGGAGCTACCCAAAAGCATCAGGAAGCAGCCTTACGTGTCTCACCAAACTCCATTCAGCAAAAAGTATTTTGGAAAGCAGCTGCGATGCCAAACATTTTCCAGAACTGCCTCTGTCCCCTCAAGATCAACGCGGGATGAATAGGTGTGAACGAACCAGGCTTGCACATATGCTTTGGTTATGCTCTGTTGTTTTAAACTGCTGGAAAGGTAGTAAATCCCAAATTAACGCGGCCCTGGAGACTGCCTCTCACCTTCATGCAAAAACCTGAATTCTGGATCTCACGACTAACGTTCGTTGCTCTTTGCTGTACCTAAGTGAGAGCTTCACAGACCCTTACTGCCTGCAGGATGCCCGGTTGTGCTCCTGGGCGATGCTGTCTGCCCACCCAGCGCTGACTCTGCCCCCACACCCCTGCGGTGGGGCAGCAGCCTCCCGACGGAGGAACGGAGGTACCACTAACTGAAGCTCCTTTCTGCTCATTTCACCCACGCTGGGCACAAGCCTGGCCCCAACCAAGCTTAAGCGATGGGAAGAGTGAGCCCACTCGCCTCTGCAAAGGGCTGTTCGGACTCACAGTTTGTCTCTCCACACCCCCATGGGTGTTCCTCGCTCCTCTTCCGTCAATATTTCCAAACACATATTGTTTCACCGTGACAGAAGTGCGCACGCTGGTAAAACAGTGATCAACCAAGACCTGTGCCAGTAACTCCGTTTTGAAAAAAGCTTGAACAGGCAGTAAGTATGAAACAACGGCTGCTCCGGCACACAGCTGGGAAGGAAAACCTTAAGCTAACATTTTAAAGAACCTTTTAAAGTAAAATTCAACTGTAAATTTTTCATCCCCTATGAAAGGGACTCAGAGCAAGAATCTCAACACCGACAGGAATGGGATCGACAGGATGGCAGTAACGCACACAGAGACACAGCCATGCTTAGCTGAGAGCTGTGAAAGTCACCAAAGGGAGGACAAGGGTGGTGACAAAGGCAGCCACAATTTACAGCAGTCTTGGAGGGTGCCTAAGTCAGGCTCAGGGCTCTTTCAGCTCTCAGCAACAGACTAAAAATCGATGGAGTGCAACAGGACCTGAAACCCTCTTCCAGCTGCACAGCACTGAGCCTGATCCCTTATCGTGCGTGTTGTCCCTACAGCTCCATTAGCATACGTGGATGCTATCGGATGTGTACACACACACATATATGCCTATGACATCATTTCAAATTGTGAAAAAAAGAGAAGAACACTGTAAGTCAGGGGAAGGTTACTTCCGTATCTTTCTCTAAAGGAAAATAGCTCAGCTGATTCCCTGCAGAAGATGGACAGGATGGGATACCTACAGGTTTGGTCTGCAATAATAATGCTTGGCACGGCTCCGGCTTACAGACCACACCACTCCATGACCCACAGGGCACAGCTTCGCCACCAAGGACCCGGACAAGTGCAAGGCGTTCCTCTTCTCCAGCCTGAGCCAGCCTTTTGCTTATTTCTGGTAGGAAGGAAGAGATGCTGGACAGAGGGCTGTGCCACACCTTGGTAGGCTTTGCGGCTTTGCCCCTGCTGAAGGTTGAAGGATATGGGCTGGAAAACACCCCAGATGAATACATCCCTTTGTGTTTAACAGGCACTAAGGAAGGTATGGAACAGACATGGCCTCAATGAGAAGATTATATGAATTTATTGTCTGCCTGGCAGATGGCGCACGGAAGGGTAAACTGATTTTTTTTGTGTCCTACCGGCCAGTAAGAACCAAAGTAAATGTGCTGTTTGCTGGCAATAAGTGGCTGTAATCCTTTGCTGACAGTAGCTCCATTATGTGGGCTCAGAGCTTCATTTAACTTGGAACTGTCACATTCTGGTGCATAGCCTTACGTGTTCTCCTTTGTTCACCCTGACCACATACCCCGGTGTAAAAGCAATGTCCAGACCCAGCAGCACAACACAGGTTCAGAGGAGAGGGTGCAGGAGCAGCCCTGCTGCCACAGAGCTGCTTGCTGCTGCTCTCCGTGCCCCGTGGCACAGGTGGTCTGCAGTGCTGAGGAGGCGGCATTCTCTCCCTCTCTGGGTTGTTATTAAGGGGGATCTGGTTCTCTGCAGAGATGCCCAAAACGCTGCAGTGGCAGCACTAAGGAGACGCTGTAGGGCAGGCAGGAGTGGACAGGAGGCCGTGCACTGCAGTTAGAAATGTGCACTTCCTAAGTGACACAGCCAGGCACTGCACGGCCTCTCTTCCAGATGAAGTCGACTTCATAGCCTACTTCCTCAACTTTACACTGTCGTATATTCTCTATGTGACGTGTAGAGAAAAGTCTTTCTGGAACAAAACAAAGAGCTTTTTAAAGTGCTGCTCGGACCGCACTGCTGCTTTTTAAAGCTTAAGCACCAGGTGCCTGAGTTGTGACAACCCCAGCCACGGAGGGTTCCGAGGGAGCCATTAGAACTGGAGAAAGAAAGGGAAAAAAAAGGACTTAAAAATAGCTTCCCCATACATAAAAATAGCTTAACTCTTATCTGAGACCTTCTGAAAGCTTCAGGAGATAGATTTTGTCCCAGTGGGAAAAGTGGGTGACTTCCCTTCCCCGTGGCACAAAACCCTCACCCCAAGCTGTGCACATCCACAAGTTATCTGACTTGCACCATGGCACATCACCATGTCCGAAGCCAAAACCTGCACCATTTAGAGCCACGTTAGTAACTCTGGGTGAAAATTAGTAACACTGCATGAAAAAAGTACATACATAAGCTTATGGCAGGAGAGGAAGCTACTCAGCCAGGCTGTTTTTAGTGTTGCTGGTATTGTAATTTAGTCCCAGGTGATTTTGATTTTTGTGGTTGTTTCTTTTTCTTGCTTTCTGTTGTGTTTTTTGAAGACGCTGGAACACACTCAGCCAAACAAAGCCAGCCAGCTGACACGCGTGTTTAATTGCCATCACATGACTCCTCCGTTTAATATCACTTCCACATCTGTGAGGGGACATCCACGTGCACCTAACCGACTGCTGCCAAGAAATGTCGAAAGAGTAATTTTCTGTTTATGTAGGTCCTACCTTGTGTTATCTTTTCCAGCTTCAAAACAAACAGAGGCAGCATCTGTTAACGGGAAAAAAAAACAATTCCCAGGGCAGAGAAGACATTATCCAACATGGTGCAGGTGTTTCAATAATGCACTAGAACCAGGTTAATTTAACACCTACTGGAAGCAAAGGGATATAGAAAAGACTTTAAATGACTCTCATAACGTGTCTCTGTCCTGCATATATCCCACAGCATAATAGCAAAGGATGAAAATCTTTCTGAAAGATTTTTATATCCCTCATGAAAGTTCACAAACGTGAGAAAACTTAAAATACCTAAAATCCTGATTTTCATGCCAAAACTCTGACTCCACTTCACATTAGTTATTTTACAGTTAACGTTATGCAGGTGCTTCAAAGCCCCTTTTACATTCCAGAGTCAGAATTTCACCACTGCCCACAAAGTCACTGTTGAGGTTTTTCTCTGGCTGTCAAGTCACAGTCAGCAGAGTCAGAACTCGAGTCTCAAGTGTTGTTTGTTTTTGGTGTTTGTTTTTTTTTAACCCTCAGGGCCTAGTACATTACTGTAGGTAAGAAATCAGACTGAAGAATATGCTAGCAATTCTCCATCGGATTTTTTTTATTGTTGTTCTTTCAAGACTGTGTTACTTGAAGGAAACAAACAAACAAAAACCCAAACAACTATGCTTCTGCCTCTGTTTTTCCCCCACTTTGAATAATCACAGAATCACAGCATCACCTAGGTTGGAAGAGACCGCCAGGATCACCCAGCCCAACTTCTGACCTACCACTAACAAGTCCTGCACTAACCCATATCCCTGAGCTCTACACCTCAACGTCCACACACGCAGCCCCATTTCCCTGTTCTTCCCAAGCCTTAGACACCAGCGTAACTCCACTTTGGTTTCTGCTGTGTCCGTACATCAGTACTGTTGATCTAATGAGCTGTTCCTTGGACTTTCTGACGTGCCCATGAGAGTAAAAGAGTGAAGAAAACTGTAATGGGAAAGGCAGCGCTGTTTATTAGAGCAACTGACAGAAATGGAAAAATCAAGACACAGTCAGGCACGCAACCCCTGCTCCAAGGCTCTTCCTAAAGACGTTACCTTTTCCTACGCCACTTGACGCTATTACATCCTGAAACCATTATCTCTGAAACACCATTATCAAGAGTGTTTGGGTGCTGTTCACAGATTATACTGGCATCACATTCATGTAGGACTGCCTATGGTTAAGCATTTTGCTTCTGCCTTTCAACTTGCAGCTAGGTTTTTCCAGCTCCCCTCTGGGGAAGTTTTCAGTGAAGTGCTAAGCCCTGCAGTGAAACATGAAAGCAGCAGAACTCGGATCTCTTCCTGGTTTACCACTGCAAGCTTTGGCGGAGGATGCTCCCCACAGCCACGCCGTGCGTACTGCATCTCGGTGATAGGCTGTGTTTATCTCTCGCAGCTTTATACGTGGGCTCTGCCTGCTGCAGGACGTTGAACAGCTGCAGCTTTTTGCCAGCTCCTGGCAGGCTTTGAGACGGTACAGCTCCCCCCTCGATGCAGGACAAGGCTTGTCGCCCTGCCTAGCCATGAGCACAGCCGTGGCTTCAGCGTGAAGCTGGTGCAGTCCTCAGAACCACGGGGTATTCCAGTTCGGCACTTCGAACACTTCCAGCCTCACAGTTCACTCAGCAAAGTGAGCGCGTTGGCACTGAAGGCTGTTTCTATTCAGCCACAAGAACAGACTATTCAGATGTTATTTTAAAGAGTCTGCCACTGGAAAATATACGAGGTGGTAGTTCAGCTCCGCAGCACACGCCGGCAGCCCCCACCAGCATCCCAGAGAGCTGTGCTTATGAGCTGGCAGCAGAATTTAATCCCCACCATGCAGGAGCAGGCCTGCATCAAAGCCGGTTTTGAACCTAAGGCACACTCTCAGAGCCGTATTTCTTAAATAGTAATTCAAACATCAGAAAATTAACCTGAACCAACCAGGTAAGTATTCAAAACGATTTAGTGTTAGAGATTTATGTCTCACTGCCTCTCCTCTGGAAATAAGTACAGTTGATGTGCTCCCCATAGGTATTCACCCAGCACACCAGGACTCTGCTGTGGGTTGCGCTTCTTTCCATTCTACTCACCTTCCCTTCGTTACGCTTCTGCATCACAGGACCCTTATCTACATAACACCTAAGTACCTCATGATTTGGAGCATCGATCAGGGAAGCAGTACTTATCCCAGCGTTACAGGTAGCAGCTGAGGTGCTGCGGTTACACAGCCTGCATGCAGCCACCCCGGCAGACGCTGGCGATGAAATCCGGCAGTCAAGATTCGAGTTGAGCCTGCACGCTGCCTCTCCCTCCAGCCTGCTCCTGTCCAGGTCGTTCTTCTTCCCGCTGCTGGACCCCCTGCCAGGCTGCCACACCAGTTTGCTGGAGCCGCAGATGAGCTGGAGGCTGTCAGAGGAACCAGCCCATCCCAGGCCCATCACAAGGGCTGTGTTGGGAAAAACAGAGCTGCAGTGGAAGTGGCATCTGACGTGAGAGATTCAGGAGCCCCAGAGCATCTCAAAGGGCCACCCTAAGCCCTGCCAGGCTACAAAGTCACCTTCACTGCTTTTTTTTTCAGGCTGAAGCTTGTGTACGGCACCCTTCCCACCCACGAGTGACTCTGGGAGGAGCACGGTCGGTCCCTGGAGCTGCATCACCTACTCCAGCAGCTGCACGCGCGAGGACCGCAGCTGCCTGCGATCCCTCCAGCCGGGAGTGGAAGCGTGTGTTGCCGCTCGCAGGGAGCCTCAGCGAGTGTGGCAGGGAGTGGGACTGCAGCTGAGCATCAGAGGAAGGCCAGATCTTGTCTGGAGAAATCCCCTCAGCCTCCAAAGGTGGCGGGGCCGAAAAAGAGGCTCAGAGGCATGACCCCAATGCCCCCCAGATGCTTCACAAGCAGAGAGGCGCGATGTGCAGCGTGGGGGTGTGGGGCTGAACTGATCAGTCAAGGAACCCGCGCCTAAGTGCTTCCTAGGAGCGCTTGCAGTGCTCACTGATTTGCCCTGGTTGGCATAGATGGGGCAATCTGAATACCTTTAATCTCTCCTCTAGGCTCTGCGTAACTGTCAAGAGGACGGGAGTGCTAGCCATGCTTGGACAGCTGAACCAGCCAGCGGCAGCAGACACTGGTGCAGCACACGGTGACTGCAGAGCAGAGGGCTGTCCCTCTTGGATCACAGATCAGCCTCCCTTCCTTAGCACTTTTTAAGCAGAGGCTGGCACAAAGCAGGGTAATTTGCTGGCTCTCCATCAGGCAAATTTTACACCTGTCAGATAAGGGATGATAAACTCCTTCCCTCCATCTCTTCTTTGCTCCCTGACTTTGCTCTCTCCCTCGCCTTCTCCCGCACTCTGACATCCCATCCATTGCAGCCATTTTTCACTCCCTTACTGATTATTTTTAGCTTGGGCTACTGAACCTCTTTTTCTTTTCTTGCTCTCTCTGTCCCTCTCTCACTCCACATACCCATTGGCGTCTCCCCTCTCCTTTGCTGTCCTGCCTCCCTCTTACCCTTGCTCGCCCCTGTGCCCACCAAGACAAGTTTTTCCTCTCTCACACTTCCATTGGCTCTGCTAACAGAGACTGTATTAAAAAAAAAAAAAAAGGATATAAGTAATTATCTGATCAACACGTTAAATGCAGGTGCATCTGATGGGCAGGAGTCATCCCCTCACCTTCGCTAACTCACCGACACTGCAGAGCGACCCAGACACGGGAGCAGCTCCAAGGCCAGCTGCTCTCCCAGTGCTTCATGCATTTCTGTAATGCCGCGAGACATCAACAAATCCACCTCACTGGAGAGACTTTCTGGTAAATCTCTCCTTCAAAGCCAAAAGCACGAATTTTGTTTCTGCTTCAGAACGCTCCTGGCTTTGCATTATTAACCGTGTTTGGCACGCAGTCGTCCTTAGGTAGCAAATCTTTACAACCACTTCTCACCTCCAGCCCGTCAGGTAGGGCAGTGTTATCGTCACAATTTTAGCCCTGAAGATACTCAGAGACAGCAACGGAGCCGGGAAGAGCCACTGGCAGCACGCCGTCGGTGCCGGGAGGAGAAGGCAGGAGTCCCTGCATCCCGCAAGCATCATTCCACCCAGCTCTCAGGGGAAGGAGGTGGCACTGATAGCACCTTATCAGCATATGTGAAGGGAAGCTCAGGGGGAGGCATGGCTTCCTACGGCCTCTGGGGAAAGGCAAGGAGGTGACCTAGAAGAGGGAGCCACAGGCAATATATGGCAAGCTAAAAGCAGCCTAGCTGGGGGAGAAGATATAAAGGTAAAGCCAACGCACGGATGAAGACAGGCAAGCTGCGTTAAATCCTCATTAAGCCCAGAAACAGAAGCGCTGCAGAGCATCATTTGTGGTACTTGGGGACTCGGTTTGGTGGGTAATATTGGTGGTAGGGGGGTAGTTGGACCAGATGATCCTGGGGGTCTTTTCCAGCCTTAGTGATTCTGTGACCACACAAGGATACAGCAGGCAGCAGGACACAGACTAGCTGGGGTCTGGGTGTCCCTGGCTTGTCAGCACAGGCACTTCACCACCCCAGGAGGCAAGCTGATGGATCCGCCAGGTGTTGGTTGTGCTCTCCCACATGAAATAAATAGCACCGGTATTTCCTGGGGGATCCGGCACCATACCCACCACACATTGCACGCATGACCTTGGATTCAAGCTGACACTCTGTTAGCCTGACCACCTTAAAACCAAATCCCAGGAAAAGGTAAAAAACAATCATCCTGAACAATATCCGTGCAGCCTCTGTTAGCTCCGCAGAGCATCTGGCTGTTTATTCTTGCCATTACAGTTTGCTGGAAGTACTGTCAAAAAATGATTATATTTTAAAATGGGAGCCTTTTAACTCAACATTACTCATCAGCAACAGTAAAGAAAATTCTGTTGAAACATCTTTATAAACAGATAATTACATTTTTTGACAAAAAAGCTATGTGGAAAGCATTTACTTTCCTTTAAAAAAATCTTGGAGAAATAAAAGCTAAAAACTTTTCTGCATTTGTCTGCAGTTTTGGGTGGTTTTAGCTTATAACAGTTATAAAAGATCAAGACCCCAAAAGTTTTTGCCTGAACACTACAAAAGAATTGCTGGGAAATGCCAACACTGTCCTCTCAAAACAAACATCTTGTCAGGACTTTCAATGAAAAGCCATTCTCCAGTCACTTATTAACCACACCTGGAGAAGTCAGAGCTTGTTCCATTTCAACACGCAGTTCCAGCTCTTGTTTCACCTTGTTCAGGATGTTTTACTGCCCACCTGTTTTGTTCAAGCAAACAAGTTTTGTTCTACCTTGCTAACACGAAAATGAATAAACTGAACTGAATTCTGCCGTGCACAGCACGGGAAGTACCAACCAGCTAACCTCTTTCTGCTAGTCCGCAGAAAGAAAAAAAGCAGCCACCTTGTATTTCAGAACAAACGTTTGTTTTAAGGATTCTGCAATTACATTATATTCTAAGGAAATTCAATGGGAAAAACAGAACAGGTGAGGAACAAGGATGCTCCTTCTGCAGACGCTTTCCTGTCCCCTTTTAAGGTTCTTTCCTTTCCTATCTCATTGCCAGACGCTTGTGGGGAAGTAAGGAACAAAAACCTGGTATTGGGTTTTTGTGAATAGGAAGGTTTCATCTACAAAAAAGGTAATCTTAGGGGAGATGTCTTTCATACAAAATCAGCTTAAATGAGGAATTTCAGCAGTTGTGGCAGGAGAATTTTTCTGTTCGAGTGTATTTATTAATAATTGTTTTCCTCTGCTTATTAATGTAGTGCTACTTACTGGAAGTTGCCAGATTGAAAGCTCTAGAGGCGTAAGTCCTATTTATTCACAAAATAGGTCAAAAATAGTCATTGAAGCAAACACTTTCCCACACACGCATCTCAGCCAAGAAAGCACTGTAGCTTGTGCAGATTCAGTCATGGTGGTTTTCTGGGCTCTGCTTCCCACGAAGATACTTGCTCTGTTTAAGTGTGCTATGGACACCTAACTGCTGTGAGCTATGTCCATGCTCTTTGAAGAGGCTTTGGGAAAGGCATCATGTCGTAAAAGCTTTCCATTAATTAACAACCCAGTGAGGAGCCTTGAGGCTCAAACTCCCCTGGGAAGAAGTGCGATGTACCAGTGTTCCACCCCTTAAATCCAAGTCCAAACCTCATTAAGGTGTTGGTGGTTTGTTTTCTGCTCTGCAATGCAGGTGTACGCACACAAAACAAGATGCCACCCCCCTCTTCTTCCTGGGGGCAGAAGAAATACTATGGTCACCTGTGACCCAGGACCCTGAGGAATTTCCAGGCGCTAGCTAGCATCTTCCAAAGAGGCTCAGTATCAGCCTGGAGCTGACCACGGAGAAAAGCCTTTGGTTATAAACATCCAGTTCCATCAGTCCTCAAAACACATCTAATTCAGCATGAAAATACCACACTGTTCACCTGGCATTTCCACCCTCACTCTTTCTTTCTGTATGTATCTTCTACATGTAAGTGCTGACGCTCAACAACCACAAATGAGGTTTGGCTGTGAAGTCACAGCAAGGAGTATTAAAGTCACAGTGGGAAATAATTCACCTCCATTTTTAAGAAGTCCTATTTGATAAAAACAAAAACAAAATCTACCAGCAGTGGAGGAAGTAAAGGGGAAGCAAAAGCATTCCAGAAACTGGTGCATACCAGGAACTGGTATCCTCCATCGACAAGCGTGTGCATCAAAACTGGAGGCACCTTCTCTGCGAGGATGATGCCAGCAATAAAAATGCAAAAATCTTCATCTGTAGGACACCAGAAATGCAAGTAAGCTTTCTGCCTCCCAGGAGACAACCCGGGCCTCGGCAAATGCGCAGGGAATGAGGAAGGGATTTGGGAGCAGCACGACACTGCGGCGTTCTGCTCGCCTCCTCTGTGCGCTCAGTGAGCCGTGTCACTCCAAGGCTGGTGAAAAGCCAGAACCATTTTGCATGTTATTGCAAAGGCCCAGCAACAGCTAACACCGAAGAGACTTGAATGAGGCGAGTAACTACTTTACATAATTCCTTATGTCTTTTTTAACAGCACTAACTGGAACGCCTGCCAAAATCTTTCAGACAGATGAGATGCTTTGTAGCTGCAGACAAGCAGAGAGATGGAGGATGCCTGCACACCACGGCATTTTCATCTCTGAAACAGTTCCTTCAACACAGCTGAGCCCTACAGGAGCCTCGACAATGGCAGGTGTGTCAGAGTCCTGTAAGAACTCAGGGGCCACATCCAGAATACATGGCACACGCGTGCCCAAGCCTCGTTTTGACAGTTAAACCCTCTCTTACACGGAATACAAAACAGGATATAAAATAATATCTGATTTTCACAAGACATCTTTCATATACCCATATCCCAGCCTACTGAAGTTGCACTCAGGCATCACATTCTTATTACCAATTCTGTTTCCCCAGCCTGCTCTAATGCAGCCTGACCAAAACTCACCCTTCCCTCTTGCAGTCAGCTTTCCTTGGTGGGGAAAAGAAAACAAAACCACAACCTCTAAACTAAACCAAAGTCCAGCTCAAGCTTGTTCTCCCTGATTGCTGGGAGAAGGCTTGCGAACCCTCTTCAGAACCCAGCTTCTGGGGTTCATTTCAAGCAAAGCCATCCCGAGCCCAGTCCCCCCCCTCCTTAAAGAAGTCACTTCCTTCCACAAACCAGCAGAACAAGGATGCCTCTCCTAGCAGCATAAGTACCTGCCCAAAAAGTACAGGATGATGCCAAGAGCACTGTCAAGTGACCGCAGCTTGATGTTTAGTGTGGGTGAAAGTTTGCCATGCTGAAATCCCCAGCTCATTCACTCAGCAGAAACACTCCCTGAGTGGCAGCTTCCAAGCACAGCCAAAAAGAAAAAAAAAAAAACTGAACTGAGCTGTGACCAGGAGGGAGCTTACCTGCCAGACTGAGACCAGCTCAGTCTCTTGGCTTAAATTCACCTCCTCACCTCTCTTCTCACCACTACGAGGCACCAGGTGTGTTGGTAAGCTGTGCCAAACGTTTGGGGAGCTCACAGAAGGACACCACAGAAGGAGGCCTTACCCCGTCCGCATCCAGAAGGAGCAATCAGGGATGCTGTGTTGTCGCCAGCAGCATTTGTGGGCCAGTGTTAAGGCTCCTATTTAAAGGGCACTAACCCAGTGAAAACGTGCAGGGTGCCAACACGGATGTGACAAAAATCACCACCAAGCTCTCACACTACCCGGCTGCATTGACTTGCACAGCTTTCCTGGCGGAGCGCAGTACCCACAGCTCGCATTAGCAACTGCCTAACGCCTGAATGCTTATTTATCGTCACCTCTTACCCAGGGGACAGCAGGCAACGAGATGGCTTGGGCCTCGGTCCCGTATCTACGTACGTGCGCTATACGAGGGTAGCTGGGAAGAGAGAAACCATCAGGGGTGGAAACTGAAATGTGCAGCGCTCGTGGGGGCAGTGATTCGTTAGCTACACTTCAGCTCACATGCTGAAGAAACAGTTGGAGCATTTTGGGTTGTTGCTCGAAATAACAAATACCAGCAATAGTCCCATGACAAGCAGAGCACCGGGAACCAACCACCAAGCACGGAAAGCTCCCGTTGGTGTGACCGCCAGCCCGCAAACCAGGGGGTATTTAGGACTCAAAAGGACACGATACAGCAAAGATATGGGAGGAGAGTCAGCACTGTTCTGCCTGGACTTGTTTAGGTAAGGTCAGCGGGAAAACCCCTCCTCTGGGAATGAAATAGGACGTGAACTGAGAGGAGAGAAACCTAAATGAATATCCTTACACGTCAGCATGGCTGTGGTCTCACTGCCTGATGTCGTATTCAAATACCTGTAGGATGAGAACCAAAGAAGAGGTGGAAAAATCTCCTGTGGAGTATTTATGGCATCGGGAAAGCCAGACAACTGCAACATGAGATCGCTAGAAAGCGAAGAGCTTACTCACACGCTGTAAAGCTTCTGTCACTGGGAGAGGGGCAACACTGCTCCGTGCCCAGAACCACTGGGACTGTGGCTGAAATTTTCTGCTTGGATAGGCTAGAAATGGCCTCAGCCAGACTGTTTTTAAGAACACTCAACCCCCCCACACTTCTGATGTCTGTGGATAAGGAGCTGTACTTCTAAATTTATCTCCAGCCACTTAACTAATTCCAAATAAATTACCTTTGATATTTTGTGCAAGGAATCTGTTAAATCAAGTGTCCTGAAGAAACCCCTGACTACAAATTAGTCCCTCGGGCACTCCCTGGCTACGAGTTGTTTCTTACGCTCATGCATTCTTCATGGATTTTTCATGTAAAAAGAAGTCATCACTGCCATCACTTACCAAAGGGTTAACAAAAATTCCAATAATTAAATTAACAGCAATCAGCTATGGAGCTCCCCAGCGCAAAGCCTGGTAAATATCAATTCTGTTTCTCCTCCAGGATAATGCAGCAGCCAAGAAAACTTCCAACTGTCCCCTGCAGGGCTGTAGCCAGCAGTCTCAAATGTGTACACATACTGCCCAGCCTCTCTCCCTGCAGCCACAGCACGACTCTAGCTCCCCGTGGCAGATGTGACTTATACAAAACGGGACTGGCTTCCATTCCACCCGCCTGCTCCAAGGCTGAATCCGATGTAGTACGATGACTGCAGCAAGCGATTAGAAAATAACACCCAACAACATGCTCTAAAACAACCAAAGTAAACGCTGGTCCCAGAAAACCGAACTTGCACACCATCTCAGCAGGGCACTGAGAACGGCTCTCAAAATCCTCCTGACTCCCTGACCTTTGCTTTCCTCTCACCGTTCCCGGTGTGAGAGATCTCTGGGACAAGGCCATGCGTTCACAAAGGGGTCCACTCTCTCCAACCAAGCAGAGAGCTTCCCCTCACCCCGCTCTCCCGTTGGGAAATGACCAGTTAAGATGCTAGAGTAGGAAACAATTACCACGTGGACAGATCAGGCACAGGAACTTCTCTTGCACCGCCTGGATTATGCGCGATGCGGCTTGCTCTGACTGCCCTCAGAGGAGGGCCATCAGCTGGGGAGGCTCCCGTGCCAAGAGCCTGGAGCAGCATCTATCGAGCACCATCACCAAGATGCTCTCGACCAACGATTAAGGGAACTGTGCTGCATCCTGAGCAACTGCACCACCAAACACATGGAGGCTGTTTAGAACAGAGCAGGATGCAGTGCCAGAGGAGGCAGGCGGCTGCTCCTGTCCCCGGAGAGGATAACGCACCACTTTCCCAGACCTCGCTGCTGCCGAGGGCTTCTCAAAGACGCACTGCATCAGCGCGTTCACTCCTCTGCTGGGTCCTGCTGCTGCCTGAAATAGTCTCGCTGATTTGTCAGCAGCCACAGCTGGAACCAGGGGTATTTGCGTGGCTTGGGCCATTACGTCTTAATCCTGGCAGTGAATAAAATCCACAGTGATTATGAAAATAATTTGCTCATGATGTAAATTTACAAAGCACGGCGCATGCCATTTGTTTTGCACTAGGGAGAATGTGTTTGTGTTATGGAAAATATGAAGGTGAAAAATTATTTGTTGATTTCAGCACAAACAAGCTGATTTAAATTTTGCATCGAGTGTTTACTAGCGACTTTGAAATTTACAAGAATCAACGGCAATCATCAATACTAGATGAGAACAGCCACCTTACCGCATACTTGGGGGATTATTAAGGAGGTGAAGTCTGAAATTCGTCCCTAAGGGAGTGTGAGGCAACACGCCACGCATGGTGCCAGCAAGCTAGCTCAATCTTTGTCATCAATATTTCTAACAGAACCTGAAAAATACAAGCCCTTCAGTATTAAATACTTCAAAAACAGAGGTGCAAGCAAATAAAGAATGAACTATCTGTGCATTACTGTTAATAAATATGCTAATGCCATTCCGTTCATAATGCTGATATTCCTCAGCTACTGGAACTGTATGACAGCCGTCTGAATTTTATTCTGTGAGTGATTCAACTAGAATAATAACTAACTAGTTATTTTCTCCTCTTTTGTAAGAAGAATGTAACAATGGTACCCCTGTGATAAAACTAGTACGAGGTTAAGGAAATGACACCGACAGATTACAACAAGTAATTCCATCTTGCAGATAACCTTGTTATTAGATGTTGCGGTAAGCACATGTCAGAAGCTCTCTCTACAGCTAACGCGCCTTTAAAACTGAGGTTCATGAACTCAGGCAAGTTTTCCTACCCAGGAAATAATCTGCCAGGCATTCAAATTCAGCTCACGCCTGGTTTTACCAGCCGCTTCGTAGGGTGCTGTGGCACCAGCTCCTGCAGCTCTGTATTCAGAGCTGGGCAGGCAGAGCCCTGGCACCGCCAGGGGAGCCCGAGCGGGGCCCGAGCAGTGTTGCCCCACAATGGGCCCACAGGTTCAATCACAAGGTACATCTTGCTCATCAGCACACCTTGCAAATGAACTGCTGAAGGACAAACCCACCTCAGGAGAGCCGATCCGCTGTGAGGTTTTCCTTATTGGCAAGGTGCTGTGCTGCCCCTGTACGTGGGACTCTGAGATGGGGAGAGAGCATCAGGGACACAAAGACAAGGGGCGCTGCCACGTCTCACCCACATGTAAGCAGCTCACAAGAAGCACCCCACTACCTTCTAGTAGCCAGCTGCCGACTCAGCCTCTCACAGGAAAATACCCTTCGGATATGGGTGGCTATAACTGATCGTGAGTGCCTGACACCTGAACGTCTGGGAAATGAAGCCAGTGGAAGTGCAGGAACAGCGCTGAGGGGAAGCAGCACGAGAATTCAATAGCCACGTTGACTGCTTTTGGAAGGATTCACAGGGACTGTTTGAAGGAAGGATTTTAGCAGCTGGCTGTTGTGGCTTTTTCCATGGCAACTTCTAAATCGTATTAGGGAGCTAACTGCATTTTATAAAGGAATCTATCTGTTTCTTTAATTACTATAGACTAGAAGGCAACAATGGAAAGAAAAACCTGAGTACTAGCTCACGTTACAGTATGAAGAAAGGTACACGAGATGAGCATGCGTTCTTTTTAAGCATATAAACTTAAAAAATCAACTCACTCCGAGTACATGCTGTTTTGTATAATTCCAGTCCTCAACTTTCTCCTGAAAGACAAGTTGTTTTTCCTACAGTTGGTCTACTGGGACTTCTGAAAATAAGCCATCATCTTTTTCTAGAAATTTTGGATTACCCCAGATTTCTCTAATGTTCTCTCTCACTTACAAGCGAAACAACAGCTACATTTTTATACAATAATGGGTGACTTGATGACGACACTGTCAAACATCCTGCTAGGGTACAGAAAACATCCATCTGAGCTCAACAAGACTGTAAAGTGTGTATTGCCTGAATGAAGGAAAGTTTGCCCGCACTAGAATCACGTTACATTGGGAGCAGCCTCAGAGTTCTGCGTTGCTTACCCGTTCCAAAACCCTAAACAGGCCTGTGTCTGTAATCGTAGTGGTCTGATTCAGGCTGGAAAATGGAGAAAGGGGACAAGAGCACGATGCACAGCCCAGCCCAAAACATTGAGGCCTGTTAGCCCCTCTGCGCTTGCTCAGAGCTGATGCTGGGCAGGCTGCTCAGCTGCTGCCGACAAACCTCGCTCCAAGCCCTCTGCCAGCACCACTGAGGGCCACCACCAGGCTCCAGGTTGTCCCCCACGTCCCCCTGTGAGGTGTGCCAGCAAGCAATGAAGGGATAATGTGCTTTTAGTTTAATGTTGCCTGCCCAGCTCCAGCTGGCAGCTTAAATGGTTCATGCTGAGAATTCTCTTCCCCCGTTCACCCTGCTGAGAAGTCAGCCTGCCACTTCCCACCTCTCGCAGACCTTCCAGCCTCTTCTCTACCCTTTGTCCACCACCGGAGTTAGAAGCAGGGGACATCCATGAGATCCCATTGTTCACATGGCGAAAAGTTACCCACACCTGCCAGCAGCCTCGTTGCTACAAAACACATTGGGCAAAGAGAAATCAGCTGGGAAATCATCCCATGGTTACAAGGAGGAACAGAACTACGCATAGGGATTGCTGGATAATGAAAGGTGAGAAAGAATATGGAATTGATGTATTTGGAAGGAAGGATGGAAAAAGCAGGAAAGGTGAAAAATGTAATTCTAAACACTTATTGGAAGGTGGCAGGAAAAAGACATTCTCACTAAAGAACAACCCTCTCCCCGGGCTGATTCTCAAGCTAGTGCTGTGAGATCTTCTCAAGCATCACTTCTAAGGAATCCCCAGTTTTGTAATGGGAGCTACAGACACAGCTGGCATTATTGCTCCTAATCTCAAGACAGAAACTTAGTACTCAGCAGTCTTTAGACTTCAGCTGCCATTTGCCACATCTCCTGAAACCAATTTACAAGAAAATCATCACAACAGTTTGCACCCATCAGTTTTTGTGCTGGTTCATCTGCTCTGGGAACAAAAGAAGGGATTTTCAAGATTTACCTCGGTAATTTTCATGGTCATTTGGAATCCCACTTAATCCGAGTGTTTTTAGAAATAAACACTGTGCTAACTCCCAGAATTATAGTTCTTCTGCTTTGGGGGCACTGGCATCCACTGTACGTGTGAAGGAACCTTCTCACACGTAGCAAGGCCCAGCGCTACAGTTCATGTTGCATACAGCCCTTTGTCCACGGCTCCCTGTTTTTCCCAGGCGAGGAAGCGGCATCTCCACTTGGAATCTCAGCTCTAACCCGAATACAGGCACAACAAACAGCCACGGCCACCAGAGGAACACCTTTACTGGGCAGCTCCCTGTGCTAGGAGGGATTGCTGCACATAACTAGAGGCAGATGCTGCTAATTTTCCTCAGACTGCTGAGCCCTCTCCTGCTGAGCATCAGGCCCTTTAAAGCATACTTCACGTCAGACATCTCCGAAATTCAGGTACCTCCAAATTATTTCCCTCTGAACAAAACACACGGTGCTATAAATCTCTCGCTGAGGTCAAAACCATGTTCAGGATACAGATTTGCCACCTACCAAAGCTAACGGGGCAGCTTCCTCAGCACGCCCGCTGACAGCTGCCTACAGGTCACGTATTCCTCAACAGCCGCTAATTTCGCATGCGCACAAAGGATGTAAAATATGCATGTGAGGTTTTGTCTCTCCTTCACGAAAGCAGCCCCAGATTCCTCTATACACACCAAAGCATTCAAGGACATGGAAAAAAGACCGTCCTGCCTCCCCAGTTCAAGGCCCTGGGCTCGCCACAATGTCATGACTTCGAAAAGGATGGAAAACAAGGCCAACACCACAGACCAAGGGGTTTACAAAAGAATTACTAAGTAACTATCACTTCTCTTGCCCCAAGACTTTTCTGGGTAAATTATTCCTCTTTAAAGCAGCGCACTGGGAGTGGGCTGCCTGCCTCCCAATTAGCGTGGTAGCAGCGGCATGGCACAAGCTTTCCGCGCCAGTTCCGAGGGCTAATGGCAGTATCGTATCTGTAGGGCACTCGCTTTGAACTCGGCGAATCTGCCGCGGAACAGCTCTTCCTTGGCAGACCCTTCTTTGAAGAAAAACCACAAGCAAGTGGGTGGGCTGCCTGCTAAGCTGCTTCTTAACCCACCAGCGCTTCCCCCGTAACTCTGGCGGGGCAGTCAAGCAACAAGTGACACCATGAAACAGCTCTCTGCTGCTGCCTCTCCGCTAATGTTAGCCAAGAGGGGACTTTTTTTAATTTTTTATTTTGGAGCAGGAAGAAGAAAGGATAAAAGAAATCACACACAAATAATGCAACGAATGTGCTATGAAGATGATGTTTTTGGTGGTTTTTTTTTGGTGTGTTTTCTTTTTAATAAAGAGATGAAAGCAGGAACACTGGAGAATAATTTCCATGTATGGATTTAGAAATCTAAAAATAGCACCTCATTTAATGCATTAAAAAGCTGACAACTGACCCTGGAATAGCTGGTGATGAACACGTTCAGCATCCAATTTTCCCCATTCTCTCTTCCCTCCTGTGCTCGCTGGCCCCTTTCCCCCAGCCCACCCCCCGCCGCCTCCCTGAGGGGGGAGCAGAGGTGACCAGTTTGAGCGGCCCCAGCAGAGCTGGCTTCCCAGGGGGGGCTCGGTGGGCTCGGGGCTTGCTCTTGTTTCCCCTGCGATGCTTCAGCACGCTCCTCGAGTAGCTCACAGGAAGCCTAAATCACCAGCTTGGCACCACCTCTGTTCCTCCTGCTCCACGGCTGAATGAGAGCTGACTGCTCCCTCCCCAGGGCTCTCGCCCTCCGATGAAGTCTGCTGGTGCAACAAGCTCTTGGGGCCATTTCTGTCAGGAGCAGTTACGAGGCTTGTATCAGGGGTCATGGTGCTTCCCGCACAGCTACCCGCCGAGAAGCATTAAACGCATCGCACGGCCGCTCTTTGCCCCAAAACTAAGTGTTGGATAAAGCCAAGGACCTGAAGACTGGGGCCACGAGTTAAACTCCTACCCTACAAGTGGGCACCGGCCTACGGGGCCCAAACCCCCAGTCCTGATACCACCTGCAGCCCCTCACAGCAGGGCTGCAGCCACAACGCTGCTATGTGTCCGGAAGAGCAGGGCGATGCTGGGGGGAGGCTCGAGGGACAGGGGCAAAGCTGCCTGAAGACAAGAGCGTGCCACACCAACGAGGGATCAGCTCCTGCTGGAACAACAGTTTGTACGCAGTGATTAAGCACACGGGCATGGCTGTAACTGGGAAAAGTGCCCAGTGCTTGCCTGCAGTATGCCTGGTTTTAGCCAGAGCTGTCAAGTCTCTTGGTTTCACAAGCAATACATTATTTCAGCCTCCTCCCTCCCGAAGAGAGAAAACTCATCTTTTTGCCGGAGCCAATGTTCTGATCCTCCTGCCTGCTCATTCACACCAGAGGCCCACCAGAACGGCCGCATCCAACCGCGTCTCATTTACTTTTATTGATGATGCCAGCTTTGTAGCAAGAGAAACAAAACAACACATTGAATTTGGGACAACTGAAAATCAGTTTTCCACTCCTCCATAAAAGGAGAGGAGCCGAGCAAGAGCTATTGATGTTTTCCAGCAGTAATATTCCACTGACATTAGTCACTCTGCCGTGCCACCCATTGCACAGCTCAGATGTTCACGTACAGATGGGACGGAGATGGGTGCACGCAGCAGCCCCACACACTAGTGCCTACAGTGCGTTGTTACAATTTGGTGTGCTAAGTACAACTGTTTTCTTGACAGTACCACGTACTCATAAGCCTTTTAAGATGACTTCCAAATCTGCCTTCTGACATTTGGATGCCACAGTGAGCAAGTCTTCTGGTAGCCAGCACTCGTGCAGCATCAGGAGAGCCAGCCCGGTGATGCTCGTGTTTTGTCTCATCGTGCTGCCTTCAAGCTCATCCCTGAACATAAGGTTTGAGGGGGCTCAGTGCACTGGCAGGGCTAGGTCCCAGATGGATTGAATGATCTAATGGCACACAAATGAACCCGTCGTGCCGTCCCTTGACTTTTGTATGTCAGAGCACCAGATGTGCTGTCTTGCTGGACAGCTGCAGCGTGCGGTCTGGTACCAATCTGCATGACAGATGTTGACTTGCACCAGACATTTGTCCTGTCCTAGTGTCCCCTAAACTCTGCCCTACGTGCTGTGGTCTAAAACTCACATAAACCCAAAGCTGTATGGCAATTTAGGCAGTGTCACGGACCACCAGCAGATAAAATAACAAACCTAGCCCTAGTGAGTACTTTGTTCAAGGTCCTTCTTGCACTTGGCGCAAGGCACGCCTACCTGTGATCTCCACTCCTGTGCTAACCCCAGCCTGCTGATGGAGTCGGTATAACAACACGCAAGCAAGACCTCTCCTACCTATCCCTTGGTACTTTGGTTTTGGGAGCTGCCCACTAGCTATCAGCATCAAACGTACTTTTAATTGCTGTTTTTGTATTGTCATGAAGTCGAAACACAGAGATTGATCTCTATCGATTCGTGGAAAGGCTCACTTTGTTTGCTCAGCCCCTCCATTGCTTATCAGGGCTGTGCCAAGAGCTTGACACACGCAGACTGAAAAGGAAATTAAAGTAATGAGGGAGTGATGGCAAACTCATGCCAATCTCATTCTCTGTCAGACTTTGCTGCAAAAGCAAAGCGGCAGAGGCAACAGCTTCTGGTTATTGTCAGAGTTGTGCCAGCAGTGTCAGGAATTTGTCCTATTGCCACATGAATCCAATGCATCAGTATTTATGCATACTAAATAGAGGAGAGAGGTTCTCTCTATGTACAGAAGAGCATCTAGGCATCACATCTTGATTTCCCTCAGCAGCTTTGCCATTATTCTGTTCCGTCTTTCTTCTCCCCAGGTGCTTATACACATTATTTTAGCTTCCAAACTCACATTCTTAAAAGGCACCACTAAGATCTAACCCCTCTCTGCACCCTCAGGAGAAAAAACACCAGTGTCTCAGTCATACAAGGAGTTCATCTTTCCACTCAGCGCTCTCCCCCAAGGCTGCAAGAGTCTTGCTCCTCCACCTAGGATTTTCTCTGCTCATGCTGACGATACAAGAATAAGACTTGGGAGCAGCAATGTTTCTCCAGCTGCCAATCATGCCACCAAAAAGCCACCCACCAGATGTCTTTCCCTTTCTATCAGCATCAGAAAGGCAGGATGACAGCTGTCAAAGCAGGTGGCATTCTGCCCCAAACCACTGCCCCCAACCCTGCCAAGATGAGGCTGCTGTGTGGGTCAGAGCTCCCTGCAGATAACCTGGGGCTATGTCAGCATCCCACCTGCATCCTCTTTGACTCAAACTCCTTCTGCAAACTTCACAGCCAAGCTTGCAGTTCCCATAGGCAGCCATCTCCTGGGGGTTGCCTCTCCCTGACCACCCACTCCAGGCGGAAGCCCTTCAGCCACTGCATCCCTCTTCTGGGGACTGCACCGCCAGGTTTAGGGGGTCTCACAGACCTCACTACAGAGTTTTTGGACCCTACAACAGCATTGGCTCTTTGTTCTCAATGTCTCTCACTTCTCCCATTCTTGTGATTGTATTTAAATAGGCTGGCTTCCAAACCTCCTTTCTGCAGACACTAACAGTGTCATCTAAGTATTATTTTGATGCAGCAACAGATCGACTCCTCTGCTCCCTGAGCAAAGGAAGTGAAAAACTCACCCTGAATCCAACAGGCTGATGACAAATGGTCTTTTTTCTGGCCAGTGAAACACTTAGTCTCCCCCAGTAGCAATAAAGAAAAGCCTATCTTTAAATTACACTTGTTGTCATCTGACTGCTGTAAAACAGGGATTCATTTACCTCTGAAATTCTGTTCTCTTAGGCGCATAGGAGATGGCTTTCCGTGGAAAGCCAATGCCAGAACCATTAATCAAGGAATCCTATGGACCAGCAGCCAAAGAGACATCAGCTGATCTAATTCATCTATGCATCACACATTTTCAAAGGGCTGCTGCCTGTTGGTCTATCAAAGAGCGTTGCCAACCAGAGTTGACAATTCAGCATTTTACAGAACCACTGATTCTTCCTGGAAAACTTCAGGAGGACTGTTCCAAGAAGTGAATGTGTCCTGCTGCCACATCACAGAGCTTTTGCGTTTCTTTGCCCCTGTTCCTTGTTACAAAAGGCCTCTTAAAGAAAAATTCTCAACTCTTTCCATATACTCTCAACTTCTTCCATGTGAAAAATCTGGTCCTTCCTGAAAACGGTCACCACAGACTCTTCCACTTCAACAGTGCAGTCACTACAGAGGGCTAGTGCTCCAGCAAAAGGTTAAGCATAGGAGCCCAGGCTTGATTACTGAATATTAAAAAAAACCCTTCATGCACACATCAGAAACAGTTGTGTAGGTCCTGGCATGTTGAGCTCTATAAGGGATGAAGATACTCCTGAAATGAGCCAAATGTCAGTTCAGCCTAGGCTTACATCGGCGTAAGTCATGGGCAGCTGTAATAGGCCCTGGCAGCGGGTGGCTCACAGCTATAGTCACGGTGCAGGACTACGCCTGTCGGTCAGGCTGCTCCTCACCAGTGCCATTTTGGGATGAGGAGCGGAGGAGTTGCCATACAGGACGGATTTTCCCCAGGCCCTATCAGGAGGGCCATTTTGAAATTACTTGCCTGCAGTTTTCCATTGTGTGTGTTTCTTCTCCCAGATTATTTCGTGGCTGTGTAATAGGACTGATTATAAGTATTATTTCTCAAAGCATACTCATTCGATTACTTTTCAAATCAAATGACAGTAAAGATTGCTTGCAGGTAAGATACTGACTCCAAGTATTTTGTTCTTGCTCTGCGTATCAGTTGCCATAACAATCACTGAGGACACTGATTTAGAGTCCAATTCAGACATAGCAGAAAATCCATCAGCACCTACATATTCTGAGGAAGATAATTCCTGGAATTGATTCTAGTTACTCACCCGCAGACTCCTCTGAAGACTTTGTTTTCAGGAGGTGCTGAGGAATCCCCACTTTGTATACCTTAATTCACTACTAGCATTTTCAAAGGCTTTTTTTTTTTTCTGTTATTTCTAAGAGAAAATCACCACTAACGTATGTAATGCATTCTGGTTTGGGCCAGTAAGCTTTCTAGTGGAAATTCTCTATTTTTTAACATCTCCAGAAAAAAAAAAAAATACATTTTTTTCTGGTATAGAATTTCACACGGGTCTTTTCTGGGAGATATGCTGCATGATCTCTGGCGCTACAGGAGGCAGCATTGTCTAGCACTTACAGCAGCGGGAGTCCAAAGACCTGAGTTCTGTTTCTGGCTCTCCCACTCACTCTCTGCGTGACATTTAGCAGGTCAATTAACTTCCCTGTAACTCTCTTTTTCTACATGTGGAATGGGTGTACTGGGCTGCATTCCTCCTCCTGCACCCTGTTTGTATCAGAAGGATACCAAGTGAAAAGCGTTGCCCAGGTGTTTCAAGATGCTGGGCTGGAAGATGCACTGCACAGTCAGCAGCAGCACTAACTCCAGGAATAGGGAACTCTGGCATCTGTTCACGTTCACTGATTTAGTGCCTAAATATTAAAAAGTCCAAAATCTCAAGGAGCACTTTTCTGAAAATCCCATTATTTTTCACCCAGATGCTGATTTCACTATTTTTAATGTCAGAATGTCTATGCTTGTTCCAGTAGAATGATTATTCTGGTACAAATATAAGCAGATCCAAACTCTTCGTACCCTGCTCATTACTCCCTTCTGATTAGGATCTTGTGTATATGGATTTGTGCCACTGCTGACTTCTTCCCAGTACTGGAAAAAAGACAGGGCATTGCCTTGGCAGTTTAACCCTCTTCTTCCCAAGACACCACAGTCAGGCAAGAGTCATAAGGAATGGCATCACACCACGCTCATGGATGTAATAACATATTGCAGAATGGCTTCTATAAGAGGAGGACTGATTTAGTAAGACCTGTGATGAGTGAAGAGCAGCCAACACAGACCTAGTGTATTGCTAAAGATTGTATCAGATAAAACAAGTTATTCATCTTCTCCATGTCCCCTCCCATTAAATTTTAATAAACCCACTCTTATGGGAGAAAAGAAGGGACGCGCACCCTGCTGAATTATTTACAGCCTTTGTTGTGTATGGCAAAGAAGTCCCTCTTATGTCAGTCAATGATATTTTTCCATTGATTTTCTCTCTCGGAACACCTAGGTGAAAATCAAGTTTGGGGAAAAAACAAAAACAGAAAGGAAACAGATGCAAAGTGCAAGCCAGGAAAGAAAGTTGGAGGGAGAGATGATAAAGTTTGTATTTATGAAAGATATTGATCAATTTGACACACCAGTGGCAGATACTCAAATTAGCTGTCATAATTCCAGTGATGCGGAGGGACACACAGGCTTAAGCTCCATTAAATGTAACCTACATCCAGAACAGTCAGATGAGATTTGAGAGACTGAACTCTGAAGTCCCCCAGGAGATACCTGCAGTTGATTTATATTCCTGATTTCCTATTCCCTTACCAACTGTGCAATCAGTTGGTGGAGGTGGGCAGGGAATAATTTCAATAGCTAAACTGTGATTCACCCAGCCAATTAAGGAGTTCTGAGATGGGCCATAAGAAATCCTTCAGCTTCGGTCTTCCTGGGACAGAACTGCATTCAGCTCTGACACTGTGCCTGAGATCATCGGGGCTCAGCTAATGGTAAGAGAATCTAATATAAAGCCGCGTTAGTTTCCATACATCAATATTCACACATTTCAGCCCTTTTAAAAGTAGCAAGAACTAGGACAATGTCCCAGTTGGACACGAGGATCAGGTTTATTCTGTAACTCCACGTACAAAAAGCATCACAGCAAAACAGTAATTAGACTGGCAACCACTGCCTAGTTGCTATCAGCATATAAAAATCACCTACACGTTTCAGCCTAAAGCTTCTGTCGGGGTCAAAGCCAGGTTGTTTGACTCCAAGTTCGCTGGCATCCATCTCACGCTGGCTGCTGCGATGTTCCCTTGTGGACGGTGCATGGCTGTGTGAACAAATCACAATAATCTCATTTCCAAAGTGTTCCACTTAAGTCTTTCTTGCACAGATGCAAGGAAGCACTTACTCCTCATTACTAGCCCTGTATGTGGCATGTGGCATGTAATCACCTTGAAATATTTAACTGGCTGACTTTCATCTTGGCAACAGTATGGGGTGGGGCATCAGGCTGGGGTACAAATAAACCACGACATAAATCATCATAAACCAGGCATTAAATCGGTATATAAATAAAAAATTATAGAAGTCAGAGATGAAAAAGACCCATTAGATCATCCTGTTTGTTCTTTCCTGTGTTCTCACCCTAAGAATGCACAAGGCATCATTCTTGATTAGCCAGGAGACATAGAAGAACGCCCATCTCTCCCCCTCTGTCTCTCTCAAGAGAGAAAGAAGGGAAACAGAGCACACTGTGTGCATATTAATAAAGCTGTATTTTGACCAGCTGAATGACTGGAAATGATTAGTGATGGTATGTTTTACCTGTCAACATCTCCAAACTGAAACAGGCAAAACGTCTCTAAAAACTCTCTTGTAAAAGTCAGAAGTAAGGCTGGAGGGAGGTTGTTCTCATCTTCCCTGCACTCAGAACTGCTCCTTAAGTGCTCTAAGACCCTTTCCTATGACAGAGGTAAAGCAAGCTTTTTTTTTTCCAGCGTGATGGGAGGAAACATAAAACATCACATAAGCCGAGGTGAATCCAGGCGCCTCTATGTACAAATAGCAAAACCAAACAAAAATATCAAAACATTTTGGAAGGTGCAGTATCAAGCATGCCAACGCTAGGAAAAGAGAAACTGTGACCCTTCAAAACGGTCAGTGTGAAAGCTGGGAAGCCATGCAACACTGTAGTTAGGAGCAGTAGGAGCTGAAATCATCCTGCTGACATACTGCTGCTCCTCCTCCCTCTGACACAAACACTTTCCTCTACACTTACCCAACAGTCCTGGGTGGTGATAGGCCAATTCACTTAAGAAACTTCTTCAGAGGCACTCCCTAAGCATGTTTTCCTCATTTACTCTGAACACAGCTTGAGTTGGGTGACCATATGAAGTCTGATTTACAGGCTGTGGAGCACGCATTGCTGCCAAATACTGTAAAAAGCAAGTCTTAATCATCTCCATTGGACACCAAAAAAAGCAGTTAATTTTAATTTGCAAGCCTAGAATGGAAGTTAGAGCCCACCCCAAAGGACATTGTAAGTATAAACTTCGTATCCATGCCACACTTTGGCACAATTATGACAAGTGCCACAAAGTTTGTGAAATAGTTTAAAATTCTCTCTGTGGATTAGGAGCTGCATTCTGTGACAAAAGGCCAGTAACAATACACTAAGCAGTGAAAACTTCAGACACTGAAGAGATCACTGAATGGGAACAGAATATCCCAAATGTATGGAACAAGGCAGGGGTCCTGTAAAAACACTGCAGGTGTTACAGTAATTAAAGACTTGATAATGAGTGTGCTCACAGAGGATAAATTAAGGCCAAGTATGCAGCCTGAACTGTGTCATCTCCTAACTTGACATGCTTGTGCTTGCAACCTTAAAAAGGCTCATGGTTTTGTCACCCGTATACATTCCTAAATTTAAAGTAAACAAACGACAAAAGCAGGAGTTGTAGCATGGGGTTTCTTACTGGTCCTGCAGAGCAGTGAGCGGTTCACCAGAATAAGACTCTTCTCACCACGCCAGAGCCCCCCGTTACGTCAGCTGGTGGAGGAACCAAGGGCAGTAACAAGATGCCACCATACATGTAGACCATCCCTTCACACAGGGCTTCAAAGGGTCTTCTCCCCTGCTCATCTCCCATCCCCACAGAGCTTGGCTGTTTGTGTACTTTCCCTCCCCCTGCCCCAGCCCTTATCCCACCCAGTCTGTATCCAGTTAATCCCTGGTCCCACCTCTCCACGCTCATCAGCCCGGATGAAGTTTCACCCTTTCCCTGTCCTCATCTTCTGCCTTCCCACCCCCTGTCCATATTCCCTACGCAGACATCCCTGCCACAACTCAGGATGGGGAGCTGTAGTGCCTACCTCCTTACTCCTTCCCTGCTCTTCTGCCTCTGAGCTAGAAAGCTAATCTGCAGTTGGAGAAGCTATTTGCTATTGTAGGTATTAAGGTCACTGCCATATTAACGGAGCCTAAGATGAAACCTAGCAGAAGGCAATGAAATCCCTTAAAGGTTTCAAAATAGGTTGGTGCTGGTTTTTTTTTTTTTTTTTTTTTGGCATCAAAATCTAAGACCATTTTTATATCTTAGCTTGAAATAGAAAGACATGAAGAAAACCCTACAACAGCGAGAGCGGTGGAAATAAGGTCTGTCACTGCCACCTGGTCAATAGCTTTGGGAATGATGAATATTACGGAGATCCAGCACGAGCAGACCTCCAGGCATGTGAGCACCTGCTGCGTGACTAACCTGCAGGGTGGCTGTCCCGTCTGCTTCAACAGCCGATGCGTTCAGGAATGACATCATATTGGCGGCCAAATGGCACGGGCCAGCAGGACGGTGTCATTCTTCAGCCTGTACCTCCATCTGGGGGTCGGGGTGGCTAATTAAAAATGAAGGAGCATTTTCTTGTAGAGGGAGATAGGAATGAGAAGGAGCCCCAAGGGAATATGGTTGAGAGTGGGGAAGAAAGGAGCAAGAAAAGTGGGATGCTGCCTATTTATTTCAAACACTGCTTTCAGTGTTTGAAACCCATCAAAAAAAAAAAAAATTCTCTTGGGTCAGCACTTAATACAGATACGAGAATGAAATATTTATTGTTGCTTATAAAAGCATCAGACAGGGTCAAGCCCATGAGCCTGCTGGTGTTACTAATGCATTGTCAAGCTATGATCTGAGCTTGTGCACAAATCTCAGCAGCTCGTTCCACGGGCTCGGGAAGCCTGTAAATTTAGAAGTGCAGACGTTACTGTCTTCTCCAGAGTGCTAATTGCTGCCTCTCCCATCAGTACCGCAAGTGACCCCCACAAAAGGAGATTCTTCCAGACCCTCACACCCAGTCATAAGGAGGTAGCTGAGTGCGTCCTAGGCCTAAATCAAGAAGCCTGGTGATATTAAGTGCCTTGTTCTCCTAGAGAGCCTGCAAAGTTTGGACCATTAAGGCTGATAAAATCCATTGAGACTTCAGTATAAGAGATGCTATACAAATTAAAATATTACCACTCTCCACATCCTGTAGAAATCCTTCATTTCCTCCAATACTTGCTGCTCTCAGAATGTGTCAGGCTATTACTTTTGACTTTACAACTCATTTTTTATGCAAATGGCTTTCAGAACACCGCAAACAGAAGATTATTGCAATTTTCAACAGAGAAGGCAAATGTTTTCATTCCAATTAACACAAAAGCTTCATGGTGCCTCTTTTCTTGACAATGCAGCTCCCCATCTCAATACCCTAAATTCAGAGCCCACATTCTCCGACCCCACAGGAGAAGCAGGGGGTAGGAGACAGTTAAGCGGGTATGCCAGACAAGGCATGTTCCAACAAAAGGAAGAACAGAACTCCAAGCATTTCTCTTGAACCAGCAGCTACCTATTTGTGAACTGGTTCTTCCCAAAGCAGCGCGGTGACAAATTCTACCTCAGCTGTGCAGGAGGAGATCAGTTTCCATAGCAATTCCAGCCACTTTCTGCCCAGATGCAGCACGCTCCATGTTCCTGGGCACAGAAGACAGCTGCTGACCCAGCACTACAGAGGACAAGCCTAGGAGCCAAAAGGAAGGTGGAGAAGAACAAACACAAACAGAAGTTCCCTCTTGTGTGGCCAGTTTTATTCCAAGGTTAAAATTCAGCTTGTGACATATAGGGAGGAAAGCAAAAATAACAGGCATAGAAACACAGCTATCTGCCTCGCATGATAGGCTCTGTGAGTCAGCAAAATAAAAAGCTCTTGGAGAGAAGGAAGCATTTTTCATCTCTCCTGATCTGGAGACGTTCACGCAATACAGCACAAGCCACGGAGAGCTGTGCCATACAAAGGCTCTGAGCACCATACAGCATTTGTCCCATTTTAGCTACCAACACAGGAGAAAGGGAAGAAGAAGTAGCTTGGTTTGTGCTCAGAAGAAGTCTCATTCTTCAAGAACATGCACCAGGAACTTGCCTGTTTGCAATGCTTTACAACTCTCATACTTCTTTGCCTGTCTTGTAGAGAAGACAGCCCTAGAAAAGCCCCTTTTCTCCTCCACTTGCCAAGACCACAGAGAGGAAGGCTGGAATGGATGCAGAAACTTTTTGTTATGGCAGCTTTCTTACAGTACAAGCATCTCATTGAAATGCTTATTCCGTGACCTGAAAATGCCTTGCACAACTCCTAACGTCTGTACCATATTCTGCAGCTCAGACCCCTGCCACAGCCACTTCCCCCATGTTTTGTGAACACAAATCTGCAGCACAACAAAAGGAAACCTAAGGGAACACAAAACACATGGAACTAAACATGTCAATAAATACAGAACTGTTTAGATTTCCATTCAAATAATCTACACCTCCGTTTTCTAAAAGGATCAGTGCTGCTGCTACAGTTTCTCAGAAGCCAGAACTCTAGCCCAAATTTCTGTGCACGAGGCTGGGGCCAAAGTGTGATACGGTAAATGACTAACAGTGACTCAATCATACCATTACAGCAGCATCTTCCATGAAGAGACAGCTACTTGTGCTCAAAGTTGTGGGACGCCGTACTCATTCCCCTTCTCCCTTCCCCTCCCAGCTTGTACAGACACTAGTTTTGTCTAATTGGATTAACACTGTCTCCTGACAGAAGAAAGCACCCTTCCCTCCATCCCTATGCAACCACGGATAGCTGAGAGGAAGTGATTGCAGGGAAGTGAGGTCTTATTTCCCTGGCTCATGCTGCCACAGGCAATCAGTTTGGAGCAGAGGTTCCATCTTGAAAATGTCAAGCAGAATGAAAAAAGACAAAAATCAAAAATGAAAAAGTCAGCCCCAACCATCCCTCCAGGTCCAGCTGCTCCCCTGGGTTATTCTAGCATAGCTGACAGCACAGCTAGAGGAATATCTGCTTTCTGTGCCAACTGGTGCCATGGGGTCCTCAGCCTCAAGTTTCCCCTCACCCACTCCTGCAATGCAAGAGAAACTGCTGGAGCACCAGTCCTGCCTGCCAGCCTGAAGAAAGCAGCATGTTGAGCGTGGCTTAGTCCTCTTTTCTCTGCTCCCCAAACCTGTACGCATGCAAAACAATGGATTTCCTTCCCAGGCTCATGGTTTGCTTCCCATGCATCCAAAAAGGAAAATAACCACTACTGAAATGCAGCTATGTCAAAGGACAGCAGTGGCTTCAACCTGGAAGTGGTATTTTCTTTAGTAGGGTGCCCGGACACTCCAGTTTCACCTTTCCAGTTCTTTTGAAATTCTCCAGATACCATTTTTGTCCCATTTTCCATAAGGAAATAGGGTTTGTTCTTCTATCTCATGGTGCAGCTCTGAGAAGTTACCCATGTCAAGACTGTGAGGAACAACAGGCCTGCTCCTTCGTTGCCTGTCACAATGCTCAGGGGAAGGGAAGTTCTGAATAGGAAGTTGTTCAGAGGAAAATAACGTTCGTGTTGACTTGGAAGTGTTACTCTGCCTCAGCATGAGCAGTGGTGTGAAGTAGCTGTGCCTTGGGTGAAGCTAGTCCAGAGGTACACAAATGCACCAGATGCCAAGGCAGGAACGCTTACAGGGACTTTCTGAAGGTACTTTGTCATACTGCTTGTGGCTACTCCATCACTAATGTTTTCTAAAGGGAGAACATTCCCCTCAGCTCAAGCACTATTTGAAAAGATTGCTGTTGTCCTTGTCTTTTAAGGAATGTTGTGGAAAAACCAGCAAGGTTACAAGCACCTTTAACACTACATACAACTTGAATGCAGTGGCCTGTATATACCCCACTTATCAAACACCATTGCACCCAACAGCTCTGGAGAAGAGAGCTTCTGCAAAGTATTTTTCCTCCTGTGTCTATCCAGAGCTGAAGCATGAGTCTGGCTATCTACATCTGCCTACACCTATCTGACTCATGAACTAGCAAGAGAATCTGGGTCAGAGATATGCACACCCCCACACGCTCGGTGTACCCTCCTCAGGAAAGAAACAAACAGCCTCACCCTGAAAGCAATTCGAAGCAGATCAGATATGTAAATGTGAGAGTGCTGTGTCTAGACTGCCACTTCCAGACTGCCAAGCGTGCTCCTGAAGGCTGCTGACAACCGTGCCAAGGAACTCGCTGATCCCACCACGGATGCGCACACTGAGGGACTAATACAGCCAGGCACATCAGTAGTTAACAGCCTCAGCACAGCCCTATACCCCAGCCATTGCTGAAATAGACTTCTTTAAGGCATAATTCCTGTATTAATTAGGGAAGTTCCCAGAGAACAGGTGCAGCAGAGTCATGATTTCTCACAGCAGTGGCAGAAGCACAGATACACAGCCAAAATAACAAACTGAAGCCTCTAATAGAAGACATCTGTCTCTCTCTGAGGGATGGTTGTTTGTCCTCCTCCCTCCCCAAAGAAGAGAAATTTTAACTTAAAACTGACACCAGAGATGACAGGTGGTAGCAGGAAACCTGAGAGGTTCCCACTACCCAATCTTCTGATTGCAGGGACAAACGAGCACAGCAAAGTATTTTTCAAGACTGGCTTCTTACTGCCTGCCTTCTGAGAGGGAAGCAGAAGCGTGATAAATAAAAGGCATACTGAACTCATATCAAAATTAAACAATGTGTATTCATCCACACAGACACATTTCATAAAAACATAGAGGAGTTTAGCAAGATCTTCTAGAACTTCCTTAACGGTTTATCAGATTTTACCAGGTAAGCATACAAGAAGCAACAAAAGCCAGGCCTGACCTTACCAATTCAGAAAGTGAAGGATATCATTACGGCTTCTCCCCTCTCCCCAGAGCATAAGAGGCTTCCAACAGAGCAATAGCCACATAAGGCAGGAGTGAAATATGGACCAAAAAGCTTGGAAATACCGGAGGTCTTATACATTTCTCAAGCTGATGGCTTAGACTCTAGCTGCTCACTGCCACCTCTCAAGATTTTGTGCCAGAATCAGCATCCCATAATTTCTGTCATTTTCAAAGGGCTGTTAACTGCCTAGACTGTGGAGGAACCCTGAACATTCATCAGTCCCTATGACTATGTAACAACAAGAGGAAGTTCCAGTGGCATCCTTCCTTGTGAAATCCTACCTCTTTCATCTTGTTAGTGGAAGCCCTTCTCTGTTTCCAAGATGAGGAGAAAAGCTTTAAGGCCAGCCATAAATCTCAAGGCAGCTCCCTCCATCCCTGTCAGATATTGTTGGCTTCAGCAAATGTTACAAGTTGGCAATCACCAGCTACAGTTATCACTGAGGGCTAAATGCTCCTTCCCTGTGCCCTCAAGGGTGCAGCATCTCTTTCTACATCTTCAAAGGAATGCCACGCTCGCTCAGGAGCTGCAGGCAGCAGGACATATTCTACAAAGCCAGCAATGAATTCTGCTGGAAGCAGGAAACTCAGCAGTGGCCTGAACTGCACGAGAATACACTTACATACTGAGCATTCCACTAAATTAAAATATAGGGCATTGATCTGGTTATTCGTTTTATTATTTAACTAAATATTAATCTTTGCACATGAATGCCTCTTCCCTACCACCACTTTTTCATGCCTCAGCAGAATTTCTAGTCAGCAGCAAAAAGAGATGTAGGTCCTAAGAGCAAATCGATCCATCTGCTACAAAGACTAACTGTATGTGAGAACAGAGCTCTAAGTGGGCTGTCTGTCAAAGCCTCTCTTCTCATTTATTACCGTGTACCTCCCTGAGTCTGCACACGAGGAAAACCGAGCAGAAAGCCAGCAGTACTCACGCAAGGCATGCCACTCATCCTGGCGGATTGTCTTGGTGATGTTGTAGGTGAGGTTCTTGGGAATGGTCGCTGAGGAGTAGTGGTACTTGATGTACGTGCACCGCTCAATTGCTCCTGGAAAGGGCAAAACGTAGAAGAGAAAAAGTGCTGTTAAATGAATGCAACACGACGTCCCAGCTGTAGACCAGACAGATCTGACAAGCAAAAGCAAAGGCTGGTAGCAAAGCAATCCATACTATCAATGCACGGTGACAGTCAACGCTACTTTTCCAGTCAGTGCTACTTTTGGTCCATGACAGGCAGAAGCTACTTGTAGGGAAAGCTCACGTGCAATCTTATGATAGGCCAAAGGCTCAAAAGGAGCTGCCAGCATCTGTTGTCACCATCAGATGTAATGTGGCAAGTCACCCCTTCTTTCATTTCCTTTCTCTGAACCAGGAGCTACCATCAGGCATACCAGCACTTACCTCAGGGAAACTGGGAATTCCCATTTGCACTTACCCTGCAGTGTGCATCTATGCCCATGCTTCAGGAGATCCGCAAAGCAAACGCCTTTAATCTTACCATCGGTAATAAAACCACCACAGGAAAAAGCATGGATCTAGAGAACATTTTTTCTGACCACTTGCACCCCACAGCCAAAAAGCAAGACAAGCAGAACAAGCAGAAGCAGATGTGACAGGCTGTGGCACGTCTCTTGAAGGTACCCAGACGCTTTCATAGCAGGCTCAGGCAGAATTTATTGGCACCACTGAGATAATAAGCCTCAAATGGCAACATGAAGGGCTGCAATAGGCAGTGCTGGTTTTTCCCCTGTAGGATTTCATCTACGTTCCATGGAAAAAAAGCACCATGTGCTGCTTCTGTTTGTCTTCTGGTCACACACTCCGATTTTCCTTTTATAGCCACTTCCCTTCCTCTACAATAATCACACCTCCAGGCTGTCATCTCCTGGCATCTCTCTGCATAGTGTCCTTAGAGGAATGGGTCTGGCACAGCCCGATGCTTTCTGCAAATTATAGCCTAGCCAAATTTCACATCTGATCAGAAATCTGTGACAGTGCAACCCTTCCTGCAGCGGCGAAAAACAGGAAGGTTTCCTACACCCTTCTTGGTGAAGGATGGCTCCGTCAGACCCTCTCACCTAGCAGTCAGATTCAAAGCTCCCGTAAGTCGTTTTTCCATGAATATGATGGTATTTTGGATCAGGCCTCTAATAACCAAACAGGCATCCCTAATGTGGTTGGCCACCCTGTTTGCTATTAGCTTTCACTGGTCAGAGGAGCAACTGCACTGAAATGCTTTTATGTATTAAAAATACATTAAGACGTGCACTCAATAGAACAAATTAAATGAAGCAATGAACCATATAAATAAGGATGAGAGGGTGATATACCAAGAGACATGTAGGGAACGCTCACTGTCAGCCTGAACTGAAAAGGCAGAGCCATTATCCTCATCTACAGCTCCAAGGGGTTAAGCATGTTCCCGTGCCTCTAGAAAGACAGGTTGCTACTCCTGGTTGTAAAGTGTTGCTTGGCACAGGCTTGGATCAGACACGGCGTGAGTAAAAACCCATGCAACAAAATTATTAGTTGCAATTGAGTCAACTAGCATCTTCCAGAGTTAGTGCAATGCAAACATTGGAGGTCCTCATTGTTTGCTTCTCTTAAGCATTCTTCACATTCTGCCTTTGACAGCAATTAGATTAGACAAAGGCAAATATTATAGGGGAAAAAGGCAAAATATTTACATATGTATCCGCCTGCCCTGACAGCGTGATGGGCTTCTGTGTGAGTCTGCACCATCTGGGCACCAAATGTACGCCCAGAATTAAAGTTTCAAACCAAGAATAGTATTTAGGAAAAAAAGAAAGCTAGTGTGGAAAGAGCTTTTTTTTTTTTTTTCAAAAAAAAAAGCCCCAAAACACAGCCATGTCTTCATGTGGGATTTCCTATTCCCTTTTGTTCAGCTGCTTTCATGGATCAGAAGCATGGGCAAGAAAGTGGAAAAGCGCTTATTTGTCAGAAAAGAATCTTTATCTGATAACTGCACAGAGAAAAGATTTATGCAGATAGACAAGAACACCGAGCCAAGACTCAAAATAAAACCACACAGAAGGAAGGAAGAAAAGATCCTATTCCATTTGCTATAATTTCCTAAAGTAATCAGCAGAAACACCTCCTCTGACACCAAAGAGGCTAATTGCTAGCAAGGTCCATCGAACTTCCCTTTTTTACTGCAAATACTCTTAGTACTAATGCAGAGGACTGTTCACTAGCTTATATTACCAAAGCCTAAAGCACAAAAAGATTATGGCCCAAATTCAGGTCATTACCTGACCATATATATGGTTTTAGACTTCTGCTTACGTTCCTATAGCTTTAATGAGACCTAAGTACACATTTAAAGACCATCTAGATCTGAGAGCACGATTGCAGTGGCAATGGTTGATGATAACCAAGGCACAGGCAAATGTGAATGGTAAATTCCGTGCTGTCCTTCCCAGCCACACCACAGACTTCTACACAATTCCTACCTCTAAATACAATTTTGACTGTTAGCCTATGAACATCGTGACTCCCAAGGATCAGGAGGGAAAGCACTCAGTGCATATGGTGAGAGGCAGCCTGCTTTTCCCCCAGCTTCCCTCCAGAGGCCAGCCCACCTGCTCTAGTGGGCCTTTTTGGCTTTAGCCTATGAACTCTCCTGGGAACATTAAGTGCAGTACACGCCGGAGAAGGGTATTTCAGAGCTGTCTTCTACCAGCTTGGATTACTTCCCACTCCAGAAGCACAGTGACCACCGGAGAGCAGGTGCAGGTACAGGGAGATGTCTGCCAGAAATCCTAAAGAACTGTGGCTGACAGCTTCAGAGAAAGTGCTAGGAAAGGGGTCAGCTGGCAGATACAGCTAGAGCCATGCAGAGCAAAACTGAATCAGAGAATCATAGAATATCCCAGGTTGGAAGGGACCCATAAAGATCATCAAGTCCAACTCCTGGCACCGCACAGGTCTACCCAAAAGTTCAGACCGTGTGACTAAGTGCACAGTCCAATCGCTTCTTGAATTCAGACAGGCCTGGTGCAGTGACCACTTCCCTGGGGAGCCTGTTCCAGTGTGCAACCACCCTCTCGGTGAAGAACCTCTTCCTGATGTCAAGCCTAAACTTCCCCTGCCTCAGCTTAACCCCGTTCCTGTGGGTCCTATCACTGGTGTTTGTGGAGAATAGGTCACCTGCCTCTCCACTCCCCTCGTGAGGAAGTTGTAGACTGATGAGGTCCCCCCTCAGCCTCCTCTTCTCCAGGCTGAACAGGCCCAGTGACCTCAGCTGCTCCTTAAACATCTTCCCCTCCAGGCCCTTCACCATCTTCGTTGCCCTCCTCTGGACACTCTCCAACAGTTTCATGTCCTTTTTGTACTGTGGTGCCCAGAACTGCACACAGTACTCGAGGTGAGGCCGCAACAGCGCAGAGTAGAGCGGGACAATCACCTCCCTCGACCTACTAGCGATGCCGTGCTTGATGCACCCCAGGGTATGGCTGGCCCTCCTGGCTGCCAGGGCACACTGCTGGCTCATATTCAGCTTGCTGTCAACCACAACCCCCAGATCCCTCTCTGCGGGGCTGCTCTCCAGCATCTCATCCCCCAGTCTGTACGTACGGCCAGGGTTGCCCCATCCCAGGGGCAGGACCTGGCACTTGCTCTTGTTAAACTTCATGTGGTTGGTGATTGCCCAGCTCTCCAACCTGTCCAGATCTCTCTGCAAGGCCTTTCCACCCTCATCTGCTGCAGCATCCTCACAAGGACAGATGTTTGGGAAGGATTCTGCAGCTGTAACTCTGTGGCTGGCACCCCCCTGTTCCAGCAAAGTTCAGAAGCCAAGTAACATTGAGGAAGGAAACTAGAGACATCTTTGCCTGGAGCAGCTAAGCACTGCCACTAAGCATAGTTGCACCAAACGTGCCTCTTTTCTTACTGATCCATGTGCCTGCTTGGTTCTCTTCCCATAGCCATCGAGCTATGCCCCATGCCATCACCGTAACATAAAAATTTCCTCTTCTATTACAAAGAAAATCCTTGTAAAACTGTGCTGTAGCAGGAGCATCACTGGAAAACGTTGTGCAGTTCCCTTCTCGTCTGTCTCAGAACTACCGAGTATCCCGACGGGCGCTGAGGCGCTGGCGAAGCTCTGCTCCCCTGCAGCGGAGGGTGACCTCCCAGCAGCGCAGGGTGACAGCAGCGTTCTCCCACCCGGGGCAAAACAGGGTCAAGGTCAATCCAAAAAGGAGGTCATATTGCTGGTATCCATACTCTATGCGGCTGGTGGGTAAGCAAGTTTTCTTCCAGAACTTTATCGCTACAGCCACCTTTAAGAATATTTCACTTTCAGGCTGCTTCAAAAAGCAAACAAACAGGGATGAAAAGCAAAATGCCACCAGGGTATTGGTCACATCAATCCTAAAATTCCATCTCAGCAGAGCCCAGAGGAATTTGCCCTGTGAGGTCAGCTTGACTTTTGCAGGGATGGCTGTCAAGTTCCAGGAATTTATAACGCTGCTGTGATCATACAGGTGAGCCTTCTGCATCATACAGATTGGCTCATCTGAGAGCTGGCAACAGAAAGCAGTCCTTCACCACTTCCACGGGAAGCCACCCAATCTGCAGCAGCAATTAGCTAAATGTCATTAACGTCGCTTCAGACCCAGCCTGAGATGGCACATCAAAGTTCCGTGCGTGGGTTATCCGACTGCAATCCCCTCCTGCAAGTCAGGACTCCAAGATCTCCCACTCTTCCCCCAACTTTCAGGGCTGCAGACTGTGGAAGCATCCTTCAGATTTGGGTACAGATCAGCCTCATGCCCATCAACGAGTTACCCTTGGGAGGTGGAGGGCTCGTGGCTACACACTGCAATTTCTCCCCTTGCAGCACCCAGGGGCCACAGGGCGCCAGCAGCTCCTTTCCCCTGGGGGAGCCACACACGGCACGCCACGCCAAACCGCATCACAAGCCGGCACGGACATGGGGAGCACCTTGGTTTCTGCGACAGGCAGAGATCTGAACCCAGGTGGCACCCGTCCTTCCCTGGCAGTACACATGTTGATTTCTAAGAAGAGCTTGGCTGGTTCTGCCAAGGCTTCTGATATCACGAGCTTCACTGAAAAGACTGACGTGGATGTTCTGAGCCTTTGCTGCCTCCAGGCAGTTTCTCCTTCTGTTTTGTAGATACCTCTGCACGAACTGTTCGTAGCAAGCAATTTATTCCACAAAATTCACCCTTTGTGCTGGATCTAATTTTTACAAATCTGTTTGAGAATTACTACACAAACATTTCCTAGTAAAAGGAATCTTAGCCTCTGGCTTGCAAGCTGCATTGACTACATATATTTGCTATTCATTATGAGAAACTGCCTTCTGTATGAGGAATTGCCTTAATCCCATGTTTTGGTTACCGTTCCCTCACGGAGCGACTGTAACTATACCCAGCAAATGGAGGACGTAGTTCGGTCATTTAGCCTCTAATTGTTTCACATTGTATTCAGAAAATCTGTAGGTCTTCAACAGGAAATGTTTACAGTTCCTTAGCCTAACATTCCAGCGTGGTTCTACAGGGCTGTAAGCACAGAGCTGGGACCAGCTTCCACAGAGCAATGGCATGAGGCACAGACACCTGTCAAGGCTCAATCTCAAGCCTCGTCTGTCAGAAATTTTCGTTTTTGAATTCTGCTAGCATCTTATGCCATCTTCAGAGCAGCTCTGGCTGCTCAGGCTGGTGCAATTTAGGAAATGCTTGCCCTCAGCTCTACGTCCTGCCCTCGCTCTCTTACATGACTTTGTAGGAATCACCAGAGCTCATCTGCAGGCACCCTTAATGTAGGCACGATGGTAGCAGTTCCAGCATGCATTAACTTTTAGGTCAGAGGTTGGACTCGATGATCTTGAGGTCTCTTCCAACCTAGAAATTCTGTGATTCTGTGATTCTGTAACTGGTCAAACCGAAGCCTGGAGGAAGGTGGGAGGAGAAATAGGCCCTACCTTGACCAGCTGCTCCGAGAGAATTGCAGCCAGATACGCTGACTAGTTAATGAACTCACGATGAGTAACTCTATCCTTAATGAAGGCAGAGACTTCATTAGAAGGTATTACAGCACTGAACAGGATTATTTCATTACCTCTGGAATAATGCTACCCTTGAAAATATTGGCAACTTTTTTTTTTTTTTTGCTCATCTGTAAATATGAATGTTTCCATATTTTTGGCATTAATCTGCATGAATTATAGATTTCCAGACGCTGGAAGGATCTTCTAGATGTCAACTGGCCCAAATGCCTGCTCAAAGAAGGAACAATTTCCAAGTCAAAATCAAATCCAAACTAGCTCAGGTTGCTTCAGGCCTCATCCAGTCAGGTTTTAAATACCTCCGAGAACGGAGATGCACAACCTATTTGAGCAAGCCATTCCAGCCGCTGACCAGCTTCATTATGAGTTTGTTTTCCCCTCATAATACCTAATCAACTTTCCTTGGTGCCACATGAATATCTTGAATACTAGAATACCTAAGGGTAAAACTCTAAAAATGTCGGCAGAGTATGCAAATAACAGCACCTTAATCAACATGTCTGATGAATATTCATCAACTCCTATGCATAAATAGAAGGCAATGTTCTAATTAATGGAGCTCAAGATAGATTTGCAGCTGCAGCATGGGCCAAATTTTTAGAACAGGAGATCATGCTTGTTCCGGGCGGGCTCTGGCATTATCCCGAACCATGGCGCAGCTTGCTCTGCCAGCTCGACTTGCTGCTACTTCTACAGCTTTTGGTACTGACTGTTGTTTGCTCTGAGCTGCAAAGGCGTTGGGCTGATGCTTCCCTTTGGTTGAGAGGTCTTTGTTTTTCAGACCAAGTGCTGGCCCATAGCTGGTATCTTTACAAGTGGGCACACCAGCAGCTTCCACTCACCATTTACAGGCTCACGGAAAAGTCAAGAGAATGATCCAACAGAGCCCTCCTTCCCATTCAGAGGTCCAGGGGTCACATCTTGGGGGAGAAGAGGAACATTTCTGTAGCAAACAGGAGCGCTCTTTTGAAAATGGCTTCCTAGATCATCTCTAATCTCCGTGCTTTGCTTCATAGCACAGTGTGCTGTAAGGCCATGCCAATTGGCTTAGAGCTAAATTGGAAGATGAGCTAACGGGAATTCAGCTAATGGGAGAAGAGCAGAGCCAGTCTGAAGTAACAACCTTCCCACCCCAAAAATACACAAGATCATAACACCAACTGTTTCAGTTACAAATCCACCTCCATTGTACCATGCTAGTTGCAAATTTAGACACATTTGCAAATTTAGATACAGCCTGTGCTGTCTTCACAGTTAGAACCATCCTAGCGAGGAGTGCCAAAGGAAATGCAGCCCTAAGTGACCGCAGCTCTAGAAAAACAGCCTGGAAGGATGCCTCATCTACCTGGACGGTTGATCTCCAAGGCTGGAGAAGCGTATGGCACAGTCACCATGGCATGAGCAGCACCACAGCAAGAGACACGGGTCTGCAGCCACGTTCTGCAGAGCTGCAGCTCACTGCCTCCTAACGCAGGGGAAGAAGTGCCGTGGTCATCAGCAACGTGCTCACACCAGCCGTGCTTACAAATGCAGGTGGGCAAAAGAACTCGGTGCCAGGGGGATGACACTGGCACAAGCAGGGTAACAGAGTGAATAACCTGGAATGTAGGATCACCTGAAAAGTTTTGTCCAGCCATAAAACTAAACTCATCTGTAACTTGTTTCAGCATCTTCAAAGAATTCAAAAGCCCTATTTCAGCTGAAAGTCTGAGAAGTTTTGTTTTGTTTTTTAATTCTGAAACATTGACATTTTGTTTTTGCTTTTTCTAACTGAAGTCATCTGTCATAATAGATTGCTTCACAAGTGGGTCTGCTGCCTTCTAAACTCTTAGCTTGAGATCTAATTTTTCAACATGAAGATTCACCAATTGCACTTACTGTAAATGTACCTAAGCAAAAGGGGAATCTGCATCTTCCTTGTTGGGTAAAATGCAGACAGCCTGCCAGGCCGCCACTGGCAAAGGAGCTCCTCAATTGTCAGATCTCTACAACGTTACCTAAATTTGCTTTTACCTGTAAATGTCTTAATTGTCCACCGGCAAATACAATGAACACAGAATTCCAGGGAAACATACTCAGAAGGTAAGAGCATCCTCCATTTTACCTGAAAGAAAAGCTCGCTTGCATTCCCCGAGCTGTCAGCCACTGAAAGCGTAAGATTTCATAGGATAAATAATATTCTGTCCCTGAAATGGCACATACCCAGAAAATACATTACAAGAATGTGGCTTAAAGATCTTCATTAGGAAGGTGATCGAAGGTTTCTTCAGAGTGAGAAACAGAACCTTCCTGCTCTTTTTCCTCCCCCTTTTTTTTTTTCTTTTACTGTTCATCTCACTTGATTTCCAAGCAAAGGTCATCTCAGAACCTCGAGCTTAGTATAAACCTTGTTAGACAATGCTCTGCTGGTAAAATTGTCTTGTAAAAAAAGAGTGAAAACATAGCAGGGAGTGGTTGAAAGGGTCCAATGTTCCGTGCTATATACTACCCACACAAAAACAGGGTAGTAAATGACAGTATGCCATTTCTATTCTTCCCAGATGATCTTGGACAAAAACCTGCCAGCTCACTTGGCAGTAGTTACCCATTAGATCTCTGCAGATAGGGAGAAAATAATCCCATTCAAAGCACATGTGGAATGAAGGCAAGGCATGAAGCTTGTGGCTTGCCAGAGATATACAATTGCTTTGTCACTTGTGGACTGTTTATGGCAGTCACACTCCACACAAGGACTTCCATGTATTTCAGACTGCAACACCTACATTGATTTTCAACTTGTGTTTCTACGTGTAAATACCTAGATTTCCTTTCCAGTCAGTCTGAGTAAAGACAGAGGTGCAGACATGTATGCGTGTACTGAACAAACAGCAAGATTTTCATTTTCAGAGTAGAAAAAAAAAGGTGCCTGAACAGCTTTTTCCAGGCCTGTTCTCCTCACGCTCCATGGATATCCCAGCAAACGGCAGCTTGCTCAGAGTGCCCAGCTGGCAGAAAATGAATATTCCACCCATGATAAGAATCCAAGCATGAGACCAAAGGCTGAATTTGCATTGGAAAATGATGAGCTCACACTTTCTCTCTAGGGACCGAGGAAAGGGGGCTGGCAAGGAAGCTGGAGCAAAAGGATGGTTACAAAACATTTTTATTTCAGCTATTAATAACGGTCTCCAAGCCACAGGGCAATTGAGAGGAAGAAGACATCTCCTTCCTTCTATTAATCTTTTTGTCCACCTATTTGCATTGGGCTGGCCACAGGGGAGAGGCAGGCAGAGCACAAATGAGAAGTTAAGGAGGTTAAAAGGGCTGAAAAATATTTGCTCCTACTTGTTTGGAGGCAGAAATTAAATGATCAATAAAAAGTCACTGAGACAGCAATTACCAGTAAAAACTCACTGATGACCCAATAGCTCATGGAATAAAGCATCATCTCAGCACTGCTGTCAAGCCAAAGATCTAGCACAGTAAGCACTATGCCATCGACAAGCTTCTTTTGGACAAATCAAATGGAAAGCCATCACTAGTTTATGAAGCTCACCCCATAAGTGAATTTATCAGCAGCAATAATTAGTATCAACTTCAATAGCAGCAGCGATTACATGTCGAGCACTCTATGTGATCTCTTTACCTGCTCTCTTCAATTAGACTGCCCACACTTCAGCTTCCCAGGACTGATACTCCTTATGTTCATGGTGATCTTATGTGATGAATGCCCATCATCTGATTCTGGTAGTAAGATACTCCTATGAAGCTTGGTATTCGCTGAACCAGCTATAAAGAACATCTGGGAAGCAGGGTCCTTGATTGCCCAGAAGATGATGATAAATCCACTGATATTGCTATTTCTGCTGAGGATCAGCAATCACAGGCATCCGTAGACCTCACTGCATATCTCTGTGCCATGAAAAGATATTCTATATGGTACGTGACAATAGAAGTTGCCTTTCTATACATGTATACTCTTCTTCCTAAAAGTGGGGAGCAGGAGCCCTTCTGTCTTTCCATCCCAGTAGTTTAGAGGTAGCTCCACACATTGCCAAGCTGGAGAAAGCACTCGGCTTTCTTGCAGCAGTTGGAGTTCCTGCAGCATTTCAACCTCATGTTTAAACAGCAGCAATCATGTGGCAGAGAATCATTCAGGTGCTCTGCATCCCACGTTGGGTATCTGCTGCGTGCATTAGCTCCTGGCTTATCTCCTAGAAGGTCACACATACAGGAGCGGCCTCATCCAGCGCCTACCACAGCCTCTTAAGATCATTGAAAAAAAGATCATTGAACTGAAAACAAAAGTCCATGTGGTTTATGCAATGTACCTCCATGATACTATTTTAATGTCTATTTTGTCCCTCAACTGAGCTTCGGAGGGAAGTTTCACGACTTCCACTTGAGCATAAATTGCGGTGTGAAAAAGGGATACAGTGGGATGAAGTCCTTAAGGGGGTTAGCAGACTAGGGATTCACTGCAATCAAACTAAGGAAACTTTGACAAGAATGCCTTCATTCCCCCCCCTCCCCCCGTGTTAAGGATTGCCACAGGGTCAAAAAGCATTTTGCTTATATGTTGAAGTTAAGATGTGATTTCCTAACTCATTCTACGGTTACATGTAAGAGCTGAAGTGGTTTTCACTGAACACTGGGCAAGTACAATGCCGTTAGTACAGATCCCCTTTTGCACTTTTTAAACAATAGGTACCCATGGGGAACCACAGGGTTTGAGAGGACAACAGTTCCAAAACAGCCACCAACTGGAAAGCCGCATATCAAAGGAGTGAGTAAGGAAACCAGAATCAGCTTTTCAGCAAGGCTGCTTCGCCCCATCTCCCCCTCGAGCCCCATTCATTCATGCCGTAGAGAAAACTGCAGCATGGATAACCCTGGCTGGGTGCCCCCTGCCATGCCCATGAACTGTTCTCTCAACCTGCCACGTGCTGAACCTGTAGCCTCCTTTGCTGGTAAGACAGACTGTCCCTGTCCACCAAGGAGTCTACTGACACTTGAAAATTATGCAAGCTGAATATTTTGGATATATTCCCTCTTTGGTTGAAAGTGTCCTTTCTTACTAAGTACATCCTTATCTCGTGGATTCTCTAGATTCACCAGCCTTCTGTACACTGACCCCATTCTGGTTGTTTTAAGAAGTGTGAGGGCAGCATGGCTGGAAGAGATATTTTTAAGACCCCACTTAGTACACAAAAACGCTTCCCAAAGTTACCTTGCAGTTATTAAGTGTATGTGCAGTGTGAAGCTATCCCACCATAGCATCCTCAAAAAGTTAGGAGAGTTTCCCCTGTAAGTTCACAAAGTCTCTTGACCCATAAACTCAAAAACTGGATCTCTACTTAGTAAACACAGAGCGACCAACACACGCTACTACAACTACCTTGAAGTAAGGTCCGTCACTGCTTACTGGCAAGCATAGACCAATTAATTACAAAGTTAATACATCTAATGACTCTTGGAAGTAAGAAGTGGTTTTGTGTTTGAACATGCCTTCTCTCTGCAAAGCCATTCCCTGGATTACCCTTGTACAAATTATTCATTGGCTGGTGAGCTGCCATCAAATCCCATCCCACGTGCTCCAGTGTCCTTTGTAAAGGAGCACGTATTCAGAGGCACAGGACAGCTCAAAGCGGACTGCCCTGCCCTTGCAAGACCATGTACCACGCTCTTGCTCCTTGACTTACTGTTATACATGAGGGCCTGAAACTAAATAAAGGCCTTAAGAAATTCAGTGTTGCACAGATATTTATAAGGTAGTCAAACAAAAGACAACTTGATGGAAAGAGAGCAGAAGATAAAGGTGGTGGTAAGAAGATCAGGCAACTGTGCCGTGAAAGCTGAGATGAGCTAAAGCACATTTGGTCATTCTAAAACCTATGAACCACAGATATTGTTAATCTCTCTGCAGCTGTCTGAAATCATAAGTGGTTTCTCTCTTACAGAAGAAAATGATTCTTGAAGAAGGATTTGAAATAGGAAGGGTTGGTGGACGTGATCAAAAAAATATTTTTCCAATTGACTGGACTGTGCCCTTATTTATCCGGTGATGAGTTTTGCTATACCATCGTATGCCCTTGTGTCCAGAAGGCTTAGACACTGAATACCTCTTCACAAATGCTACAGTCATTCATTTTTGGTGCTAGCAGCAAGCTCTGTCTGCACTCAAATGTACTTAAGTCAACAACTTTGGGCTGGATTCTCAATATCGCTACAGATACTCTGCACCAAACAAGCAACACTGGTTTCAGAGTGACAGCATCAAAAGGATCCCTGCCCTTGCCTGGGGGCAGAAACTGAGAAGAGATCCACTTGCCTCAAACCCCAAGCTTCCCTCCTGTTCCCAGTGTTTTTCTGGGATGAGCAGGGGATGCTGAGGGCTGACAGCTACAGAAAAGTTAGCAGTGCGAAGGCTTACTGCCAGCAGGGTCTTCAGCTGGGAATTAAGTTGCTCTGCCCAAACCCAGGAGGCATCTAGTTTCCAAGCGTGTTAACTAAGATTCATGTTTGTTTTTGTTTTTTCCTTAAATGATGTGTAATACACGCCTTTTAAAGCAGAGATCAAAATGGCAGAAGCCAGTCCAGGTTACATAATGGGAGGGCAGAACAGCATAGAGAAAACCCGAGCAGCTCGAACAGCACCTATTCCTTCTTTTTAGATGCCACAGAAAGCTACAAGTTGCTTTACAAATCACACGACACGAGCTTAGACCCAAAGCTGGTGTACGCTTACATGTAGAAAGCCTATGATGGGATGTGAATTTCTCACCCGGTCGGCACACCCTGCTGCCTGCTGCCGGGGCGGTGCAGACAGGGGAGCAGACTGGGCCTTTGCTGCTGCTGCTGGGTTTGGAGTGGTTTCTGGTTTGGGTTGCTTTTTGGGGGAAGGGAGAGGTGGCTGCTTTGCTTCACAACATGATGTTCCCTTGCCTACAGCATTCTCTTGTCATTTGGTAGAAGCAAGCTACTTCTTGCACCCTCCTATCCGAAATGTCAAATCTCATCAGCGGGTCAGCGCATGAGAGCCTCCCACTCACGGTGGTGTGAGATGCTCTGGCCAGGGCAAGCCGGACTAAACATTGCTGCTGCCTGTCAACTGCGGCTCACAGCTTGAAGGAAACGCTTCCAAAGGCACATTAGTTCATGTAACACTGACAGCAGCAACCAGCAGCATCTGAAAGGTAAGCCCGCCACCTCTGTAGGCACTTGTCTCTATCCATCTTGTCCCAGCACCCCATGGCCAACAGCCTCCCACTGGGGCTTTCTGGCCCTAAGTATTGTTCTGCCTTTTACAGTTCAAGAACCTGCTTTCAAGAGCCTGACTGTGACCTGGAGGGATCAGCCGTGTCCTTAGGGACCCGTCACCAGGCATGGAGCCAGAAGAAAGCACTTCCTAGCACTGTTTGCAAGGTGCAGAATAGACCTTACACCCCATGCTGGAATTTTGCTCTTTTTTGGTCATTGGTTTATACTTGGAGGAAGAGGCTAAGGAAACAGGCATTTATTCTGACCCTTCAGCTCAGGATTTACTTTTAATCTTTGCTCTTAGTCCAAGAGCCAGTTCTGCTGTTCCCCTGTTTTGTACCTTACATTCCTGTCTCATTGCTAATTGTTTAAAATGCCAGGGTAGGTCTTTAACTGTAGCGTTTGATTTTAGAAATCATCAGCTCTGTGATTCAGTATCCTATGTGCTCCTGGACTCCTATTTTTATCTGTACAATTAATTCTAAATCCGAGTGTTATTATAGACTTGTGCATTCTATTAATTCTATACTTACTATTCAAATTGCCACTCTATCTGCACCTTTCCACAACATATTTCTTCATAACATCTCAAGGCAGGTAATAAAGACAGTATTTCTGCCCTGCACTGAGTTACAGACTATCCCCCTTCCTCCATCCGCTGCAAAACTGAAAAACAAAACAAAGCAAAGCAAAAACCAGGCCTTCTGTTTGCTACCCTCATCCACCTGCTCGTGGACCACAACTTACGGACAGCACAATCAGTCCCCTTCACAACAGGTCTAAGTGCAGACCTTAATCCATCATTCAATTAACTGCCAGCTGCTTAATAAGCAGCAGAACTTTATTCCCCGCCTCACCCCAAGCATCATAATTTAAAATTAAGGCAATATAAGCATGGACAGCAAGTAATCGCTGCTTGTCCCTGCGCCCAGTAAGGGACCAACATACCATAAAAATATGGAACTCATCCTGCACTCTGTCACAGCATAAATATATGAAAGAAGGACTGGGCAGATGGCAACCTACCCACCCTAATTTTTCCTCTTATTTTATCAGGAGCTGTGTTCAGCCTCTCAGAGGCTCCAAAGGCATGAGGCTTCAGCTTGCTGACTGCGGGGTCAAGTGAAGAAGATCCAGGATGATTCTTAGCATGCCTGCACTGGGCCATCAGCCACTCCGATGAAGGGTACAAAGAGAACATGTCAACTCAATGGAAAACACATTCTTTGGAAAGCATCCAAACCTTTAAGAAAATATGCCATTAACTTCGTGTTTATCCCCTAAGGATCTGCAATATCAGGTTTAATTACAACAATTGTGACAAAAATCTTAGTAAGGAGAGATAGCTGCAAGCTGATTTCACCCATTGATTCCAGCCACCAGGAAAAGATCCAAATACAGCAGTAGAACAAGCCTGCAGTACGAGATCAGCGAGCAGACCTTACTCAAATCGCTCTCAGCAAAAATATTTCCAAGTACAGCCCAAGTCAATGGGAACAAGACATTACGGTGGTGGGTGCACAGTATCCCCAGGACAAGGAGACTTAGGAAGGGGGAGCAAGACGCCAGTATCACACTGCACTGGAGATGCAGTGAGGAGAGCAATGCCAGGCTCAGCGGTGCAACAGTCAACACCCCAACTGCAGTACAACGGACTTGCTTTTCGCTTCTAGAAGCAGCTCAAGAAACAAACGCTGTCATGACCTCCAGCAACTGAGCAGCACTGAGCAAAGAGCACCCAAGCTTGCACGGTCCATAGGATGGGTACGGCACTTGTGCTTGTAGCTACACAGCTACACAGAGCTCTGAAGGAAAAGGGGAGAGGAATAAAAGATAAAATACTCCAAAGTCCAAAATTAATAACATCCTCTTACATCTTTGTGCAACTCACTTGTAAGTGTGTTGGGTTTTACACCTTGAGGATTAACCAGCTTTTCTAAAGATTCTCAAAACAGGGACAGCTTTAGTGCAACACTCCAGCCCTGGGACAGCAGAAAGGGACAAGCTGGGCTTGCACCACTGTGACCTCATCCACACAAAAGAGAAGTCTTTGCCAGGAGCATGCACAAGGGTGAGACTCGATGTCAGCACTTCATAATGTATTACATTAAAGAAAAGATACCTCAGCAAAACAGAATCCCAGAGGTTTAATAATTATTTTTCAAAATGAGCGAGCAAGCAAGTAAGCAGGCCTGAAGGGGAGAATCCCTCAGCAGGTAGAAAACATATTTCTAGGCAATATTCCCACCTTCCAGAAAACTTTTTTCCCCAATGGCCAATAACCAAGCTACCCTAAGGGGTGAGAAACTACAGTATTCATCCACTGCTCTGCAGCCTTTCAGCTATGGAAGAAAGAGTTGGCTATAAAATTACATGACATTAAGTTACTTGAAAGAAAGATAATGCACTGTGGCACTCCACATTATATAGACTAAAATATTAAAGAACATGTAGGTTGATATCAAAAGAAGGGAGAAGAAGAGAATATCTTTGTTCTCTGCTTAGATTTCCTGCAGACCCGGTGACATTTAATGTCTTCCAGCAGCGCCGTGGCAATGCCCAGGAGCTTCAGGCTTGGACCAGATTCCCAGGAGGCCAGGTACTGTGCAATCATGAGTGAAAAGTGTCCCAGACCCAATTCCTTTGCCACTTCAGAACTATTTTAAGCACTTCTAAATGCATCTAATGCCATATCTAGCAAGCTGAACCTGTACTGGGGTAGGAAGTTATGCTTAAAAATCATTTAAAGAACTGCATATAGTACCGTTACTAATATACAAGGTCTGAGATGTGACCAGGGAAGGAATATCATTACACTAACCACACGTTTCAGCTACCCTTCAGCTTTTTTTCCCCTCAAGAGCAAGCCTGTAATTTTATTATTCATATTATACCAGTCCAAGACACAGTTTGAAAAAGCCTTTGTTATTGAGAAGATTCAGCATCCTGTATCCCAAGAGGCAGTAAGAACAGGCAGACTGCTGGGGTCCCATGGGAAGCTACGGACTGCCTCCATAGTCTTCGCTGAGTCCCACCCTCCTCCTCCAATTTGGCCTTCAATCAGACATCGGATTGTCTGATTAGTATAAATCCAGTCTCAAACTTTGATCATTCCCTTGCCACTCTAACTTCCACAAGACGGCTGTGCTGCGCCAGGTGTGGTCGTCTGAGACAGGGAGATAAGATGTTCACATACGATCAGTACTGCTCTGCCACATCATGTAAAAGGCAGCAGAAGGGAAGGTTTTTAGGGTTATCTCAATTAGGGTTAGAGCTACATTAGGCTGCTCCCATGAGCCAGAAGGAAACCAACAGCAGCATGAGTGCTGTGCTGCCAGGGGCTCTGTACTGTGCATTGCCAGGCAGACCCGCTGTCCTGTGTCAAGAATTACCTGACCAAAGGAAGCACAGCTTGTTGCAAGGCTGCAAGATTAAAAACAAATATCCCTTTCATGGGTTTCACCTTCATTTCTTTCACCCTGCACGTCACCTCCGAACTGCCAACTACGGTCACAAGGCAGCAGATAACCAGGTTGTGAAGAGCTGTAAGCATTCAGGAGAAGAGAACAGCTTCAGCCTGTTCTAGGGAAGGAAGTTTAGAGTGGACCGCACTATGTAGCATGAACCCAGACCAGATGATTATGAAATGAATTAGCAATAAAAATTTATTCCATGTTTAAAAGCCTTTTAAAAGAGAAATAAGCCAGGCTCCAAATTGCCATTAAAATTAACTTCCACCGGTGCTCTGCCAGGACTGCTGAACCAATACTCTTTTAAGGAGCAAGGCCGAGTGGATTGTTTGGTGACACAGTGCTATCACAGAATCCCAGAATCATCTAGGTTGGAAGAAAATCCCAGAATCATCTAGGCTGGCTGGGCCTGATCGCCTGCTGGCCCTGCAAGTGC
>CM021731.1:60688151-60762262 GCA_011075105.1 Heteronetta atricapilla | reverse complement strand
TTGGTTTGGGGATGTCTGCTCCTGATGGGGAGCGGCTGTCCACTGTGCCACGGGCAACCAACATGAACTATTACACTAGTTACTTCTTCTGGAGATTAAATGGATTTTATTTTAATTTTTAAGTAGAGCAGAGAAAAGCAGCACTGTTCAGGTGTCGTGTCCGTCCTTTTCCCCTACTCCTCCCCCTCTCTCCATTTCCAATACGTAGCTCCTGGTATGACTAACACTTTGGCAGGCAGAACTTTCTGCCTTGTGTAATCATTAACTGAAAATGCAAAACAAAAATGGCATCCTGGGAGAGCAAGAGCTCTGAGCAGGACAGTGCAGACCAAGGACAGCTAAGGCCTTGTCTGACGAAGCTATCACACAACTAACTGTGGCTGAGTGGTGTTCAGGTGAGTGGACGCAGCTTGTGCTGCTCTTTCCCTGTGGCTCCCTGGCAAGAAGTCAGATACCGTTTCCAGGTGGCTGCCTGCTTCTTCCCTACATTTACAAGCTGTTAAGTGCTGTTGGGTTTTGTGCTCTTAGCATCCCTTGTTTTTTCTGCCCTCTTCCTAGAGGCTTCCTAGTGTCCAGGTACAGTTTGGGAACTATACTAGCATTGGTAATTTGTGCCCGGGCACCACCTGAGGACTTGGGCTCGCACAGATTAGGACAGGCACACAGGTTCCGTCTCAAGGCTCGGCACCACCAGACTTCCTTTGCTCCGACTGCAAGTCCCGCTGTAGCAAACAAATTCAAGTAAGTGATCCACTTTGGTTTCCAAACAGTCAAAGTCACTACAGCTCCATGCAAATGTGGGATGTAAGCAAACATCTGCTACAGCCACAGGAACCACGTTCATGAGATTTGTTAATATTAGCATCCTAATTAGCAGGAGAGTTACAGCTGAAAGGACTGGGCACTTTAACACCCAAAGTGCACCCATTGCATCTCTTTGCTTTTTAAATGATACAAAGAAGGATCTGCTCCAGCAGCTGTAACAAAACACACCCTCACTTAGCTGCAGCGTGCTCTCCGGCTGGCACCCCAAAATCCCACGTAGAGGCAAATAGGTAACAGCAGGTATGGAAAGAAGATAAAGGACTTCTAGGCTGTGTTTTGAGATGAGACCACTCATCTGAAGAACTCTACTCATCTAACCTTCATAAGACTCAACTCAAACCTCCATTCCACTGTTCCCACCCATAAGACTAGCTCAGTACATTCACATCCTGCTTGTACAGCACCAGAGCTATGCTGTCCTGCACAAAAAGAAAAAGAAAAGAAAAGAAAAAAGCAGCAGGGAATACTTTAATTACTGTTTTCTCCTGAAGGGTGAAAAATGCATCTGAAATTATTGTGCCTAGTAATGAGCTGCATCTTCTTCCACTTTGTTGTATATCTGGAGCAGCGATTAACCATTCTTCTACACTGTTCCATGTATTTGTCTTAGTTCAGTGTGTTTTTTTTCACTGTTGTTCTTTTTACACATTTGTTTCCATCATAATGAAAGCTGGACAATACTACAAACAGAGACAGAAGGGAACGTCAATATTAAGGGAAAGTATTAAGAGTTTTCCCTTACAATGCTAAAATAAGTTAGTCAAGATGGGTGGGAGCAATCTCAGTGGAAATAGGATAATTGCAAACTATTGTGATGGGGGAACGAATTCATTGGTATAATTAGAAAGTACCACAGTAAAAATACATTCCAGTTACTGAATGCTCCCTGCCCTCTTATATTTAATATATTCACCTCTAGTAAATAACACTGGAGCAGGGACTGACACTGGGAATGGAACCAGTTGTTTTAAAGGACTTGGTTTGTTAGGTGGATAGCGCAGCTGAGATCTGGGCAACGCTGAGGGCCTGACTCAGACAGTGCCCTCCATGTGCCCAGCTCACCGTCAGGGTCTGAGACACGCGGTGTCTGCTTCATTCCCCTGAGAAGCAGTACTGAGTATTTAACAGGGTGGGAGCTGCTCACGTTTGTATTCCCAAAGCCTGAATGACTCCATAACATCTTGGGAGGCAGGACTCATGCACCTTGATCGATCATTAAAGCCAACATTCTCTGTTCCTTGTTTCCCCTCGTGCTCATTCTTCCCACAGACACCTCTCTCAGTATTCCCAGTGCTTCGTTCACCAGACGACCTGGTTCAATGGCCCCAAACTTCAAGTGGAGACAACTTCCACCTTTCAAAGCAGGCATCTCTCATGCACACATGCCAACACCAAAGGTTTCAGCATTGTCTGGTTAACACAATCCCTTGCCACATCGGGTAGCTGGTCACCAGCCGCCTCGGTTACACCTCTCAGTGCTCTGCGTGGTGCCGGCGACACTTCCAAAAAGATACACAGCAATTACAGAAATAATGAAATAGGTCTTTTCCTGCTACATTGAAGCACATTTCAGTATCTCTACTGTTTACTTATTAAGCTTCTTCCCTTTGATGGTCACCAAAATGGTAAACATCCATTAATCACCACAAAGACCTGTAAGGTACCAAACTGCTTGAAAACTACATCAAACAGGTGACCAGCGACAGAGCCAGAGGCATTTTAACATTAGGACAACTTGATGCTGCCCTGCTGACACACAGCCAACTTGCTGTGAGCCGCTCCAGCCCCAGAAGACTGACTTTTATTGTAGAAAACATTGTTGGCCAACAGCAGCCTGGTGCTTGTCAACCAACACGAAAGCTTCAGCCAAGAGGAGAGGGAGACCTTCAGCACCCCTTGATGAGTCCTGCTGGCAGGAACGGAGAAAAGCAGGGTGGAGGGGAAGGAAGGTCACAGCCGGACCCACATGGACTGCAGGGTCACAGCCTTACAGCTTGCTCTAGCTGCATCGCCCACCTTTCAGCAAAGCAGGAGAGAGACCCTTGCCATGGTAGGGCACGGTTCCCACTGTGCAAACCTGTACAAAAGCTTCTCAGAGATCTCCCAGTGTCTTAAGATTTCACCAGAATTAACAAAATCCCCTACAATGCAGATGCACAGGGTAGCCTGTACTTAAATCATTTTCACGTTGTTGTGGTAAAGGCAAGATTTTGCCTGAAAAATTTATTCTAGCAGGAACTTCAGTATCTACTGTCCAGTGCTAACACAGCTTAGTTTAGTTCCAGAAACAGAACAAGATATTCTAGTGGAAAAGTTGGAGCTTACCTAAAAAATTCAGACACCAATATGGGTGAAAAGCATTCAAAAGTCTAGAGGAATCTGGATTTAGACAATGAGATATGAACTGCCAGATTTACTCCACAGCACAAGTCAGTAATCTGGAGCAGACTGAATAATTTAAATACAACTTTGACAAGTTCTCCTTTTTTTTCCTTTTTTTCTTTGTTAATTGTCTGCTAACAGACTGCAACAAAATCTGAAATTTATTCATTATTCTGAATGATTCATAAACACCTTCACTGCCTAACTCTTGGCCTACAAATATCTTAAGCTACGACTGTCACAACTAAGTAAACAATTTGCAGTTCAGGGTATAACTTATGTAATGAATTTCTTCACCTTACGTAACCAGCTGGAACATCTTAAACAGCTGACAAACGCGGCATGCATTTTTAATTGTGCGCTGGCAGTTAACAGTCGGGTGGTTACAGGAATCACCCTACCAGGAAACAAGCAATGCCGTGTGATTTAGGTTGCAAATACCAAATCCTGCGTCTGAGGATGCACTTGGAAGCTCGCTTTCCTTGCCTACCCCCAGTGAAGCACGTAAGCCCTTCAAGCTATGAGCCTTCTACATTGCCTTATGCTGTAGTAGTACTAAAAAAATAAGCACAATTTTTTGAAATTTAAGAAAGTTACACTTCTCTTTGCTCTGACTTCTCTACAGTGTTCCAGACTTTGCAATATGCACACTTACCAGGAAGCTGTTGCCTTTCTCTTAGTTCCACAAAGCCCATGCAACCAATTCTGCACCATTCGGGCTACACTGACATGTGCCACGTGCTCCTCTGCTCCTTTCCAGATGCCACACTCCACTCCAGGAGCATAGCATGAAGCTATGTTACAGAAGACAGCTTTAAGTAGTTTCTCAAACAAATTAAGAGCCTCAGGCAACTGTGATTTACCATTTATCTCAAAAATCCAGCTCTACAGCTTATTGCTGCAGTCAATTCTGTCCGGTATTGAGCTAAAATTTTACATTTTATTTCATTTATAATTACTTCCTCTATGTGTTTGTCTCAACATTTTACTAAAACCATAGAGAGCTTTATGATCTTACGTCTTTTCCAACAGCTTCTGTATCAAGGTACAAGCCAGATTTTGATACCGTCACTCTGGTTCTTAGACATAACCCTTTTAATTGTGCACAAAGTCATGAGAAAGAAGGTCAGTTTAATGGGACTACCACTGAACACGAATAGAAGCACTGATATAATGGCCCTACAGATCTAGCTTTGAAAAATGTTACTCCTAAGCCAATCACCCCAGCACTCCAGTTTTTGCTGTTCTTTGATTTCCCTCTGGTATTATTCTGATAGCATAGTAAAATATTTTTGTGCAGTCAGACAATAGGCATCAACAGTACTGGGGGTACTCCGATGCTTTGCCCTCTTCTACACTTATATTTTAAAACCCTGTCTGTTTAATATCTGTTCTTGCACAGGTTACAGCTCTTCAGTATTTTTTGGTAATAAGGGACTCTGACCACCACTGAGAGCTTTACGGAGCCAAGGCTTGAAACAGCGAGGGCTACTGTGAAGATGCTGGCGTTAATTTATAATACACCTCCTGCCAACAGAAGTAGGGCAGTTGTGAATCAGTCCTAGGATTGTTCCCTCCAAGAAAAAAATACCTCTTTCCCATTTAACTCCTCTATGCAAGTGTTTTGTGTCTTATTTTATGTTTCTGCTACTTTCCATGACTGTATACTTTTATGGAAGCATTATCGAAAATTTCAGTTAAAAAATTAGAAAGTTAGGATTTCATTATAACAACTGTAAAGGCCACACTAAAATGTCACTGAAATTTCTTGGGGGAAAGACAAAAGAAAATGAGTCTAACTTCAACTACCTGAAAAAATAAACCACCAAAGACTTGGGCTGTCTTTCCACAGTTCTGATCTTTCAGACAGCTCTCACCTCCAGGACTCTATCTGTCCTCACGTCTTTCGTTACCAGTGATAACATATTCCTGACGATTTTGCCCTGGATGCATAAGCAGCCATTTGTACTCCAAACACACCAACTTTTCTTTTCCTTCTTCCCCATGTTCCAAGGTCCTATTTTAGTCTCTCCTCTTTTCTGTCTAGACAAATTTTACAGCTATTCACGTTACTGGATTTTCCTAATAATAAATCCCTACGCTGTGCAATCAGCCATCACAGTGCCTGTATGTCATTTAAGATAAATTTTAAAAAAATCAAAATAAAGCTGAGAAGACACATGGGCCTATTATTTGGATAAGAAAGTTTCACACACTTATGAAATCCAAAGGCAGGTTATTCTAACTTTCCAGACTTAGGCTTCATTAAATTCCTTGTTCATGAAAGCTCCTACAGCACGCACAATGCTCCCACCAATCCCAACCATATATTCTAGGTGCAATGACCTTCATGGATAAAATTGTAGTACTTACAAAAGGTAGCATCAAATTCTGTTTTACTCCAACAGCAAAGCAGTAGCCAACCTTTTAAACTTTACCGCTACTTTCCACTGTATCTTTAATTTGCCTTTACAGGCTCAGCTCTACAGTTCTACACATGAAAGAACGCTTAAAACACATAGTGAATATACGGATCAGTAGCCAGAAGAAACAAAATACAAATTAAGCCAGCATTTGCTAGTGCTATACTGTTTTTAAATGTTAATGCATTTGGTTGATTCTTCTTTTTTTAGAGGTAGATCAACTTTTTGCACATTGGAAGTGGATGTTGCAAGGCCATGCACAAGACTAAAACAGAGACATAAGCAGAAGTATTAAAAGCTAGACCTTAGACGAGAAAACTGCATCAAAAAGACTGCCTAATACCTGTCCCATTTATAATATTTCTCTCAGCAATTTTTGGCACAAAGTAGCAGTTATCCCAAAAAATCCCTACATGATTTATATTATAATAGGGCTCACTTAATAATTTCATTTATAATACATAAAATGTCAATTCAATTAAGCAGCTGCCATCAGAGCTTCCTGGTGATAGTTTGCTCTAGACATGTGTGACTTAGTGCTCTTGCTATTTGTTACTCTGGGGAAAAAAAAAAGTGTTGTTATTGCATTATATAAGGGCCCACATGAAGGTAAGAAAGCTGTTATAGCTGTGGTTTTCCACCTATTTAAGCTCAGACGTATAAAGCTTCTCAAGTAGAGGTATGAATGCCTGGATAACGAATTGAAGCTTAATGACAACAGCATTGCTTTTCTTACAACCTTTGACAAGCCCTTAGAAATAATAGTCCTTGGACCACTAGTGGAAGACTTACATGCTGACACATACATTACTGCTGACCCAGTCATGAGCTGAATAATTATGCATACAGCAGAGCAGAGACTCCTGTGACCAACTAGTCTAGACTCTATTCTTCATAGTTTCTTTCACTACAATGACACTTACTGCCCCAGTTAGCAGTGTCATTTTAATGAAAGAAACCATGAAGAGATACTCATTCACAGGTAATGATAGTTGCTGGGTACAGACCTCAACAAGGATACAATGCGAGAACAGATGAAAACTTCAAAGCAGAAGGAAGAAAGGTGACCAACCAAGAGTAGCGCAGATTACTAAGTGCAGATAGACCTTTTCTCCATTAACACCAGTGACAGGACCCGCGGGAACGGGGTGAAGCTGAGGCAGGGGAAATTTAGGCTTGACATCAGGAGGGGGTTCTTCACAGAGAGGGTGGTTGCACACTGGAACAGGCTCCCCAGGGAAGTGGTCACTGCACCGAGCCTGACTGAATTTAAGAAGCGATTGGACTGTGCACTTAGTCACATGGTCTGAACTTTTGGGTAGACCTGTGCGGTGTCAAGAGTTGGACTTGATGATCCTTAAGGGTCCCTTCCAACTCAGGATATTCTATGATTCTATGATAGAAACTGCCTGTGTTTACTTTTAGCTTCAACCCCCTTTCTTGGGGAGTCACTAACATCACATTCAAAAGTCCCAAACTGAAAAATGCAACAGATGCTTACAGAACATGATCAGTCCTGTTAATTCATTTGAATCCATTTGTCCTTGTCCATTTCAACCCAATTCCTAACCCTTTGTTAGGAGAGTGTTAGTAAATTCCTTGTTTGTTTAAATCTATAATCATTTACTCATAAGTAAACTCCCTGGTCGTTCAGCAGCTTCAGTACACAGTTTTGCAGCACTCATTCATTATCAAACAGCATCAGATGTAGAACAACTTCATAAAAGCATAAAGGTGCCACAGACAGACAGCAGTTCTTTGATAGATCAATAGCTGTTACTTTTTTCTTTTAACTGGATGCAAGTTTGGGTACATCTGGCTACTGGGAGATGGAAATAAAAATCTTGCAGGATTTTTCCAATGCTGAAAGCCTGGGGCAGGGGGGGACCACATCGCTTTGCTCTTCCTTTTTTTTCTGCTTTGAAGGTTTTGCTTGGATGGAATGAGATGCAAGATCACCTCTTACTTTGCCTTAGCCTGATTCAAGTCTTTTTCGTAACGTAACAAAAAAGACTCATTCAATTTAAGCCATCAATCTTGCACTCCTATAAGATAAGCATATTTTTCCACCTCAGAATGAAGAGGGATGTGTGTTTAAGGAGAGGGAGGATCTGCTGCAGCAGACAAATTTGTCACGCCAGCAGTTTTGAATGGCACTGAGAGCTGTGACCTCCTGGTCAGGGTGGAGATGAATCAGAAAGTCACCACATAGCTCACTGCTTGCCTAGGAGTCTCATATCAGGAGAATATTACACATGACAAAGGATCATCTTCCCTTAACTTAATTGCAGGGTTTTCTTTTGGCAACCTCCAATCCCAAAGGCCTGCTCCCAGGTTCGGAAATACCCAGCTCCAGCCTACATTAGAGCCAGGTTTCTCGCCTCATGGCTTCTTCATGAACTTTCATGGTGAGTTCACCACAGGCTTATCACACACAGCTCCCATGGGGGACACCCCGCAGCGTGGGAGAGCCAAGAGGATGTAGTTACCCCAAGTCACACCAGGCTCTGGGCCTGTGCAGACCCCAGAGCTTGAATCCAGCACGGGATCAGCACTGGGCCAGCTTCAGTGGAGGGTTTTGGTGCTGGACACCCCACACTATGGCCTCCCACCCCCTCCCCAGACAGAAGTCACAGCAGGGTGGCTCCCCACCCACATCATGTGGGGACAATCCCAAACTGGCCCAGCCCCAGGCACCTCAGGGCAGAAGGCCAGTGCTGTGTACCCCTCAGGAACCACAGGTTCCACCACCAGGAGCACATAAAACTGCTCTGCACAGCAAACAACTTCTCCTAAAAGACAATGCCACCAACAAATAAAGCCCTGAGGTTTCTCTACGACTGCAGAGCTCAGTACTGCACGCTGCAGCCAGCCACAGCTCTCCCTCACACAACCCACCTGCCAGGCCTCAACCTCCAGGTTGTCCTTGCCTTCTTCACAGCCCTGGGGGAGCACCTTGGGACATTTCACACCCACAGGAAACGTGGTACAGAAATATTTAGCAAGTCTTTCGGTGAGGACCAAAGGTCTGCTCTGGACCCACTGCCTTTTGATGTGAATGGTCTGACATGCTGTTCTATATGAACAAAATAAAAGCAGACTGAATTTTAGTTCAGGAAGAAAGCAAAATTTAAGTAATTTAATTAAGATGTTAGTGTACAGTGCCGAAGCAGATGTTTCATCCCTCCCCTAGAAACAGATACACTTGACATGGAGTTTAGAAAACAGGGTCAAGAGCTACGAGGGAGCCTGCAGATGCACATATTTGGGTGCTGAGCAGAACATGGCAAGCTCTGTGCTACAAGACAAAAACCTTCCTTGTTCTTAGTTGTGTGATAAGGCAGGAAGGGCTTATGATGTGTTAACTTGCTGGATTGTAATGTGTTTCGACTAGCTGTTTAGATAAAGCATGCAAGATGGGACCATGTTAACAAGATTCCTGAAATGTGTAAATTCACTGGGAACATAATATGGAAGTCATAACCATGTAGCATTAAATAAATATGCAAAGTGGATGTGTTGGATTAAAATCATAGAATATACCAAGTTGGAAGGGACCCAGAAGGCTCAATGATTCTATCTCCTCCTGGCTCCACACAGGACCACCCAAAAATCAAACCATATGTCTGAGAGCACTAAGAGGACTGGTTGAATGAATGATGCCTTCCCAAAAATAATATTTTTAATATTTCTTGATCATCTTGTTCTGTCGGGCCAGGAGTTCACAAATATGAAAGGGAAACAAGCCCCTACAAGGTTTTTGGCATTAGAGGGCCTCTTTTGATAGTACTGAAGCAGATTACTGTTTCCTCTGTGATTTTCCATGACGTTCATTCTTGTCAAAATAACTAGTATTGATCAGTCTCTACAGTCAGTCTCTGTCAGTCAGCACTTTAATTCGGACTATTTTGGTTTGGCAGAATATATGGAAAAGAAATTGATAGTGCTGGGAAAAAAAATGATGCGTGGTAGACAGAAGTTGTCTCAGATGTGTGAACAGATCTCTCATCTCTTCTAGGGCTTCTTTTCTAGGGCAGGCTTTCTCCATACATTATAGCTTCTGAAAACTTGCCAGGCCTCATTATGAAGGCCTCAGGGGCCTGTTAACCTACCTCTGGAGATACTTTACTGATAGCAAAACCCAAAGAGAAAGTTAGCAGTAAGTATTTCAACAGCAGAAAGTTCTTTGTAGTTTTCAGACTGATTTGTCAGTCCCTTGGTTGTCATTTCACATGATATGCCCCTTTGAATCACACAAAGTAATTCCTCTCCTGTTAGCATTAACACCCTCCAAATATTTGTAGTCTGTTAGCGCATCCCCACCTTAATCACCACTGAGCCACATTTAGTACTTCTAATGTTTCCACCTAAATCAGTCCTGAAGCCATCCTGGTAATTTTTGTCACTCTTCCCTGAACTCCTTTCAGTCTGTGGAGATGCTCCCAGTAAAGTTCTGTGCAGTACTGGATGTGATGGTTTTAGGTGTGAAAGCATCAGAACTGTGTAGAGTAAATCTACTACCTGTGATGTATGTGGTGCTTCCATATATACAGCTCAAGCCATATTGACAATTTTCTGCAAATGTCCTTCTTTACAAATGAGCATGTATTTTCCTATCCCGAGTCTCAGAGCTGATGCTCAAGCCTTTTCTTCTTTCTGAGTGTTATGAGTTATAGATTATTTCATTATCTTGATTTTGCCGTTAGTAGACAGATACAGAGCTCACAGGCTCAGAAAATCTCAATAGAAGGTGCGTCAGAATACACTGAAATAATCAGAAAAGAAAGCTTCAACATATTTCCCAAAATCTACATGACATGTTATCCCTGAAGAGAAAATTTGGCTTGGCTAATTCCTTGTTTTGTTACTGTGTGCTAAATCCTGCAGTCACACAGTCCTGAGGTGACTGCAGAGCAGCACCCATTGTAATGTACAGCCTATATTCCCTCGGATTACGTGTAGATGCATTTCCATGGTGAACAAAGCTGCTGAAGCTTCCAGTGACAGGATCTCGGGGAGACATACATAGTACGATGTCTTGCTGACAGACGGATAGGAAATTTAGGAGACAGTAAGGAAACAATACTGGAATGGGGGACTCAAATCAGTCCAAGCCATATACAAGACAAATCAGAATACACAGAGGAGACTCCCGCAGTTTAACAGTGTCTCAACCTTGCTTTGGGGTAATTCCTGGAGTAACCTGGACTGACCAATGCCCCCTCGCTGTCCTGAGAAAGCAGTTACCTCTGTGTTATTGCCGTGTGCTGGCCATCTCAGGGCTGGACGGTTCACCCCAGCTCTTTTCCCAGGATCACGAGATCTGTGCCCTGCTCCCATCCTGCTGCACACAGAGATGCAAACCCTTCAGTCCTTGCCTGGCTTCAATGCCGTGTGCAGCCTGTGTGAGCTGCTTTCCTCAGAGTAAACCAGTACGCGTCATTGCAAAGCACTGGTGGGGCTGAGCTTTTCTCTCCCCTTCCATTGTTTTTTGATCTCTTTTTTCATCTCTTATAAATTTAGTTTTAATCACAGCATCAATGTGATGCTTACCATGAGATGGCACTTCCAGGACAGGGAACCTGTGCTATTTGCATGGGAAGGTTCAGGGGCAACGCAAAATGGGCAGGGGATGAAGGCTAGTTTAAATGGTGGGATAACCTAAAAGGCTGAGTGTAATAATAACAAAATGGAACCAGGGAAAAGGACAGAAAGGAAGGGAGCAGAGAGGAGCAGGACCAAAGGAGCAGAATGGGAGTGTGGAGGCAAAGAAAGGCTGCTCAGCCCCATCCTGTCACACCCAGACTGCAGCAGGCCATTAGGAGCAAGGTCTTGTGTCACTGACAAATGCAGTCCAAAGGCAGCCATGGAAGCTTCCAAAGGGACACCCTCTGCATTTCAAACGCTACCGCTGCGAGACAGAGGAGCCCCAGACTGAGCCGATAGTAGGTGAGCAGGCTTTTGAAGGCAATACCCAACAGCCATTTCTCCTGAGATAAAACCCTGCCAGACATCTGTTGGAAAAGCTCATCTTCCTCCAGACAGACACCGTAACACTAGCTGTGCTGTGATAGTAATGCTCCTTCCTTTAACACAGCACAGTTAATTAACAGATTTCAGAGAGCCCTGCAAAGGAGATACCTGCATCACCGACAACAGGTGAGTAGACTGGGCTCAGAGGGGTGAAATGGCTTCCTGAGGTGATCTAGCAGCAGATGAGGGAATAGAGAGGAGCCACGGCTGTCCCGTACTAGCACACCAGTTGCAAAGCAATGCTTCCTATAAACATGGTACACTCCCCTCTCTGCTCAACGGGGGTCACTTCTCCTTCAACCTGAACAATATGCTTCCTCTGGCTTCTTACAGTTACCCTGGTGACAGAATAAAAGCGAGATGACATCCGCTCTTCCCTTAAACACTCAGCAGCAGAAGCAAGGAAGGTAGGTGTGGTTAAGGGGAAGGACCAGAGCGCTGCCATGTAAAGAGAGATCCGTGTACCCTACTCCAGCCCAGCTCCCTCCTCCTCGCCTGACTGCGTGCTGTTCTAAGTACGTGACAAGTGGATTAAAATAGCATTTAAGGCAAGACTTAACACTCATTAAAAAGAGGTGAGATCTTAAAGCAAGCTCAAACTGTGTCCTGACCTCACCCCGAGGAGATGGAGGATGGCAGCTTGCTGCACAGATCACTGGCGGTTTCTGTTACAGCCCGTGTCAGGCTGCCGCGCACATACATTAAATACACAAATGCACACAAGGGACAGGGGAAGGAAGGCAACACGGTTTTCTCCCAAGGTTAGAGTCACCGTGGCCCACTGTACACTGGTGGGTTTGTCTGGGACAGATTCTGCTAAGATGAGCAACATTGCTGGTAGGAGAAAGCACGACATAAAAATGACTCCATCGTAGGAGGTCTGATCTTCAGATCACCCTGTTCTGGCTTGCTTTGCAGACAGTGTGCATTTAACCAATTAATGATGAAGAGTCAGCCTAGCTATGGATGAATGGCTTGGATTAATCTTTTTTGTCTTATGTATAATAAACACCAACTTGTCAGCTAAATCTCATCTGTAGGAACTTTATTAAGGATGATTAGGCATGAGTCAGAGAGGACACAGCTTGACTTTCAGATCCCAAGTTGAGCTTAAGGGCTGGCTGGTTAGAAACATCACCTTGAAAACTAAGTAAATTTGATCTGGATGCCGCTGAAGAGAACAAATATGCAACCTGGTGATGTCATTTTTCTACAAAGTCACTTTTCTGTCCACAGCAGCATTTTGCCTTTATTTGAAGACCTTCTTGTTTAATTTCCTTGTCTTTTCACTCTGTGAACTATGTAGAGAAGAAAAAGAAGGCAAAAGGCAAAGATAATTGTCAGTTTTGTGCAATGACATTCTTAGCTGTGACAGTGTGTATAGCTGCAGAGGACAGAAACCAATAAAAGTTATTTATAGGGTTTTTACGTTGAGTAGATAGAGGTCAAGATGTTTACTTGACCCATTGCTACAGTCAATGGGCTGCAGGATGTTTTAGAGGAACCAAAGTGGGATGAAATATTTACAGACACATAACAAATTTACACAATATGAAAAATTAATGAATTTAATTTTCATATTATTTTTAGCTTTTTTTCCACTTTAAAAAATATAACTAGAAATTGTCAACCAAAAAGTTATTTAATGTAAAATTAATTGCATTGCACAAGTTCAAGCTAGCAAAAGTAAAGATACTGTTTTCATAAAGGATGATCCATTAGTTGCAGCTGGCTAAATGGAAAAATCAGGAAAAATTAAATTTCGGTCAAGCCGAATAAAATCTTTAAAGCTTTTCAGTGAAATGTTACGACAAAAAATTACATTTTATGTCAACCCAGATTGTTCTGGTCAAACCATAATGAAATGCTCTGTTATTTTATATTTTTAACTGGATCGCTTTTTTTCTTGAGAAATATCCCCTAAAAAATGAAAGCCTATTTTAAGAATACTAAAAATTGTCATTATTTCTATAATAATCATTTTCATGCTGGGAAAAAAAGAAAAAGAAAAAAAAAAAAAGGCTTTTCAACCCTTTGTTTCTCTTGACCCTTTCTTATCCTCTAACACTATTTACTATATTTGACAAAAAATCACAAGAGCATTTCATTCTCCTCCAAACCGGTAAACTTGTTTTTTATGAAAAGAATATTTTGGCCAGTTCTGCTATGCCAGCAATTCAGCCAAATCATAGGGACATCTTTCTTCTTTTTTCCATATATCTGATTACATTGACCTGAAGCTTTATTCAGATTTATAATATGGCAGGCAAGAGTCTCCCTTTCTCTTTATTCTCTGAGTGGACCGTTACTTGAGGTATTTGGGAAGGAAGGATGCTTTAATAGCTAAGGCATAAGACTAGGAGTCAAGATATTTGGACACATTTCCAACTGTAGCTCAGATTTTTGTGGGACTGTAGACGAGGCATCCTGAGTTTCTCAGCAAAATAAGGCAAACAGAACAGCTCAACAATTCTTTTTCTGTTTAGATTCTTATGCTCTGAGGCAGCAATTTTCTTTACCATGTTACTCCTCCCAGAATTAGATACATGGTCTAAATGTATTAAACGGGGGATGGCCTTCTGCGGGGACCCTTGCTAGAAATGCCATTGTGGAAGCTGAGTTTTAATGCTTTTCAGGAGGATTTAATTGGGGTTCTGGTTTTGGAAGGTGGAAGATGTTTATTTTTCCCATCAACAGAGTTTACTGTAAGCAGGCAGCATCCTCCCCAGCTCCTGGTGCCCCTCCAATGTGTCAATGTCTGTCTCTTCTACTGAAACCACAGCTGGCCTCAGCTCTCCCAAGCCCCAGCTGCCCAGATGAGCTGCACCCCAAGGGCTCACAAAGCCAAGCAGGCTACATGCAGATGCTAATGGAGGGTTATGGCTCCTTAGGGCCTCACAGGTATCTCTGTGCCCCACTGCTGTTCCACTGAGGTCCGTCAAGATTCTCCTGCTCATGTTTTATGCTCCTTTTGGAAAATCCCTTTCAGCAAGCCTCACGGCCACTGTACCACCTCAGTGGACACAAACACCTCCATGCAACCTGCTGTTGGCTCCAGCAAAGACAGTCCTGCTCAGAAAACCTATGTTGTGAGAGCAGCAGAGCCTCTGTGGCCTCCACTCTACGTTCCCACATGAGGAGCTGGGCAAGGTTTTCCGCACCCCAAATCACTCCAACGCAAAGCACACGGGGTAACCAGACAGCAGGATCCACATCATACCCACGAGCGCAGGGGTACCTACAGCTGCAGAAGCAACCAGGGTGCAGGCACAGAGCAAAGCTTTCCCCCACTGTAGGGAGAGCTGCAAAGAGATGATTAAGTAATGACGAAGGGTCAGCCTCCAAGAAGATTAAGGTTTTGGCTCTTTCCCCTGCTGTTTTCCCATAGCTGTGCACACAGCCATTTCGAGCACGGTACAACTGTCAGGGCTTGGGGAGAGGTGAGCGCTGGAGGAGGGAAGGCTCTGGGGATTTAGCAGCAGGCAGTAGGCTATTTGTGCTTACCGAGATAAATGAATAAATAAAGCAAAATCAAAAAGAAATAACTCAGCTACCAAAACAGGGGCTTTCTGCTGATTCAAACTGAGTGTCTACTTTTGGTGTTTCAGTTCTGAAAAAAAAAAAAAAGAAAAAAGAAAAAAGCTGGTATTTTGACTTTCCAGATTCATTCTTGCAGGCCTACAGCCTGTAAATCTGCTGCCTGCACCTTCGAGCAAAATGGCCCTGCTGCCCTCCCTCCTCCTGGGCCAAGGCTCTGGCTCTGCACCTCACCCCGTCTGTGCCCTAGGGAGGCCAGGTGCCTCTGGTGGTGGTACCACCTCAGGTGGATGGTGCTCTACGGTTCGGAGAGGCCTGGCAGACAGTTGGCCCCTTTATCCGCGGCGTGATACCCTGCACAAACCAAAGTTGACCAAGCTAAGTAAAAAGTGACATGCTGGGCTCCCAGGCTCCCAGGTTCAGCAGAGATGGGGACGGGAGCTACCAGTGAGGCTTTGTGCCACCTTTGTACCTTCTGGAGATGGAGGCTGTCTGGGGAGTGGGCCCACACATGAGGCAGAACAGCCCCAGAAAGCCCCACTGCTTTCATTTATGCAGGCCTGAAATAGTTTTTATGGCTATTTTACAGCTAGTGTTATTTTCATTCTGAAAGTGAATAAGCACAAAACTTAAAGCCTGTTCTCCGAGCACTTTTGCTGAGGTTTCAGTCCAGCAGTACTGACCCTGGCTCTGCTAGAGACTTCCCAAAAAAGCACCATTTGTGATGGTGGTTTGGTGATGCAGACAACTGTCTGCTAATAATTGACTGAGACCAATACATTTCACGTAAGCCACTTATGGTAATAACTTTTGGTCACCAGTGATGCGAGCAAGGTCAAATGAAAGCCCACGGGTGAGAGACTGCATAGTCTGTCCTGAGTCCTGCAGGACATCCCTTCTCCAGTGGCGATACCTGAAGCTTCAGGGCAGCTTGCAGAGAAAACTTAATTGGCGAGCAAGGGGAGCCCTTTGAGCTTATGCGGGGAGGTAAGCAATGTGACCTGCTACCGGGCTGCAAATATTTGGGGTGAATGTGATAAAGCGGAATTAGCCAGCACCAACGCCTCAGTGCCATGTTGGCCCAGAACTCTGTGTCAAGTGGTGTAGAAAGGCAAATTTCTCCCCACAGAGAGAAGCTGACTACCCCCAAAAGCAAGATAAATAAATAAATAAATATTTTCCCTTTCACACAGCCTCCCCTCCTTTAAACATTTGCATACTTTGCCCTCTCTTCTGAAATGTAACTTGAAGACTGAATTGTGTGTCCCATAGTATCAGTATAGTATGAAACAAACACTGACCATCCATAACCTGAATGATAACTGAATGCCCCCAGTCATAAGGCAGAAAATTAAGCTCATCTGTGTCATGAAATGAAGGGTTTCTTCTCTCCCTTTCACTTCTGGCAAAGCACAAGCACATTGCTATCTTCTCCAGAGGATGCCACCTCCTTCTGGGACAGCCCAGAGCCTGCTCCTGCAAAGCAGGTGCCGAGGGCAGGTGCTCAGGAGCTGCAGATGGGGCCCAAGAGGGCTTTTTCTGAAAATGTAGTTATTTGGGTTACTTGAAAGGTGCCAGGCAGTAAATATTTCTGAAATTTTGGCGAGTAAGTGCTGATTCCCTGAAAATTGCATCCTGTGACTATCTGCTTGCTAGTGAAAAACATAAATTAAGTTCCTGCATTTTAACTGAAACACGGCATTGATCTCTGTTTTTTTTCAAGAGTCTGCCTTCCCGTATGGTGTAACATCTACGTAGGAATTTTTTAGTGACATGCTGCAGCATGTCTGCATTTATAATAATCATAACAATCTTATCTCAAGCCCGCAGGACGCTGGGGGGTTCACTGTTGGGTGAGATGTCACCCCTGCAGAGGATGGGCTGAGGAATTTATGTGCAGCGGGAGCTTGTGATTTGAGCACAGAGGTTTAGAAGAGGACTGCATTTCATGACCTACAAAAGAGAAAAAAATGAGATTTACATTCCAAATGTGCTGAGCAGCCCTTTCCCTGTAGTTATTAGAGGCACTCGGCATATAATTCATAATCACCTAATGGCAGGGTGGGGGGGAGGTGGGTCACTGCAGTTCAACATCAAAATCCCTCCAGTACCAGCGGCAGCAGGGTTCTGCTCTTACTTATATCGTGACACTGACTGTCTGGCAGGAAGATACCAGCAAGTATCAGAATGAATAATTCAGTAAGTGTAACGGAAGGTCACAATGCCCAACAAACATGTTTGTTTCCTCTCCTGTTCTCTTCCCCCATCCTTTATTTATATGCTTTATCTTCATTTCTTCCCCTACCGAATCTCTCCTTTGGTCCAACACTTCTCTCACTTTTCATAGAACAAACAATCCTTTTTTACTTATGTATACAAAACTGGAGCTTAAAATGCAGCTTTCCCATTTTGCTGTTTTATAGCCTCCATCTTGCTCCTGACGGCTTTCCTCCATCTGTCCTTCCTTGCTGTAGTTCTCATAGATGCTTTCCCTCTTTTATTGCCTGCTCCTGGCATCACCACCACATACATCCCTCCTTGTGGGACAACTGGCAATGCTGACTTGCAAGGGTAAACACCGCTCTGAGCTACGCTACAGTGTGATGCTGATGAAGCTGATAAAATCCTCTCGGCTTCACCTCAGGGAAGCAGCAGGATACGGCCCTCCACTACGAGGGCTCCTAGATTATTGCATTGCTGTGCCACCAGACCTACCCGGTTATCAACACCGCGGCAAGGACATGTGCTTTGGAGCGGACGTGTTGATGGCTGTGCGTACTGACACACACAAAATACTACGAGTTCTGATCTACATTCAGAAAAGCCAGAAGAACCCTTGGCTGACACACATAAAATTTGAACTCTCCATGTCAGGCACTCATCTTCCCGTGCCAGGACTTCTGTGCAAAGTTAAATCACAGATTATAAACCCAGAAGTCAGCCCTGCGATTATTCACCCAACTATGCAGTGAAGCACAAGCCGCCGGACTGTCCCGAATTCATTTCTGTTCAAAAGACACGATCTCACCCATGGACCTTCCCTTTGCTCAGCTCCGCTGACTGAGCTCCTTCAGCCTGTGATCATGTCTGGGCCAGCTGTAGACCGAGACACGTTGTCTGAGGCACAGCCAAGGTACATGATTTGCAGTACAGATGCTAGGATAGATCAGTTTTCGCTCTGCGACATCCCACTGTCCCAAACAGATGGAGCTAAAATACATATTGTTTCTGTCTGCTTTGCAAAGAGATCCAAACCACTTCCAACGAGTAACCTGGTTTTCATTATTATTTATCACCCTCAAAACTGTTTTTAGTACACTTTATGGATAACTCTGTCATGTTGTCTTCTAGGTCTTCAATAGAACTGGTGACTAGCCTAATGCAAAAGCCGTTACCTGAAACAGCCCGCTAGAAATCTGTTTTATGTCTACAGAAAATTTTGTTCTAAACTCCGCAATTCAGACAGCTTTTTAATCCATTTAATGTGTGTCATGTTGGTTTCTGTAGCTTATTAATCAAAATGTCATCTGGTACTGAGTCAAGTGCCTGAAAGAAGAGAAGGAATATTCAATCAACACCAGCGCCTTTGTCAACAAAAATTAGTGTAATGAGATTTATTGTTATAAATGCAGGTTGATTAGCTTTAGTTAGCATATCTGCATTTAGCTCTTTATGAATTTATTAATTAATTACATCTGCTGCTACATTACTTTTTTTGCTATATTGCTCTATTTACACTTTTCAAGAGTTTGAATAACACCAGCTTTCTCCTAGGTCTTAGACATTTCACCAGCAACCTGACAAATCCTGAAAATCACCATTTATATGAATTAGGCCTGGAAATTTCCTTAGCCAGCTCTTTTTGAACACTTGGTATCAAATTATTCAGATCTATTAAATTAAAATGACTGACTTTATTAACTGCGCTCTGACAGCCTGAATTACTGCTGGAGAAGAAAGTATTTTGTTGTCATCAGATGGCGAGAATAACTCATCCAGCTTTTTTCCAGGAACAGAATAAAAATAATTATTAAACCTATCTTTGATTTCCACATTATTTTTTTTTAATCATTTCCATTTGGCAAAAGACAAATACTGTTGTTAGCATTTCCGTCATTAATATTCTTTGCTATTGCAGAGTATATAATAATAATTTACTTGAAATATCTGTTGTTTAATAGATTTTGGCAGTTAGTTTCCTGTTTTAACTCTGCTAGACATAGCTCTCCTCTCTTGCACTTCTTCTCCCATTTAGCTTTTACAGTTCTGAGTTTCTAATTTCTTGATATTTCAGCACGTCACCCTTTCTTCTTCCTGTCTGTGAGAACAGGCACATTCACAATTTTTATTTCCTGCTACTTTTACTTCCTCTCATAGCAAAGTTATTGTAGATTTTAACAATATGGTCTTCTTTCTCATATCTGGCACCGCAGCTTTTTGCAGACGTATAGTAAAATGTTGTCAGTGAGTTCCCAGTTATCTGTTAGATTGTTTAAGTTTTATCGCCAAATTAATTTGGTCCTTCATTATTTCCAGCTTTGTGAAATGTCATGCAGTTCTTTCTCCTTCTGCCTTCAACCTTCAGGGCTTTAGTGCGATTTTCTTTAGCCCGCTTGTATCACCCAGGGGTGTCCATTTCGAAATCACAAACATCTAGAAATTTTTGGTGTTTGCCTGTCTCTGTGTATGCAGTTGCAGAGATGTGGGACAGGGAGATGCTCATGCAGGATGGATAGGAAACAGCCCGGATCAACTATTTCAGTGCCAGACCAGTGAGAAAAACACAACTTCTCTGGGCTGACCGTGCCATCACACCACCGTGTGCTCTGACATCGCCCTCACACCACCCTGACCCCAACGGCTCGCAGCCTGGTGTTAGCTTCAGTCCGGCACACACAGCTACCGAGCCATCCAAGTGCTCTTCGAGCTATGAATCTCTGCTGAAAGGAGCAATTTAAGTGAGTTAAACCGAACAATTCAAGTCACCCCTAGCTATGCCATGCTCCGCCACCCGTGGGTAAAGCAGGCGAGCTGTGCAAGTAAATGCTTTCTGTGCACACGGGCTTAGTCATCAGCGACGGCTGCTGGCTCCTGCCCATCCCAGCTGCGGTCCAGCCGGCTGCTCGAAGGTCAGTTCTGCAGGCCCTTGATAAAGCTTCAATTAAGTGCTCCTCTTGCAGCGCTCGCTGATTTACACGTCTTGTTCCTGCATCGGCCATTTTGCTGAAGAAGCCCGCACGGCGGTGGGGACCGCACACGCGCCAGCGTCCAACTTCGGCTGCCTGAAACGGGAATTCGGCTCCTCCAGCTTGGGTGCCATCAGGCAGCTCAAAATAAATCGTCGTATTCAAATGGAGTTTTATAAAAGAAGAGAGTAATCGAGCTGCAGAGGGCATAGTACAAATACTACTGTAGAAACTTCAATTGGGTAATTAATAATACATGGTGCCTTATCTATTCCAGACAGTCTCCGAGCTGTATTTCCTAGCGGAGATGTGCACGCCTGAGTTTAGATGCTGCAGTGATGGATGTAAAGATTCCAGTGACATGAACATCATGGTACACTTCTCCAGCCTGGGCAGCAGCCTGGCCAATCCTTCCCCAAAGGGTTTGCAAAGAGAAGTCCTGACCTCACCTGCTCGCTAATGGGCTGCACTTAATTGCAGCCAGCCATTCTCTCACCCAAGCCTTGCACTCACGTTCAATTGCTTAGGTGGGTACAAGTCAGCATGCAAGGTGACCCACTGTGATTGCAAATCCATCTGGGAAAAAAAAAAAAAAAAAAAAAAAAAGTAAATAAATGAAAAAAAGATAAAAAGAAAAAAGTAACAGGCATGACAAGATGGGAATGGTTTGGTCGCTGCAGCGTGCAGCAGGGAAGATCTGTGTTACTTGTCTGTGAGTGACGCTGTCTGTCTGAACGGGAACATCACCTTCTGCAGCTTTCCCAGAAGAAATAAGTTCTGCAGGGACACAGATGTGCAAGGCATACTAGACTATGTAAGCAAAGATTCAACATTTTCTTTTGTAGAGGTAGTTATATGAACTGATACAAAGTCTCAGATTATTTTTCTTTGGACTGTTTTGGACAGTGGTTCAGAGTAATGGCCTTGAGAAATTCACTTGGAAATTTATTGTCCCAGGCACAAAATATTGTGCCTTGGCACTTGCCAGGAGCGTAATAAGGAAACAAATGAACATCGTTTTATGCCCTCCTCAGGAAAATATACATATCCCAGCCAAATAAGCAAGGGGAATTTGGCAAGACTTCATTGTCGACATGCTTTTATTACACCAACAAATATAATGTTAACTGCAAGTGTTACATGCTGCTTGCCTTGTATGTAGGTCATTTTCTCTAGGCAAACCTCCCGCTCAACTCAAGGAAATATTTCAAGAGACTCACATGGCAGTGAACCTGCGCAAGAATTGATTTGTAAACCCCTGGGAGGCTTAGTCCAGAAGGCCTTCCTCCATTTTTTCCTCAGGTCTTCTCATAAGCAAACATTAGTGTTCAGCAAAATCTGTGTCTCACTGAAGTCCAAGCCATGCTTGCTTCCAACGTCAGGGAGACCGACTTTGCTCCCCCGGACTTAAAAGCAGTTTTGCTTGAGCAAGAACAGAGTAAAAGCAATGTGTGATCTCCAGCACATTGCCCTGGGCTAACTCCAGGGAACATGATCCTCTCAAAGCCCAGCTGCAGACATGAGAGCTTATTTAAGACTATTTTAAAATGCAAATTACACCCGCATGCTCATCATATGCCTATGCATCCACTAACATGGAAATATGCACAGTCCAGAAATACCAACGGTCTGAGAAGGCTCCCAGAGCCAGGATGCTGAGAGTTAAGAGTGAAAATCCAGGATAAGAGTCTATCCTGAACTCACGCAATGACAAACAGACTATCAGCATGGATTTACTCTGATTTTCCATGCTTTTCTAGGTTTAAGTCAGAACCCCTAATGTTCTTTTAATGTGGATTTCCTACAGGCTCACCAGCAGAACAACTGACAGGCAGTCATGAGTTACGAGGATATAAATACATTCAAGGGCTGTGGTGGCCAGCGCTGATGCTGCAAATGATTGCTCCAACAAATTACTCCTCGGCGCTGCATTTTGAAGAAGCAGTCCATTCGGTTATTCCAGGTAGCAAGAAACAAACCAAAAAAAAAGGTACTTCATGATGTTGGCAAGCCATGGTGTCAGTGTCACCCGTGGTGACAGACCCGTGGTGCCTTCCCAGGGCAGAATTACCAGGTCCTATGGGATTGTCCATCAGCAGAACAGCATGCAGTTGCCCATGGCCTGAGCTCCTGTGAGGGGGTTAACTCCAACAGGCTCTTAAGTCCTCTCCTTTCCTTACACACACATCATGCTAGTCACAGCCTGCCTGGCAAAACTGCATGCCTTGGTACTGGCAATGTCCTGCCCATGGTCATGGCCTCTAATGTTATCAGACTACTGGGCCATAAGGTCTGTGCCCTGTGTTGATGTGTTCCCTCCTCTTTCATGGTTGTCCTGGGTGTGGGGAAATTGTCTCAAGGTCACACCGCGATGTGTGGCTCAGTTAGATAAAAAACATGTAACTCAAAATATTGTTTAAAAGCAGTGGACTGAAATTTATGCCTGTGGCCTGAAGGAGCCTGGATTTATTTAAGATACAGGGTTATATATGCACACTTTTTAAAACCGCCTATACTTTACTAGTTAAAACAGCAAGAACAAATGAGGCTGTGATCTGTCAAGTGATCCTTTGTCACTCCCAGTACAGGCCTATAATCCTTCATTTGTGATTACGCAGAGGAATATTACATTGATCCTGCAAAATATCTCTGATTGGATCAACGTTATTTTCTCTCGCATTGACAGGGTCTTACCAGAGAATGACTATAATTCCACTGCTAACACTGTCTTACTGAAATCCCCCAATAAATCCTCAAAGCAGCACTGTTAGTAATACCTTTATTAGACTAACTAAACAAGGTATTTATATGTAGGGCTTTCCAAAGGATTTTGGTTCCTGCTTCAGTTTCTGGAGGAAAACTTGATCAGAAGTGCTCTGCAGTAAGACCTGCCCCAAAGGAAGCTCTGCACAGACCTAAGTGGAAGGCGAAATTACCCTTTCAAGATTCACTAGTTTGCTCACAGTTTGCAGCAGTAACTGCCATCTTCTTGCCCATCCGACTGGGAGGGTGCTCTCAGCACCCACAGGCATCTCTGGTGGAAAATCTCATGGTACGTCCAGTTCATAGACAAGGCTGGAGCTCAGGATCTCCTCATACCTTCCACAAACACGCTATCAGCACTGCCATTGGCTAAGAGCCAAAGTCAAAAAGGTCTTTATGTTCCTGCTATAGTTTCAATATTTGGTCAGGGCCAAATCCTGGCCTTCATACTTAACAAAAGATCTCCTTTTCCAGACCCTGCTGTCTCAGCTCACTGGTTTTTCCCTTCTTCCCCTTCTCTCTTTGTGTGAGTCTCCTGTAATTTTGCCTCCATTTTCTTTGCTCCACAGCTCCAGGCCTTCAGTCCCAACAGCTTCATTCCCACACTGACCTTTCCTTCATCACTGAGGTTGAATTGTCACCTTCTGGCTTGAAATGCAATGCTCCAGTGAGGTGAACCACAGACTCCAGTGATCTCCTTATCAGTTTTTCAGACGGCCTGAATGCTCAGGCACAAATCTCTGCTTCATTTCAATAACGTTATCTCTAAAGCCATGAGACCTACAAATGTACCTCTGTCCTACCTTCCTAAACCTTTAATAAGGACCACGAGATTTATGAGTAAACAAAGTTCTGTGTCTGAAATCAAATTTGAGCACAGATAAAAGACCAGCATATAGAGCCACACATCAATTAGTAGATGAAAATGCTACAAAGACAATATATCAATAGAAGAATATCAAACAGCATGGAAGACAATATGCTTTCTAAATCCTCTGAAACCAGGTTGGCATTTGTTATGGTAAATTCTAGGTCGTACGTTTCATGTGAAAATTTTCTCCATATCCTTCCATATCCTTTACAGCAATATACTGAAATGTCAGAGGAGTCATTTCTCAGTTCCCAGGCCCTCAGAAACAAAGGAAAAATAATTGATATTAGCTTTTGAAAAGGAACAGACTGATGGTGAAAGAAACTGTTAATGACTATAGAGAGGACTCCTGACCAATTTCCTCCATCTACAACCAGATTTTTACAGGTTCCTTCTACATTCTGGTTCAAATATCTGTGTGCCAGATGCCTAAACTGGCATGTCAACTTTGAAGGTCATTGTCACGACTGTGATGGATAGCAAAACTTTCTCAAATGAAAGCTTAAACTCAGGAGAGCTGACCTGCCTCAAGGGGCAGATGCGTGATAAATGCTACGGATGTGAAATTGCACGATTTCACAGCCCAGGCTGTGGACCCTGATGTCCGGGGTTAATATACTGTCACATTGACGGGGTCCGGGACACATGAGACAAGCTCCAAGGACTCCCACCCGTTCACTGACCAGAGGCCACTAAATCCACCAGAAACTTTCTGTGGCCTCCTCCAACACCACACAGTGATATGCTCCTGTCCTGATGGAAGGGTACAGATTAAACTGCCATTTTAGCACAGACAGAAACCCAAGGTGAACATCCAAACAGCTTGGTTTTCTAGGTGACGGATACAATGTCCTGTCACACCACAGCGACCAAGTAACACCCTCAAAATGCAAGCCCAGGAACTCCTAAAATGTAATGAACTACATTCAAAGGGGAAGAATCTTTAGAAGACGTGTCCTACCCATCATCCTAATCCCACCAGCCAAAAACCTCACTCCAGATCCTCACTCCAGCTGAAATATGATAACACTACCAAACGCAGCGGTGCAGAGGTGGCTGAGATGCCCCAGGCCCTTGGCTCAAAGGAAGGCTGGCAGCAGGAGAAGCAGGGCTGGGGCCTGAGGACTCGTCCATGCCTTAGCACTGCGGGCAACTTTCTGCCAAGAGAAATCTCGCTTCCTTCCCCTTTCTGTCTCGTTGTAGTGGTATTCTTAGAAACATGCACAAGAAAAGACTTTGTTGCTGAAGAGTTCATCCGCTCTTGCTGCTTATTCTTCATCTGAAGGCACTGGCAACACAGTTAGTTGCTGTCACAGGCGGGATGCTAACAGTAGCTGATGAACACGAGGAGGAACGATGTGCCACAAGCTCTGGTGTGGCACGGAGTGCCGGGGACACTGGTGACCACAGGACTGGGTTCCTCCCTGCAAGGATAAGGGGGAGGTGCTGGGAGGAAGGCCGAAGCCACTCCTGCAGGGCTGTCACTGTCACTGTGAGGCCTGACCTCGTGCTGGCACACACCTCTCCTCCCTCCAGCCATTCAAGTAGCTTCCCCCTCCTTCTCTCTAAGACACACAAACAAGTTGCCCCACTTTTTCTGATGAAACCTCCTTTAAAAAACATCTCTTCTGGATTTGGAACAAGTTCCTGTGGTTTCCCCAAACAGAGGTTCCACAGTCCTGAGGCCAAGATGCTGCCAAGTCCAGTCCGCAGCCACTTCATCACTGGGAAACAGGGACCTGATAGTGGTCAGCACAAGACTGTACCACAACCTTCCCGTCCTCACAAACCTGATACACCCCAGGGAGTCTGTGGCTATGCCCCCCAGCTTCCCACCAGGATCAGTGGGTTACAGTGAGCGGCATTTTAATACTGGAGGCTCCTTGGAATAGGAGGTACAAAGCAGTCCTCTTTCCTCTTGGATATGAAAAACCATTTCATGTACAAAGGACAGACAGCTCAAGCCTACATGAAGGAGCACAGAGAACCCTTGTTGCAAACCCTCAGCAGCACAGAGTGGCTTACTGTAGCATCCTCTGCCACACACACGAGCGAGGTGTCTGACACCCACACAGCTCAGCACGCTGGCAGAGGGCCTCACATCCAGCCATCCCCACGGATGTGATGTGCCCACAGAGGTGACACCAGCTGCCTCCTGGATCCCCCTCCTGGCCTCTGCCACCCACCACACTCTCCAGTTCATCTGGAGCAGAATGGGATCTGTTCCTCATGAGGCTGTGGTCATTCCTCAACTAAAGTGGAAAATAAAAACTCCTTCTGTGATCCACCATCAGTACAATCCCTCTTCTCCAGATGCCCAGGCAAAGAGGTAGGTAACAGTTTCTTCCAGCAGTGCAGAGGACTGCTGCTCCGAGTCTCAGGCAAGATTCCCCAACACTCCAGACATGCTGAGCATCCCAGCTTGTCTTGCTCCATCCTGTTTGACAGAGCACCATTCCACTTTTTTTGGAACTAAATAATATCCCTAGGTGCTATCCCAGACAATGTTTTCCCATCTTTTTTTACTGTGGGGTCTTTCCATTCCCTTTCCCTGAGATCTGTGAGAACTGTGGTCTGTTGCTGCACACACAGGTGCACGAACACCCAGGAGCAGGTGCCATTAGCTGGTGTATGCCGTGACAAAACCCTTCCCACTACATGGAAACTAACCCAGCATCGCCAGCCAAATGGCTGAACGTTTTTGTGAACTGAAACACACATTTCATGGTAATTTAAATATGTGCAAATAAGAGTATAATTCCACTGCTGCCAGCAATCCTGAATGTGTAAAAATAGCACATAAATACCATAGCTTCTATTTTATTTTACATAAACTATTTAAATGAAGAAGTTGAAGGCTCTGCCTTCTCCTGGCTTATGAATACAAATGGCTGAGAATCTAACAGGACTTTGCTCTTGTTGAGCTAAGGCAATACAAGATGAAAGCAGATGAGGGAGCCAGGAAACAAAGACCCTATTAACCGCATTATCTAAAGGAAATATGTGAAAAATGCACATTAAGTGCACATGGGCCTCATCTGCAGTCCTTCATGGATGTGTGGGGTGTCACAGGAAACAAATGAAGTGCAACTCAGACCTAGATGAAGGAGACAAAGGTGCTGGGATGATGTGGCTGGATTTGTCTTGGGTCCCTTCCCTCTCACCAGACAACCACAGCTGGTGTCAGACAGCCTGGTGACAAAACACTCCCTCCATCAGGTCCTCCTTGACACAGAGCTGAATATGGTCTTCCTTGGGGAAAAAGGGGGAATTAATAGTAATAACAAATTAATCCTTCACAGTCCTGTGACATGCTTCACAAGGACACAATGCTAGAAGGGACTCTGTTCATTTTTCTTGCATAGCAGGCAAGAATATCATGTAATCCTTCCTCCTAAATATACCCATCTTCATCCATAAAACCTGTTAGTAGCGCTGTGCCCTCATCACTTCTTCCAGGATCCCATGTGAGCACAGCTTTCAGCCTACATATTCATGGCCCTCACACACAGTGTTTTCCCTGCTAAGGTTGTCCTTAGCTTAAACACATCTCCCCCCTCTCCTACGTTTAACCCAATTTCTTCTGGATAACAGTTATATTTGTGAAATAGATTTTTCATCCCTCTCTTCATGCCAGTAACCCCACTCTGGACCTGCCTCAGTTTGAATTCGTCCTTCTCAGAGGTGGTTGACAAGAATAGTGAAGTTTATAACAGAAAATGTTTGATTAACGCATTGCCTATGACTTAAACATTTCCCTACTTGAAATATCTGACCACACCTGCCTTTTTCCTGGTCACAGCTTTGCTGTTCTGTGTTCACCCTTGAGGACAAGCACACACTGATGATGCCTTTGTCCTTGTTGACTGTAACTTGTGCTCCATGGTCACATCCTACCTGCATGTTGGGTGAGATTTAGGCATGCACCTTTCCCACCTGCAGAGGAATCCCACTGCAGTACCTGGGCAAGAAGGAAGCCACCTGAAACCCCAGAGTCAGAATGTCTGGGGGATGAGAATTTCAGTATGCAATACAGAGGGTATTTGTCCAACAATGTAAACCTGCCCTGGTTTACATTGTTGGCTTGCACCTGTTCTGGTGCAAACATTTACACTGAAAAGAAACATCATATTGTTTCTCTCTAACTCTATGACACTTTTTTTTTTTTTTTTTTTTTTACTAAATTTCACATCTTTTCTACCACCCCATCCTCAAGATTACCCAGTTCTCCATACATAATATTCCAGGCCTTCTTTCCCTTGGCGATGCCACGTTTTTGTGGCAGCAGCCTTCTGTTTGTGCCCCGACTGATGAGAGCGATCACCTCCCCTTAAAGACCTTGCTCCAGTATCATTAATGACATTGTTAAATGAGGTTGGTCCCTTACTTCAGGAACTCTAGTCTGGACCTGCCTTTGTCTTAATGCTCCTTCTCTTCACTTGTTGGCTTCCTCCAGCCAGTTCCTTAAACACACTGCAAATTGTGTGCTAATTACCTTAACATTGTAATGAATTGCTTCCTCAGGGGCAGAATATAAAATCCTTTCCCCAAATTCCAATATGTTAGTTCTCCTGCATTGCTTTGCCTGGAAAACCAGTTATCTTCCTGGCAAAATATATCAGGGTAGTTTGGCACACTTCACATAGAAAAACATATGTTGCATGTCTATTTCTTTCCCCTGCGTGCGTTTAATTCATCTTTCCTTTAGAACTTCCTTTAAACTCTGCTTAGTATTATTGTGATCAAACTAAAAGGTCCTCTGTGGCCCAGACAATTTTTTCCCTTTTCTTTAAATATAGATTTGCTACTTTTCATTCCTAATGTACCATCTTAATTAGACAGATTTATTGAAAATCCTTTTTACTGGACTTGCAATGTCACATACCACATCTTTCAGTACTCGGAGATGGAAATTATCCAGCTTCCCAATTTGAGCCCATTAAGCTATTTGAGTTTTTTTCCATTTCCCCTGTTCCTGGTAGCTGGCCACTTTATCTCTCTGATCAGTGTAATAACATTCCTCCCTATCTCTTTAACCATTATGGAATATGATCGAGAAGAACTGGGTAATCTTGAGGACTGGTGAACAGACAAGGGATGAAATTTAATACAAAGCACCAACTCTTGCAGATAGAGACGAACAGTGGGAAATTTCTGTCCAGTGTCAACTTCTGTCCTGCAGGATATGTTTACATCATTGGACAATGGTCCTCTGTGTAAAACAGGGATGAACCCACTCTTCAGAAGTCCTTTACGGTTAAATATCACGACATGTATTCAGATACTGTCAAAAGGGGAAATTACAAAGTACCTAGGGCAGAACAATTGAATCATCAGCTGCCATAAATCAGCATCACTCCTTCAAAATGAGCATAGTGACATTAACTTACACCTTTAACATCTGATTTAAATTGCTATTTGTGTTGTAGTTTTGGATTCTGCTGTAATTGTTATGCCATTAAATGACCCTGGGCAAAAGTATCTACAAAAATATTTTTTATCTTATTTTGTGCTCATAAAGGCATTTTTGTGTATTCAAGGATACGTATTGATTAACAGAGACACAGAGACAAGCACTGTACATTCATATTTAAGCAGAAAGATCTTTTCAAATAGCTCTGGTTACCCAATAAAATTAAAGTATTTGTTTTATCCTATTAGAAAGTCTAGAAATACATTTAGGAAGCTTTTCTGAAATGGTTGCTTTAAAACTCAAGAACAACAAAAGGTCTCTGAACTAAATAAGGGCTCTTACAAGCAGTTCTCAGTGACTTTCACCCGCTCTGATGGGTATCTTTAATGGGTCCCAATTACCTGTATACACTGGGCATCTTGGAACATTCATTCTTTTATGGTGTTACAGCTTCCATCCGTATTTGAAAAAAGAATCACAAGTTACTTTGGAACAGGTCAGACATTTACTGACACTGGAGAGAGGTGGCCGAGGTAGATGGAGAGCTTCAGAAACTGAGAGCAATCCCTGTCACCTGGCACGAGATGCAGACGGTCACCCAGCTCAGGACATACAGCTTGCCTCCCAAAAATGAGTGCCAAGTCCCTCTGGGGGTAGCTGAGGTAGAGCTGCTGGAAAAAGCAGCTGGGAATACTGTGGAGGTCCTCTCAACTCTGCTTTAAGGGCATGTGACCACCTCTTCTGTACATCATACATGCAATTCATAAAAGACCTTTTCTATACAAGCTCCTCAGCTCTGGAAATACCTCCCTCTGTGCCTCCCCCTTTATGGAAAATAGCTGTAATTTGTAGGTATTATTTGTGTATTTGAGCTGGAGGGTCCACCTTGAAGTGCAGTTGTCCCAAGCACTGGACAAATGCACCAGCTTCTGCTGGGGAGACACACGCTGACGCCTCAGTAAGGCTACACGGGATGAACTCACAGCATGAAGACAAATTACAGAAGACAGTCCAGGGGGTGTCCTCTATGCCCCTTAAGCGTTAAGTTTTAGTGTCTCCTCCATTCAAACTACAACCCTGTTTGACCTACTCAGTCGCTGAAAACCCAGGCCTGGGCTTCACAACAAGCCCCGTGCTCTCCCCCAGAACTTCTGCTCAACCTCTTGGCCCATCGCCTGGGCTCTTTCTGCAACACCCATCAGCCACCACCTCCACACTAAGCTATTCAGCCTTTCTGTCACCTCAGATCATCAGTATTAAGGACTTCTGGCCTGTTCTCAGGCCTTTATCAGCCTATTTATCATTCCTTTCCTTTCTTCAAACGCTGCTTTTATCTGTGCTGCACTCCCATTCATAGACATTTTACTTACTCATCAATCCCCTATCTACTTTTGCCCTGCTATCCCAAATCTCTATTGACCCATGCTGGCTGCTCTCCACTATGTTTGACAGAGCATCTCTAATGGGAATCCCACTACCTGGCTAACTTTCTCCACTATAAATGCATTGTTCCCCCATTTAGTTTTGCTCTTCTCTTGGGCTTACTACTCCAGCTCAGCTCAGCTAGATCTCAGACTCGCAGCCATAGTCACCTCTTTGCCACATTTGGCTCACTCCTCAGACCCTCCCACCTCCTCCAGCCCCCGCTTCAGCTGTTACACAGGACTTCATCCAGTTCTTCCACAAGAAAAATGACTATGACATTCCTCTCCCAGTGGTTTTGCCTTCTGTTTCCTCTTCCGCTCCTACCACTCCTTTCTCATTCTTTCCCGCAAATGAAAAACCTCCTGTGCAGTAATCTTCTTTCATTTCATATATTTGCAAATGAGTCAGTCTTACTCCATCTCCTGACCTTCCTTATGGCCATGCTTGTGCTCTCATTCTCTCTCCTCCTTGACCTCTCATGCCCCTCGGTCTCTCTGCTCCCGTAACACAAGTACTAGCCAATCTCTTTCCTTATTCTCACCTTGAAACATTTTTTCACCTTAAAGGATTTATTTTCCTCTCTGAATACTATGTCTTTTTCTCTCCTTCCTTTCATCACCAATCTCCTCGGACACGTCAGGTACAACCCCTATCTGGAGTCCCCTCACCAGATCCAATCTAAGCCCCCCAGTTCCGTGGAGCTTCCTCTCCACTGAACCTGCTGCTGCCCAAGTCTCAGGCTGAGAAAATGTCAGCACGCTCTGAATGCTCTGTTCTCATCAGCTGCTGCATGACTACCCTCAGTAGTCTATGCTGTTTTAACCTGAGATTGTGTGTTTCGTCAGCTACCATGAATTATTCACTTTTTCTATACCATCTTTGAATCTACTTCTTTTGAATATCCCTCCAGAAGACACTTCTCTTCTCCCGGCTCTGCTACTGTTCAGTGAAGTTCATGGGACTTTTCTCCTTCTATATCTTTATGCTTGGTGATTTTTATGGATTCCACTACCATCTCCATGCAGCATTGTACAGATTTACTCATCTTACACAAACTTGTCTCCCTATGTCCATACCCACAGTCTCTCTGATAATCCCTCAGAGACACAGATATAAAACTAAACTTATCATGGCTAAAACAGAGTTCCTAACGTTCTTGGCCCTTTTTCTTTACTATATGTTCTCTTCAGTAATTCCTCTCTTGATTAGCACAGCCAAATGTATGAACTTTCCTTGTTGTTCTGGTGCACTTGAGCATCATTCTATGTATCTCACCAAGGGATGTGTAAGGTTTTCAGGTTATTTTTCCATCCTGGCTCTCATCATTGCATGTCTTTATTACTACAATATTTCTTTCTCTGACCTTTACAAATGTGATCTCGCCCTTCGTGTAACCATTCAGGAAGCTGCTAGAAATATCCTTTTCCAAACCTGCCACTCTGACCAGGTCATTTCTCTTAGCAGCCCTAGACTGCTGTCCCAATATCTATCTATCTCATTAGTGTAATCTACTTGTCTTCATTAAGGAAATGTCAACTTCTTCCTACAGTCAACCAAAGAGGTCAGTCCCCGTCACCTACGTATTAATTTTTCAAGAAGACATGACCCATGATTTTGTTGGTGCCATCCCTCAATCTCTGGAAGACAATATTGTAAACATCTGCACGTCTCACTCATTACCCTTCTTTACAACCCTTAGTGGAATCCCGCATTTCGTGGTGCTTACAGAAATGTGGTTAGCCTGCTGGTGAGCTAAAACCACTGCCGGTCATGCTGAACATAATTACCTTGTCATCTCCTTGTACTCTCTCACAAGGCTGCATTACTCTCCACTATTTAAAGTGCAGCAACATGTCAAAGGACGGGGACATTTTTCTGTTCTGTGATTTCTTACCCATGATTAAGGCTCATAAATCCTGTGGTAGAAGTCTAACTGGTATTAATAATAATGAACAAAATCCCCATTATACTGCTACTGAGCTGAGGTACAAGAGATTAAGTCATTTGCCTCAGGTCATGAAGAAAGCCTATGGTAGAGCTTGGACTGAATCCTGGCTCTGTAAGCCCTGTCTTAACTCCAGCACTACCTCTTTCCACCTATTTTGGTAGTTATCTACACAGGATTATGACTTCAGCTGGATCAGCTGGGCAGCTCTGAATATTTATTTGTGGAAGAATAAAGCATTATGAGAGAGAAAATTGGGAAATTTACATTTTATAGTCTGATTTCTCTCCTGCAGAGAAAATATATTGGTTTATATTCTTTTCCATTAAGTGGATGCTATTTTGAATGGTCTGTTAAGGGCACTTGGATTCAGAATGCACATTCTTTATTTATTTATACCTTAACAATAAAAAAATCCCTTTCTTTTTCTCTTAAAGAGGTGAATATGTACTCAAGAGTTCCAGCAACACTTGATTAGCAATTAGCCATTAAGTAACTTACTGATTATCATTATTTTTGCAGAACCTACAAGACACAAAATCTTCTTACACATTCACTGGCTCTGCAACAGTTAATGAACTCATGCCATTCTTGAACAGCTGTTCTGAGTGCACAGAAAGACATCTTCAATGAGTAAAAGCAATATTAATATGGATTTTCATCAATGGAGTTGACAAAGCAGTTCAAATCATTTCGCTTCTATGTAAATATGTTCTTAGTATATGTTTATTCCAAGTAGTAAACAGAGCACAACTGCAGTCATATTAAATCTTTACCCACACTTTTAAGTAAGTTTTTAAGCAATAGGCAAAAGGGATAAAAATGCTGAGATTACTCATAAGGATTTGGATGCTCAGTTAAATGAACAGGAATTAAGCACGCAGTCCTGTGGGCAGCTCTGAAAATATCAGTTTCTGTTGAGAAGGGCATGATCCCATCATTTTTACTCAGCCAAAATTTCCATTCGTCTTCACTGGCAATTTTGCTTCAAAGCCAACAGCTTGAATGGAATTTGCTCTTTAAAAGACCATGATTAAAAACAGTTGCATCTCTGTTAAATTACATATATGTTCTTAGTATTTTAAGCAGATATGTATTATCAAACTAATTATTTCAGATGTGTCAGAGGAATGTGTCAGGTTCTCATTACTTCTGGTAAAGGAACTTTTTAATGAATTGCTACTTGAGTTTGATGCAATTAATGTATTAAAATTGCTTATTTAAAAAAGGAAGGGCCAAATCCTACTGGAACTCACACGCAAGAAACACCAGCGATTTCATCCATCAAATGATTTTAGAACATCTCTGAACAAGAGATTGTCTTTCCTGTATTTGTAGAAACATGCAGTAATTTGATTTCCCATCTGCATCGACAGGCTAAGAAAACTGCATCACCAAAAACAGTGAAGGCAAAACACTTGGTTAACCTAAGATTCAACTCAGAGTCTGTCTCCTGCTTAAATTTTAACTAACCCCTCCAGAAGAAATTCGGTGTGACGGAATGGAGCACAGACCTTGTGCTGGCCTTTCTTCACAGAGACAATTTTAATCTCAAAGGAAACACTAAAGGCCTGAACTTGCTGCATCACCATGTTCAATAAAACATTTACTATTGACTTCACTAGGATCAGAATCAAGGCTTCAATAAAGTCCTTTTTATAACGAGTACATTTGCTGGGATTTCAGACACATAAACAAAGCGCTTACTTACATACTTTAAACGTATGGAGGATACATGAAAAAACAGCTGGTGTAATTTGCAACAAAAATGTTGCATTTTACAACTTAAATCTACAGAACTGAAGGGCAGGCTCGTAGAATTGCAAGTAGTTGTATGAAAAGGCATCTTTTTACTCCTAGAGATAGCTGCACGTAGCCTCTCTTCAGGCTTTTCCAATTGTGTATAAATAATCCCTAGTGACGGATGGAGTAGTCTTGTTAAGCCTTTCTTCCTCAATTGTGCCATGCATCTGACAATCAGAACAGAGAAGGCTTTCATCTCAGAAATCTTGCATACTATTCGGTGCGGAGGTAGGCTGCCCAGGAATTAGTTTCTCTTACTTCCTTTTTTTTTTTTTTCAGTGGTGGCACGGGTGTAAGCATACAGGCAATAAAATGTTTTTAAAAAAAGGATTTACTACAGCTCCCATGGACCTTGGGATAGGAAGAAAGGTAAAAGGGGAGTTGAAATAATAAGGTCACTGTAAAGGTTTTTTTAGATAAAATTGGATTCCAATGGCAGGCAGCAGAGCCCCATCCAGGCAGGTTTAACTGGCAGACCTCCAGAAGTGAGATGCGGGGTCCTCTGAGCAGTAATTGTCAAAATGGAGCAGTCTCTGGTTACTGTGCAGCCTCTTTGTGTACTTTATCGTCCCTTTATAATTAAACGATGTAATTTCTTTTTATCCTTTCTTGTTTCCTTCTCGACTAGAGCAGGAAAGCATCTGAGCAGCGTTGCCATATGATGCAGACAGACCCTGTGGCTTGCAGGTTTATTTTTGGGGTCACTAAGGGTTGTATGCACGGCACTGTCAGCTGGAGATTGCCATGGCAGGAAATGAACTCGGCCTTCTCCCTGCCACGAATGGATGCTTACCTGCATTTCAACCTCTGCCTGCGTAGTGCTGGAGGCAGTTGGTTCCCTGGGATTTTTTGGTAGGCTAAGGAAATGCTGGTTTTGCTATAAACTCAGTGGCAAACAGGAAGCCGGTGGATCTAATAGGATACAGGGAACACTGTATTCAAAAGGGCATTAAGCAGCCGGGCTACTTAATTCACTGAGGAGACCGTACAGACACCTGAGGATCAGAAGAAGCTTGGAGCATTGTGCTGGGCAAAACCATGGCCAGCATTTCCTGGCTGCCCAGGGCTTCAGGGATCAGGAGTGAAACTTTGGTCCCTAGACCAAGGCAGAATCAGAGGACCAACTTCATAACCTCTTCTTTTAGACTGGTCCTTCTTCACAAGAGTGCTTTTCCTCAGTCCAAATAGCCCATCCACAGGAATAAAGATTATTCAGGTGAGTAAAAGCCAGACTGGGCCCTGGGTTTGCATGTTTGACTCCAGAAGACTCCTTATTGATTGGAATTTATGGTTCTTATGGTTTGTTTTTGCTTTGTTTTGTTTTTCAGTTATGATAACAAAGAGAAGTATTGCCTAGTTTTGATGCAGTGTTAGAATGTTCTTCAGGTCTTTGGTTCCTTATGTCTGCCTGCCTCTTCCTGAGTATGCTTGGTTGTAAAAATTTATTTCAACTCATTGCCTATTTATCTAATTCAATTATTTTGAAATATTCACCTGGATTCTGCGGGGATATAAAGAATAGATAGGAGAACTATAACTGGAACCAACTACTTTACATGCACATTAGTGTACGTTATATCTATCCATAAGGAATCTGACGCAGTGGGTTTCCAGCTTTTCCAGCAAAATCCAACATAAATTTTAATTTATTTGCCAGAAGTAAAAATAAAAAAATACAGAATAGAATTACAAAAGTGACCCAGAATCTCCAGAAACTACAGTTTTTTAAAAAAAAACTGGCATCAGAATACTGCCAACTACCACAGGGCCTGATCCTGCCATGAGCCATTGCCTACAGCTTGTATTAATTTCAGCAGAGTTCACAAGCAGAATAATTGCAGGGCATTTGCAAAGCTAGTTAGGCTCTTAATGACTATTTTTTTTATTATCCTTTGATAGACAAACCTACCATTCTCAAAACTGGAAGTTTTGCCTAGGGAAAAGTGTGGGATCTGTCTCTAAATAAACGGATCACTTAGCTTCTGTAAAAAAGAAAAAAAAAAAGAAAAAAAAAAACTTAATAGCTTTCACATTCAATTACATATAGAATTATATGCAATATTTGGGAGCAGAACCTTCATTGGTTTATCCAGTTCCGGAAGAGGTGCACCAGATTTAATTAACAGCCAGCAGAGGATGGAGAGTAAAAGGCCCGTGTACCAATGCCATCCTGTTTCATATGGTGTTTGCCCTGGAGCTCTGGCTCTACCCAGAGAGATATTTCCTCAGTGCAGGAATACGCACCCCAGCCAGGGCATCTGACGACTACAGGCGCAGGATATTTGTGGTTCTTCATGTTTGCACGAGGTATGTTTTGCCCAAACACCACCACCCCTGCAGTCTCTAACTCAAGATGAACATCTGACATGGACAAAAATCTAGACAAGCATGGTCGAGATGAACCTCGAACGCCTGCCTCCTCTGGGACTTGTAGCTGTTCTCAACATCTGACAGCGACGCCAAATGTACTTATTCCACTTTCACCATTTAGCTGTGGATTGTAAAGAAGCTTCTATGTCTGTCCTTAGATGGGAACAGGGACACTAGTTGCTTTCCCTTGTAAGGATGGCTCCTGCACACACGTATCAGATTTCTAATTCAGTGATTCCAGCATACAAGCATTATTAATAGGCAATTATTTTACATTACTTTTTGGTGACGGGAGAGTAAAATCCATTCATTTTGATCTAGCCGTGTACGTAAGTGGATAAACAATCTTACAATACTGCTATTTTCAGTTTTATTTCTGAACAAGTCAGAAGCTGAATCTTATCAAATGCCATTACATTTGCTCTTCTATGTTTCAACCTGGAGGAGCCAAAGCAACACTTTTCATCAGAACTGAGACATGCAGTATAGGTAAATCCTCCCTCCCAAAAGACCACCAAGTGTACTACTATGTCGGTATTCACCATTGTGAGTCAGTTGTTTGTTAAACGTGTGCCAAAAACCTTCAAAGAAAGCAATATCTGCGCATCCCTCCTTCATGTGCACTCTTTGCTCTCCTGACGCTGGGCACCAAAGCTGAGCAGTGTTTATCTGGCCAGCTGCCTCCACCTATGCCCAGAAATACGTGCGCAGGATCGCACACCGTAACCGAGCCCAGGAAGCCCTGCTGCCGGCCGGGCAGTGTGTGTTTAGGGTGGTTCACCAGGCACAAGTGACAGCAGGATATTTTGAAGACTATCTTCTCCTGCACTTAGCCACCTCGGTGTGAGATGGCACATTGTCTCCGTCACAGACACTTAGCAGAGCTGCTCTAACACACAGCCTGGTGCCGGGGAATTTCAGCAGGTTCTGGACGTGCCTGAACCCAGGACAAGGCAGGTGGTTGAAGAGGAATGACTCTGACTTATTTCAAGATGAAAAGCCTCTCTATTAATTGAAACTCTGTTTGCCCAAGGTGAGGTCTGGTGCAGTGTTTGCCCGCGAGCAAGGCTGAAATTCTCAGTTTGTGCCCCGAGCACGGGAAGCACATGTGGCAGAGCGATCCAGCCCTCAACGGCGGGTCCAGCACACCCGCACCCTCACCTAGGCAGAGAAGAGGAATCCCTCGGCATTGGCACGAGCAGCAAGGTGCCAGGACGCTGACACTTGCCCATTACAAGTGGGATTGAAGCCACCAACTCGTCCCATGTAGGTCGTTAAATAGCAGCTGGACATTAAGGGTCAGTAGCGACACAGCGAGGTTCCCCACCGCATCACCTGCGCGCATGGCTTCAGTGCAGGTCTGTGCTGTGCCACGCACCTCCATGGCTCCCTTGTAAGACGCGCGGAGCTAGATGTACACATCGGCAAACACACGTGAAAGTATATCCCCCGCGAGTAATTAGCCTTAAGCATAATTCAGCATGCGGAGCCTGAAGAGGGAATTAACACAGGCTATCGAGGGAGTTTGGGACAGAAAATACATGGAGAAAACAAGTATTTTTAAAGCTTGCCCGGTGTAAGAAGCAATGATTTCGCTGTGATGGAAATAAATCTCCAGAGAAACATCTGAATGCAACAGAAGAACCATGGGAGGGGAATGTTATTCTGTTGCATGGAATAACCATGCTGTGGGCAGCAAAGATGCTGTCATCCCTAACTGAAGCCCCAGTCACCTTACAAAAACATAAATATTTCATAGATGGGATGTATAGACAGGTTTTTATGCACATCTCCCCTTGATATACTTCAGATCAAAGAAACATTAGAGGTGAACTGACCATCATTTCCAACTGGCACGTCTGGGGAAAATAGAATAAGGAGGACCAGAAGACAAGGAAAAGAAGAGCACAAAAATGCTACAGGCAAACAGATGCACCTCTACTCTGAGAGAGAATGATTCCTAACACTCCTAATAAACCCATGTAACGTTTTGTAAGCATTGAAAATATTCCAAAACATAGCTCAGTGTAAACAGCAAGCTGTGTTTCCTCCCGCTTTTTAGCATTCCTCTTTGTTTACTCTCCATTTGAGGACAGAAGAAGCCTGCATGTGAGAGCTACAGAGAGTGTAATTGCAGACTGATGGGGCATTTGGTAAGGGAACGATGAAATACAGACATACGTAGCCTCCAATAAAATAATATGTACTTTGCCTGAGTCAGCAGGGTCAAACTAAAAATACAATAAAAAAATCCCAGCGTCTGCTTTATTAATGCACTTTGCTATTACGTGGGAAATATTCGGATACCATGGTGATGGGCAGACTGCAATAAGCTTAGCGAGACAGAGACACGAGAGAGACGTTCTGGGGTGTGTCTGCAGTGGGTGACCCCACTGCCTGCTTGCTCCCCAGCCCCACGTCTCTGCAGTGGAGACCCCGTGGGGAACTGCCCTGGCGACGCTGTGGGAAGCAATGCCCGGCCAAGCCACCTCACCCTCCGCAAGGAGAGGGACTTGGCTGGAGACACCCACTCCCATCCGCGAGCCCAAACGGCTCTGCTCAGCTCAGGAGGCCTGGCAAGTCCATTTGGTAAAAACAGCCCTTACCTTTGGCAATCAGCTCCTCCAGCTCTTGGTCGAACCCTTGCCGGTGGCATTTCCTCCAGAGCCCCATGTTGGTTGAGTTGTACTGTCTGTTGCACTCGTCGACTGCGCTCATGGCAAAGATCTGCCTCCTGTTCCTTGCCAAGAGGAGTTTCCCTTCCCAGCGGTCCAACCTCGACCTGCTGGCCCTGAGAGGCAGATTGTTGTTGGAGTTATATATGAAGCCAGGATCATTTCTCTTAGTGGTGATGCTCTTGCACCTCTCTCTGTGCTTCCTGGCATCAGTTTCGTACCAATGGTCGGAGCAGATTGCCACAGCTAGCATGCCCAGGGCACACAGAGCTAAGGAGAGGCCAGCATACAGCAGCAACCTTCCAGCAGCCATACCTCAGCTTCACAGAAACACCATGGGCATCTTCACTACAGGCAAAGCCCTTGAGCGTGAGACCACGCCGAATCCTCCGGAGCAGCTGCTGGGTGTCACTGGGCAGAGGCTGCCTCAGACATCCCCAGCGCGTGCGGCTCACATCCACGCTGCGGGGGGACGCCCGGAGCGCTACAAAGTTCTGCCCTGGGGGCAGTCCTGGGGGCTCATCTGCCTCTGCTCCTCTGCGGAGGAGACCTGGCGAGGAGAAACACAGCCTCCTGCCTCGAGCGAGCCGGCGACCCGCCTATACAAAGGCGTCCTGTTGCCCTCGCCACGAGCACCCGGGCTGTGGGGGCTGAAGGAGCAACCCCCCCCCCGACGAGGCTCGAGAGCTACGGCTGTTTGATCAGTCCATTAATCTCTTTCAGTCCGACCAGCTGGGAAATACGGGAGGGATGGCTTTCAGACCCGGAGGATCAGCCCAGCATCGCAGGACAGAAAAGTTCACCAGCCGGCAGGCTCCCACGCTGAGGCAGGCGGGCGGCTGTCCCGGGTTCAAGAGGGGTGCCTTGCCTTTTTGTCAGCAGCCCAGCAAGAGCATCCTCCGGCCGGCCGCTGCCTCGGGTTTAAAGCGGGGTCGAGAGGGAGGGAGCGGGAGTGTGAGCAATCTGTTGTCGCTGCTGCTGCTGCTGCTGCTTTAAATCGCGGCAGAAACGCAGGCTCCCCGGCTGTGGCTGCAAAGGCAGGCGTGCACAGGTTTCTCCCTTAGCAGACTTCAGCCGGCATCCTGGCTCCCGAGCCGCCTCAGCTCCTCTCCGCCAGCCTCGCCGTTCACTCGGCCGGTCCCGTCGTCTGCGCTGGCATCAGGGCGGCCCCGTGCACCGACCCCTTCCCCGGCCAGCCGTCGCCCGAGCACCCCGAACCCCCGCCGCGGCAGCGAGCACGGCGGCTGCCTGCACCCAGACGGGGAGCCGCGGGGGCCTCCGGATGCGCTGCCACGGAGCCGGGAGCGCGCACCTCCCGCTAGGCAGCTCTGGAAGCGGTCCTCGGCCCCAGCATCCTTCTTCCACCCCCTTCCGCTGGTATCTGAACGGCTTCCTTCGTCACCGCCGCCGCGGTTTGTTGTGCACAGTTTTCCTAACACACGGGCACGTTAACCATCTGCAAGATGAAGGCAGGCAGGCAGAGCGATGGCTGGCTGAGAGGATGCTCGGGAGCGGGGAGGGGAGGTCGGGGGAAATCAAACCAACACAACCCGGGGGGGGGGGGGAAGGAGGGGGAGGAAAAAAAGCTACACACCTTGCACGGGGAGGGGAAAGCAGCCCCTAACAGTTGTCAACAGCTTTCGGTCTGCACCATTTCTCTGCCATATGGCCTGCTCTCCACGTAGGGGCTGAGGTTTTTAGCTCAGCAGCTTCGTGTGAACCGTAGCCCCGGCATCAGCAGATATATATTCAGACATATTTTTTTTTCTCCTTAAATTTCCACTCCCTTTCTCTCTAGTGGGAATAACTCACCCATCTCGTAGAAATCAAAAGCAACAGAAGGCGAGCTGGAGTCCGTGAGCTTTAGAAATCTCATTTCACCGTTTTTTAACCCAAATAAGAGTGAATCCAATCTTCCGTACACCTGGGAATCTTGCCTTGTTCAAACACTGAGCCCTGCAGCCTTGGCTAAAGCCTACAGACAGAGAATACAGAGCACGGAGCCAAAAGCCAGTGATGTCACCCATGCAACGTGAGACTCATTTCTTATTTCTCTAGCCTCCTTAAAGATAAACTGCACCACTTCGCAGACAGGAAATGTCGAAGCCTTACTTTCTTACACGGGGAAAACGTAAAACCTGGCTTTAACTGGATCCTGCTCATTCCTGGTCACGAGACCTTCCGTTGTGCCACCCAAATCCCAGACAACTGTAGCTGTCTCTTACTGCACCAAAAAAAATCCCACCTACCATGTAACACAAGGCATGAGCTGACCCTGGATTCGGGACCTGGATTCTGTGTGATCCAGACATGGAGGCCTCCGGACTCCGAACTGTACTGTTTAAAAAGGAAATAAGCATAATCGTTTCCTTTTCACCAACACGCCCTGGGTCCTGGCACAGCCTGCCCTAGGTACCAGAGCATCCTGGAGCTGGCAGAGGGATCCCACTGCACCCGGTATTTGGTTCCCATGTACAGGCTCCGCAGCACGCGCTGCAAGCACCGCGGTCACTCCCACTGCACCAAGAGGTCCACAGCCCTGTGCCTCCCCGGGAATGGGTGCTGCAAAGCCTACACCTGTGCAGGATCCAACCGACTTTTGGCCCCTGCATCCCAAACTGTGCCACATGAAAGTGAACCTAGCCCTGACAGGAGTCCCTGGGCCGGTGGTTCCTCTTGGGCAGTGCTGGGGCTGTGCTGGCTCGTAGCCCTAGCCCTCAAATCGTGTTGGCTGCAGAAGGGAGGACAGAAGGGGGACACAGAAGCTCTCTGAGTACCAGAATCAGGTACTCAAGGTCCCAAGTAATTTGGGATTTCCAGCTACATAAGGGCACCTCTCCCACTAAACCATTTTTCTATTTAAGTGTATCATATTGTCTGAGCCCCTAGCACGATCAAGAAGCTCACAAGGGGAAGTCATCCATCCAAACCATAGACATTGCGATCAGACACATCTGCTGAAACAGCTCGATTGCAAAATTTCAGTGTTAGGTTATGAATATTAACTGCATCTGGAAAGCTCCAGATAATTGTTTTATTGAAACAGGGCACCACTTTCCATTTTTAGCAGTAGCCTCCCTTTGTTGTTCATAACAAAGGTAAAATTTTAAGGATCTAAGGCTTAAAAAAAAATCACGCGCACATGCAACAGCTCACACAGGTAGATTAACTTCTATAACAGGATTTTTCAAGCGACTACATATCAGTGCATTAAAAAAAATAACACTATAATGGGCTTGGAGCAGCCATACTTGTCTTCTGTTCAGGTGTAAAATCAAGAGCTTTGCAGTCAAAAAGCTCCAGGATCCTATAAGATGTCAAGAAGGTTTCTTGCATTGTGCCCATACAGAGACAAGAGTTCACCTGGATTTCTTTGTTAATTTTTGGCATCAGGTCCCTGGGGGACAAGAACAGGGCAGAAGCCTAATTTTACCAAACATACTTCTGGTTGACAGAATTGTTGGATTTTAGATTTAAGAACCCATCAGTCAATAAAAAGCAGGAACCAGGTGCTGAAAGGGTTTAATGGTTCTCTCAGGCAGGCTTTAAAGTAAGTGCGTGTTTGCTGCGTTTATTCTCTGTTTAGACTCCAGAACTGGAAGACTGGGAGTAAGGGCAAGTGGGAGACCTAGCTACTAGATCTGTTTTTCTCATGATGTTGGCCAAAAATATGTTAGGGGGCAGGTAAATCACGTAACCTTATAATGCCAACATTTGCTTGCCAGTTAAATGTTAGGATTATCATCCAAAGAACCACAATTTGCTTGGACCCAGTAAGATTCAGGTGCCAGGAGTTTCTGTCCCACTCCAAGGAAGACACTGAGTTTGGGACGGGGATTTTTGCAGGGGGATATACCAGGCTTGTTCCCTTTTCTTGTTCTTCCACACGGGGTTGAGAGCCAAAAATTGCCATGCGGTTCCAGGTTTTATCTTTTTCTCTGAAAAGGCATTTCAGTGGCAGTCTCCATGCATGCATATATATATATATATTATTTTTTCTTTTGCTCGTATTTGTAGCTACATCAGATGGCAATCTATATCCTCATGCAAGTCACCTTAAATATATAAATATAGGAGAAAGTGTTGGATTTCAGACGAGCTCCGCTTTAACTCTTAGAATTAAGCATTCTTCCCTCTGCTCGTCATGCTCTCCAAGAGGGGCAGCACGCTGCGTGCTGCAGGCATTACCAACCTTTCCTCTGTCTCTTCTCGGGATTATTACAGACAGCCCCTTCGCAGCACAAACAGATCATTATTGAATTCTCTGCCTCCCACCCCACCCCCGCCTCGCCACAGGGGAAAAAACAATCCTTGTCGATCTTCAGATGGGTGTAAGCTGGGGGAAAGACATGTTAAAAATAAGTCCACATGCACTTGGGCGTGCTACGCCGAAACCTCACCCTGCGGTGAATGAAGGGCGTCTTGGCAACGGGAGTTAATTCATCGGCCCTGCGCGACTCGGGCTGTGAATATGCAGTTTTAGTAAATGGTTAACATGGAAGCTCTCCGCAGGTTGCGATTTCAGCGGTACGGAGGGAAGGTAACGCACATGGGTGCACAGATAAGATGTCTGGAGGCACGGGACAGAGAATCGGAGCCTGGCGAGACCACTCAGAGCAAATCCCTTGTGACAAGCCCTGTGCACTGCCTCTTAGACCCCGCCGCTGATGGTATCTTACAGCTAAGGCCAGCCTCTTGCCCACTGCCCCCCAGATTGCTACAGCTCTGCTTAGCATCCCCCAGCTGCCCTCGCCCACCTCCCTCCAAGAGAGACAAAAGCCCAGACACAAAAGCCGTGGGTGCCCGCACCAAGGGGCACGCGGGCAGGGTGCCGGCTGGAAGGGGGAGGGCAGCCTACAGAGAACCAATTGCAATTTGCTTTTCTTCGTGGGTTTGTATTTTTCTTTATCATCAAGATGACCTCCACCATATTTTTCTTCTCCCTTTTTTTTTTTCTTTTAAAGAAAAAGAGTTCAGTGCCATCTAGTGGGGGAGGGGACGGAGCAAGCCAACACGCTTCCCATTTCTCAGGCTCGGTGCCGCTAACTCCATTTATTCAACAGGGAGAGATGATCCTGAGTATTTCCCGTCTCTCTTTGTGCTGTGCATTTCCCAGGAGGTGATGTTTAATTTCTGTGGGCTCCATCCTTCATTCTTTGTAATGAACCTCCTACGGAAGGCAAAGGAACTCACGCCAGCGTTGTGTTACTTGCAGCAGCGCTGACCCTGGAGGCACTTCGCCTCTCTAATTACAGGATCTCAAATACAAGACAGTAATCAAGCCAAACACAGATATAACAAATCATAGCTACTAATGGTTTTTATCATCCAAATACACCTTGGATACACGTGTGGGTGAATCCCCATTATGCCAGCCGTTCTAGTAACACAGACGTGAGAGATGCTGCCTCTGCCCCAGAAACAACTTCGGGCAATTGCCACAAAGAGTCGACCCATCAGTCCAGCTGATTTGGGGATAATCAGATGATTCAGAAACAAGCAGAGGCAATGGAAAGAAAGATAAGGACCTCAAAGCTGCACATAAAAGTTGCCATCTAAAACTCTTCTGTCCTCCACCGGCCAACTCCCCAAAGGTTTCTGTTTTGCTATATCTATAAAAAACATTTGGATTCCCAAGTTAAGCAAGTTAGTATGCTCCAGATTTAAGGTCACCCATGCATGAACATTATGATGCAATCTTTAACTGCATTATTTTTTTTCATGTGTTTCCTGCCTTTTCCAGTGCAAAGGATGGATGTTGCTCACTTAACGAATGCTGTTCAAATTTTCTCCTATCCATATCACCCAATGTGTGGTGCATGTATTGTTTACTGCAGAGCATCCAGATCTTGCACTGAATGCAGAATGATTAATGTCCCCATGGGTTTTCTCTAGTGGTGTTCTCATTGTAATGTTTGAGGGTGTTGCTTTTTTGGTTTTGGGTTTGGTTTTGTTTCAACAAACATCAATGAACTTACCTTCACAGCTCCCTGCTGAGTAACAGAGATAAAAGCCAATATTTTCAAACATGTCCGTGTATTTTGGGTGCTCAATTAAAGAAGCTTAGAACCAACACTTTCAAAGTACTTGGTATTTTCCTTCTTCAGTGAACAGCTCCCAGTGACCTTGACTCTTACTCACAGTGATCAGTATCTCTACAAATCAGCTCATGGCCAACTGAAACAGCATACCCAGAAAACAGGGACCATGTGGACACCAGTTGTGAAGACTGACAATTATTTGGCTCACCCAGCTTCACACCAGCAACCCCAGCAGAGGAAGAAATCAAAACCAATTTTCAATTTCATATTAACAGCCTTAATGCTGTGACCTGCGTTTCTCTGCAAGGGTCACTACACAGCTTCCAAAGCCTTCACCAAACAGCCACTACCTCAGGGCTGCAGAGTTGCAGTTCATCATTGCCTGCCATGAGTGGAAAATGTGTAAAAAGCAGGATCTAGTCAGGTATCCTACTTCATGAACAATGGCAATTCATGGGAAATTTTTATTCTGGTGTTTTCCCAGGGTCGCTTGGTTGACCTGAAGTTGTGACAATCAGAGGCATGCATGAGCTGAGAGCACTAACCAGGGGGTCAGGAGCTGAATGGGCTCTAGCAAAGAAAGGGCGGATTTGGTTTGGGTGGAAGCAAAATGAACTGCTGAGCAGAAAGCAGGAAGACATCCAGGTGAGTAGTTCTGTACCTCGTTTTTCAATAAAACTGAGGAAATGCCCAACACTAAATTGCATCACACAGAGCCAGGTGAACGACAGTACCCAGGTAAAAAGAACCACAGTATAATGTTATTTTTCCAAAGACAAAACCAAAACAGATCAAAACACATACACACACACAAAAATAAAAAATAATAAAAAAGGAACACTGGGAGGTTTCTATTAAAATTGCTTTCTCTTGTGAAAACTTACTCTTTATTATTTAGCTGTCAACTGTCAAAGCCACATAACTGTGAACTACCTGAGGCTACTCTGTAGACACAGCTAACCGTGTGTGATAACCACTGCTTCTCATCTGAGCGTCTCCAGGAATATTTTTAAACTCAGGCTAGACAAGGATCAACTTTTTAAAGTAAGTAACAATTCCTCAAAACTGCCCAAGGCAGGCACCACTACTTGGAAACAGTTGAAGTTTAGCAAAGCTGTAAGTTACTGAAAATAGGGCCTGGCAGTCAGTCTGCTGAAGACATTATCCCTGTACCGCCTACACCCCGATGGAATGACCGTGGGCATTGTGGTAAACTGCAGAATAATTTGGAGCCTGGTGTTCTGCCTTTAAAGGTGGGCCCACATATTTGTACCTTTTTCAACCAGGTGGTAGTACCCAAATGGGCACCGCGCTCACAGGTGAACACTAAAGTGACTCAAGTAACAGCCTTGTCCCTGTCTCTGTTGAGTTCTTCCACTGTCAGAGGGTTCTCAAGACAAGCTTGAAGAAAAAGGAAAGGCCTAAATTGCACGTGTATAAATTTCTGTTGAAGCAATGAGTTCTGCTGGGCCTCGAGAAAACTCAGCCAAAGCACACAGGCAACCTTTGGCCCTCAGGGCTCTCTCAAAATGAATTTTCAGAGTTTCCATACAACAGAATATACGTCTTAGACCTTGCCTTCACAAGGGGAGATTCAGCTTCACTCTGGTGCACTCTGTGATCACAGCACACTACTATAGCACTCTGTTATGCCTCCTGGTTAATGTCTTGCCAACTTTGTAGTCAACCCCTTCATATTCTACAGCTGCTTCTCCTCTGAATTGGAGTGAGTTTCACATGAACTCTCTTCCCCAGACCTTCTTTCCCCAAATGCCTTGCTAGGAGGACTACTGTTTCATACAAGCCACACTGATTCCCCGAGTTTGCCTCACACATTGCAAGCCTGGCCTCCTATCCTAAATCCTGCTGCAGGAAAAAGCCATTGCCCACTGCAGTGATGGAGGGGACGTTGCGGGAGTTGAATAGCATGGCTACTTGCTGCCTAAAGCCAGCTACCAAAGGAAGAGGGCTCTCTGACAGCACCACCATTGGGCTCAGCTGAAAACAGGTGATACTATTTTCATAATAATTCATGAATCTTGTGATTTCTATTGAAACAGCAAGAATTCGGGGTGGCAGAGATGAGATATGAGGACCAAAGAATATGGACTCAGAGCAAAAACTCAGACTTGTTGGCTTCTACTAATAAGCTTATTTTGTAAAAAGTGACTGTTATTCTTAAAGCTACATCTCACATGTTGACCTTCAATACATTAAAGCCTGAATAACTCTGATTTACAGTAGTACATCAACATTTACTTCATACACCCAGCCTTATGCGAAGGTGCACCTGCAGTACTGATAGTTTGCTTGAAGTGGCAAGTGATGCTGCACAACATTCCCTACGTGTCTTTCAGATTTCACAATTCTTTGCGCCTTCCCAGAGAGCTCTCTGGTCATGGGTTGTATCAGCAGTGTTTTGTGAACTAATCCACCAGAAGACAGAGATATAGCCTAACACGGTCTTTGGTAACGGATACCACATCTGTGATTTGCTCCCAGCTGCCAACTCAATTTGTTGCTTCTTTTAGTCACAAAAGAAGAGCAAGGGTTAGTTAAAAATCAGAGTTTATATCATAAAAAATCATCACAGTCCAGACTGGAAAGAAAAACAGTAATCAAAACCAAAAATAGCACCTCAATAGGAAAAAGCCTATTCTTTAAAACACCCCTCCATTTTGGAACATGACTCAGAATTAAGACCTCAATCTTCATGTATTTCATGTGGCTTTGAAAGTCCTAGGTGAGTAGATTCACTTCAAAACAAAAAAAAAGAATGAGAATGTACAAACACATAAATGTATATACAATATATATACGTTGTGTGTCTAAATAAAAAGAGCTGACATCTATGATGATAAGCAATTTAGACATAAGTATGATGCTCTTTTAAACAGTTTTGCATTTAGCTCTCCTCATTTATTGTTCTTCAAATGATATTTGCATGAGAATGAAGTACTTGGTTCTTCAGACTTCATCTGTTTCTGCAGTTCATTTTCCCACCTGAAACTTTAGCGCTCTAATATCACAATTAGTTGCTGAGGAATTGATTAGATCACAAAGAGAGGATTATAGCTCCAGGTGGAAAACATGCAGCAGGAAAAGATGAATTCCTAAGCAAGAAGACCTACTTTCTACGCAAGTGCCATTAGTTTGTTAGTCTTTACAAAGAATAAAGGAAAGAAGAGGGAAGAAAATTTATATATTTCAGCAGAATTGCTACCAGTACTCATTTTCTAAGAGATGGCAACAGCTCCTTAATGACTACTCTTCTCTGTCAACACTGAATTGAAATCACAACAGTAGTTAGTTTCACATGCCGTTATTTTTCATCGAACATTGCAATCCAATAGATTATGCCACTACATCTGATATACAAAATGAAGCATTTACAGAAACCTACAGCTTGATGCCTCTCTTCTAAAGCATCTTTCAGAAGCTGGACATCTTAAAGTGCTTTACAGCAACAATGTAGTTCTTAAAGTGCAGTGAACGGATGCAAACTGTAGGTACAAATTGTTTCAGGGAAATGCTTGTTTGGAGTGTCCGGCCAGGATAGTGAAGTTGATTTCCTCCAGACATACCTGGCTTAGGGCCAGAGTGATCTTTGCGGTCCTGTATTCAAGAGGATTAATGGTTGTAGACCCCACACAGCAACTGACCATCTGCCAGCAACTGGCATCCCAGCAGCAGCTACAGTTGTGAAGAACCCACGGAAAGCTCAGATCTGCAGGCATCTCATCGGCATTTTCAGAAATCCTGTACACAGCAGAACTGACCCGTTACTAGGCAGACCGGGACCGCTGCAGCCAGGCTGGATACACTTGAACCTCGAAGCTCATTAGTAAGATGGAAGATCTCTCCAAAGCATCTCCCGCACTTCCAGGAAGCTCCGTGTAATGATGGCTCAGCAGGACAGCATCTCTACGACCAAGGCAGCAAACTTATCCCAGCTTTGAATACTGTGCTGAAGGGCAATTCCTAGAGCAGGATTGAGCCTCAACCACTTAGGGCAAGCAAAATGACAACAAAAGATCTTATTGCCACCAGAGAGTAGTTTGTGCAGACTGCCTAACACAGAAGAGGAAAATGTGAAGTTTAAAATACTTCTGACAATTATTTCGGGGTGCTCAGTCATGTGCAACATAGTCATTATGGCTCACAATCTGAGGTTGTTCCAGTGAGAACTGCTGTGCTTTTCAGCAGTTTATTTATTCACCTGTGCTGTAAAGGCTGCTAGAAAATACTCACCAAACAAGAAACAGTGGGGAGTACTAGACCCTACTGACTGTACTCTGACTGCCCGACGGGTAAAAAGAGTTAAAGAGGGGTTAAAAGGGTTAAAGAGGTCGGCCTGCAAAAAGCTAATTCTCTTGTTTCCAGAGAAGCAGACTGAGGAACTACATTTCCCAAGGACAAAAAGGAAATAAAGAAACCTTGGGATTCACAGCCATAAAATCTGAATAAAGAGTTCTCTGCAGGAAAAGAGGGGAACACATAATGTCCACACAAAATAAAGAGCAGCTTCATGTCACCCACAAGGTCTGGAGTGAAGGACTCCAAACTAAAACCAAAGGTCCTCAAGGCAAGTGTCTGTTTCCATGGCTCTGCCTCTAGAGGACTGTAGAAGAGGGAAAGTCTGATCGATGACATTGAGGACTGCAAAGGGTGCTACTGAGATGACTGCGTACCTGTGGGTCCAACCAGATCTTGGCAAACCTGCTGACTTGCAGGTAGAGGCAGTCAGCGAGTGGGTATTGAGAGTGCTCTGAGAGGGTTAGTGATGTATCCCAGAGAACATTGGTCGGGAGTCCCTAATTACAGGAAGGGACCTTAACCAGGAGAGAAATCTCCACTGGAATGCACCATAGAGGTCAATGGGGATATAAAATACAAAGTCTGCCAAAGTTCCCTTACTCAAGGGAGTCCCCAGCCCACAAACCCAAGAGATCTAGACTCAAGACAGCATCTTGACAAAAGCAGGCCATCAGCAGCAGCAGGCCAGCACGCAGAAACAGAAATATGAACTCAAACAGACCCAACCAATCTCCCTGGATTTTCTGTTTAAGAGATGGATGCCTTCCTGAGAATTTCATTGCTGGAACATTTTTATTTGCTCTTCTTTTTTACACTTGGTCAAACAGAGTTAAGGGATGGACAGCTGGTTTTCTCTTGTTTGAAAACCTTGATGGATGTCCTTTCAGATGAGTTCTGCAAGGGATGGTGGGAGAGAAACTACAAGAGCTTTTATCAGCAGTGAGCCAGATGTCTGCATTATTTCTTCTCTTTTCAGCTGACTCCATCATTTTATTTTTTTTCCTTCTTTTCCTGCCCCCTTGAATACTTTGTTCCAGCCAAGAAGATGCGCCTTTGTTACTGCTGCCTTTAATATTTGTCTTGCATATGATGCCTGTTGTTAGTAAAGTAACTATAATACTTTACTTGTGTAGTATGTTTTCCACTAGGGGATGGTGAAGCATTTTCTAAAAATCAATTATTCTTCAGAAGCCATTTCTGAAGCAGGCATTATTATCCCCAGTTTACAGAGGAATAAAATGGCAGATAGGTTAATTAACTTGCTTAAGGTCATCCAGTGAGTTAGTAATGGAGTTACGACTAAAGCAAGATAGAGCAATTGTCATTCCCAGTCCCTTGATACAACCGCAAAGAAAAACTTCTCTTCAGGCTTAAATACTTCATTTACATCTATCACCGATCATTTATTCTGACGTACTGTTGAAATACAAATTAGTCGGTCTAAATGACAAATATGTAGATGTGCGGAGGTCTACAGCATCCACCCCTCGCTTGCCTGTTCAGCTTCCCGCACCCCCTGCTATGCTGAGAGCTCATCTTCCATTAAAATGGACGTGCTGCGGCTCCTCTGGAGAACTGTTAATACCACTTCAGGCATCAGTCCAAAGGCGTCACAAAAGGCAGAGAAGAAGAGCACTTGCTGTCTTTCTCCAGGAGGCAAGAAGACTGCCACAACAGCCCGGCTGCCTGGGGAAGCAATAAGCCAGAGATGCAAACTGGCTTTGAAAAATAATTTCTATTTTTCTTTTACACTGCATCTCCTTCCCAAGTGTTTCCAGTGTTAGACTGAAGGAGTGGCAGCATTTAAGAGCTGCATCTTTGCAGATTTTGCTCTGAAGCACTAGTTTGATGAGTTCTTTTAAAGTCAAAATATCCTTCAAGTGCCCACCCAAAGTCTGTCAGCCTCTTCTTACAACACATTTTCTCCAGAGGGATTTGCACTGTTAGACATCTCTGTGGCTCAGCATGAATCGCTGTGCAACAAAATACAATTGAAGTTCACAAATTAATCATGAACACATAAAAAATGAATAAACACATATGTAGTCGATGCAGTTTTACCAAATGCTCAAAGGGTCCTTCTGCTTGACTCAGATGAAGACTGTTTTGCTCCCTCGTATCAATATTTATAACAAGATGATGTTAGAGATTGTCTTACAGCATGAGATGCTAGTTTTAAGCATAAGATTTCAGAGAGAAGTTGATTACTGTGCCTTACAGGAACCACCCAAATGTCTCATTTCCAAGATCAAATGAAGCAAGTTCAGACTCTCCTTGAAAGTGTCAATAAACAAGTGCCAATGGGTGAACTGCTATCCCCATCTTTTCTTCCTTCTGGATGTACCTTTGTCTTCTCAGGACAAACTCACACTGGCTCATGTTGCATTTTGTCAAAATCCTACCTTAAGGCTCTTTAACGTTCAATTATAGTTAAAATATATACACAGGAGGAATTAACCAGATAAGTAGTTCCAGATAATTATTGATCAAATAAAATAATTCCAGACCAAACTATTCTCAGCTGTTTGTAAAGAGGTTTTCTCTGTGCTTATCATGAAGCCTCTTCCTTTTTTGCACAGCTCTACTGTGCTCCATGCATCTCTTCCCTCCCTTGGTTTCTTTCCCTCACAACAGTCCCCATGCACACATTGTGTCTCTGAGTCCCACGTCAACTCACTCTCTTTTAACTCCTTTCTAGGGTTTCAACTCTTTTGCTCACCTGTCTGCCACAGATTTGCTTCTAAATAATCGCTGACAAGTCCAAACACTGCTCTATTTACAACAAAAACCTCGGGAGGCTCTAACAATACATCCATAAGATGCAGCTTATCACAAAGCCTTTCCTGTTGGCAGCCTCTGCTGCTTCCTTCCATTCCCTGTTACTACCATCCCTTAGTGTGTCAAGTCTAATTTGGACTGTGAAAACCTCAGAGTGACTATGTTCGTTTTATGCGTCCAAAAGACTCCAGACACGTTTCCAGCGCTACATGGGTAACCTTACCCCCGTGTGAGTAGCCGGGTGGCTCTGTGCAGCAGCCTGTACAACAGCAGCTTCAGGAAATGGATGTCTAGCTCTTGCGCGCCCCATTTCCATGACCACCCCATTGGTCTGCTCTGGCGTGATGGTAGATCAGCTGCACAGGGATGAAGGAGTGCAACACAAATGTCTCAGGTCAGGTGCCCAAGCACATATTTGGCTATGTAGGTTGCAAACCAGACCATGATCCACCCCTGTAAATTTGCAGACGTGTTGAGTTGTGACTTTGCTGACTGCTGTGAGCTTGATATGCCTTCCCAAGTGTACCTGTGCTGCCCTCCTGGCTAGCACGCTAATTCTGGCTGGGTGCTCTCCATGCAGTTCTCCTCATAACCCCAGTATTAACATTGATGTCATAACAAACACACATCCTTGTGAGTGCACATTTTTATTTAAAGCTCGGATTTACTAATATTTGCATGTTTTTGCATTGCAGACAAGACTGATTTTAAAGGAAAAAATGCAGAAGAAATAAACTAATGTAGACCTATACATATCTATGTGCTTCTATGGCACCAAAAAAGCCATGCTGGAGCGCCTCACACGCGCAGTGGTGCAACAACACTGGATCTCTAAGGATCTTTGTAACTCCTTCCTAGCAATCCAGGGCTGTGATGGCATAAGAAAGCCAGTTTGCCAACTGCCCGATTGTGGACAGCCATAATTCTCAAGTTAGATGTATCCATTAAGTCTCTCTGAATTGAAGCTCAGCATAAGAACTTTAGACAATCAGACACCAGGGTGCTAACGGTGCAGGAAAACAGAAAGGGGACCAGAACCATGCTATTGGATCTGTGTTTAGGTAAATCAATACTTTGAAGGAAACAGGAAGATGTTTTTCAATTGCCTATATGCCCAATTCCTGAGTTTGGATAGCATGCAAGAAGAACTGGATATTTATGAGGAGAAATGAGATCAAACTGATATTACTGATATTATAATCCACTAAATTGTAATACTAAAATATTTTGCGATGATTCTTTTAAGAAAAATAAAGCAATTTGAAGACGTGAGAAGGTAACATTACACATGAAACTACCATCATTGTTTCAGAGCTGCAGGGACAGTAACTTGTCCCGATCCACCTACAGCAGAGGGGTGTAGTGGTGTGGGGATGACTATGGAGAATCAGACTTGTTATTCTGCTAGCATACAAAATGTGCGCTCACTTTGGACCTGTCTGAGAAAAGCCCCAAATAGGCAGCAGTGCCATCTCATTAGAGTTTCTAGAGTTATTTTGTATGACAGAAGTTATTGCAGTGTATATGGAACAAGTATTTTGGAATTCATAACACTTGAACAATTTAATCATAGGACAAGAAAATGGTGCTTGCTTGGGAGCCAATAATCACGACGTGATCATAGTAAGAGAAAAGGGGTAGTCCTTAGCAATAAAATGTTCTCAAGCACATACACAGATGCTTTAGAAAGACTATCTCCATCAAGTTGATTGAAGTGATGAGAAAAATGGCTCAAAACTGCAGATAGAAATTTAAATGAGAATTCTTACGATCTTATTCCGCAGTCCAAAAGCTGTGACTGCATGATTGACAAAAAGGGACAATTTAGGCAAAAAGCGCAATCCTGGCTCAGCAGCAAGGTGAAGGAAACACTCAGAAGTTAAAAACATAGTATACAGCAATGCAGAAAAGCAAAAATACAGGGAAAAGTGTTTTGAAGTTTAAAATAAATAAATATCTGGAGAGTTGTAGAGTGTAAGTATAGTGAGGATATAAAACACCCCAGCAGTAATGCCTGGTGTATGGCTAGATAGAGATGGTAAAATGGTACAGAATGGGCAGAAATGATAAAAACTTGTCCCCTATTTAGAAAGATGAAGTACTCGGTTATCTAGTAGCAATGAAACCCTGCTCAGTCCATTAGTAACTGATGAGGATGGCAAACATCTACTAGAATAAGCACTCGTCCCTGGGGGTGTTGAAGGAAGGGCCGGGCGTGGTGCTTGGGGACACGGGTTAGTGGGTGACAGTGGTGGCAGGGGGTGGCTGCAGCAAGGATCCCTGAGGGGCTCCGTGTTCACAACCCGCTCACCGCACAGCGCAGCCGCCACAACGGCCGCCGCCCCTCACGCAGGCGCCGTGCTGAGGCGGCCGCAGCGCATGCGCCGTGCGGAGCGCCGTGGCGGGTCAGCTCGGGGCCGGGGGCCGAGGGCGGGCAGAGCCCCCGGGTGCCCTGAGGGGCGGCGCAGGGCTCGGGTGGCGGCGGCCGGGGCGAGCTCCGGGGCTTTGGAGGTGGTGGGAGGGGGGCACGGTTCTGGTGTGTGCTGAGCCACGGGGAAACGGGCTGGGACGGGTGGAGGGCTGGGAAGGGCAAACGGGGAGGGGGGGGAACGGGAACACGAGGCTGTGGGGAGCGAGCAGGGCGCGGGGTGGGGGTGCTTTTGGTAGGGGTGTGCACGGTGCTAGTGTGTGTGCTGAAAAGCTGCAAGTTCCGAGCACTGCGCCTTCCTGGTGGTGTCTCAGGGTCTGAGGGCACCCCAAACAGGACCTGGGTAGTTCTGGCACCCGGGGGTTAGCGTTCACCGTCCTGATCTCTCAGAGGTCCTCAGGCTGACAAGGGTTAGCAGGGGTCTCCAGCCTTGGATGGGGCTGCCTAGGCTCCTTTACAGGTTCTGAAGGGGAGAGCAGGTCCCACAGACCACTGGTCTGCGCCACTTAGGAGCTACAGGCATTTTCAGCTTTAGGCTGCAATTGGAGGAGGTGAAGCAAGCTTTGTGCCTGATTTGGGTCTTGGTGTACTTTCAGAGTGCTGATATGACGAAGAGGTTTTGGGACAACTTCTTGCTTTATCTGCCTGGAGGAGTTAGGGCTCGCAGTGCTGAAATGGACAATTCAGCAAGGCCCAGTGATCATTACTTTGCATAAGAGACACTCAGGCTGGAGTACCACCCTGCCATCACTTGAGAGCTTCCACCTTCTCCCACAGCAGGCCTGTTGCCTTCATTTGAAGCCTCTGACACTTTGCCTTCCCCGTTGTTGCTCTTTCCATTACTCTCCTTGACTCAGAATACGTGTGTTATTTTCATGCTTGATTTTCCTCTTGCTTCTTCTGTGGTGCTGCACTAACAGGAGTAAATCAAAGCAGACAGCTGTACATCAGTCCTCCGGAGGGTAGAAGCGAGGTTATGAATACCTCAGGTCTGTGTTATTAAACAACAGATCCCTGTTATCCTCCTAAAATGCACTAGGCCCTGGCCTGCTGATTACTCTTGTCTGTGTTCCACACTCTTTCATGTTTTATGCTCATCTTCTGGAATCAGCTGTGCAATACTTCTTAAAACAAGAATTTTAAACTTTAAAGGAAGCGTAGTGCAGATGAATGAATGCTGCTTAATTTCTCTGGAGACTTAAGTCATCATTTATTCACAGACACGGTACAGACAACATACAGCTTCAAATGCAGGATCATGGGAGTCTTACTCCTGGCCATTACATCCATAAGACGGATGCTTCTGAAACACTGTGCAAGAATCTCTTGCCGAAGGAGATTTCAGTGGTGCCTTACGTCACCTCGCACAGGGGAGCTACCTAGCTGAGAGAACCCTTCTTTGCAGCCCTTTAAGTGACTGGATGTTGTCTCTCATGGTCTAGTAACAGTGGCTGTTGTGCCCTCGGAGCATTTCTGTTGTGGAGGTGTCTTTAGGTGGGAGACAGCTGAAAGAGAATGGGGGCTGCTGGTGTGGGACCTTCTTGGAAAACGAATCTGGTATGGGGAAGTGATTCTTTTTCTTTGCAAAGAGAATGGAGAAAAAGCTGGTGGAGGTAATTTAGAGAAGGGAATGGAGATGGGTGTGTATGATTCATACAGGGAATGTGATTCATATAGGGTTTTATTTCTGTGTACAGTTAATAGGCCATTTTGGCTAGTTGGCTCTAACAAAGTTCATGCAGTGCTTTAAATTGGGTGAGAAATATTTAAGAGCAAAATTTCCAGGTTGCTTCCTCGGTGTATTTCTGTGGTGTCTTGTGCTTGTGTAGAAGTCAGAGGCATCACAGTGGGACACCATTCTTAGCAGCGTTCACGTGGTACCTGTTCCTGTGACGGGGGTTTAAAGGGAGACTTAGGCAAGCCAAGTGAGAACTGCTAATAAACTAGCCAGGCTAAAATGTGTTTCAGTGTAGGTATTTCTATAGTCCGTAGTGATTTCTGTAATTTTCTAATTAGGCTATTAATTGTACCTGGATTAGTGTAGGCATATGCTTTATATGCAGGATTGTGTGTTAAATATTAGACTGGTTTCATGCAAGGAATGAAATGACTTCAAATGTGATCAGAGTATGATGAGTGGTTTTGATTGCCTTAATTATGGGATAGCTTGCAGTACTCAATCGTCCTAGAGATGTGGGTCTTTCCTTTCCTTTTGCAGGAAGGTCCACCTCCACCTGCCTATGTGTGCCCTGTCATTCTCAGGAAATGTCCAGCGTTTCCAATTACGCCCTTCGAATGGCCCGTCTGAGTGCTCAGATATTTGGAGAAGTTGTCAGGCCAACTGACGCCAAATCTATGAAAGTAGTAAAGTTATTCAGCGAGCAGCCTTTAGCCAAAAAGAAGGAGGTCTACAGCTGGTATCCTGCTCACAACACCTACTATGCCCTCATGAAGAAACTCCGCTACTTTGGTCTCTACAGGTAATCTCTCTGCTTGTGGGATGGGAGCAGGACTGGAGATGGGAAGGGGGTGGCTGCGAGCTTTGTTGTTTTTTCTTTATGGAAAAGAGGAAGAGAAAAAGGTTCAGTTTAGAAAATGGTGCTTGATGGTTGCACTGAAGACAAGAAGAGTAAAATAAATGACTGCTGTCTAAGTAGCTTTACCTATCGGAATGATTACAGTGTTCTGTGAGAAATAGTTCAGATGTAGTTCTCAGCAACTGGTTATTTAGAAATGGTTCTTACTCTGACCTTGTGTGAAAGGGAAGACAGCTTTTTCACAGAGATAGGTCTGTAGTTCAGAATACTCCAAACCGATGTGCTACAAAAAGGTGACGTTGTCTTAACACTGTCTCAGTGCAATTTCTGTGTTACACTTTATTAATGACTCATTTAAAACGTGAAATTCAGAAGAGAAGTGCGTTAGGCCAGAGGGGCTTTTTATCCTTAAAACTAAATTAAAGCAAATTACATTCAAATATGCCTTAAGTGGCCTTACTAATTTCAGCTTCAACCAGTTATGTAATTTCTAAATGAAAAAAATGCACTTCTAAAGAACACAAGCAGGTGTCAGATGCAGTCCTTTGGCTTCAGTCAAGTAGCACTGTAGAAATCCCATAAAAGCAAAGTTGCTAACCCTGTAAAGTCAAGACAGATTAATTTCTATTGCTAGCATTGCAATTCCGGTCATCAGGGACTGCATCCAGGATACTCTTGGTTTAGGTGGACATGTGAAGTAGTTCCAAAATAGCTGTGTTTTGACACAGAAAGCCTCAGTGACGTGATAATGTTCTTTTGCCTTCTCTTCTTGATCTCAAGGTTCCTCCTCTAACTGCTGTATGTACACAGATATTGCAGAGAATTAGGTTTGCTGCTTCAAAATACATAATGAAGGAATGTAGGCTAAAAGGGCCTGATAATAACTTGCAAGCCCTTTGTGTTTTGTTTGTTTTTTTTTAAGAAAAATTGCATTTAAAAATAGCGGTACAGAGATCTTAAGCCACTTTGGATGCAGTTGGGACTTTTGAAAAATACCTTTGCATTGAAAAACGGGGACAGATAAAATAGATTTTTTTAGAATATAATTGAGGATTAATTATCTCTGCCAGCCCCTTCCTCCCCTTTCCTGTTTTACTCCTGTGTTAAGACTCTACAGTAGCTTTCTTCATAACTCATCGCTGAAGTCACCTGAGAGCAGTGTCATGTACTGCTCCGCGTGGCCCTCTCTTCTTAGAAGCTAATGACCTGAACTTTCTGTGTAGCATAGGAAAGCAATGTGTTATTGCTAGACTGCTGAGTTAGGTGCCAAGGGAGACATTCTCATTCTCAATGATTTTCTTGTTTGTTTTCCATTGTGTTTAGATAAGCAATATGAATAAATACAATGATAGAATTAGACACACACACACACACACACACACAGACTTCTTGCTGAAAAGGGCAGCTTTGTTAGTTCTGAAAGTACCAGAGCAAATCACATTAATTCATCCAGAAACTATCACTAGCTGTAGCACTCAACACATTGCAGCATGGGCTTTGCTGTTTAAGAAAGCTGATTTCTTTTGTTACCGTATGGTGCTAAGGGCCTTTCCCATCTATATTCCCAGCAATAGAGCAAACTTCTTTTTCGTTTTTTTCTCCCCCGTTTAGGGATGAGCATCAAGACTTTAAAGAGGAGATGAGGCGGTTGAAAAAGCTCCGTGGGAAGGAAAAACCAAAGAAGGGAGAAGGAAAGAGAGCTCTCAAGAAGAAATAGTGCCACTTTGATAATATAATGAACTACTCTGGAAGTGCTGGAGAACAGCTGTAATGCTTTCTGTTCCCAGGATGGAGAGGGGTTGGCATGTGAGCTGTGTTTGGGGCACAAGAAACACATTGTGAAATACTGGAATGTACCTTGCAAGTGCACTTTGGTCTTTGTGGTTTTATTTCTTAATTTCTGTAGTGAAATACTCTGTATATTTTAGCACATGAGTTTGTCATGAGAGTCTTCTCCAACCCAAGCTGTAACAACAATATTTTTTTTTTAAATGGCACTCAGTTCTTGCATACATCTGCAGCCCTGTTGCAGCTTTTCTGGATCTGGAAAATTATTTCTTTATTGTCCATTTTAGCTTCTTGCATTAATATTGATGCAGTTTTGCATGTGGCCACAAAAAATATTTCCTAGTCCCACTGCTGCTTGTCACCTTGCCTATTGTGATGAGTTTTGCTCCAGGTAATTACTGTTGATCATTTTTCCGAAATTGCTGCTAAATCTATGGTTTTGTGTTTCACACTGAATAATTATTTATGTCCCATTGCCTGACCACTGCACTCTCATGCATACGCTGAGTACTAAGATACTGCTACAAAAGAGGCTGAGAAACGAGGGTTCAAACTGCTTTCAAGACCCCCTACTAATTAAAATACAATATTTAAGCGTACTGTAATAAGAGGATTTTGAATGTAGTTTGCCTGGAGGACTGGGGTGAAGTACTTTATAAAGTACAAAATAATTTTATGGGTATGCAGTAAGTGTTTTTTTATAGCTAGGCTCCTTTGTCACTAATATTAATGCTTGCATAAATTACCATTTTTAGCTGTCAGTACCTGTCAGGGAACAGAAAGCATAGAATGTAAGCGAGCTGCTCTGCCTGGCCATGTGTGCATCTTGCCTGGGTGTGCCTTGAAACTGTATATTTAATTTCCAGGCCACACAAACTTAGAGAAACAGCCTTGAGGTATTAAAGGAGAGCGATTCAAAGTGTTGAGTGATTGGAGCAGAAAGTGTTTGCACAATTAGGCTGGGGTGTGCTTGATTTTGCATACAGAGGCATTCTAAAGGAGGTAGCTACTGACCTGGGGACATTTTTAAAGCAAGCTTGTTGAAATTTAAGTGTATTTTAGAGGGATCTGCCTGATCATTGAAACTGATGAATCTACATAAATTTGTACCAGCTCAACACTTTTACTTCACCAAGGTTATTAATCCAAGTAGTGCCGTTTGTGCTAGAGGTGGTTTTGGTGAGCTGTGTAGCTCTTGTTCAGTACCCGTACTGAAGTGCTAACTGGTTTTCTAAGCTCTTGAAGGCTGTGTTGTGGGTGAAGTGCCTGGGTTCTTACCACAATCAACGAAACGCTACAGAAGTGAGTAAGATACAAATATATATGTACTGTAGTGGCAAACTTCTGTCTTACTCTAAATTAGTATCTTACTCCTTTTGCTCAACTCTGCTGTTCCTGTGGCATTCTAATGTTGTACATGTGATGCCTTGCGATTTATCTGGTGCTGAAGTCTGCAGAGCCTGTGGTGGGCCCTTGCAGAAGCGCTTTGTTCCCAGCTCACAGGCATGCAGCTGAGGGGAAGGGAAGCAGTCTGTTGCCTGCAATTCCTGTTGAGGAAGGAGAGCACATCATGGAGGGAGGTGTTAGGTGGGAGAGGGAATCGCCTGAGGAGAAAGTATGGCTGCTTCGTGACGCTTTGTTTCTTGCTGTGGCTGTGAGTAGGTGGAGCTGCTCTGTTGGTTTGTTTGGTTAGAGGGACTAGTTCTCAGGCTCCACAGCTGAATTATTGCAGCAGCCACGGACTGCTGGTACCTGTAGTAAAGTGTTCGTGCGAAACACTTAAAGCTTTAATAGTATCAGTGTGCAAGAGGAAGAGTGAATGCATCAAAAAATGGTTTATAGTCTGGCTGAAGTGAGTATATACAGCCTTAAACTCTGGGGGTGCAGGGAGACCTGCTCATATGCATATGCATAATGGTTTATAAAACACTGACACAGCCTGATAGATGGGCCGCATTTACCCTTCTGAATCCACATTTAGCCTGCTTAAGGACTGAGCATCTACAGGGAGAGCAGTGAATGCTGCAGGCGTTGTGTGTCTTCATGTGCTACCTTGCTAGATGCTAGATCAGCAGCGTAATGTTAATGAAGCTTGGGGATCAGATCTGTGCCTTGTCCACTCGAGTCACCTGGCTCTGTATGGACTGGGAGAAGGTCCTGTCATGCACATGAAAGTGAAAGGCTTCTGTGGCTGGTCATCTATATTATAGACTATAGGTCCCCTTTGCAACCCGACAGCAGACACGCTCTCAGAAGCAAAGCATCACACTGGGAACGTATTTTGGGAAGAGGCTGACAGCAGTGTATCCAAGAAGGGAAAGAAACTCAGAGCAGTAGCTGTGAAACAAGTGTGGACAATGACTTACTGGCTTTCACAATAACTTTGCAGTGTTAACAAGAGCAAAGTGGCTGGAAAGAAGTCATTTTAAAGAAATCATAACTTAAAAAAGTATGGGTACAAAAATAGCTCCCCTGCCTAATTGTTCATGTTTTTTCTTCTGTGGTATTAATTCTCTAGAACTGTGTTTTCAAAAAATTGTTGTTTCCCTTTCTCTGAGACTTTGCCTTAAAATAGTGATGTTTCAGCATTTTTTGGAGTTTGTCACAATATTAAGATAATCCATTGCTTGCTGGGAGCGTAACTTTTCTGTTCCAGAAAATACAGCTTTCTCCACTCCAGGAGGGATAGAAATAGGTACTTTGCTGCCTAGCTTCTAACAGATGCTCTATCATTTAGTGATTGATGTTGCCCTCAAGAAGAGTTAATTTTGTTAGTATCAGGACCTTCACAAATAGGAATTCAGTCTTCAGACATCATGCCAAGTAGTAACGCTGTGTGTGTATTTAGAAAAGGAAGTTGAGTTTCAACTGTATTTGGAAGAGTAGGGAAGAAAATGCAACTTTTTACAGCTACCAGTATAGTGTCGTATCCATTTTATGCACATACAATAAAGCTCAATTTTACTTTTTCCTTTCCCTTTATAATGGTTCTTTTCACCATTCAAACTGCTGTGTTTTGTTAGAAAATTCCTTTTTTTTTCCTGCAGTTATGAGCTGAGTGGCATATGTTCAGGTGGATGTTTTAATTCTTGATGGGAATAAATCCAGTTAAGTGATCTCTGAGGGAGTAACCGAGAGTCAACCTCCTAACCTCTTCTGGATCCTGAACAGGGTAATTAAGTGCTGCTGCTGCCCTTTATTAAAGGTGAGCAAAAGCAGACAGAGGAAACGTAACGTGGAGTCAACTGCAATGTGAGTGAAGCCTGTGTTGCGTGCTGTATCCCAGAGGCCAGCCTGGGTGCCCTGGCTGCATTTGGATTGTGACAGGAATAGCAGTCCTGAGTTTAAGCAGGTACTGGCATTAGAAAATAAGGTTCCCAGATTCTAACATGTACTCCTCTTTGTGTCATGCAAGGAAATGCTGCAGGATTTACTGACCGTAACAGCTGGTTTTGTACTTCCTTATCTTATAGTGCTAATACATCTGTATTTAATTATATTCTGGTATAATATAGCTGTCACTGCAGAGAACTACCCTGATAATCACAAGTTATTTTGTGAACAGGCTGACCCAGTTGCCACGTATCCAATAGGGAGTGCAGCAATTGCTAGACCTTATTACTGGAAGTCTTGCAGACAGACAGAAGCCAACTTGCATAAGGCCGTGTTTTGTAATGGTGGAAGGCAGAAAAGCAGGGTAGTCTGCTGCTTAATTTTCTAGTGTGCTATAATACAGATACATGTGCTCTGCTCAGGGAAGTATTTAACTTGAAATAAAGTTTCTCCTAATGCAAAGTTTGTTCCACTGACTAAACCAATGCACTGAGTTCACAGCAGCGTGTGAAATGCACCTTTAACTGAGTTGTGCTATGGTTTTAGACAAATGTTTTATCTTGTCTGTATTTCCTTCAGTGAAATTAGAATAACAATCACTTAGTCAATGTGTCATGATGGTAAGCTGCTTTTAGGATGTTAGTTTACCCCAGGAGAGCCTCATGTGAAGAGCAGCTGAGTTTGGCTGTAGGAGGACTTGTACGTCTGTGCATTTCAGAGCTTTATTTCAGAGAGCTTCCTTCATGAGACAGCTGATGACATTAACACTTGAAATAAGCTGTGGCAAGTTACTGTGTTCACACAGTAAAAAATATGTATGTAATAAGAAATCCATTTTTATTAAATTGTATTTTTTAATTTCTAAAGCATGTGTGAACATAATCCTCTACCACTTTGAGTTCAAAGGCCTCAAAATGAAAAAAACACAACAATCATCCGTCTACATGTTTTAGAAAAGCTTTGTGAATCTTAAAGACTGCTTTGATGAGGAAAGGCTGTCTTACATTTTTTTTCTTTCTTTTAAAGCAATAAGGATAATATGCAAGGAAAACAAGCACTATGGGGATGCCAGATTAGTTCCTTTAAACTCAGTTCTCCTTTATAGCTGTTCAGTAGTGACTCTTGTACAGCCCCTTGGGAACAGATCCTGAAAACAAAACCTTTCAAGGATGCTCTCTGTCCTCTTGACACTGAGACGTGAGTACAGGAACTCCTCCATCTAACCTCTCCTAGAGGCAGCTTCATTTCTCTGAACTGCCCAGCCAACCATGGAAAACTGGGCTTCTAATAACAAGAAGAAAGGGTTTATTAAGAATGGAAGAGGAAGCAGAAGTGGGGGAAAAACACTTTATGATAAACCCTGGCATAAGAATTAAATGTCGTGTGCAGGTGAGATACCTGTCTAGAATGGGTTTTTCTATGCCTACAATGCTGGGATAGCATGGAGGCAGAAAGACATTTTAGTCTCTCTTCACTTCTGCTTGTCCTCTTCCTCAAGTGTAATAACATGTCATGAGTACATAGGAGGAGGAATAGACATGAGAACATCTGAAAGAATTTGCTTGTGAAGGCCTGGTAAGAGCAAAGCACAGCTATAGTGTGCTGAAATGGTGAGGAGCATGATGGTAGACAGACATTTGGGGACCATTACCACCATCCTGGTTCAGAAATTATTTAGGGTTGTCTAAGCAATAGGTAGGAAATCAACAGGATCATGATTGTTACACTGAAGTATTTTTATAAGTACCGCATTAAATTGTTCTGGGTGGAATACTGGGGAAAACTCCACAAGGTAAAATATTTAGAAAAATTGCAAATACTCCCAGGAGGTGGGTTATGGCTCTCTTAGTCAGAGCCAGCCAGAGTGAAGAGTTATAAAACACAGCACAGGGACCACTTCTCTCTGGGAAGAGGAGGCGGCAGACCAGATGACCTCATGCATTTTCTCATATCATAGCTAGGTCTACAAAAACAAATCTCACCAAGGGCTAGGAAAGATTCTTTATATCCATTGTGTTTTCTGCCTACACTTGAAAGTAGTTTACTTCATCCCAGTGCTCCTAAAGCAGTTTGTAAATATTTCATAGAGTTCAGGGGGGTCTTCCCCTTCAGTTGTTTCTGCAGGGCTGATGTTTGCCTTACAGGCTTTTTCAGCAAATAGCCCTTCTATTAGGGAAAAAACAACAACAACAAAAACCAAACACCTGAGCTCCAGAAAGTCTAAATAAACATGGTACTGCCACATGCAATGGTGTCACTGCAAATACATAATTATAAATGTATAGCATTCCTGAATTTTCATTACAGTTTTGCCTGGATGAAAATAAATGAGGTTACTTGGGCCCAAATTCAGCAGTGGATATCTAAAATTTTATTCCAGACTCCATACCAAAAGCTGTGGTCTGACGTTAGAAGCTGTGTGAACATTCAGCATCACTCACTGCATCAGAGACGCTTGGTTCTGAATAACCGCTAGGTAAATCCCGTTACAGAGTCGAAGTCCCCTTTGCCTTTGACTGCTAGTGGTCTCTTCAGAACAGGTCTGATGAAACGATGTCTCTTGAAAGCGTCTGTCATGCCTACTCGTGCAGTAGCTGCTTCCCAGTGATATTCAGCATTGATCAGAAGCATATCAGGCTGTCTGGGTACCAAGTGCTGGATTCCACAGAGAAGGGAACCACAGGTGGCTTAAAGAAAATCCTACCTGCTCCAAGTCTGGACAAGTGCAGTTCAAGTCCTGTACAGATGTCTGGGTGATGCTGTCTTATTTGCAGCCAACAACCGTTATAGATAACGTCCAACATTTCTAATTTCTAACTGCGTGAGAAGGAGCTGCATGTGACAAGCAGCATTGACCTGCTGCTCAGAGTATTTTGGGGGGAGCAGTGAACAGTGACTGACCCAGGCAGCATGAGGGTATGCATTCAGTATGGGACTGGATGGCTTACATACACAAGTGGATGTTTCTGCGATGTCAGAGTTTGTGCTGGCTTTCTATTTAAGTAAATGAGATAAGGCTGCTGCTTCAGCCGATGTTACTTAGCACTGCCTTTAGTGTGTAGGCGCGGGAGCATCTGTATGAAGACTTGAACCTGAGGCAGCATTCGGCTGGCTTGTCAGAACTGGCATGTTTATACTGAAGAGCAGGCAGTGACTGAGGTGGTGCAGACACCATCGTGACAGACGACATTTCCTGGGTGAGTGGATGGGAGGCTATTGAGGCACAGGCTGTGCGTGAGGCAGTATGTGTTATTTCTTGGCTGGCGGTCCTGTGTCAGTTTTGGTGCAGCTGATGCGCAGGTAGGCATTGCTCACAAGCTCTGAGCTTCACAAACCCTTTTAAAACTAAAAGCATGTACCGCGAAGTATTAATTAGGATAGGAAGTGTCACAGTTATTAGTGAAAGCTAGAAGGTAGCACTCCAGTGCCTCTTTATTTTTCTGCTTTTGCACTTAGTCATTCTGCTTATTCGCTGTGATGTTTCCCAAAATACTGCTTCGTTTGCCTGACACCAATACAGCCAACAATGTCTCCATATTCACAAACTCAAATTGTTTGATAGTATCATTGAATTTATTAATAAATATTAATGCCCTCTGAGGACAGAGTAGGGTATTGATTAGGCATGCAAACCACTTAAAAAGAAGCTCTAAGCTGGAGTCTTGCAGAATTCTCCCAGAGGGGAGTAACATAAATTGTGTTCATACACCAAAACAAATGTGTCTTCTGGAGACAGAAGTCATATCATATTAAAAAGTAATAACCACGTCCAATGGCCTTTAGCATAAGTGCAAGCTTCAAGCAATCCATAGCATCAAAAACTTAGGTCATTGAATGCTGCACCAGAAATTTTGCCTTTGGTCAAGTGCATGCTGACAGGAACGATGAGAATACAGCAGTGAGGTTCAGAGACTGTCCTAATTCCCACGTGCTTGGCAGGCAGCTTGCCCTCTGTAGGAGAGCCTAAATGTCCATGAGGCTTGTAGTGTTTTGGTGGTAGTGAGAATTAAAAGACAAGGATGGATTACTAACTGTGATACTGACTGCCACAAAATAAGTTAATGTTTAAATATCTAAATAAGATGTATAAGTGTATATTGCAATATAAGCATTTGTTTAAAAGCACTAGCCATCCAATTTGTCCCGTCACTGATGAACAATAATTATTAGAACTCCAGCAATGTGGGGTATTGGCCTGAAAAAAATATGAAACCATGAGGCTAGGACATGGAAGAGCAAAGATAGAACATTGGTAGTTTTGACTGCCTGTGACTTTCTAGTAAAGGGCTTGCCATGTTTCAAGGAAATCTCATCTTGTGGTAGCATGTTCTGGCACAAAACGTGTCCTGTACCCCTGGGTTTCTGTGGTGATGAAAGAAGGATTCTGCAGCACAAGAAACAACCTGCTTATGTTACATGGATCTTCCCCGCACTGCACTTAATATTCAGCCTCTGAAATTTAGGGCTTGTCAAAGAAAGTGAGCATTTCCCTGGAAGTCTCCCGTTGAGGGTGCCTGTACTGCTTTTTTAAACCTGTAGCTCAAAATTGGGCAGGTGAGGAAAGAGAACGTGGAACAAAGTTCAGCAATGCGCTATTAAAAACAAACAAACAAACAAAAAACTTCATGTTAGCATTGTTTTTTCTAGTAAAACACTATATTTGCTCGCTGACAGATGGAAGAGTCTGCATGATTTGGTAAGTTTTTATGTAATAGCTTGTTAGTCCAGAAAAGTCTGATAATAAAACAAGATGTGAAGAGAGGGTCAGTGAGCCATCAAGAAGAGATGGTGAAGTGGAAGAGAAATGCCACCACGCCTCCCACAGAAACAGTAAGGGCAGTATCTAAACTGTTGCTTTAACAATCACAGTGGCCACAGAAAAATCTCCCCTTTCAAACTGAGCGAGGAAAGCTTATTATAAAAACCACATTCCCACTATCTGCTACGGCACTCTCACAGAAATTCCCATTGATTGATGGGGGACTGTGAGAACGTGTTGACCAAAGCTGTGGTTTCAATATTTGATTCAAATGATTGATTCAGCCTTTTCAGACTCTCAGAGTTCCCTTACTCCAGGCCAATACCAACCCTAATGGACTTTTTTCTGCTCAGGAAAGAGGCCAGACACCACAAGAATAAACTGTGTGAGCAGGTGGATGTGCTAACTAAACTGATCAGGGATGTAGAGTTACCAACTTGCCTGTAAAATGCTGGAGAATCAGATTACAGCAGGTATTCGGGCTGGGGATGCTCAACTAGCCTGGACATTGTGAAGGAAAATCCTAAGACTGGGACATGATTAAACAGTCATTTTCTGAACAGCAAAATAACTTGCTTGGTATGGATCCTTTTCTTCTCTTTCTTGGAACTCACTCAATCACATTAGCTTCTTTTGTGCCTAAATGGGATGGTTTTAAGTTATGAAATGTGATTGTTCACACTGGAATAATAATGCTAGGCATCGAAAACTATTTAATACTTAAAGCTGATCAGCTTATCACTGTCCAACACAAAGGACTCAGAAATCTGATATCTGAATGAGCTGAATACATTAAAGTAATGATGAGATATTCCAAGTTAATGGGGGGGTCTTGACTAATTCTCTCGAACATAAGATTCGGTCCTGCGTTCAGTAACGTATTTCAGGCAGGAAAATCAGTGCTCCCTATTCCTTTGTTTCCCTCTTTTCATCTGCTTCTTGTTTCCTAGGAGAGTAGCATCTTCTCTCCAGTGTCTATTTCAACTACATTTTCTCTCTGTCTAATCATTTGTCCCATCCCTCCCTCTCCATTTTCACTGTCTGCTACTTCTGTTCTCCTAATAGTGACTTCAGGGCTCATGTTCTCTCTTGAGCCACACCTGTCAGTATTGATGCTGCTGTTGAGCAAAACGTGCAGGCTTCTCGTGCACACATGCAAGTGAGGGCAGGAAGCCAGCACGGAGAGAGGCAGAGCACTGAGATACAGCGCACATGTTTCTGAACCCTGAAGTCAGTACGAAGATAAGGAAGGAAACAGGATACTTGTCCTTGTGATGCTGAACGATGTGCAGGGTATGAGAGGGGCCTATATGCAAAGTCACTCCCTCGTCCCAGTTCGCACACCTGTCCTGTTCCCTGGACCCCCCACATACATCGGCTCCGAAGGAAAATGTGTTCCTTTTTACCTCCTGAGGGTCTAAGCTATGATTTAAGGAAACAGAAAAGCAACAGTTCTACAAATAATGACTCTATAATTAGTTATGCTAGAGTCAAAGAAAACTATGTAGAAATGTCCAATATCATTACAAGAAAATCTAATACATTTTTATATCACTTTGTTATAAGCATTGTGTTTAATGGTAGAACGATTCATATTTTCTTCTTCCCCCCTCCTTTTTTTCTCTTAGTTTCCACTCATCCTCATCACTCCTGCTCTGTTATTTAGTTCACAGGCAAAGAACTATGAAGTCTCCATGAACCAAAAAAAAAAAAAAAAAAAAAGGAAAAGATACTGATGAGATTGTTCAGCTGCCAAACTTAGTTCACCACCTGAATATAGCCTGATTTCTCACTGAAGGTATGAATGTTTGAGGTTCAGCAGTGTCGCACAGAGGCAAATCTGAACTAGAATTTTCTAAGAAGATACCAAAAGAAGAAGAAGAAAAAAATATGATCTGCACAGGGACAGTAACAAAAAGCAGCCTTGTTTTCTCTATTGTCTATCCTTGGAGCAATCAGACAGTGATTCCTAGAAATATCAAACGATGTACAGTGTATCTTAAAATGCAACCATGCGATAATATGCCTACATAGGTGCTAAAGAAAATTGAAAAAAACAAAATCTGGGTCCTTTCCCCAGAAGGTGTTTTCAACATGCTCTTCCTGGAGAGCAAAGTAACTTTCTAACGCATGTATTACTCTCACTAGTAATCAGAAAATAACTGAACTGTGGACAACAGCATAATTTTTGATCTGCTTCATATTTTCTGGCCCAGATTAAAGGAAACATGACTGTTGCCATTAGTGTCTGTGTTCCATCAACATCTGCATTTCTGTCGCTAAGACTAAGAATTAATCTGATCCATAAACAGTACTCTTACCTGAAATGCATGAAATTGTGCACTTTCACTTCATACTGTGATATTGAAAAGTGGTATATTTTAATGTGCTTTAGAATATCTACCATTATTTTCTCATGGTGCAGAATTTAACAGCATTTTCAAACATACGTGGGACAAGCGCAAATGCTACCCTGTGTGGGAAAAACACATTTGGGGGGGGGGGGAGGTAAAAAGGATAAGTGGTTTCTGAAAATCAGGACAAAATTTAAGGTCACTGTTGACATCCAGACTTCCTGTAGAATTTTCACAGCACTTTAAGAAAGCAGTTTCTATTATCATAATATGCAAATTATCTGGATTTTTTTGGTTAAGAAACTGGAAGTTTTTGTTACACCAGTAAACTAGGAAGGCTTTTGTTTTGTTTTGTTTTGTTTTATTTTGTTTTTGAGATAATGTTCTCTATGGAAAGCAAATCAAAAATTAGACCAATGCTAGGTTCAATACTAGGTTTCTAGGTTTCATCTAATAGTTCTTCTGGATATTCTCTTTTTGGAGCATCTCATTAAAACTAATGCTTTTTTGAGGGAAAGGATAAAGATGTATTCAAACGCCCTCAATGAGATGGTTGCTGTCAGATAACCATCTGATTTTTTACTGACTCATTGAAACATTGTTCTCTTGAGGTTCAGGTGTTGATTAGATCAGAAAAATGTGGTGGGCAAGCCAGCTGAAAAGCCTGTGTCTTTTAACAAGCAAACTTTTTCTCTCATCTGAATCAAATAATTCTGAAGATGTCTAAATGTCAATGCATAACTATGAGATTGATGGGAGGTGGCAGGTTTTGTATTTGCAAGTATAAATTACTTGCTGCACTACCAGACAAACAGGCAATACTGCATTGCAGGAATCAACTAGACAGTGCCCCGAGTCACCCGTGCATTTGATAGAAGAAAACAAGCTTTCAGATCTATATTAGTTTGATTTTGACCTGCGCAGATAATAAAAACTAGTCTATGTAAAAGACTTTGATGGTATAAATTCTCACCAGATAAGATTTCCTATTGCCAGGAAAGTCACAGTTCAAAATTAATTTAACTTTCATCATAATGGAATAAGTAGAAGTGTAAGAAATTCCATTTACCATCAGGTGTGCATTCCCCCAAACAAAATAAAGTACAGCATAAGTAGAAGATTTCTGCCTCCTTCCTACACAACCAAAATTTAAAATAGTATTCTGTTCTTTATTAGTAATTATAAAATAAAAGATGTTCCACTTACCTCATATATCTTGACGATAACTCGTTGCTGTGTTCCTGGTTTTGATCATCAGTTGTCGTTAGGGTTTAGAAGTGCAACTCTTCATGTGAAACATGAAATGTAACAACCAAATTTAGCAAATGTGTTTTACATGAATGCAAATCTGAAAAAAAAAAAAAAATCAGAAGCTCAGGAATGAAGGGATGCAAGATTATTAAAAGCACTAGGAAAGATATTTTAAGCTACTGATTGGTAGTAGCCTACTAATTCTACTGCTAGCTATGTCCTGGACATAAATTTCCTGAGGGCTATGCGTATGTTCTGTACATTGTGGCTAAATTATCCCTTGGCATAAATTTATTTGAAATGATGGCACTTAATCTGTTGGTTGACACATATTACTCTGTTAGCTTTGCCATTAACATCAACAAGATGTGTACTGGGAGAGCCACTTCAGATTACCTTTGCCTTCTTTCCCTGAGAAGTTCAGGGAAATTTGTCCCTGGGAAATTTGACCTCAGCACATATGCTATTTTCCAGAGTCTGTGCACACTTTCCGCTACCATTACAAATTCTCATCTCATAGCAGGATTTTCTGATAATTATCCTCTTCAGTAAAGTGGCTATTAGAGAGAAATCTCTCAACTTGGCGAGCTGCTAATGTTGTACATTTGATTCTTACATTTGTGCAACCTTTTTGGTGACTGCACTGCAGGCCACATGTGATAAGAAACCCCGGTCTTCTATAGAAGGAAGGTGTAACCTGTCGCATAAAATCCCTTTAGATGTTAATGAGATTATTTTGGTTATTTCTCATTTGCGTTCAGGTGTTTAATACTGCGTAGCTTTGTGTAGAAAAAACCCACGGCTAAATTCGTGCCCAAAGTTTCTTCTCCCATATTATGGGATCTCATATTGTGGACTCCATGGTGTTTCTGCTGTGTCCATACAGTAAATAAAGGTTGTATTTATTTACCAGTTTGCACCAGCACCATTATCGAGCTGAATTCTAAATGCTTTTACACACTGGTGGACAAATCTCAAGTCTGTCATCAGGATTATTACCCTAAGCGGTTGTATGGTTGTGTTCACAACTGAAGCAAAACAAAGATAAGAATGTTTGCACTTGCATCTTTCAAGTTAGTGTTTTAATTGACTACCATAAAATATATCAAGTTGTGATACAGCAGCCTTTACGTGCTATGAAATTGCTGTCGTTCTGATGTCTTAGCTCTTCTTTGCAACCCATTAAAATATAGTTACCATTTTAGTATTTATCGTAAAAATGTTTTCAGCAGGAAAGCAACTTAAAACACCTGACCTGAATGTGCTGTGTGTGTTAGCAGCATTGCAGTGGGTGTGGCACACAGTGACCGGACACGGGACAGGATTTTACTTTAAATAGCCATGTACTGCCACTTTGGGGGATCAGGGCCATGTCTGCAAGAACACAGCTGGGCCCTGCTCCCCCTGCGCTCCCCCAGCAGCAGCAGGCATCGGGGAGCAGCTGTGGCTTCCAGCTCCTGGCTCCTGAGCTGGTAGGGACACTTCTTGTGCCATCCCTGTTCCTCTGTCATTCCTAGCAGAGGATGGAAGCACCTTGCAGCTCGCACCCCGCGAGCTCACCTTTTTCCTCCAGAAAGCCAGGCTATCTGTGAGGGAACCACACGTCCCCTCACGCGGACAGGACGCGTGCAGTGTGGACGCTCATTTGGAAAGTGGGATTTGCTTCCAAGCCTCCAGATCAGCCAAAGCTGGCTGGATGACGAGAGAGATGTGCGGGAGCGTTTGGACTGTGCGCTTAGTGACATGGTCTGAATTTTGGGGTTGACGTGTGTGGTGCTAGGAGCTGGATGATCCTTGTGGGTCCCTTCCAACTCGGGATATTCTGTGACTCTGTGATTCTGCCTGGGTGAGGTAACAGGTCTTGACGTCTGCTGAGCCTGCAGCCGGACCCTGAAAGCACTGGATGTAAATAAAGCACCAGGCTGTGGCAGGTCAAGGCCCAACTGTCAGTGGGAAAAACAAAGTTGCTGTTAGCAATCAGCTGTTTTAGCTGGAGTTGGTGAAACTTCTTCAGATGAAAACATGGCATTTATCCCCGTTGGAAGTGCCTCTGCAGCTGCAGCTTTGCACACAGAAACCTCTCTGCAGCCCGCAGCGGTCCTACTCGTGAGGAGCCGCCGGACCCCGCTCACATACACGCAGGGGCTGCTATCCCCGGCCACACCGAGGCACCTCATACACGGGTATCCCCGGCCACACCGAGGCACCTCATACACGGGTATCCCCGGCCACACCGAGGCACCTCATACACGGGTATCCCCGGCCACACCGAGGCACCTCTCTCCTCTCAGACGCTTCCGTGGTGTTACGGACCCACGCAGCGCGCCAGGCTTCGCACGGTCCCAATTCCAGCCCTGCCAGCACCTCCGCCGGGGGTTGTACGTCCAATTCGGGAAGCGAATTAGCCTCTAAGCCAACAGTCGGGCCGTTAGGGCCGGTCCCTCAGCAGCCCGCCGCGGGCTCTCCCGCCCGCCTCAGCCACCGCCGCCATGGCGCGGCGGGGCCGGTAGGGGCCGGGGGGGCTGGTGGGAGGGGGAGGGCGGCGGCCGCCAGGGGGCGCTGCGGCGCGGGGGGCGCGGGGCGTGGCCTCTCGGGGGGGGGCGTGGGCGTGGCCCCGTCCGGCCGCCTCTCGGGTTCCCAGGGCGACGGGTGGTCGCGCCGTGACGTCAGGGTGTTTCCCGGTGACGCCGGGGCGGGCGCAGGCGCGGCGTGCGCGCGCGCGGCGGCGGCGGCGGCGACTGCGGGTGACGTCACGGGCCCGGGCGTGACGTGCCGTGCCGTGCCGGTGGCGCGGGCCGCCGGGAGCTGGCCGGGATCCGCGCTCGGCTCCCCTCCCCCCCCGTCCTCCTCCTCTTCCTCCCCCGCCCCCCCCCC
>CM021731.1:60577751-60687751 GCA_011075105.1 Heteronetta atricapilla | reverse complement strand
CGCTCTTCAACGGCGACGCCGAGGCCGAGCCGCCCGCGGCCGCGCTCGCCGCCTGCTACGCCGCGGCCGGCGGCGGCGGCGACCCGGCCATCCCGGAGGAGGTGAGCCCACGGGGAGGCACCGCGGGCCCCCGCCGCCGAGAGGGGCGAGGTGCGGGGAGCGCGGCTGCGGCCTCGGCTCGCCCTGCGGCCCCGGGGCCGCGGGGGGGAGGGGGGAGCGGAGGGGCCGGCCCCGGAGCTCGGCCGCAGCGCCCCGGGGCCGCCGTTCCCCCCCCTTTTCCCCCCCCCGGATCCCCCCTGGCCGGGCCGTGCGGTAGCCGTGAGGAGCGGGGCTCGGAGCCCGCTCCGCGGTTTGTGCGCGGGGAGGGTGAGGAGGCGGCGAGGCAGGGGCAGGAGCAGCCCGGCCTCACGCCTCGCGGGGCTCGGGGAACGGCAGCCGGCTGCCCGGCCCCGCCGCGAGCAGCGCTGCCTGCGCTGCCGGGGCTGAAGTTGAAGTTGGGAGCGCTGCTGCAGCGCTCGGGGCGGCGGGGAGAAACGCGGTGATGCGAGGTGGCTCGCAGGCTTCGGTGCTGTAGGCACGGGGGGCCGCGAATCGCCCCCCGCCGTGTGTCGGGTCCGCTCCTGGGGTGACTGCGGGTGCCAGAAGCCCTGCCTGCTCGGCCAGCCTGCCGCTGCTGCGGATGAGTTGGGCTCATCCTTCCCGAGCGGGTCTGTGCGCCCGCTCCGGGGCCTCCCCTCTCTGAGCCGGGCCCTGTGGCTCTGCGAGGTCTGAGCCCGCCAGGCAGCGGCTCCTCGGCGCTCTCGGGAGGCCCTGCCCTGTCCCTGCCTCTGGTGAGCGGGCTTGGATCGTCGGCTCGCAGAGGGGTCCCGTTTGGCTCCGTCTCCCCAGAAAAGACCGGCGTTTATCCCCTCGGCTTGTCAGCAGCACTGTGGGGTTCATGAGCTGAGGAGTTGGGCGAGTATTAGAGCTCCTGCTGGCTGGCGGCTGAGAGGGGAAACGGGGAAGGAGCCTTCCCATGTCGATGCTCTTGAGACGTTGGATTGATCCACCCATGTGAAGGAGCTACCTGCTCACCTTGCTGAGAGAAGGCAAAACTCAGCAGCGTACGCGTATCTGACACCTAAGCGGCGGGGTGATTAAACGCTTTGAGTAACGCCAGGCCAGCCTTAACTTTCCTGAGTAAGGAGAAACTTAACTGGTTGAGAAATCTAAGCATCCAAAGAGGGGAGTCTTACCAAGGCTTTCTTTCAGCAGCAAAGTGAGGTTGAAAAGCACCTCGCTGACTTGTATCGCCCTGATTGTGCTGGTGCAACTCTACGTGGAAGTGAATTGCCCCGCTAGTTCTGCCATAAAAAAGTCATACAAATCTCCGTGGAATCATTTCAGTAACTGGTTTATTTTGTGCCCCTGGAAACTGTAATATCAATACAGCTGAGCGGGGTAAATAAACTGCAGTGCAAGGGAGGGGAGAGAAGAAAGCAGTGGCAGGAGACGAGTTTATTTAAATTAGTTTTCATACCAAAGGAGGTGTCGCTTCAAAAATGTTTTAGCTTGCGTAGGTTGGTAGGTTTGACTCCAAACGCTAAATTACATGGTGTAGGGTTTTGTCCTCTTATTTTTTTCCCCTTGAATATCTTACGTCCCTGCATGAGAGAGAAGGAGAAGCGGTCTGGTTCCTGGAACACCTGCCGGCTGAGAGGTTGCTGCGTCTCAAGTATGGGTTCGTGTGCGCATGGTTAAGAAGCGTGTGGTTCTGTTGTATTATTTACAGGCAAACTCTTTATACATTGGAAATAACGAAACACACAGGTCTAAGGCAGAGCCGGTGCTAGAATTTTTATTTTTTGAAGTGGTTTTGTTCTCCAGTTAACTAGTTCTTCCTTCAGTCGTAGGTAATTAACTTTTGTTTATGGCTTAAGTACATGTATTACGTCATCTAAAACTAGTTTTAATAAAACTCAAGACCAAAAAAATGCTGATAAGGTTAGAATAGAAACTCTCCTTAATACAAAAACAAGCCGGCGTAAACTCCAATGCAAATTTGAGGTAACGTAAGTCAGAAAAATACTGAAGTGCTTATAACTGACTCATGGCTCTAATATAAGTGCCTGTGTTAGTGTTTTGTTTTGTTTCTTCGGGAGAATGTAAGTCTAGGCTTTAAAAGTAACCTTTAGTGGAAGTCCGCCAAGGAGCGTAACTTCGCTTATTTTGAGGAGATGCCTAGAAAGGTTTTAGTTCCATGGTCTTTCAGGAAACGCTCTCCTGGCTTCTGGGAGGAAAACCTTCAGTTCTGCACCGAGTTTCCCATTTTAAGAGGCAGGCAAAGAAGAATAATCTTTGTCAGCCCTTGAAGTAAGCTGACACAAACTCATCAGCTGAAGTCCCCTGGTAAAGGAGGTGTTACGTATCAAGATCACAATCAAGTGTTGGTTGAAACTACAGCAGTATTATTTACCAACTCAAGGCTTGGGGCTTTGCAAAACAAGTTTATGCCATATCGTTCAAATCATGGCCAATTTTTAGTCAGGTAATTGATCTAGTGCTTCAGAAGTTGCCTTTTGTATCCTGAGAGCTGATACTAGAAATCTTCAAATAATGAAGTCATTACATAAGAGTATAATAGTTGCTGAAGCGTCTTTTTCTATGTTACAATTGAAGATTAGGAAGAACAGTTGCATGTGCACTTACAAGAATGGAACGTTTAGGAAATAAACCCTTAGGCCACCAAGAAGTACCTATAAAGAGTAGGGGCAAGTGAATCAAGGAGGAAGTTTTCTCTTCCCCTCATCGTTCTGTTTCTGCTGTTAGGAGGCCTTGGATGGGTGCCGGCATCCAGGGGCTTGGAGGCTGGCTTTTACCCCACGATGAGCTCTCAGGACCAGAGACTGGATGGGAAGGTTTTCAGAGTGTTGTGGGGTTGTTGGTGTAGTAAAGTGTGTGTTGCAGCTGGGAGGAAAGGCTCTGATCTTGTTGCTAGAGATTATTTACACCAATATTAAATAATTCAAATGGGATTTTCTGTACTCAGAGCTTTGTGCCCTGCAGTGCTCTTTGGAAGACAAAAATGACTGGAAGTTGTGAACTGAGGCCCTGAGCTGATCTCTTCCTAGGTGGCAATGCTGGAGTTTATCCCGCATAAATATTAGCTATATATTTAGAAATCTTAATCTTGCAAAACACTTTTAAGAAGAAGAAAAAAAAAAAAATAGAACGAACAGATGCCTCTAAACTTAAATGAAATAACTGGTGGGATCTCATAAAGTAGCCTTGGTATGATAAGGAAAGCCGGCGTTATTTTTGTTGCGGCGTTTAGGGAACCCATTGTGCAGGGAATTAGAATAACTTTTAATATGTTTCACTGAAGAGTTTACAATTAAATGTGCTGCTTCTTTGGCAAGTTGAAAAGAGAAGCATTTTTGTACTTGGTTGCTTTTGAAATTCAATGTGAAATGTATTCCCCAAATTGCAATTAAGTTTCATTGCATTTGTGTTCAGTGACTGAGCTAAGTTTACAGTACAGGAATGCCATCCTATCTAACTGAGGATGAGTTACGCCTTGGCTGGAGATGAAGCGTCTCGTAGCCAGCGTTCTGCAGGAGTGTGTCTCTAAAGACAGCACGCTTGTTTGGCACAGCAGCAGAAAGGCCTTCGCTGAGCACTTGGTGGGACTTTGGGCTGCAGCTTCAAGCAGGACGTGGTCCAGCTGGGGAGGGTCTAGAGAAAAGTAACGAGAGTCCAGAGCAGACCTCTGAGGAAAGAGTGAGAAAAATGAGGTTGCTTAAAAAAAGAAATGGAAATTGTTGAAGATGCCAAGAAGAGCACAAATAACTTGTTCTCCAGATTGGTGGTTATGACTGCTGGGAGTCGTGAATATAAATGGTAGCAGGAGATTGTTTCAGGTTACTATCAGACCTTTTCCTTTATGGCTAGGGATAGGGAAGCAGGAAGGTAGACTTAGATTATTTGAAAAATGCCTATTAACAGGTTCTGTCACCTCCACAGATGAACATATGCCAGGAATGAAGGGGGTGAGTTGAGCTGGGTGTAGAAAAGACAATGGTTTTAATAACCTTTTGTCTTTTTGTCCTTAGGCTTTTTGTGATTTTATCCTTGGCAAGGTAGATTGGACGTTAGAAGGCAACCTGAAAATAGTTGAGTTTAGTGGGGGTGTTTAAAAAAAAGACTTCTGCTTCTGATGTTTTACCCAAAAGGCAATGGGATTAACAGCTGTGTTCTGTAGTAACTCTTTTGATTACACAGAACTTGCTTAATAGACCAGGAGGTTCTGAAAAGTTTGGGTGTCTCAGGGGATTTGTCTCCAGTCTGTGTGGATACCCACAGCTTGGATACAAGGCGTTTGGTGCTGAGTTCTGTTGTGAATTCATGTTGGTACTTCAGCTGCTAGTTCTATTTCTACTTGTACTTTGTTGTAGTTGTTAAAGATGTCTTATTTTTAAAGCTGTTCTAATAATATCTTCCTTGACACTTGTTTTAGCTAGGAAAGGCAATTCTTTTGTTGCATGCAGTTAAAAGTACTGTAGATGAGATGAGATGTGTGGTTTGGTTTTTGTTTTTTATTTGTTTAATGGAAATATCTCTTAATAACAAAAAAATCCTTAAAGCTCCACTATGCTACTTGGATTTGTTGTATTGTAACAAATCTTTATTTAGTTTTATTAATTACTGTACCTATAGAAAATGTGCATGAAATATTTCAGGGTGAGTTTCGCATAAGAGGAAATAGGATCTAATTTGTACTTGGAAAAGTAATAAAAGGAGGCTTCGAATTAGCATGAAGTTGATAATCATCTTCCTGCCGGGCCTTGTGCAGAATCTGCAGGTTTAACAGTTTTTTGGAGATACTTCTCTGCGGAGCGCGAGTTTTCTGCAGTACGTTTCAGTTTGAGCAACCCCCTTTTGAAGGGCAGCGCAGCGCAGCGTGTAGCAGCAGTGCCCCGTCATAACCGTAGTGCCTGATGATTAATGCTGCTCCCATCGCCGCAGTCAGGCTGAAGCTGATCAAAGGGTGCCCCGCCACCGAGAGGGGCCGCTTCTGCCATTGCGTGTACCTGCACCCAGATAGGCGGCCGGATCCACGCTGCGCCAGCTTAGATCCTCTCCCAAGCTGATTCAACTCGCTAATGCTGAAGAAAATTGGTGTCACTACTGGTAGGTTTTCTGCAAGAGTAGCAGACTGAGTCTCCTCAGCAAGGCGGCTGGTGAGCTCCAAAGCTCTTGCGCAGTAGGTGACAAGAAGAATGTGGTTAGGGAGAGCAGTGCTAGCGTGCTGGGTTTGACACACATACACACACCCTTTTGTTTTTTTTAAGGTCACCACTGTCCTGTTACTTTGGCCTTCGTTTTTCTTTTGTGTATTTGAATGAGAGCTCTTGCGTGGCTGAAGTTTTCTCTGCTGGACTTGTCAGGCTCAGATCCTGACACGTTAGGTCTTTGTGGTCTTGAGTTTCCTGTGCTAGGCTGCAGCAATCGTGCTTGGTTTTTCTGGATAGCTTCTGAGTGCACCTTTCATGCCGTGAGCTATGACTGCAAGCCATCATTTTGCCAGCGTGCCAGGGACGCCAAGGCCCTCTATGGGCTTCTTGTGCAGCAGGCATACCTTCTCAGCAGCTTTGACCACGTGAGAGTTCTGGGTACAATATTCAGTTTTCTGAGGTGTGAGATGGTTTTTGTGATTTTCATCTGTTCACACATCTGTGTGTGTACACAGTTCCTTTCTCATGGCTACTACAGAATACAGAAGTGTACAACGTGCATCTTGCTTTGCTCTAGTTTCTTTCTGCCATTTGCTCTTGAGCTTTTTGGGGCGTGCAATACAATCCTCTTAATCTGTTCTGTGCGCAGCTTCTTTCTAAAATGATGAAATACGTCTTTATGCAACTGATTTCCTCTTCTGTGACCAGTTCTAAAGTTATACAAGGCTGCTTGTTGCAGAATTGCATGCTTTTTTTCCTGTTTAAACTCCTTGCCACAAGTGTTTGACTTGTTACCCCACCTTTCTAACTTTTTTTTTGCAAGGAGCAGCAGCAGTGCCCTTCTTTATTCTGTTTCCAATGACAGTTTATGCTTGTGGCCCCTTGCAAAAAGAGGTGAAAAGGCTGAAGGTGTAGTGTTCATCCATCCCCATTGCCCGAATGTGCCGTCTGTTCGGATGGGAGCTCTCAGGGTGCGGTGCTGCAGCTGTCATCCCACCTGGGGAATTCAGACCCATGTAAACAGTAAGGATCCCAGACCAGAGCCTGTGCTCTTTCCAGAATGGGATTTGTCCTTCTGAGCTTCTGACCAAATGAAATATTGTTGTCATTCTCCCAATATACCTGCAGAAAATGTAGTATGAAAGGCAGATTAAATTTCTGCTTGCAGGGTACCAATTTTCTTTCAAAATCTCATGTCTGGGAGGCAATCGAGTTTGTTAGTGAACAAAATGTACTTACTGATTAAAACTGTGCTGCGTGATGAGGTTGCTAGGATTTTTTTTCCCCGCAAGAAGGGGAATACCAGCGGTAATATCTCACTGTTGTGCAGTGAGGGCCCTTAAACAGTACAGTTATTAGTAAAGCTGTTGTTAACTGTACTGATAAGTAGTAAATACATCTCAGATGCACTTCCATTGTGTTTAGTCAATGTTTTCTGACCATTTGGAGCAGAGGTTTGGTAACCTGTAACTTTTATTGTTGATCTCGGATAAAGGGAACACATTTTGAATGTAGATGTGTCTGAAGTGTGAGCAGCACACCTCGTTTCCTCTCTCTGTTGCAGGTTACTCATTAATAGTGCCTCAAAAGCACTAAAATCAACCTGAAATAAAACATTATCTTGACTTTAAGAAGTTGGCAGCATCTAGGTGTTTGGAAAATCTGGGTGGTTGTATATTAACACCTCAGCCTTTGAAATGGTTTTGTAAATTTATTCGTTAAATCTTAATAGGTCAAACATTCTCTCTACTTTTAAGTAATGTAGATCTCAATGCAAGTCTTTAGCGTTATCTGAGGTAGCTTTCAGAAAGGATTGCTTTCAGTATTTTCATATCTTTTCTAGAATGCTATATGTTAGTGAGAATAAATTCCTGTGACTTTTCTTAAGCCTGTGTTGGTAGCTGAAAATTTACCCAGTCTCTCGATTCAGTCATCACAGATCGTGGCTCTTGCAGCAGCCTTTATGTGATAAATAGTTCTCCAGTTTGATCGGTTCGGGTCCGACTGAACCAACCCTACAAGGTCTTTCAGCGTTTTTTCCATCCTTCTCTGGAATAGATGGTTCTTTTCACCATCCTGCCGTGATGTGTGCTGTGTCTTGTTTTGATTAATTTATTTTTTAAAAAGACCCTCCTAGCTCTTTGTACAAGGAATGGCAAGGAGCCAGTTCTGCCTTTTAAATTATTTCGTTTTCCACGGTGCTGTTAGAGGTAGTAGGCAGCCTGGTCTGCTGAGCTGAACAGAAATGCCATCTAGGAAAATGTGGTTTCTATGGCAGTTTCTATTTGTGACTGTTTGCTGAGATTGTGGGCAAATTACTTGTACCTGGCTTATTATGATTCTTTTTTTTTTTTTTTTTTTACTTTATAAAACACACTTGCCCTTTTGAGGCTTTGGAGATCTGTTTGTGATAAAAATGAGATGCCTTAGTTGCTTTGTTGGATCTCAGCTCCACTTAAACTAACAGGATAGATTTCTATTTGATGCTTATTATTGACACACAAATATATTCTTATAAAGTAAGAATGTATTGCTAACCAGTTAGTAGAAAACACGCACCACGTAGTAACAGCTTAGTGGTTGGGTATTGTAAAGTGTATGGAAAATTATTTTCTGGATTGATAGGATGAACTTTTAAGTAGGTGCTGTTTATCTTCTCTGGGTAGCCTAATGAGTTGTGTGCTCTGGCAAGGAGTGAGCAGAAAAGCTTGTGCAGTTCAGGGGAGACTTTGTTTTGTCACTTTAATTAATGTGACCCAACCTGTGTCAGAGCTCTGCTCGACTCGCGTTCGCTTCTTATATGCAATTATTGTAATTAGCTGGTTGGCTGCTTGCTTTCTGTCAGTGATGTGACTTGTCCTCAGCTTCATGTGCGTGGAGAAATAGCCTCATGTGTACACAGCAGTGGCTGCTTCTTAAGCTCGCCGCTGGATGGGATTAACGCTCACTGGGAGTCAACCGTAGTTACCTCTGTGGAACAAAACTGTGTCCTTAGGTTAGGAAACCTGGATGATTCTTTCCTCCTACCTCCTTTTTTTTTTTAACCTTTAATAATCTAGGGAGAATTAAAAAAAAAAAAAGGTAACTGTAAATACAATGAATTGTACCAGAATGTGATCTATGTGATACTCGTGGCTACCGAACCGCTTCCAGAGTGAATAAATGGGACTAATAGTAATGCAAGACAAGAGGAATGTGGAATAGGAGATCTCATTAGATCACGGAAAGCCATGCAACTGCTGGTTAGTGACTTAAAGGACGGACACAAACACCTCTTATTTTTCACACTCTTGTGTTCTGCTGCGGTAGCAAGCTTTTGTTAACTTTCCTTTTCATGCTGCTTGGAGGCAAATTCTACTTAGCAGCAAGCAGCGAAGATGGCAGGTGTTGGAAAAGTGGGGGCCTGCAAGCAAACTGAAGCTGAAGAGGAACTGCTGCTTCCTGGTGGCCTGAATCGCCGACCTGTGGGCTGCAGAGAGGAAAGGTGGCTTTTTGCACCAGCTCCGGTGGTCACCGGGTCCTTGCCAAGCTCTTTTTGCACACTAGACTGGCAGAAAACTAACCCCAACAGAGAGAAAAAATATTTTGCTGGCTAAGCATACTAAAATGATTCAGACAAAGGTTTAGGTTCCAGAGGGAGAGCAGGGGAGGGAGCAGGGGGAGATAGATGGGCACGAGCAGTTCGGTAACTGCACCCGCTGGGCCCTGGTGACTGTGCTTAGGGAGAAGCTTCTTGATAGAGTCTTGAAAGATAACCAAACTTTATCCTTTACAATTTGTCACTGTATCTCAAAAAATATTTTTAAATGCTCGTAACAAAGAAGGAACACTTGATGTCCAAATTCCTTTTAAGAGGAGGCAACCTGAAAGGCAAAGGCTGACAGACTGAAAAGCTGTTTATTCTGCTTGAAAAGTGGAGCTCAGCGATGAGCAATCCAATTTGCCTTTAGAACTAAATGAAGGAAAAGACAGATCGCTATCACTTGCAACTGATGGATTGCAAGTAAATGAGAGATGCAAGGATGTTAAGTAAGAACTGAGTGGTTGTAGTCCTAAGATGAGATGGTTGTGTGGTAAAAGTCTCCTGGTAAAGAAAGCAAGTCGTTATCGAATATGTCTGTCTGTTGCAGAAGAGTTACTCTGCAGTTCTCATTCGGATAGAATTTCTGCTGCTAATTCTTCAAAGATGATAATTCAGGTACTTGAGTATGAATGTGGTCAGATGTTTCCTAGATTTTTGGGGCAGGGAGGGAATTGTTGGCTGTTGGGTTTTAGTCATTTTTTGCTCAACATGAACAGTTTCACAACAAACACAGTTGAAAACCTGCATTAGTGGTTACAGGGGGATAAGAACAAGCCTTCTCCTTCCTAAAAAATGTTACCTGGTAAATGGAAAAAAATAAGCTTGAAACCTTCTTAATATTTTACTAATTGCCATGCTTACGGCAGGTGCCAGCTGACCATATTTACTGTATTAGCTTACCTAGGTGTAATCAGACAGGATAGGATGGTACAGAAAAATGCTGCAACTCTTCATGAGACCTTCACTTCTTGAGCATGCTATTGTACATCTTCCCCGAGGCCATCCTTCATCAGTGCAGAAAGATACATTCAGAGACTTCAAGCTTTTGTAGAAAAAGAGACTTCTCTCCTGTGGTTACAGTAATGTCTGAAGACAGTAATGCCTGTAACTTGTTTACCCTATGAGGGTAAACTGTAACAGGCTTGTTCTGAGCTGTCTAGCCAGCCAACAGTGAAAATGCAGTGTCAAAGTCGGTATCTCAGAAAGGAGCTGCAATAAAATGATTTGCCAACACGAATAAAAAGTTGGGGAAGGTAAAGTAGAAAGGGCAGTCTTAACATTGGCATTTATGTCACTTCTTTAATCTCTTATGTGAAACGCACTGCAAGCTGGTTTTCAATTCAGTAGTTTTTCAGCTCTTAGTATTTTTCATAATATCTATTCTATTCTAAAAAAAAAAAACCTGCTGAAAATATAATAAGCATAAGGAGCTAACAGTAGGAAAAATGCAAAAATGAGCACAGTGAATGTGCAATTTGAGAGAAGCTTCCACTGAGAGACGGAGCAAAGCTGGAGCCTGAAGGAAAGGAAAAAGGAGAAGACCGTCCTTTTCGCTCTATGTACCTGTCATATTTCAGTGTATGACATCATGAAATGGGGAGAAAGCTTTGTAAGAGGCAGGAAGAGTGCTAGCACCACTCCGGGCTGGTGAGGGGAGAAAGTATCTCAGGAAAGATACCAAAATGTGAGGAAGAGGTAACGGGGATTTTTGGCAAAGACACAGGGAAAATGCAAGCTTTGCATCTTGACGTACAAGCCCTGAGGTGGGGTGCTGAGTTACTAACCCCAATCATGTGTCCTCTCACCTTGTACACTCCGACGCTTCACTTTCAAGTTCGTGAAGGCATTAGTTCAGCTAAGAATGAGCTCATACATGCGGCTTTCTAAAGCATCTTCTGATGACGTGGTACTCGCTCAGTGGGCCAAACAATCAAATTCATTCTCTAAGAAGCAAGCCTGAAGGGGCTGACGAGAGCAGTGTTGGATAGGTACCGATGATTCTGTCCTGCTTGTAAAGCAGTTTTCAAATCAATCCTTAAATGACTTCACCTTGTTTGTTCAATTAAAGCATTCTCCATTATCATTAAGTGTGATAATCCAAATGCAGGACACACTGTGTCTGTGCAAAGAGTGACTGACTTTTCTTTACAGAACAGATTCAAACGTTCAGGTGTCTTCTACAGAGCGTGAATCATGGAGCTTAGAGCCGGGATGTGCTGCAAGGCTTGGGTACTGGTGCCAGGTGCAAGAAGTATAAAAGACAGCCTGCTTTGTGCTGTCTCAGGCAGTGCATTCTTGACAACAGCATGGGATGCAAAAATAACTTCATGGCTTATAGCCTCGCACGTTGCAGAGCCAGGCTTCGCTGAATACAATGGATTTGGCCTCCTACTGTATCTGACTTGCCTCTGGCTTGAAATAGGTCATCATCTTTTCATTACGTTGCAAGGGAGTGTTTATTTGCAAAATTAATGCATGGTTATCCACAATGGGCAGATACAAGTTGATATATTCCAGAATATCTGGAATATCTCCAGTCTTCTGTCTGTCTGTATCCATTTTAGCCTGTGTCAGCTTCTTTCTGTCAGCAGCGCTGCAAGGAGAATCAAATCTAATCTCCTGTGATAAAGAATAACCTTAACCTAATGCTACCTGATAAGGCGGAAAAACTTATTTGAGGCTTTTTAGGAAAAAATAAGGTTATCCCAGATATAAAGGATTCATTACTTTTTGTTTTTTTGTGGAACTACAATGAAACACTGTCTCAAATAACCATGCTGCTTCCCATGGAAAGTGGCTGGACTTGCCTGTGGACAATGCTGCAATCGTTGCAGATGTTCTTCAGAATGCATCAGTATTTCTAGCAGCCGTCTCTTAGGCTGGCATCAGTTTTTGCACTTCTGTGAGATATTTGGCAGTAATTTTCTCACAGAAATACCTTTATCCACACTTTATTCATGCTTTCACTGGAACGAAAAGAAAACTGGAGAAGCCTGCTGGTCACTAAGAAAGGACAGCCCTATTTTATTTTATTTTATTTTTTTGTTATGAGCATGTTTATGAGCACTGCACCGCTCCTATGAAATTCCTATGTATGATGTGCGTGGTGGGGATATGGTGTTGAGAGACTATCCCGGCCCAAGGTCTTTAAAGCTGGGCTGGGGCACAGGATGCGAACGTGGGTGAGGTGAGTTACCAGAACGTGCAGGTTTGAGAGGAAAAAAGGCAGGCCGGGACCGCTGGCTGTGCAAGCGCAGCAGGTACGGCATAGCTCTTGTGAGGAGGAAGCTCTGGGCGCTGTGGTGTGCAGAAGCAGGCGTTTTCAGGTCACACGAGGTAACTTGCACAGAGCACCACTTCTGAACTCCAATTAGGAAAAGGCTTAAGTCTCTTCAACTAAATTGCAGTAGTCATAGATCCTGCATAATAGGATGCTATATACTTTCACAGGGGCTGAGTATCAAGGGGCATCAGCTACCCAGATAAGAGATGCTCGGGACCACAAGTGACCCTATTTAACTATTTTCACTGGTAGGAAACAGCAGAAGGTAGCTTCATGTAAGTAGTAAGAGTAAGAGTTGCTACTTAAAGAGGAATTGTGAAGCTTGGAAACTTGCCATGTCGTGTTCTGGTGCATACTTGATTACAGAGAGAGCATGCTAGTCAATACTAGATTTGTGAGAGTTTTTTCAGCTTGTCAGAAGACTTTTGATGAATATGGCACACGAAATAGGTTTTCCATTTCTGTGAGCAACAAGTAATGACTCAGTGCTGTGGTTGACGTTGATAAATTTCCTTCTGCCTTCAGTGTACTTTTAGCTGTGTGAGTGGCCTTTCTAAGGTAATCGAAATCCATGTGAAGTTTCCCTGCAAGGTTCTCTTACAGACAGGCTCTTACTTTAGTGCTCAGAAAGTAATTCAGGGTATCGTTTCCAGCCTCTCTGAGCAATGTTGTCTTGCACTAGGTTCAACTTCAGCTTCTCCAGGTAGAGAAATTTTTGCCGTAATCCAGCAGCTGGCAGTAAGTCTCAAATTTCTGTATTTTTTTCATTAGTCATTGAGTTTTTGCTCTTGTCATGATATTAATATAACCAGAAGACTTCTGTCCTTTGAACCGTTCAAGGCTGTCATTAGATTTTGTTGCTGCCATCTTCTAAATAGCGTGCTTCCTAGGTGCATGTTGCTGCTTTGTCACTTCTTTAATTCTATAGCTTCTCTGAGAGAAAGCAGTGTTGCTGTCATGGACACAAAATAGGAAATAATCTATGAGCAATGAAGTTGCTTATAATCAGTCTTCAAAAAAGTATTTGATAAACCTCATCCAACAGGTTACTTTGTCGGCGAAGCACTTTCCCTCCCCACTGTTGGCAGGCATACAAGTGTAGCAAGTTGTTGATGCTGGTTAAGGTGTAGTAAATGCTGAGGATGACTTCTGTAGGTAGAACTGCCAGAATGAATAATAAAAGTTGCATTAAATAGTAATGAAACTTGTTTTCTGAAAACAATCCTGAGGCGTGCTTCCTTAGTTTGCCATGGATTTTCTGTGTATGTAGCCAAGTTAATAGCATGTTACCATTTGTAAAGCAATTAAACATCTAAAACTCTTATATTGAACAATTTAATTGGCATAGGGTGTTGATTCAAGCTTGTTTCCTTCACCCAAGGATGTGGCTACCACTTGCCAACTTGGGAAAAACGTTAGCAAAATGCAGAAATCTTCCTGTTTGCTGGTTAGCGTTCCTAACTCCACATGATAAAGTGATTGTAAGTTGAGAAGCAAGTTGGCTTCCCCAATTGCCTGAAGTGAGTTTGCATACAGAATATTTGAATATTGCACTCTTTGGTATCCCCCCACCCTTGGTAGTTCAGGTTACTTGTTCCTCAGCAAACTGCTTTTGCTTGAACGTAGCTTCGTGATGAAACCTTTGTTCTCCTGTTTGTTCTGAAACTGGAGCTAGATAGGAATCAAATATTAATTTATTTTAGGGAACGGCTTATCTTTAATCTTAATGTTTACTGGCAGATAACTAATGTCTTAAGTGAGTGAGCTAAGTAAGGTGATGCACAAAATGTGGACTATATTTTAGTTTGTTTCTTTGTGAATATCTCAAGACTGGTAAGGCTTGTTTTGATCCAGCTTGGGTTGGATCCCGTTCTTGGTATATGCTATGAATACTACGTTAGTTGCATCTTCTTTTGGAAGAGAGAAGTTGTGATAACTTATAGGTCCAGACCCAGTCTTGAGATTGTATATGTTATAATAATCCATGAAATAGGTAAGAGTTAAACTGGAAGATGTATCAGAAGTCCTTATAATCCCTTTGGAAGAAGCAGTGTATGTTTTTTTTTTTTTTTTTTTTTTCCATTCTGGGTCTGTTAACTCTGACTTTTTTTTTCCCTGGTAAGTTGTCTGAACAACAGTACCTGTGGAGAAGAGATTCTCCTCTTTTTTTCCCTCTCAGCCCTATAAATTTCTGAATTTTGTTGAGTTTAAGTAGGTTAATCAGTGTAGCGTTATTGTTTGAAATGATTTGAGTTAGTGGTTTGGTGCCTTCTTAGGTGTTAGCATTAGGGCTCGTAATACCATTTCCCTACAGTAATCTCAAGTTGGCTCTTTCAGGATGTTGTGACAAATAACAACCTGAGTTTCTTCATAGTACATTACCACAAGTCTTCTCTGGGCACTAGAGGTAAATGTTTCTTTCAGATCACATCCAAGGCCAGTAAGAAAACTTGTAAGGCACAGGAATGTAGAATGCATGGTATAGAAAGTACTTAAGATCGAGACGTATTACCATGCAAATAGAACTAAGTCTGGGTTATGTGAATGTGTTGACACAGGTTACTTACAGCTTGATAGAACTCCACTAAACTTGGTAGTACTGTAGGAACTGGGTTACAGAGACTTGCAAGAAAAATGCTAAATATGGTTTTGATAAACATAAAAACCAAAACATTCTTAAAAGTTCGTTATATTGTTGTTCTTGAATTCTCTGTTTATCTGGGAAGTAAGATGTGTCTTACTGACCGTGAATGAGCAGGATAGCTTTATGCACTTACTGATACTAAAATATTTTATTATGGACTTCTGTTTTTAAACATCTAGAAACATTTAATTTGTTTTGGTGTCGGGCTGATTCTATAGGCTCTCTAGGATTTAATTAAGTTAAAATATTTCATTTTCTGTTTTAGGTGTGGAATATCAAACAGATGATTAAATTAACACAAGAGCATATAGAAGCATTGCTAGACAAATTTGGAGGAGAGCATAACCCACCATCAATATATCTAGAGGTAAGTTTGTGGACAAATGTGGTTAGGTTACTGGTACGTTATCTATCTTATATGAAGCATCTGATGTTAGAAGTAAGAATACGTGTAGTAAGAGTATATCTCCCTTGTGGAATAGAAACCTAACTTTTTTTCTTTGGAGATGGAAGGGAGCTGTGTGGAATTCATACGCATCAGTAAAGGAGGATCAGTGGCGTTTTTTAACAGTTAATGCTAGTGCAATTGAAATATAAGGCATCCTTTTTGTTGCAGGGGGAAAAATTATGTATGTAGTTTTAAAAGAATAATGGTAATAATAATAATACTGAAAATAAAAAATATAACAAAAAATGTATTTTAAAGCAAATATACGTGCATGGAAACATACGACTCAACTACTTTAAAGGCAAAGTTAATTCCCCTTCTTTTCTCCTCTAAAATACAGTCCTGTGGAATACAAAAACTGTTATTAGTAGAAGGGATCTTTCTTACAGAAATGCACAGAATTGCAGGGTGGAGTAATATTTTAAAGCTGCATTTAATTTGTAAGCTAATTAAAAATTAAATCTTTTTATTCTTTCATTACTCCTGATTCATGAAATTGCGTAGATGCAGGACCATTAAGAAACTATAAAAAGACCACATGCATCGGTTGCATCTATTAGGAATTGAATAGGTATCGCTTGCTCCAAACCCTGCCCTTTTCTTGGGTCTTTCAAGCATTGAAATAACTGGAGGTCAACCAGTTCTCTTTTATAGTCTTTTTAATTGTGCTTGCTGCCTAATGGCACTGGGTAATTAAAAATAAAGATCTCATTATTTCAGGTATTTCTAGCTTTTATCTTACCATGTCAGAGCAGGGCGGGAGCCTGATTGTACGAGTGTTGACATAATGTCCTTAACTGTTAAGGTCAAATGAGGCCCTCTGTAGTTCCTTTATTGTTAATATGAAATGTAAGGATTGAATGAGTGTTAATCACTGTTCTAACCACTCAGTGGTATATAAACACACCAGTGTTTATATAAACTTGAACCGGTTCATTCCAGATCTCTGTATTTAATATTGCTGGATGTATGTCGGTTTTATTGAATGATGAATCAAATTGCAATAATAATAAGCCTAATGGCTACTAAGTCTGGATTTCAGGTTGTGGAGCTTATAGTTCGGTACAGCCATTTGTCACTTGTTTGTATGTGAATTAAAAGTGAGATCCCTACACTGGAAGCTTTTAAATTGTTCTATAGTTCATTGATAGGGAAGAGGCCATGTACAGGAGTAAATGTTTACCCAAAAATTATTGTAACAGTGTAAAAACTATGGTAAGTCTGGGATGCTTAGTGACTACAAAACATCAAGCTTAAAGTAAATTTTTGAGTTTGATGGTTCCACGTGCAGCTGAGACGTGACAGTAACTCACACTCGTCTGTGTGCTGTGTGAGCCCTGCTGGACAGGGCAGGGTGTTCTTCCGCCACACCGAGTTGTACTGGGTCATGAAGAGGGTCTTATGACAAGTAATGAGGGTACTCTTTCAGATAAATTATCCCATAAAGGAGCAAGTCCTGTGAAAAAGAGCCTACCATCATTGCAATGAAGAGCCTTAGTTTTTTTTTCCCAGCTCTTTGCTAAGAGGTTCCTCTGCTTCCTTGGTTCAGGTATTTGCAGCATCAGTAGTGGCTAAGCCACTTGGAGTCATTAACCCAAGAGGAAAATACTCTGGTCTTGCTGGATCAGTTTGCCATCCAGCTAGTAGACGGAATGTGGTTATGATGGGACTCCATGAGTCCTAGAGCTGTGGTTAGTGTTAGGGAAGGGGAAGAGGTTGCAGCTGTGAGTCAAGAACCATGAAAATGGGGTGAGAGAGAGGGAAACTTCCTCTTTGCATGGTCATCAACTTGGATTAGATCACACTTGGATGGATTAATGGAAGTGAATAGGATTATACGCTGCTAACCAGTCACTTGTTTAGTGTGTAGATTTCCTGCAGTGGAACTGAAGTTTGAGGGAAAGAAAAGAAGGAATACATGACGACATACCTGATAGAGTGAGAAGCAAGATTACTGTCTTCCCTTGATGATTCATTTCAATGCAGCAACAGTTATCTGGTGCGACCTTTCTGCGCCTTTCCAATCCTTTTGGCTGTTTTTGGCTTGGTCAAGAACAAGGGCTGCTTTCCATTGTCAGAATTTACTTTGCAGATGTTTATCTGGATGTAGTTTGTCACAGCTGGAGCTAATGTGTTACCTTTTTGTATTCCTCTGTTTATCAGAAAAAGCGCCAGGACAGCCCTGGCCGCAGCATGAAAGGACAAAGCTATATGCAACAAGCCGCAAATGTAGCGTGATAAAGTGGGGAAGAACACGTTTGCTTCTAGAAAATGCAGAACTAAGAAAATGCAGTACTTTAGATATGCATAAAAAGAACAGGAAATTATGCAGAGTACGTGTGGGTAGCTTAAGCAGTTCAGTAGATAACTCATCCTTCTGACATCCGTTAGAAATAGCAAGCTACCTGTGTTCAGAGCCACTGTATGCTGTTGGGCCTCTTGCTCACTTTCCATACCTGGGCATCATCACGTCTTCTGTGTGTGACTTCTGCCTTTTCCCAGGGTTTCAATATAGGCCTTGACACTATGGCCTGTGTGGTATCTCCAGTATATGCTTGAACAGGAAGGCTGTGCAACTTCAAACAATGTCCAGCCTCCTCTGACTTCTCATATTTTAATTGTTTTGCTGAAATCTCGTTTCTAGATGTAATATGCAGTATCATCCTGTTTTTGCCAGAATTTTTCTAGGTAAATTTGTTACTCTGTTATGGTGATGGTGTCAGCCTTCTTTTTCCTTCTTTCCACTGGTCTGATATGTCTTGCATCTTCCATAAAAACTGAGCAACACTTAAGGACTTCTGTGGACTCTGCCTGTTGATCATCTCTTGAGATCTATCAGCAAGCATGTAGTCTGCTTTTCTTGGCAAAAGATGGAATTGTCCAAAGCTAATTGCTAGATAAGTACCTGTGGATGAGCACTTTTGCTTTCACTCCTATTTCCTTTCACTGTCGCAAACATCCAGTTTGTTGCTGTATTGCTTTCTGTAACACCATGGCTTTTTGATATCTACTGAAAGCTTGACAGCTATCTATCTTCTGGTCTGAAGAGTTCCAGTACCATTGGATTTGTTCAGCTCTTTTGTACTCGCATATGGCTTTATATCTTGCTTCTTATGCCTCTTTCCAACTGCTGAAATTTACAGAAAGGACTTGGAGTACCTGGTATACCGGCTGGTATTCTGTGTTACAACTGCCTCTGTGGATTTGTCAAGTAAAATTGTGGTTGAACCTGGCAACCGGATAGTATTTCAGTTAAAAGGAATACAAGAGATGAGAAGCATCCACAGGAAAGCTGAAGAACTGGACAAAAATATAAATCTGAAAATTGAGCATTCCGATGATTTAGGAAAATTATTTTTGCATTGAATATAAAACCTACAACTCATTTAAAAATAAAAATGAATTTATGCCTTAGTTACAGTTGCTTAAGAAAATATGAGCTAACAAGCTTTTGCTTCTGTGCTCATCTCAAAGAGTGAAGACAAATTTTGTGTGGCAGTTTTTTTTTAATTCTGAGGGTGGTGTTCAACACGTCTTAAATGAGAATTTTAAAACTGACAGCTATTGTTGAAACCATCACTTCAGGATTCATCAATTGACTGTGAGAGAAGAGCAGATGACTTGAAATATTGCAGGTAATTGACATGTGCTATGTTGAGTTCAGTGTATATTTATGCTTGCAAGAGAAGTTACTCAGATTCAGGGACATCTCCCTGCCTGGATCTGTCACTCCTCAGCAATGGCCTTAAAAAGGTGACTCTTAGGCAAGTGGTGGAGGGCCTTCAAGCCTGTATGTGTTACCATTTCCAGCTACCTTGAAGTGGAAAAAGTAGTGTGAAGCTCTAGGACAGCATCTCACCTGTCTCCCTCCTGTCAGGACAGGAAAGGAGGGGCTGAGGAAGGAGAATGAAACTGCTGAGATGTTCTGAGCATGCGTGAAAGATGCAGGGGTAGGAAACTAAGTGAACAGAAGAAAGAAAAGAACACTCGTCATTAACCATACAATTTTCTTCTAATTGCTGTAATTAGTAATAGCTTTGGGACTCTTATCAAGGCTATCTAAAATGATTACAAGAAAAACCTCTGCTTGTTCTGGATGGAAGAAATAATTGATGTAGTAAGCATCGGCTGTGTTCAGATCTAAGTGTGGCTTTTTTATTGTAGCTAAATTTCTTTCTTAGGTAATCCTGGCTCTTGACTTCTTCCTACATCTGTGTGTGAGCATGCATCTCTGATCTAACAGGCCCCTGGATATCACTGTTAAATATTTGAAGTAGCTGTTTGACTCAGTAGATGTAGAAATAGTATTAATAGCACTTCTCTTTTATTCTGGAGAAGAGGCTGCAGGGGCTCCTTTGTAGGTTTTACTACATTTTTGGAAGCACTCTGTATCACAGCAGCTGAAAACATCAATGATTTTTGTCTTCCCACATAATTTCTCACTGTGTTATATCTGTACTTGAAGTGCTGTTTCCCAAAATACAGTTTGTGATTCACTGTGGAAAAACCCTTTTTGTAAAGATTTGTTAGAGCATTGTAAATAATGGAAAACTTTACTGCAAAAAAAGTCAAGTGCTATGATACTGGGAAATCCTGGGATTCAGTTCGCAAAAACTGTTAAAATAAGTCATTGCATATTGTTCTATAATGGCCATCAAAATGAAACCTTTTTGTCTCTACCAACAAAGTACTGATGATGAGGATAACACAAGTTAGGGAAAGAAGGATAAAGGTTTGTGTATTTCAGTGCGGCGCTGGCAATAAATGCTGTTTGTGAACTCAAATGGGTTGTACAGATCAAAACTGGCCAAAAGCGGTCAGCTGAAATTGATAAAGGAGAGATCACACTTAAATAACTTAATCAGATTTGTTAGCCATTATAGACTCTTAATGACTGTTCAAGAGGTCTTATTTAAAATTCCAGAACGTGTTGTGTGCTCCTTGCCTAGTAGTCACACGTACAATATAATCTGACGACTTCAGCTGAGATTTCACTTAGCGCTATTAGCCCCGTAGTTCTGATACGCAGCCCCGAGTTCTTCACACGGTGTGAGGCTGCGTCTTGCACCTGCGCTTCCCTTCAGTTAACAGTACAAGAGCAAGCTGCCTGCTTTTTTCAATTCGGGCGCCATGCAAAATAAAACAGTGTACAAATGCATGGCTGGAATGATAGTATCAAATCAAGCTTCAAATCTCAGTCAGCTTCTTGGTGTTGCAGGAATCTTCCTCTTTCATAGTCTCACTGTTGGATACAAATTAAAATGAAAACGATGGGGGTAGAGATAGATTTGTCCCTAACTGCTGTGATTTTCTACTTTACATCTAATAGTCCAGGAAAACAGAATTTTATTCGGAGGCCTTGCTGTTGCTGTTTTTGAGAGTTCAGCTATTAAATTTCTGGAGAGTATTTCACTCCTTATTCCTGTGTAACTGAAGAATCCAGGCAGGAAGTCTAATTAATTAAAGAAGATTACCTCTTTGCTGACCTAAAGCATGTTTTTGCAACAGCAGGCACATACGGTCTGAAATGGCTCAGAATGATGAATCTCAGCTTGGTTCAGCCTGTTTGTGGTATTTCAGGAAAATTACTGATGCTGGGTACGATCACTGGGAAACTTGGCGGCCCTGGGAGAGGTTCAGGTTAACTTTCACCAGGCTCCTACCTGATGTGGATCAAATGCGTTGGACCAAAACTGGGGTGCCTAAAGTTAGACTGAGTACGGATTTAGGAGTCTTACTAAATGAAGAAATCCTGATTTACGTTACTGTCTATCTTCAGCTCCCATTTAACTCAGTGGGATTTGCATTTGATCAACAGTCTAAAAGGTCAGACATCTCTTAAATAGCAACACAATCTGGGTTTCAGAGACATGGAAGCTGTAATTTGGGCTTTTAAGAGCCTTGCAAAATATGGGTGGTACCTAAAATTTGATAGAGGAAGAGAGAGAATGATTAAAAAACACTTGGTCCGCTTGAGTTTAGTCTGGGTTTCTAGCCTGATGCGGTGGGGGACAGGGAGAAAGAGAAACGATAATTTGGTTTTGTCCCAGGTTAACTCTGGAAAAAAACATTCCGCTTGTTATTTCTACTTTCTTTAAATGTTTTTAGTGGAATGTATAGTCTGGTTATGGCCCAAGAAAGCAAATTTCAAATACGATATGAGTAATATGTAATAGAAAAACATGCGTGCCTTTGAGGAAATCCCTTGCTGGCAAGAGGATGATGACAGGCCTGTGGTGGGACAGCTGTGTACCTAACGCGCTTCTGTTGATTTCTGAGGTCACCACTAATTTTGTCAATAGGTTGCCACACTTATTTTTATTCTGCTGCCTGCGAGTGAGCAGCAACATAGTGCAACGTAGTACAGCGTGTCTATACGTTGTATATAAGCAGGCCAACTTGTAATGCTTTAAATGGACTTGGCAGCTTCCCAGGCCTCTGTACGTTTTACTCGCAGTTAAAGCTTCAGGAGTATTCTCATATGTATGAGCACACAATATGCATATGTACTGATAGGCAATATAGTTAATTTTAACTTTTCCTTCTAGTTTAGATAGCCATAGAGTTATTTGCAGATTGAGAACGTGCCAGTTTGAATCTAGCATTCAACTTTTTGAATAATTTTTTCCTGAACTTTGGGGAATGCTGCAAATTGACACAAAACTGGGAGCCTTCTTGTGATAGAGCGGATAAACAAAGTCGTTGTGGATAATATACGTTATTAAAGACACTTTGGTTTTAGTAATTGATAAACCCACTGGAGGAGGGGACCACAGAAGCCCAGGGGTAGCAATAGGCACAGCAGGAAAGATAAATATGGAGTTCTGTGCCTGGGACAGGATGCTTGGTAGCAACTTCACTTCTGAAAGGCCTTTAAAGTCTTTCATTTCATTAACTACTGCAATGTTCAGCGTGATCTTTTTTTCTATGGTAGATATGATATGCTTTTTTTTTGTCATTTTATATTTCAAACACTAATGATGTTAGAAATCAGCCTTAGGGTTGACCGATAGGTCCTTGTCTGATTTGAAGGTTTTTGTAGCTGTTGATGTCTGTCAGCTAATGTGGCCGTGCTCTATGGCATAATCTCCTAGATAGAAATACCTTAGCAAAGTCCACTCCTGCTGTAACACTCCTTAAATTTAACTCTGTGAGATAATTCGAGGCTTTGACTTGGTGCTATTGTCTATGTAAGGTCTGTGGGTGTTAGTCATCAGCCAAGACTGATGTACTTAATCTTTGTGAAAATGAGATTTCATTGGAGCTGTTCTGCTTCTGCTGCATATACTATTGCAGTTTCTATATACAAATATTTTTTAAGAGGAAAAACATATATAAAGTCTAATGGTAAATTTTTACTTCCATAGAGTTCTATAATGGGATCTTCTGCTCTGACGTTGAGTATAATAATTGAGAGCTTTTGCCTGCATAAAAAATAGGTCTTTTCATGCAGAGTTTAATAGTATAGAATCTAAAGCCTGCAAGAGTTCCCAGTTTTTCATGCTCAATGTTTATGCTTGTAAGATAAATCATTTGACTTTTGAGTTTGCATTAGTGACAGATGAAGCTGCCAGTGTAAACATTGTAGGATTGAGTATTTTGAAAGATGTGTAGTTTTGTGAAGGAACTAAGCCCACAAGTATCCGGAAGCAATGTAACGTTGCATATGTTAGTGCAAATAATATTTTGCAACGTTCATGAGAAAAGGAAGTAAGTATTTAGAAAAGTATTGGTGAAATGGTAACAGTTTATGGTTCTTAATTTTTGTTTACTGAAAATAATTCTTGACACATGGAACTTTTACTGGAATTTACATGAAAAGTTGTTCCTGGAAGTAAGAGTGAGATGCTTATGATACTGTGCAGCCAAAAAGGCCATTATTTGTAATTGGGTAACTTTCAATTTACTTTTGATGGCAGAGTGAAAATGTTCTGGCCTAAAGTCATCAAGTTTGTGGTCTAATCGTGAAACACTAGATACTTTCAGTTCTTAAAAGAAATAGCAAGCAGTTGTCAGTTTCCTGCAGCTCATGTCCATTTATTAAAAGATGGAACCTGTATGATTTAAATGGAATTGTAAAATGTAGCGTGTGTTTGCATCACTGAATCTATGAGCATGGTTATTTTTTCCTCTTAAAATCAATATTTTTTTCCACATATGCACTCTGCAGCTTTTTGGTCACTTCAGTTCTCCTATAAATTTAAAAAGAAGCAAGTTATGCACAGTGAACTGGAGAGAAGCAACTAAAGATGTATCTTTCCATAAAGTAAATGTCTTTTTTTCATGTTGAAAATATATGCAGCCGGACACAGCTCCAGCCTTGCTGGAGAGATAAAATTTCTCTTCATTACTGTTTAGATGTTTAGTTTGTAAGATCTTTGTTCTTATTCTCTGCAAAGGTCTAACACATCTTTAACACCAATTGTTTATATAGCATGAAACACAAGTTCCTTAACTGGTTAAAATTGTTTGATTCAGAATTTTGAAGATATCTACTACCCTGTATGCTGAAGAAATAACACTGATAGTGGGTTATAGATTGTGATGTTCTTGTTACAAATAAAGTTGATGGAAACAAATTTTAAATCAAAATATATACAGTTGCATATTTGTATTCTAAAACTTATCAGTAATGTTTGGCTATATTTATTTTAAAAGCTTTATGGACAAATTTAATGTTGCAGACTTTTTTTTTTAAAGGAATTTGGCTAGTGTGTAATCAGGATTTGCATAACCTTTACTTGGCAGAAAATCAAATTAATCTCATTTTTAATTAAACTTTGTATATTTCAAATGATCGCTTTTATGTGGTTTTGGGTGACTTTGTAACAGGGCATAGTTGGTTGTGTTCTAACTGAAAAAAATGTTTTTACCATCTGGAATGAAAGGATAGTGCCAGAGGTACTACAATGGTGAACGGTAAGCTGCGTAAGTGGTCAGATTCTGGAAGTAAAAAGCAGGTTTCTGCTTTCTCTTAATTATTGTGTTAAATGTATTTTTCTGTCATTCCAAGAGAATGATGAATTTAGCTGTAGCACAGTAATTTGGAAATGTACCTGACAACACTCATTAAAGACTGCTGTCTTTTAAGGTAGTTCTGAATTATACCATACAGTAGAGGTGCTTTGAAACTATGAGCTATGCTTTCTTTTATCCACTTACCCGTTTTATCGTTTTAAAAATCAGTTGTTTCAGAAAGTTTAATGTGAGTTTAAAGCCACTACTTTTTTCCTATTAAAACTTAGACCAGATCATTTTGTACATTTTCCTGGGAAATGTGAACTACTTCAGAATGCTCTTTGTTTCATGTTCATTCTGAATTTAGACCCCTGTTTATGTCTGAGGCTACTACATCATTAAAATAGCTGTTCTTCCTTCACAGGCCTATGAAGAGTACACCAGCAAACTAGATGCTCTACAGCAGAGAGAACAGCAGTTATTGGAATCCATGGGGAATGGAACTGATTTCTCTGTCTCCAGTTCAGCTTCAACAGACACAGTTGCATCATCTTCCTCCTCTAGCCTCTCAGTAGCAACTTCATCCCTTTCAGTTTATCAAAACCCTACTGATATGTCACGGAATAACCCTAAGTCTCCACAGAAGCCTATTGTTAGAGTCTTCCTGCCCAACAAGCAAAGGACTGTGGTAAGTCAATTTCTTTGTGCATACTTAGAACCTCAGTATTTCCTGTATTTCTGTTTGCCTTCATCCAAAAGTTAATTTAGGACCTGAAAAAATAACCCATGTGGAAGTCAAAGAGGTGGTGCGTCTGCTTGCGCTCTGCAAAACTCTGCCCTTTTGATGTGTTGGATATTTTCTACAGCATTGACACCAATATGTGTTCTGTATTACTGCTATAGCAGACAACACTTCCAGGAGTTCTCTAAGAATAGATATAACTCAAATATTTTCCTAAAATCAGCTCTTTTAGATACATAGTGTACTCTACTGTTTTACGATGGGTAAGAGGGGGCAGAAAAATCTATTTCTTGTACTGTGTAAAATTACTGATTAGTTAAACAGGGCAAGATTGGGGAAAACAAATGTTTTCCATCTTGTTGAAGTTACTAACAGCAGTGAATGCTCTACAGCAAGCACCAAGCTCCTGCAGCTAAGGAGAGCTGTGCAGAATTGTTTGTTTTTTTTGTTGTTTACCTCCCCACTTACTGTGGTGAGTGCTTCGTGTTGGGACCCTGATGCTATCGGGTGCTGTATATAGAACTGACTGGGGAGGGACGTTGCTTCTATTAACGGGAGCCTGCAAGTATTGCTGCGTAGCATTGCCTGCAAACTGCTCAAAACCTGGTGTTTATCAGTTTTGACAATGTTATTGTGATTCCTGGGATCATGGAAGAAGAGTTAACTTTTTGCAGGCTATCTAGCTGTCCTTTAGAGGCATGTTTTTTCTTTTTTCTTACCAGCTGTCTACTGAAGAACTTCAATATGTGCTTTTGAATAATACACTGACCAGTAAACTGATACATGACTGTGGCTCGTCAGCAATTGCTAGGATTTTTTTTTTTGGAAGTCTTCTCACTTAAAAGGGGAGCTGTGTTCTCAGTGGAAATGGGAACCAAATGGATAGCACAGCCAGTGTCTGTGTGAAACCAGTGCTTTTCCTAGCAGGCAGTCAGGTATTGGCTATCACTGAACTGTGACAACCTGGGGAATTTGTGTTACTAGCAAAGAGGAGAAAGCACAAACTCAGTAGTACTGGACATGGGAAGCATGTCCTCTCCCTCCTCCTGCCGCTTGACTTTCCTCCATCCCATGAAGAGAGATCATAAAACTTATAGTGGGAACAACAGGCTAAAGGGCAGTCTTTTTATCAGTTTTTTTCTTTTATTATAGCCTAATTTCTTCAGAATGTTGCTGAAGAATGAAAGTATGCTTTGATTTTCAACATGGAGAGTGATGTTTTAATGTAAACTACAACCTCTTTGTAGCACTGTGCAGGTGCATAGTGTTAAGCAAGGTGGTTTTGTTGCCTGCCTGTGAGGTGTGGCTTGGCACCTAGTGCTGCTTACATTTGAAATTTGGAGAGAAGAGTACTGGATTTCAGAGAGGCACCCTGCTTTCTTCTTCATGTGTCCTGTCCCAGTTTGTGTAGCTATTGTAGCCTCAGCTCCTGTGATCAAGCTGTCCATAAGTTGTTTCTCTTTCTTTCCTGTAGTAGGTCAGGTCACAGTATAGCACTTTCTGCATTGTTCTGCGCATTTCTTGTTTCTCCATGTTATCTCTTCCTCTTCTCTGAGCCATATAGTATGTTTCTGCCCTTACTTGTCCTCCTCACTGCAATATGCTTCTGCTGCTCCTTTCCCTCCCCTCCTAACTTCCTCTTCAATCCTTTTATTAGAGGTGTTTTTAAGGCTTGTAGCAAGCCTGACCTCTGTTTTGCATTTAGAAGAATTGTTTTGTATAAAGAAGAGCTTATGATTATGCAATACACTACAGCAAACTTGAACACAAACATGATTGTTTTGATGTTCATAGATGTGTGCTTCACCAGGTTTAAGTTAGGCTACGAGTAGGATCACCAGAGAAAATATGTTTGACTTTACTTGGTCGTGCAACCAGGACACCTAAAAGAACAGTTATTTCTGCATATGTAAATCTGCTTACAGTTTAAGAAGAAGAGGTAACTGAATTTCAGTGTGAACCGTGTGATACAAGAGGTAATTTGGGGCCAGTACAGAACTGTCTTGCCTCATCTGAGATAAGATTTTGTGGGTGTTGCTACCCCACTCTAGGTGAAGTAAAACGGGCTGCCTTAAGATCTTGAAGATGCATTGGTTTAAGTAACAGTGATGGATTAGCTTGGTATGCTCTAAGACGTGAAACTCTGCCTCCCCAGACTATTATTTCTTCTCATTTTTATCTCTAAGCTTTGAGTTTTCGGTGGACGTTGTGATTCTGCAGTATTAGTCATGCTCGTTAGGAGCTTGTGGACTTAATCACTCTGTCACAGACAAGCTGATGTTCTCAAACTTGATCACTTGTCCAGTGGCTAGACTAAGAGGTAACTTTCTAGCTTGAGAATGTGCTGTCATTAGAAGGAGTTCTGACCAAAATTTGGTAGTAAGGGGCAGTGCTGGACAGCAGGGGAAAAGAATTTCTTCCGACACTGAATCTAGATGTTTTTCCTGGTTATGGGAGGCAAATGAGGTTTAAGTTGGGTGTATACTCAGGGAGAGTCTCTTGCTCTTATCTCCTGCTCTCTACTGGTGTCTAATCACCATTATGCCTTCCCAGTGTATGCCTGCAGCTTGGTTTCAGCATGCTAAATGTGAGACATTAAGCGCAGAACTTCAGGAAGAACCTGTAGTCTTATGCTGTGGTAGGTTTAAAAAAAAAAAAAAGGCTGTACTGACAAAAGAGGAAGAGGCAGGTAAGTCGTAAAGTGCAAGTCTCTTTAGGTGCAATTCTGGTGTAAGTATGTCTGCAGGTGTGCGTACACACAGAAACAGACGTGCAGAAGCACAGAGGAATGAGCAGACCAAATTCTGCAGATACTTGTAGGGCACTGTTAGCAGAAGGCGGCTAGACCTGAGAAATGTAACCAGGTTTTGTCTTGGAGCAGCCTCAGTAAGTCTTCCTTGGGTGGTAGAACAGATTTTGGGCTGTGTTGTTTCCTGCCAGGTATTTGCGGTGGAGAGGCTTAATCCTGCTTCATGTGCTGTATAGCAAGGAGGGAGGACAGCTCCCATTCTGCTTGGAGCAACCCATTTTTGCTTGAAACTGTTATTCTAAATACACCGTTGGAAATATATGCTCAGGTCTGATCAGCAAATACTGCAAATTAATGATTCAGCTTTGTTTCAGATGGAGAAATGACTATCATCCAGTTTTACACACTGCTTGGATCTCGTTACATTACTAAGTTAAACTTTTATTTAATAGATGTAGTAAATTGTTTAAGAGCTGGGAATTGGTGCTTAAAGGAACTCTGAGTGCTGGGGGTTATTGGCCTTGGAGTTGAAGTTCCTGTATCTGAAACTTGAAACAGTGCTTACGTTACTGAGAAAGTTAGGAATATCTTGTACGACAACTCTTAGTAAATACTGAAAACAGGGCAACTACGTTGATCCTACGCTTAGTCTGCTGGAAACTCAGGAAATTCCCTAAGCAAACCTGGCTCAGAAGCAATCGCAGTTTGCAGTGCAGTTGGAACTGCAGGTAGTTGGATGACCGCTGGCCTAAAAGCCATCCGGCTGTTTTCTGTGAATGCTGGGATTACATGCTGTAGTGCTTCCTCCATTCTCTGAGTGGTTAAAGCAGCATCACACACATCTTAATCTTCCTTCCTAACATGCAACCTTAACTAGGACCTCTGGCTTCAAAAACAGACCTCTCGTGTCTGTCTTGTGCCTATTAACAGAGCCATTTCCTTATGTAACCGTGATGTTTGGGGTTTTCAGATGTACAGAACAGCTTCAGGTGTGCTGGATTGAGGTAGGAAGGTGATTGCTTCTGAAAACATACGGTACCTACTGTTAGTGTGCCCCCACCCCAATTGCATATGGCTAGCAAAGTATGAAATGTCTTACAACCAAGTGGGTGTACGGGGGAGAGAAGAGGTTCAGTGTTGCTATGGACTCCCCCCCACATGAATTACCTTCAGCCAATATCCACTTCCGAAGGAAACCTTCTTTTAGTATCACAATAACATTTTCAGACTCTACCACCGATCACATACCTAATTGCAGGACTGGGGACCCGTGTCAGGAGTTAAGAGATTTTTGTCAGATACAGGAGAGGCTTGTTTTCTTTTACCAGGGAGTACAGTGATGCTGCTTAAACTGGCTTTGTAAAACCTGACTTGTTGGTAATGGAGAGCCAACTTTGTTATTCATCTTTGATCATGTTCTGAAACAGTCCCAACTACTGCAGCAGCCTTCTGCTGTTCGTCTGGAACTGCTAGAAACGCAGGAAATAGTGGGGAGAGCTGCTTACATTTCTGACCCGCAACTGCCTCCATACTTAAAATGTTTCTGTGTTTTTTGTTTATTCGTAGTACTGTTTATGTGGAGGATCAAGTAAATATATCTGTTTCACTTGGCTCCAACTAGAAGTGTAATGAGAGGTGTTGTGGTTTAACGCTGGCAGGCAGCTGAGTACCACACAGCTGCTCGCCCTCCCCAGGTGGGATGGGGGAGAGAACTGGAAAGGTGCAAGAACTCATGGGCTGACATAAGGACACTTTACTACGTAAAACAAAAGCCATGTGCACAAGCACAAGGAGTTCAGTCACTGCTTCCCGTCGGCAGGCAGTTCAGCCACTGCCAGGAAAGCAGGGCTCAGCACGTGGGATGGTTTCTTGGGAAGACAAATGCTGTCACCCCAAAGGTCCTCCTTTCCCTCCTACTTTACCCGAGCTTTGTTGCTGAGCATGATGCTGCATGGCATGGGACATCCCTCTGGCCAGCCGGGGCCAGCTGTCCGGGCTCTGTCCCCTCAGAGCTCCTGGTGCACCCCCAGCCTCCTCGCTGGTGGGGCAGCACGAGAGGCTGACAAGTCCTTGGCTGTGTGTGAGAACTGCAACAACTGAAACATCGGTGTGTTATCAACACTATCTCCATCAAAATCCAAAATGCAGCATCTTATGAGCCTCTATGAAGAAAATTAACTCTATTTCAGCCAAAACCATAACAAGAGAAAAACGATGGCATACAGGGAAACAAGACCATGTTGACCAGTGTCAGTAGGTCGTGCATCTGACAGAACGTTTCTTTGTGTCATGATAAATCAGGGCGTTTGACAGAAAGGTTTTTGTAATGTAGGAAAGCCTTGAAGGTGCTTCATTGAAGCCTAGCCAGTAAGTGGTGGAGCCTACTGCTGCTGATTAATTAGCAGATCAAGTTAGCATCTTGATTCAGCTGGAAACACAGCAGAATTACAACTTCTTTGAAAGTAAAAACAAGTAGCTGGGTTGGTTAGTTGGAGGGGAATCAAAGCATACGCAAGTGTCAGAAATATGATTGTTTTCCTGTGCAGTCATCTTGGGAGGAGATGAAGTTTTCTTCCCTGAACAACCTCCCAGAAAAGTCAACAGATTGTTTGCTGTTCTCTGGGGAAAATAAATGTCCATCCCCTATAATGTAGAGAGAGAAATGTCTGAATTCAAGTCCCTCAAAGAAATATGCATACTTCCTCTGTTCTGAGTGGCGTGGTTTAACTTGCATGTTAAATGTTTTCTGGAGAAGTGTTCTGCATGGGTGTGACCAGGATAAGTCTCTGTGGGTTTCTTGCTTTGTTTTCTAAGCCAGAGAAAAGGATTTTGAAATAATACAAGTGCAAGATGGTACGAGTATTACCTGACATCGTCAGTTATTTTGTAGAACAAATTTCAGGCTTACCCACACTATGGATGGGGGAATTTAGGGAAAATGAGTTTATTTGGGTCAGGAATCTAAATGGGTATTAGGTGCATAGTAACAAAGCTGCCAATTAGGGGAGAGCTGTTGTGGGGGAGGAGGAGGTAAGAATGCTGACCTTGACCTCAGGGGTTTTTTTGTTTGGTGTTTTTTGAGCACGTGGGTAATATATATTTTGCATGTCTTTGGGACTGCCAGTTGTAAGCTGATAAGCCTGGGATAAGGACGAAATCCCAGTTCCCAGTTGCTAGGGCTGTTGCAAGTTTTGCCGCCTTCTGTAAAAGCTGACAATATGAAGCTAAAACTACTTAGGAATTTCACTTAGTGAATTGCTTGGTTACTGTAGACTTTTAAGGTATTAATAAGACTCCAGATAGGTTTTCTGTGACCCGTCAGTTCTGGCTTGCAGGGACGTGTTCTGAGACCTTGAATGGACTCAACAGTTCCTGGAGTATCTGGAGTGCTTGGCAGCCCTGAAGGGATGACCAAAGTGTGTTTCTGTGAAGGGCTGTAGAGGACCTGCTGCAATATTCAGGGCAGTAGCAAATCTGGAAGAAGGATCTGTGGTTCTCAGGTTTGGCTTAGCTTGTATGTCAGGCTTGTGGCACGTAGTCAGTATTACGGCTGTGCAGATGTGAGCTTGGCAAGTATGTCGTATTGCTGGCTGGGGCAGAAAGTATGCTGTAAAGGGCTCTGGAGGAAGAAAATCCAGGTTGGGCTAGGACCTAGCTGTATGCTTAGTTTTGCATTGTTCTACAAGGAAGAATGGACACGTGGACAATTCTTGTGTTCTCTGGCCTACGCATTGCTCTCTGTTACTTCCTTGTGGCTCCTTCAGTCTAACAGAATACATCATTACAGAGTGTCTTTTGGAATATGTAGGAGCCATGAGAACCATGGGGCAGACCTGAGGTCTGTCCAGCACAGATTCCTCTTTTGGTGGTCATAGGTGGATGCCTATGGAAGAATACAAGATCAGAGCAGGCGTGTTTAATATTCTTCCAGTATCCTTTTGACTTTGAACTATTTGTCACTCAGAAATTTTGAGTTTGTGTTTTCTATGTCCTTATCTTCAGTCCAGTCTCCATTAAACCCTTGCTGTGGATACTAGAAGTTTGTCTTATGGTAAGGAATTCCGTGGGCATGATTGTACGTTGTGTGAACAACCCTAGTTTTGGTCTTTGAACATGCTGAATACTAGCTCTCTAGCTTTTGTAATTCATGCTGATGGAGATAAAAGCTTCTGAGAAGAGCTGGTTAATACAAGGCCTCGGTACAACAAATGGCTAAAACTAGTCATAACTGCAGTCAGGAGCAGTATTAGGTGGTATCTGGCAATGTCGTGAAGTCCAGTAGGGAAGAAGGGAACATGGTTGGAGGGACTCCAAATGCAAGTACTTTATGAAAAAGCTTGTATGTTTAATTAGATACTTGTTTGGTTGTATGTTCAGTCAAAAGATTGAACTTGCTTGTATCTTGGCATTCCTGACAGATCCTGATTACCCAAGAGGTCTCTTCCAGCTAAGTACATCTGGTGTACGAAGACACAGTCTGAAAGTAAAGGAGCAGTCCCTAATGGCGGTATGCTGGACTACAGAAAGTCAGAAAAATTGGTATTTAGGTGTGAGAAATGATGGGCAGTTGAAAGGCATCAGGTGGTGATGGTTCTTGCTCTTAACTTGTATGTGGCCTGTTGCTGCCTGCTGCACCCTTCTAGCTCCCAGAGGAGATGTCTGCTTCGTGTCCTACAGCCTTCTTGGTCAAGTTCTCCTAAGTGTGGTGAGGAAGCTCTTCTGCTTGGCTCTTAGTTTAGAGCTGGCCTTTCTCGAGTGCCTGCCCTTATCCTGTGAGTATGAGCAAGGAGTGGGTTTGATTGTTCTGAATTTCATTTCTGCCTGGAGTGGTCTGAGTAGTGACAGTGAAACTATGGAAAGAAAGAGTAGCAGATGCTGCTGCTGCTTCCAAAAAGAAGCTGCCTGCCCATTCTGGATAGAATCAGATCAGTGTGTGGTATTTTTGTTTTGTTTTTAATTATTATTTTTATTATTTTATTTTTTAATTATTTTTTTTAAAGGTCGGAAAACGTGCCATGGCAGTTTGTAAACCTTATTGCTTCAGTCCAAAGAAACTTCCTTTTCTGCTATGTTCAACTGTAGAAGAATGTTTTTTGTTGTTGTTTAACAGTAATTAGAGATGGTGTAAAAAAACTCAGCGTAAATTTGGGCCAGTAAAAATCATTTCACTTTATTATGTGCTGGCATGCTTTATATAAGGCTCACAAGTATATCCGTATTTAGAAGTTGATGAAAGTTCTTAAAATGTAAATGTGAGACAGTATTTTTTAAAGGGGAAATTTGTATTTTTAATACTTCCACAATTCTGCTTAGCTTCTGTATGCTGTGCATGGGGACAATTCTCCTATCACACCTTTGTTAATTAGTACATCTTTCTTTTAATTAGAAAAGCAATCATGTGGTCTCCTCTGCAGTCATGAAGACTGAAGAATCAGATATGTTTACGTAAATTCTTAGCATAAATTAATTCATCATGCATGCACAACTGGATTCCTTCAAATGTTATGTTTGTAAATCTGCTATTCAGTACATTTCTTTTGACTTAAGATTTTCATCTTACTTTCTGCAGTTCATGGTGTGAGTTTGTGCCTCAAGCTTGCAGAGTTGTACACACTGGGTTTCTAGAGGCATTCAAGCTGTCCTACCAGTTTCACCTGTCAAGTATAAGGAAAACGCAGAGAGGGGATGTTCTGGCAGCTGAGTAACTAGTTTCTTCCTTTTAATTACACACCTGGTTTAATGTGATTAGGTTCTTCTAATCAAAAACAATTACAAATTCCCATGCCATATCAAATGCTCCAAAAATTGAGTTTACGTAGCCTGTGCCAATGAGTGCTTTCTGAATGTACCTGAATGCTTTGGGATTTTATGTATTACATGAAGAAACTGGGAGAATGGATCACTGACTTCCAAGTAAACTTTATTGTGTTTTTTTTTTCCTCTTTAATTGTTGTGTTGTCAGGGAGTACTACTGTTGTACCTATCCTATTGCTAAAAGGCAAAATCAGATGAGAGACTAAATAGCCAATTTTCATTGGGAAGAAATTTAACCATGGAAGACTTCTCCTTTAGAGTGTTAATAAACAAACAAAATTTTATTGCAAAAAAGAAGTTGTACAATGAAATGAACTTCACAGCCAGTGTGAATAAGTCCTTCGTATCTAAGAGCCTGAAGGATGCACCTTAAAGATGTGCAAGGAAGCAAGGTACGATAGCAGACTTCACTTGGTCTAGCTGGGATGGAGTTAATTTTCTTCATAAGTCTGCACGGTGCTGTGCTTGATGCTGGTGGCCAAAACAACGCTGGGAACACGTGGATGCTTCAGCTGTTGCTGAGCAGTGCTTGCACAGTGCTGAGGCCACCTTCCCTGTCTCCTGCTCTGCCCCCATAGCGAGTAGGCTGGGGGTGGGCAAGAGCCTGGAAGAGGACACGGCTGGGACAGCTGACTCAAATTGACTGAAGAGATGTCCCATGCCATATAACATGCTCTGCAATGGAACTGGGAGGAGTTTTTCCAAAGTGGCTGTTGCTCAGGGACTGACTGGGTATCGATCTGCTTGTGGTGGGTGATTGCTTCTGTATCATCTGGGGGGGAAAGTTTGTTTTTTTTTTCCTTTACTTTATTTAAACCGTCTTTATCTTGATCCACGAATTTTCTTGCTTTTATCCTTCCAATTCTGTTCCCCCATCCTGCCTGGGATGGGTCAGCAAGCAGCTGTGTTACTTGGCTGCCTGCGGGGTTTAACCCACCAAATAAAATAAACTGTTGGATAAATTCAAAGTAGTATATGTTAGGAGGTGAATAATTTAATCCTCTTCAGTTTTATTGACAAGCAGACTTAGATTGCAAAGACAAATGATATGGAAAGCTCGCCATTATAAAATCGATGGCTTGTCATCTGAAGTGCCTTATACATCATTGATCATGGCTTTTTAAGGGTGTTCCTCAAGTACAGATCGCTTAGCGAGTGCAGTGACTGTTGAATGAAAGGCCAGTTATGGAATTAAGATTTCATACTTGAAGAGATGGGAAGTCTGTCTGTACAAAGTAAATCAATGATACAGAAAATACTGTTCATAATGTTTATCTCAGCTTATAATGTAGTAGGCAGGGACTTGGTGAAACAGAATGAAGATCACAAATCTGAAAATAATGACCAATATTTCAGTTCCATGTCTGGTAAATCATGCTTAGATACATGGCCTTTCATGTCATCTAAGCAAACTAATCAACCAAAGCTTTAATATTTCTAGAGAAAGTGTATACTACTTTGATATGAATGTACTTGTTTTTAGGATCACTTACGATCCTTTTAGAAAAGGGTGTGAATTCTAAACCTTTCTTGGTACAATTTCTTGCTGTTATCTTTAAAGTATTTAGAGTGTGATTGTCTGAGACAGGGTATTATGCCAAGCGGACTCAGGACCTGACCTATTAGAAAGTTTTAATTAAACTATTTTGTAACTTAAACAGAGATGCATTAGAAATTTTGTTTTTGAGCTGATTTTGTCATCACTTCATCAACAGAAACCTCAAGTTCTATCATTTTGATTCTCATACTGCAGCTCTAGATGAGCATTTCTCTTGTCTGAAGTCTAAACCCTGTTTTCCGAACTTTTTTCATTAGTGGGTCACTGTCAGCCTTCACAATGTCTGGCGTTGGCATCCAGCCCTAGCTTTTAAGATGGTGATCCAGCTGTCTGCTGTGAATCTGCTAGGATCTTATAGCACCTATTCCTCTGAACACAATTTGGGATCTACCCTTGAAAAGCTTGAACAACTGATTGTTGAAGGCTGCTGAGTAAACATACTAGGTTTGATCCAGTGTGGTTCAGGGACAGTGTACTCCTGTTCAAATATTTCTGTGATATGTATCGGTCCACTGTGTTCTACAAACGAGTACTTTGTAATGGCATTAGCAATGCGGGTGCTGGTAACAGATGTCTCCAAGTTAAATGGGATGCATTTGATGGAATGGTAACAGCTTTGTAAAACGGGTAAGTTCTGTTTAATTTGCCTTGGAAACAACGTTCAGTGCAATGCAGTTGTCTCCCATTTGTCTTATCTACTTAATGCATTTAAGGATATAAACTGCTTTTTCTATAGAAGTTGGTCAGAGCATCATGCCGTGGAATCCAGAACAGCTGCCTGAAAGCCGTATTTTTCATTTTATAGATGATGTCATGTTCAGTATCACCATATGTAAGATGAGAAAATAAATGGCAATCTCAAGCTTGGGTTTTTATTTATTTGACAGGAAAACAGTTTGGTTTATTTCCCCCCCAACACAGTTGAATTCTGTGAGCACATGGTTGGCATTTTTAGTCATATAGACGGGCACCAGGGAAAATAAAGCATGATCTTTTCAAGGTGAAGTAAGTAAACAAGTACTTTGAAGTAATATTTCAAAACCAAGTATGAAATACTCTAGCTAATATGCCCAGTGCTCTGATTGTTGAGAATTTTTCTGAAGCTCTAAGGTATATTAATACATAACACTTGACAAGAGCGAGCTGAACTACAGTGCTAGGCTGAGGGGAAAACAATGAATAGGCTAACTAGTTATGAGAATTGTAATGCTAGATATTCAGAGCTGTCCAGTTTCCCCACTTCAGAGAACACCTTTATGTTGATTTTGAAGCGCTCGTCAGCCTCATCGGTCTCTTTATTGCTATCAAACATTGGAAACTGCACTCGTGTAAGGAAGCATATTTAACTTACTGAGATTTTGCCATGAGTTTGTGCTCCGATGTTAGAAAAGTGATGTAAGAGTTATTTAAGGATGCAGGCCTCACTTTGTTACTGAATCGGGAATGACCCGATTTACAGAAATAAATTAGGCATTGCTTAAATGCTTGTGGCTGCAGTCTTAAACATATATCAGCTCTGGGGCCCCCAGCACAAGAAGGACATGGAAGAACAAGCCCAGAGGAGGGCCGCAAAGATGATCAGGGGGCTGGAGCACCTCGCCTACACCTACAAAGACAGGCTGAGGGAGTTGGGGTTGTTCAGCCTGGAGAAGAGAAGGAGGCTCCAGGGAGACCTTGGAGTGGCCTTCCAGTTCCTAAAGGGGGCTACAGGAAAGCTGGGGAGGGACTCTTGGTCATGGAGCGTAGCAGTGGGACAAGGGGGAAATGTTCTGGAGGTGTGCTCAAGGCCAGGCTGGATGGGGCTTTGAGCAACCTGGCCTGGTGGGAGGTGTCCCTGCCCATGGCAGGGGGGTGGAATTGGATGGGCTTTAAGGTCCCTTCCAACACAAACTATTCTGTGATTCTATGAGTGTTTACATACTTTTCTGTCCGCAGAAATCGTTTATGTGAGTCAAAGAAACAAGGGAATGGTGCTATAGTTTTCTTTAGACTGTCTAGGTGGTAAGACTGGCTTGAGAATTTTTGGAGGCACCGGAATAATTTTGATTCGTTTCCTTGGGATTTCACGTTTGCAAAGTCGAGCGTGTATTTTGGTGTCTTCCTGAATCACTACTCGCCTGATACAAGATGCACAAGTAGGTTACTCTCTGCTATATTATTAAGCTATCTGCTTAATGCATCCTGTAGTCTACATGAGCAGCTGCTGTGCCATTTCTTAGTTTTGTATAGCCTGTGCTTTTTTTTGGGGGGGGGGAAATTGTTTGGTGGATCAAGTGTTCAAATTTTTCTAAAAAACTAAACCTTTTCTGATTTACAAGTACTAGGTGTGTGAGTAACTTAGGAAACCCTCGGCAGTTAGAATTTGGAAGCAGATGCCCCAGTTAGTAGTGTGAATTTTTGTAAGTGGTAACTACTGTGAAGTTTTTAGGTTCTCCTAGTTACAAAATAAAGGGATAAAAATATAATGGATGGACATAATATTGAACATTTGATGCAATAAAGTACAATGCTTGATTTACTGGATTACAGTGATAAGGGAATATATATTGGAGCAGATCAGAAACTCTCATGGGGAACCATCTTGGTCAAAAAATGTGGATGTGATTTGGTTAAAGCGCTCTGTGGGAAGCCTGTCAAATCTCTTGACAGAACTGATGGAACCCCTTTGGTTGCTGTTGGCGTGGGCCAAGCCTCCCCCTGGCTGTGGGGCAGCTAAGAAGCCACTTCCAGACAACCCCTTTGGGGAGCCCATCCATCAGCCAGAGAAATCTTTTTTGCTGGTTTCTTAAAATTGAGTCACCCTCCAAATCACTTTCTTGGAGTAAGATTTTTCTTCACCTTTGCCACGGTTTGGGTTTGAGAAGAGGATGGGGGAGAAAGAGAGGCTTAGATGTGATTTCTTTGCAGGAGAGATTTCTACTTCACAAGCAGCTCTGGTGTATGGACTGAAGGAGGGGGCTGAAGGGCTCCACGCACAGATGGTGATGGACCGCACTGTACCAATCTGGGAAAGTGATTAATCAATATCAGAGGAATGTATTCTAGTTCTTCAGCCGTCTGTTTCTTTGTTCGTGAGTTCTGTTAGAGAATGTTCTAAATGTTATGCTGATTCAGGATCCTGATGGGTTTAAGAGAAATCAAAACACTTCACTGTTTGTTAGCTGGAGCTTGTTGCAAATGGCAGTGAAGAGAACAAATGTTCTGGCCGTGTTTCTGGTTACAAGTTGCATAAATATGGTTCAGAAGTTAATGAAAGGAACTTGGGGCAGTAATACTGAGGAACAGTGGAAGATAAGTGAAGGAGTTACATTTTTTTGATAATCCTATTGCATTTATTTGGCCATAGACAACCTTCATTCTGATAGCTCTTAAATTTTGAGAGCTTGCCTTTCTGACCTTAGTGATGTCTTAAAAGTAAGTCTGTAACTTCATAGATCTTGTTTTCAACTGAATTAAATATTTTTTTTTAAAAAAAAGGTCACCTAAAGTGGCATCAGTGTAATTTATTGATAGAAGTGGAACCTTTAGGTTCCCAGTGCAGTCCTTTGCTTCCTAAGGTGCTGAAGCATGCTGTTGTCCGTGACGTATGAACAGTGCCAGAGGAAGAAAATGTTTCCAAAGAGCAGAAGACTCCTTCCTATTTTCTCTTCATCTCTTCTTTAAATGTTACTCACCTTTCCACTGCTTGGCTTTTCCTCCTTGTCCTGCTCCACTTCCGTACCCAGTCTAGATTTTACTACCCTGTTTTTTCTAATATTGCCTTGAGGTTTTCTGCCTCAGTTGGAATGTCTTCCCCATCTCTGTGTTCAATTCTAATACCTCTTTTAAGCAGTCCTTTTTCTACTTGGTGCTCCTTATCCGAACTGAGCTGTCTTTTCTCTTAATCACAGCATGAAAATGCTTTTTCTGTAGTGCTCCCAGTGTTTCTCAATCTGTTTCAACCACTTCTTCCCTACTTGGTAGTTCATCTCATCTTTGTTTCCTGCTCTCCGCTTCATCTAGCTGCTCAGTCAGCCTTCCCTCCATCCTATTTGTTTTTTTCCCACCAACCCACTGATGGCAATCCCATCTCCCCGTGTACATGTGCTCTTCCTGGCTGGTTTAACTTTGTCCTGCCTCCATCCTCCATTTCTCTTTCATGACCAGCCACTTCCCTGCATATATTCAGCCCCCTTTTTTCCCCTAGTTGGTCTGTCACCCTCAGAATTTCATCTTCCACAATCATCTTCCACAGCTTACGGGTATCGGTGGTGAAGTGTTTGTTGCTGGAAAGTTAGACCTGAGTTTCTGTGGGGCTTCTACCTCAATCTGGCACGTGATGTACTTACAGGGAAAATAGCCTCGAGCTGCGGAACGCTCATTTATTTGTTTTTTTTGAGGTGGTTCACGGTTGGCCCTGTCATGTGGGAGGCTGGAGTACACATCTGAAATCCTTAGAGATTTTAGTGAAAAATATTTATTCTGTATTTGTAAATATGTGTGTTGGAGGCAGGGAGAGATACGTTATAAACAACTTGAGTGCGAGCGGTTAGGTTGGTAGAGATGTAAAACCCAGTCCTCTGTTGCTTAAAATGGAAAATTTGTTGACAATATTGTCAGTAATAGGTGCTCCCCAGCTCCCTGTTACACCAGGGCCTAGTAACAGCTAAGGATGTTTTATGCTGGAGGAGTGACCTACTTCTACAAGCGATTGAAAGCCACAGCGTTAACTTTGAGGATGGGAAGAAGTCACTTAGGTTACTTCATAACACATATTTTTATTAATCACATGCTTACAGCACAGTCAGTTGAGGCTGAGTATGAAGATGTTAAAGTGGTATGTTAAGGGATGGTTTTTTCGAGGAATTCATAGAAGTTCTCTTTTAAAAGTTTGCGTGTTGATCAGATGGAATGCCCAAACACCCTGTAAGGAGTGTTTTTGTATTAATGGGAGGAAGCTTGTGAAGCAAAATATTCCTTTAATGTGTCTGTTCTGAGAAAGCATATGCCTGAATTCTAGAAATGCAATATATATAGCCTAACCTCAAATGGTATTCACAAAGCTACTCGAAATAGGCTGCTACTTTTCACCGTCAACCTTAAGTAGGACATAGGGCACCTAAATACCCATGGAAATTTAAGCGCAAGGAGCAAAAACTAGGCTCTGATCCAAAGCCAGTGAAGCTGATTAAGAGCCTTCTTTTGGTTGCTGAGGGCTCTGGCTTAGGCTTCTCATAAGCTATAATTGAGTCTCAGGTGTTCAGACAGGCTTTTTTGGTTAGTCAGGTCTGTGGGTTTTCCTTTGATTCAGGCTTGTGCTTGGGATGAGGTGCTCTGTGTGAGTGTAGGAAATGTCCTAGTGCATATACCAATTGAAGTGTTACATATCTTCAGTATATAGCTCTAGAAATAGTGGCTAATACTCAACTGTATCACCAGATTATGTATTGTTCTGTTTGTTATGGCTTGATTCTATATTGTAAAATCATGGGTATGCTTAGAGATGATGTACCTATTCCTGTAAGAGATAACTGCAGCTAGGAAGAGAGTAGAAGCAAGGAAAATATCTTTACTTTGCATAGTTTCCTGTTCTTTGTTTGGTTAGCTTTAGCGTGCATCTCCATCCAGTCCTGTCAGATATTTTGAAACAGTGAAACCTAAGAGAGGAATATGTTTTTTAAATGGGAAATATCTGTGAAGTTGCAAATATAGCTTAGTCAGAAATGGTCTACCTAACCCAGGTGATTGCTTGATCTTGTTTTCATGCTTATTTTCTATTTTAAAAATGAAATGTTTACATTTTATCATGATTTTTTTTCGAGGGCGGTCCAAGCTGTTAGTTTTTCTACTTTAATTTTAGTTGGCATGTTGCCCTACTTAAATCTTACAGCCCGGCCTGATTTTTTTTATAGATATACGTCGTTATTAGTTATCTGTGTGCTATGTCTCCACTTTCGTCAAGGTGAGGAGAGTTGGAAGGTCACCTCTCAGAGTTTTGTCAAGATTTCATTCAAAGTATTAGTAGAAATTAGAGCTCGTTCTCATTTCTAGCTGAGCTAGATTGCTTATATACTATTCACTTTTTTTTTTACAGAACAAAAAAAGAATTGAGAAATTCTTACTGAGCATTCTGTAGAGAGTCACAAAAAGAGGTTTTAGCACTTAAGGGTCAAAATGTTTGCATCAGTTTTAGGAGATCAATTGGAACTTGATTTAATCCCTTTCTTTTATATTTGACATCTAGGTTCCAGCAAGATGCGGGGTGACAGTCCGAGACAGCCTAAAGAAAGCTCTAATGATGCGAGGTCTTATTCCAGAATGCTGTGCTGTTTACAGAATACAAGATGGGTATGGTTTGCGTGGTGATTTTTACTCTTTGAATTTCTTCTTGGGGTTACCCAGCATGGACATTATGGAAACTGTTCTCAGAGTTTAGAATGATCTGATACTTTACACTAAGACAATTTGTGCCTTGTGGACATGTCTAAAAAGAATGGCAAACTCTTGTATTACACCTGTTCTTGTAGTGATTAAATATTTTTTCCAGAGTAGTAAGTCCTTATAAGCTGTCAAAACTCTATTCAAATTTGTGGTAACTTAGCAAGTATTAAATAGGTTTCTTGACTTTTTGGTTTTATTTGACCCGGTTATATGCAGTCTTCTCTGAATATAGAGTTTCTGTGGAAAAAAAAAAAAAAAATTACATTGAGTTTCCAACCCTAAAAAGTTGGTAAATTATCTTACTGCACAAAATTAGCAGTCTCTCTGGAACTTTTATGGAACAGGTAGTTTTGACTTTATTTGATCAGAAAAGTATGTGTGTCTCCCTGGAATCAAGGAGTTGGCCACTATTGAAGCTGGTTGGGAAAGAAGTGCATTTCTTTCATGCCTTTTGTCCAGGGAAGAAGTGCTGTCCTCAGTGTGTGCTGAGCTTAGTGTCTTGCCTTTGAAGTTTCCTGCAGTCAGAGGCTGGGTAGCAAGCTTCCATAGTGCAGAGAGATACCTGATCTCACATCTTCAGCAGGAGACATGCAAGGGCTTGTGTGCTGGTGTTAATGAGAGGCTTATTTACACTTCAGAGAGAAGAAGCCAATTGGCTGGGACACTGACATTTCCTGGCTCACGGGAGAGGAGTTGCACGTAGAAGTCTTGGAGAATGTGCCACTCACGACACACAATTTTGTATGTACCATTTTTTATGAAATGCTGAGTAGGGTTAAGTCAACATTGTGCTTTCAAATTTGAATAAATGACTTTGAATAATATTTTGTATCCGTGGGATGTGGTGGGGGTTGCAAAAGACATTTTTAATCACAATAGCTTAGATTAATTATATTTAATTGCAGTTTAAATAAATGATGCTAAAGGATACTTGATCCCCCTTAAAACTTTCACATTTGGATGGAATATACCCTCTAAAATCTATAAATGTAGTGGTTTTAAATCAGCACTGCATTGCAGAGCTGTAATAATAATCTACTATTTTTGTATTGCTGTATCTATAAAATGTATTCTGGGCCTCCCTGCTGGCTCTGCAGCAGCAATTAACTAATGAACTAACTATTCCCAGAGCACTGCTGACATCATCGTGATGCTAGTGCACAAATATGTTTTGACCTGATAAGGCACAAAGTACATGGAAGCTGCTAAACAGAATCCATCTACCCTGTTCCAGCTCCACACAAAATCCTGGAAATAACGTTTGTCACATTAAGAAGAAACACCTTTTATTTAAATAAATAAATGAATAAGCAAAACTCTATTTGCAAGCTTCTCACACTGTTTTACTCAAACGAGTTACTTTGGCTGTGGCTAGTTAGATGGAATTATAATAGGCTTAACATTTTTGTGTTTCCTTCTGAAATGTTGATTATTGCATGTAGTAATGCAACTAGAATATGTATGTATTCTTTTTATGCCAGGTATTGCTAAGTTTGAAAATGAAACTGAAGATTTGTCCCTTATAGTATGGGCATACTGTATGTTCACCCTCTTGCAATTTTAAATCATTTTCAATAAGGAGCCATAGATACATGCCAATTGTGTGTTTCCAGTCCTGTGAGTGTTGGATAGAAATGTCATTTGGCTCTTGGAAAAATGAGATGAGATAATCTTTCAGGAGTTTTTGTTGTCCCAGGTTGCATCCAAACTATGTTCTGAATATTTGTCTCTAGCATAATGTGCTGTTTTGCTTCAGATTCGCTACTGATTTTTTTGTTGCTAATGAAGTACTAAGTCAAATAAGTAGTTGAAAGATAATTGTAATGCATGAAGGCTATTTCAAAAACAACATTTTTAATGGATCTGTTCAATATATAAAACCATAGCTCCAGCATCCAAAAAAGTCTTAAGAGTATTTGTGGGAGGTGAATGCAAATAGCCTATCTTAGGCTTACAGAATGACTTTAATTATGATTATTTTTTTACAATTTAGGTACGAAAAACATTCTTCACATTAGCATTCTGCGACTTTTGTCGAAAGCTGCTTTTCCAGGGATTCCGATGTCAGACATGTGGCTATAAATTTCACCAGCGCTGTAGTACAGAAGTGCCACTGATGTGTGTTAACTATGACCAACTTGAGTAAGTAATCACAATTTGTTTTAAAGTTGAGCCTTTTATTAAGCTTACAGCTGTCAGTGATTTCTTATGTTATATCTTCAGGTAGCCAGAGAAGGTGCCTGAAAAAATTATAGGAGCTCAACTGTTCTTCTGAGACTGCTTAATTCATATTCTGTCTGTGCGGGTTCAGACAACCCGTTCATATTTTTTATTTTTTTGCTGGACTATGAAATGCTTTCTTTGAAGCATGAATAGGGTGTCTGAGCACTTGACTGCATGAGACAGACTTGTCATTGTTCACAGATGTAATTCTTAATCAAAACTGGTTCTTCATTATGTGATGGCTAGGGCCTTGTTTAAATGTTTAGATGCAGAGCTCTCTTCAACCAAAAAAATGTTGAGACACTAGTTTAATATGGTCAAACTGCAGTTGGTTTTGTAAACAGATCCACTAACGAATAAGAACCATAAAAGAACATGCCTCAAATATTCATGCATTCTTGAATTTAACTGTTGATTTGTGTAAGCCTCTGTAGGTTAAGAATCCATAGTGAGTTTAATGAAACTCACTACAGAGCAGTTTCAACAGAGGCTATTAAGTCTCTTAAGTAGGCTTTTACATAAGGAATCACTTAAAATGCTAGTTTTTCCCTCAAGAACAAATTTAACTCCTGCTTACTTTGGTATTTGTAGCAGCTGCCTTGGGCACCTTTAGAGGATGTGCTCAAGGCTTTTGGATAACTTTTATCCATTTGTCATTTGATTTTGGCCTTAGGTCAGTGCAAACATTCAAATAAGTTCCTGTATTCAATGTATAGGTAATAGTTGTGTATTCTTGAGGAACCAGATGCTTAAAATTTCAAGTAAAAGATTAAAGGGTTATTTTTTGCAAAGGTATATTTAAGGCATGATCTTTTGATTCCTTCTCAAGTAAATAATACTTTTAACAAATCTTACAGGTTAATGTGTTAGCATAGGCTTTATTTTAACTTACAAATTAATCAGTGCTGGGTTTGTATGTGTTTTTTTTTTTATCTGAGTGTTGTGAAACTTCTGGGTTTTGCACGAGTTAGGTTGTTTTTGTTTTGTTCTTGCCTCACAGTTTGCTGTTTGTCTCCAAGTTCTTTGAACATCACCCCATACCGCAGGAGGAGGCCTCCTTAGGAGAGACCACCCCAGCATCTGGATCGTACCCTTCAGTGCCCCCCTCAGATTCTGTTGGGTATGACCTTATTCCTGCTGTTTAATACCATAATATTTCAGTACTGTATACTTAGAAACACTCAAAGTACTGCTTTGCAGCCCTCTCTACATTTTTGTAATCTGGCTTGTCATGAAAATATATCCACATGTGCTTAACTTCAAAGAAGTGAATGTTTCTATTCACATGAATGGTATACGTTAATAATGAATCAAAGTTAAGCATGCACATAAGTGTCTCTAGAACTGGGGCTTTACCTGTTAAACTGATTTCTTCTTTATGGTAGTTCAGACCTGGTCTAAACTGGAAAGATTTTATACTTAAAGTCAAAGCAAACCACAGTTATCTCACCACAAGTTCTTTTAGTTTGTGTTACCAAGCTAAGATGTATTTGCGTTGAAGTGACATAATTCTGTTTCAGAGTAAGCCATAAAGAATAAGTTTATTCACACTGTGAGATTGTTGTGAATAGATGGCAATTCCAGGCTCATAATACTGCTTTAAGAGCTTTTTCACTTTACACATAGCTTTAGTGTCCTCCGGAAGAGCTCTCTTCCTCCTATTTAGATATTGGGATATACCAAGAACACCTGTTGCCAATCCAGCTTTTGTAAAATTAGGCTTCTTAAAAATTGACTGTGGGCTTCATCCGCTGTATTTCCAACAAAGATTCTGGATCTTCCTTTGTGAAGAGATAATGGATCATGTTTTGATCATGCTCCTACTAACTAAGAGATCAGACAACCAACACTAGATAGTTGAATAAATCTCCAGGAAAGAATAGTTCAAGGATGTGCATCAAATTCAAGTATCCAGGTAAAAATTTGTTAAAACACCAGTGACAAAAACCTTCAGGAAAATGCTCCTAGGATATGTGCATGCTGTGTGGAGATGAACTGAATTTGGCAGAGGCTGTCTTGGAATACTGAGCGTTGTGCCCAGACTAAAGCAGAAACGCAAATGGAAGCTACACTGGCACCTGTGGACTTGGATTGGAAGAAAAATTCCCTGAACAACCAAGACTATTTATGAAAGATCAAATATGATACCCCCAGGAAACAGATTGACAGTGCTGCAGAGGGAACCTCATCTGGTAAGTACAAAGAGACAATATTCTTACCGGTTTTAATTTGTGCAGTATAAGCCAAGTTTTTGAAGTGCCCCTTACAGGTAAGGGATATTGCCTTCATATACTGTAGATGTTAGTGCAGCAGATTGTGGACAAGCCTGCTGCTGTAGCCTTGTAAGCTAAGCAGACTCTGGATAGAGTTGAAATTAAAACCAAGTCAGAATTATTAGTCTGTGAGGAAGCTTGTTCATAACAAATGTGTTAAATACCTGTGAAGGCCAAAAGACACTATATCCCTGATCATAATAGGTTTTATATATTTTCCTACTTTCCAGTTGCCTCTGACCTCACAATCATGACTTGTTACCAGTTCACAAGGACACAACAGGATGAATTATATTAATTGATACACACAGTAGTACTTCAGGCAATCTTAGTTTTGTGAAATGAATACTGAAAGGAAAAACTGAGACAAAAGCTGGTTAGTGCCTTAAGGTTTATAATGTTATTTTTATGCTTTTGAAATTAAATATACTTGAGGTTAAAGAGCTTTTTCTAAGTGTTGCATCCATAAATAGTTGTGGTTGCAGGAGCTGTAAAAGGTTTCTAGCTTTCTACCTTTTTTGCTTTTTTTCCCTTGCTGTATACTTCATTGTTAAGTAAATGAACAAAAAGGCATGCAGCATACCTTCAGAGGTCTATTTATTTTAAAAAATATTTTATGATTATGAGCTGGTGTTAACAAGTAGTGTGTATGTTACAAAGTTGTGCAGTTTTCCCCAAACATCTGTGCTGGTACTGTTTCCTATTCAGAAGCAGCTCAGACACTCTTGTTTGAGCATATAGCACTGTCTGTATATTTCTCCAGTTATCCTTTTGCTTTTCTTCAATAATACTTCTCTGCTTTTTCAAGGCAGCTGTGAAAATATTAATTTCTCTGATTATTTGTTCTTTAAGAGTTGAAAAAAAATGCTGGCCTTCTCTATAAAGTAATGTATTTAGACATGGTTTTGTTAAAGGGTATTGCTACGTTATGGGGCAGCAGCCCAATGGGAATCAAAAAGTCTGACATTTCAGGTTATTTTGAGAAGAGAGTAAAGGAATGAAGTTGTTTAGAGTTGGGTAATGGGATTGAAAATATGAAAAACTAGTGCTTTATTAACACTGTTATTAGTTTAATAACTACTCCTTTAATTTTTCTGTTCTCCTAGCATCTTGCATGACACAGCCCACAGAGGAAGGGATGTTACTAATTCTTTGGTAAACCTGAGGAAAGAGAAGGCAAACATCCTTCTTCATCTTTAGCCTTGTGAAGGGATGCCAGCTGCAGGCAGAGTGTCCAAAGAAAGGAAGAGTTCGTGTTGCAAGACAAGCTCAAGAGCAAAGGCGTGTATGACATGCTGAGAAATGGTCAAGGGATCAAATGAAGTTGCAAAGAGAAAGGGACGTAAAGGACGAGAACATTGGACATGGTGCAAAAGCTGATAAACGTGCTGAAAAACTTTGTTGCACTTTTCTCACGCCTAACATCCTAAAGCAATCCAGTCCTGTAGCCTTTCGTTCTTTCAACTGTAAAAAACAGTTCGTCCAGATGTTCCACCCCAAAGCGCACATGGTCTGACTTGCACATTTCTGAACCCCTTATAAACGTGTGTCCAGCCTTTACATTAGTTCTCAGTCCCAGTTTAGTTCTCTCAGTTTGCACCATCATGTACAAAAGTAGTCAGTTGTAGACTGGACTTAACTGGGAAGAATTACTAAAGTGTAGGTCTCCCTACTAGTAGCCATTTGTAATAAAACTGAAGTACACAAACTGTATATAATACATTGTATTCATTTTGTTGCACTATTATAAAATTTCTTCTGCATCTGTGCTTGTAAAACATGAGTACCACCTTTCTCTGAACACAGTTCACCGGATCTGACAGACATAGGGAGAGATCAGCTGTTCAGAATATTATGAAGTTTTCTTTTTCTGCTTCCATCTATTCTCTCAGATATTGGGCAAAACTCAGCAAACTCCTGAGACAGATATTATGTCAGGGTGAGCACCCTCTGGAATGGGGACGGGGGTGGAATACGGTCATACTTGAGTAGCATAGAGGCAGAGTGGACTTGATAAAAGCTGGAAGCCTCTGCTTTGCTTGAGGTAGGATACTGCTAGCAAGCAATTAGCAACATCTTGGCTTGCTAAAAAACATTTCATGCTTGATCCTCTACATTTGAGGAAGGAAGAGGGACTGTCTGGTGCACCATTCTTGGAAGCTTGCCAGCCCCTGCCTTAGAGCAGGCTCTAACCTATGATTAAACACCTCTGCTTTCCTTTCTGTCTTCCAAATGTTCACTGATCGTTCTGCCTCAGCTGAAGACATTTAAATGTCTAGAAAAGGTTCCGAATAGCTAATGAAACAAAGACACATTCTTACAGGGTTGCACTTAGTGCTACAGCACCGTTTTAAATCTACTTGTTTTATTGCATAAAACAACGATGAACTTTTTTCCTAAAAAAAAAATCTGTCACCAGACCTTTTCCAAGTCTTTGCATACAAATGTTAGCAAATTTCTTATGATACCCAGTTTGGTATGCCATCTTGATGAGCAGAAAAGGCCTGGTATCAGCATCCTAAGACAGTTCCTCTTTATTTTGTACAAAAGGTGGGAGAAACCTATTGTTCCCCAAAACTTTATTTGCAAAAACATGGCAGTGGACTGAGACCTGATTTGGAGAAGTAATGACAGCCATGAGATTACTCTTGATAGCTCCTCATATGAAGCTGTCAGTTTTACGAAAACATTGCATATCTCTCATCAGGGCCAAAACACAAGTATGAATGTGTACTGTTGTGATAATCCTATTTTACACCTAAAAACTGACATGCACGAAAACATTTACCATGGTATAAAAAAATGCACTAATCCTTATGAAGTTGTGAGCGTTGAAGATCAGTGCTCTGGTGCTTTTGGGCTGACTAGTTGCTAGTACAGCTGAAGTAACGTTTTTTTCCCAGATATTTAACAGTTCTTAGAAACCGTCTGAAAATTGAAGTGCACTGTGCTCCTCAATAACAGTAGTAGTAAAAAACAAAGCCAATTGTACTGTGGTGTAAGTGCAAAAAAAAGCTGTGTAGTCTGACATGTATTTTGGCTTGTGACAGATTCTGATGAGTATGCAGTCTACCAGGTGAACAGGGTGCTGAGCCCTGTGGCTAACTGAGATATACTTTCACTCTTAAGTGGCATGTGCACTATAACTGTAACTGTATGGATGGGATTTTTCTGTTTAGGTCTTTGCCTAACTATGGCGAAACAAAAATCTTGAAGCCCATACAAACCTCTTCTGAAAAAAAATCTTTCCTGAGTAGACCAGCTCTTAACTCACCAATATGACTTTTCATATATTTGAAGGAAATTGATAATTTATATTATTTTTTTGTATTTGTAAACCACACTAACCTGTAGCTGTATCACTGCAAGTTCTAAGATATAATGGGGATATTGTATATGACACTATAAAATTGTTATACATGAAGTAGTGTGAGGGCACTTCTGAGTTACCATCCACTTTCCAGTGGACCTAGGTTTGTAGAATAGTAAGTCTGTGGACACGTTATCATTTGCTATGGTTGGCAGTGTGTAAAACAGCTACACCTATCTGCAGTTAATTTAGTTAACGTAGTTATTGCCTAAGTTAGGTAATTTAGGCTTGCTTCTGTCTCCTGCCAAAACCTCCTTCTCTTTTCACAAAAACAGAGGGAACAATGTGCTTATCCCAAATCCACCGTCTAAGCAAATAGCATGTTCTGTTATACCACCAAGAAAGGTTATAATTTATTTTTTTAAAAATCTAGATTTGACAACTCTATCAGCTTGTTGCCTGGGAAGCTGAGAATCTTTTGGTAAAGGAATGGCCACACTTAGGAGGCTGGAAGAAAGTGTGGTATAACCTCTCTAGTATGTCAGAACATCGACCTTCTCATTTGTAGAAGGTCTCTTCTAGCAAGGAGGTTGTCCGCCAAGCGCTTATGAAGTCCACAGGAGCAACAGATACTGAGAGCCTTAAATTTAAACTTCTCTCCTTCTCTAAGCTGCAGCCTGCCTGCATGTGTGCCACAGTAAACAGTTCTTGGCAGTAGCTGTAGTCTGGTCTTTTTTTTTTTTTTTTTTTTTTTTTGGCAATTTCTTTGCTGGCATTACTCCTTCAGCACAGCCTGCAGATGTAGTTTTGTAACTTGCCCGGAACAGACAACATCGCCCTCTTCCAAATGATGGTAGCTGGTCCTTTTTGCTCCAGTGTCCCTTCCATCTTCCTGGAGCAGATGAAACTTCCGAATACTCTATGAATGGCCCTCTGCTGTCTAAGGCGATTGCTGTATGCTTTGTGATGATGCGTTTTCGGTAGAGCAGATGCACGTTAAGATACAAAGACTGCTGCATACAAGCAGAGGCTGCTGGTAGTCTCTCCTGAGCTCGTGATCCCAGTAAGCCACCCTGGCCAGTAAACCCATTGTGTGTTTCTCTTTGCTTTTCAAGCAAAGTTCAAGCTTAGCAAAAACAACTCACCTTTTGGTGAGTGGCCCAAGAATATTCATAAACAAAATTCTGAATGTATAGATGGAAAATGTGAATAACTCCTCTATCTCTGGATTCTTTGCTGTCTAAAACCCTGAGATCCTCCCAGTAAGTTTAGCAAAAAAAAAAAAAAAAAAAAAAGAGTTCTTTATCAAGCTGTAGGGTGTTTTTCCTAGAGATCTGAACTGCCCCCACAATTCCATGAGTAGAAAGATCTATTCACGTTGTTTTTAAAACATGATACGACATAGCACGTTATCTGTGCTAGCTACGTGAAAGGCTTGATGACCCATGACCAGAAATACAGAAGTATTTGCAGATTCCCTTAGTAGATGACTCAAAAGAGGATGTAATTGAAACAATATTTCTGCAGTTGGGTTTTCTCTCCCTCGGCTTACTCACAATCACAGAAGCTCTAATTGCTTCTGTTCAAGTTGTGTGGCAGAGCTTAAATGCTCTCTCCTGGTCATCCCTAATGCAATGATCTGGTGCTGGAAATGTTAGCATTTCCCTTGATTTCATTATTTCGAGGAACTCTCAGGAAGTTTGAGAAGGAGTTAGCTCTCCCAGCAATGGCAGTACTAGCATGGTTTTTTTTGACTTTTCTGAAGTCTTTCTATGCACCATCAGACTCACTTGCCTTGATGTTAAAATGCAGTATCTTGGAATGTCAGCCACACCCTGTGCATGCATCTGCAGTGTCCCATCTCCTGATGTGTGTTCTAGTTGCATGATTTTCTTGCAAAAATGTTCAAGAGTTCAAAACTTCCTCATCTGCCATAGAAATGATTTTACCTAGCTATGCTTCTGAGCATCTTCAGAAACGATGGGCTATTGAAAACACTTTGTTGCTTCCCACTGTCTCCCCAGTATTCATATTCTGTCATATGACAAAGGTAATCACATTTTAAAAATTATTAAAAAAAAAAAACTACCTATTCTTCCTTTCCCTCCCCGCCCCGTTCCCCAGACATAATCAAGGTATTTTACTGTAATCTAGGTGTTTTATTGTAAGACTTACTACATTGTTACTACAAATTCATTGGCAAGTTGTTACTACGAATTCATTGGCAAGTGCCATGTTTGCCCATTCTTGATTGTGAGACTTGGCCAGGAAGGAAAAGACAACAGATACATGGGGTACTGGTAGCACTGAGCTCTGGGATCCATGCCAAACTGTATTAAGAACCATGATGGCAGGTAGAGTAATGGTCTCCTTTAAAGCAGACCCATTTCCAAATAAACATCAGAGATGCTGTTGAAAGCTAACATTTACCCAAAAGATCTTTGGAGAGACCAAGGAGCATTTACTTACAGGAGACAGCACCAGGACCTGTTGCTGCTGTGGGCTGTTGTATGGTTTATTTCTGAAGCTTTTCCCTGTGGGCATTGCTTTTGTGGGCATGGTAACCCATGAGTAATTTAACAGCTGGACGACTATCCTCCTCTGCTAGGAGATGTGTTTTCTGTAAGTCCTAAAACCTTGTCAGCTAGCAAGTGTATTTTAATCATAAAATTTTCTTACACTTTTAAACTTTTTTAAACATAAAAGTATGGTTTTTGTTTTTTGGTTTTTATCTTAGAATACAACAAGTATTTCTCATTGAACTTCTTATATCCATTAAATTGAATCATTATACCTAACAGTGATTGACCTTGACTTGAGTGAGAGAGAAATGCCTGTTCATTGTATTTTACCAAAATAGCAGGGTAACCAAATGAGTGACGTCCTGCCTTCTAACAAACAAAAACCCAAGTGTATAATGTTTTGTTTTTTAAAAAAAATTGATTTATGATACTGTAAATTAAAGATTTTTATCTATGTTGACTAGCAGCAATTGTGTTTCTTCAGAAAACTTGTCTGTATATTCTGAACGCTTACCTTTAAAGTCAGATCTGTTGCATTGCCCTACTGTAGCAGAGTAAATAATGTTGGAAATGTTGCACTATTCGAAGTTATTTCCTAAAGGGTGGGGTGAAAAGGTGATATATTTATTTTTAATATCAATAATTTGTATTACATTGGCCATAGTATTACTCATGGTGGGCGACCACTATTTAATTTTCAGTCTTTCTTCATTGCACAATAATCCTGTCCATACAATTTTTTGGTGATAATTTTGACCATTATGTTGATGTAACATGCTAGGCATTTTTTAGTTTTTAATAGGTGGCCATTAAAAAGAGCATATTGCATAAATTCTGAAGTTAAGAAACTGCACAACACGTCAGTATCTTCAGTGCATGTTGAGCTACATGAATTGTTTCAGATTAGAATTTAATATTACTAGTTATATTTGGCATGTTAGGGCTGGTTTTGTGTGTGTGTTTTTTTTTTAAACTCAGAAAACTTCATGGCCGTGTAATTAGGTAGTTTCTGCAGCAGAGAGCTGTTGCAATTGATCCTAGGGGAGCAGAGATCATTCATTATAAATTGTTTTTATGCAGGCCTTTAGACCAGCTGGTTTTTATGTATGTATTATTATAGTTGAAAAGGATTTACCACACCCACTATGCAGTATTTGAAGCCATTTGTAGACCTAAATCCTCTTTTTCCTTGACTTTGTTTCTCAGACCATCAATTCTCCCTAGTCCTTCTCCTTCAAAATCCATTCCAATCCCACAGCCCTTCCGACCAGCAGATGAAGACCATCGGAATCAGTTTGGGCAACGCGACCGATCCTCTTCAGCTCCCAATGTTCACATCAATACAATCGAGCCAGTCAATATCGATGTAAGTATTAATAACATTTCAATCAGAAACAGCAGCTTTGATATTTCCCTTATGAATATCAGGGTTCTAAATGTATCATCTATATACACGAGGACTGTAGTTCTAGTCTAATCCTTAGTCATCTGCCAGAATCTTCGTAAATCCCAAGAAAGAAGTTTTTGCTAGTGAGAGCTGTATAAATACAAATAACCCCTCCTTAACAAGCAGAAGGTGCCTTTTGACAGTTCAAAGAAGTATTTTACCACAAACCACTACTCTTTTTTTTTATTAGTCATAAGGCTTATACTGCTAGCTGTACCACACCATTAAGAGTATAAAAGCCAGCAACTACTCTTGCAAACTATTATATGAATTAAGTGTATTTATGTATGTGCAGGATAGTTTTGGGTTTTTTTGTGCGTTGGGTTTGTTTTTTATTTATTTATTTGTGTTTGCAATTGAAGTGCTGTTCCTGGCATTGAATGAAATTAAATTATTGCAGTTATCTGAGTTCAGATTTACTGAGTGTTGCTTAGGATTTTAGGAGCCCAGTATATACCCCTCTGTTCTGGGCTCCTGTATTCTAAGGATTCTCTTGGAGTGTAAGACTAGCTAGGATCTTTCAAAATGTTGGTCACAACATCCTCTTTCTAATTTTGCTAATGTATACAGCTCGTTTTTTACCTTCGAGTCCACTCTTCAGAAATTCGTTATTTGTCAGGTGAGCAGACTTGAAGTCTGCCTGGGCAGCAAGGCATAAAATCTGCTTTGCATGTGAGCTGCACAAACAATTGAGTGTTAACTGAGTTTTAAGAGAGTGGCTTAAAATTGCCAAGTTAGATGGCAGTGGTGCAGTTGAGAGGCAGGACCAGTATCTTCAGCAGCAGTGCAGGTGTACAAAAGAATAAACTAATTGTGTAACCATTAAAAAAAATGGTTTGATGGTGCAACTGAACTTATGGAGGGAAGCTACTAAAATTTTCTTGTGTTAAGAAAATCATTAGCGTAGGTTCCTTACGGTTTGGATATGCCATAAAAGGTACTCTCAGTTCACAGTGGATTGCAAGTGAAGGAAATCTTTCACAGTCGGTCATTTCTGAAAAGAACAGAGTGCATCTGGGTATGCAAATGAGGTGCCTTGGTATGAGACAAGAACTAAGCAGAACTCATCTGACTGACTTTACAGTACAGGAAATTGGTGTCCCAGCTTCTGATAAGGCAGTTCAAACAATTTGTGTCACAAACACTGTAACCAGAATGCTTGGTTCAATATTTCTTTGTGCATTTTGGATAACTGCATGTTTAAATCAATATTTTCATGTCAGCATCTATTTTCGGGGCTGTGCATTTCAGTTTACTACTGGGAAATGCTTCTTTAAAGTAAATCATTTTTAAAAGTTTAATGGTTGTTATAAATAGTTCTTCAGAGTCACTGCTGTTAGTAAGCCAGGATAGGAAACAAATTCTATTTCACGGCCAGCGTATAAAGTCAAGGTTTCCCAATTTGATCACTCCCAATGGATTCTGGAATATAAATGTGATAATACTTAAATACTTTTTTTTTTTTAATTTATAGGACTTGATTAGAGACCAGGGTGTACGAGGAGAGGGAGGTAAGTAGTGTTTAACTAGCTGGAGTGCTATATCACACAATTGTCCTTTCCCTTTGTTCCACTTCCTTCTATAAAACACAGGCACAAATGAGAATATGACTAGAATAAAAAATGAATTTGCATTTGCTTGTCCATGAACTTAGTATTTGTCTGACAAAGGTTCGAGTCATTTGCCAGTCATTCTGGGAGTGGGGGAGACGGAAGGAGAAAAAGTTTTGAAGTGTTACCTAGTTTTTTAGTTTTAAAATTATCTTGCACTCTCATTTTCACACACACACACACACACACACACTCATTCACTCACATGGCTGCACACAGATATGCTACAGTTTCCCAACCCCCCTCTCAAAGATTTTTATACCTGTTGTTAACCTTTCCACCCATGGAAACAACAGTCTTTGAAGACCATCAGCACCGTAGATGGACTTTCCATAGAAAATGCTGCATCCTAAAGCAGCATGAAGTGCTCCGGTTCTTCTCCCCCTCTACCCCTGCTGAAGATGCTGCTTTGCTGTACTGCATGCCTGTGCTAATCTCAGAACCAAGTTGTTAGGACCTTAAGTTAAAGCCAGGTCTCAGTTTCCTTTAGTAACACCCAGCCACAATTGACAATTAGGCCAGAAAATAGATTTATTTTTCTTGACACATGGGCCTGTTAAGTCACTTTTCTCACTGGCTGTCAAGGTCCTGAGAGGGCTTCTTATATGCCATATTTATTCCTATGAATATAATCCTAATATAGAAATAATAAAGAAAGAATATTAAAGTAGGCATATGACATTTTTTTTCTAACTCCAGATTATTAACACAGCCATCTACTATTAATTATAACTTGTTCCAGCCATAAGAAAATTCAGAATTATCTCAGTGCGCTCCATCCTGATCCCCAAGGTTTTGTACCATAGACTATCACTAATTTTGTTTTTCCCATTCAAACGTGTTTGTTTGTGGGATGGTACCTACCTCCTGCTTTCTATTTGAGGGAGCTGTTTTTTCTTATGCCAGCAATAGAACACTTTTTAAAAAGAAATTTCCTTTAGTCTGCAAGCATACTAATTTCAAGTTTCCAGTTTCGGCTATTTTTGTATGTCTTGATAGGTGTGGCTTTCCACAGTTTTGCCCATTTTGTCCGGCATTTAAATGTTGTGCTATCATGTTGGTTTTAACTTTTGATCATAAACTGTCTGCTTGGCATCTGAAAACAATTGGCTATTCCCATTCCTGAAACAGTGTTTTTAGTAATTGACCTTTTTGTCCTTCAAAGTACAGAAGCGATCTATGAATAGGAGTCAAAGCATCCTAGTTATTTCCCATGACTTCTTTCATTTCTTCTATGTGTCTGTCTTTCTGTCTCTGCCTGCCCGTCTCTTTCTCTCTAACAGCCCCTTTGAACCAGCTGATGCGCTGTCTTCGGAAATACCAATCCCGGACTCCCAGTCCCCTCCTTCATTCTGTCCCCAGTGAAATAGTGTTTGATTTTGAGCCTGGCCCAGTGTTCAGAGGTAGTTGGGCTCTTCTTTCTTGTTTTCACCCAAACAAAATAAGTAAAACCACAGATGCTGTTTGTGCCTCACCCTCACACCGTGTGTATGTAAGTGTGTGAGTTTATCAAAACACCTCTGTTTTTTGCTTGGCCTGGCTGGAATGCTTTGAATGTGCTTTCCACACATACTCACTTTCACCTTTACACGCTTGGAAATGACTATAAATAAAGTCTGACTTAAATCTTCTAAAGCAAGGAATTTCATAGTTGAGGTTTTTATATGGACCTTGACATCGTTTTTTGAAACAGAGGTCTTTGGATTGCATTAAAGTGATTTCAAAGACAACGTGATGTCCTTAACTTAGAATTTCCTTGACTGTTCAGTTTAAGTCAGTTCGGTGCTTTAACAGTTTCTATGTTTAATAATCTTTATTTTGAAACATTATCTAGGAAATCAAATGTGAATTACAAACATTTCCATTGATATCTTGTCAGGTCTCAAGCTTTTCAAGCATGGCAAGTTGCCATGGCAACTTTCAACAAATACTGCATTTTGAGAATGTTTTATTGATACTGTTTTGGATCCCTGGATCATTTAGGATATGTAATTTTTATTTGGTAAATTTCCGTTAAAACAGTATTTGTTTGTGTCCTGAGCTGCATAAAATAATAGTCTTCCATTCTCACGTCATTGACTCTGGGGCAATTCAGGCCTAAAGCTGTCAATGGATCTGTTGTATTGCGCAAAATCCCCCCAAAACCATGGGATTTCATACGCTGGAGAAACCAACTATTAAGTAATAGCATGAAATATAAATATTTGTGTCTATATCTATAAATGTAGAAATGGGTAGTTAAGTGCATGTAGTGTGGTTTTCAAATGCTACCATCTTGGCTGTTTCAAAGACTTTTGTTGCAGAATATATCAGGAGTTCACCATATGAACTGACTTGTAAAATGGTTCCAGAAATCTTTGTAAGAAGACAGATGTAAGAAGACAAGCAAACTGACTGCAGAATGGAATATGTTAAATATAGCTTCAGAGCCCAACCTAATAACTTAAGTCCAACACTAGCTGAAGTATTTCACAGTACTTTGAATAACTTAGCAAATAAGCCCTCTGGTATTACTACAAACAGATTAACTATCTTGTTCCACCATGCGCTGTAACTATTTCCACAGAAGGGTGAATATTTTGTTAGTGTTTCTATATCTTGGTATTAAAATTTAAGTAGGAGACTCCAGTTACTTCTAAAGAAAACAGAATGTGTTTTCTTTAACATCTTAGAGTACAGCTTTGATTTAAAAGAGAAAATCTCTAAGCCAGTAAAATTTTGGAAAATAGCTCATGTTCTGGAAGTATCATAGATTTAATTTGACACGTTTGATTTCAGACAAGTAACGTACTAAAGATTAACAGTATAGTAACCATAAAGTAAATGTAAACAGAGAATATGAACAAAAATCCATCCTTTAGGTCACTGTTTTCCAGCTGCTTGTAAATGTAGTTAGGATGACCAGTTATGCGTTACTGTTGCTTTACCACGTGGGACAGAGTTCTTGGATGCTGTATCCCATTTTGGTGTGTCGGTATGCCATTATTGTGCTCTTCCACTTTTAAACATATGGATTTGAGCTCAATGAGAAAAAGGAGTGATGGATACAGATAGTCTGATAAATTAGCACACGGAGTGGCTGAACTCAAACACCAGTTACAAAAGTTACAAAGTGGATTTTGAATTCAAGTTGGCATTAGGAGGCTTTTTGGTAAGAAAGGGGCTTCTGAAGGAACATGAGGAGTATTGTCCTCCACCACTGATGTAAGAGAAAGCCCTGGAATGTTGGAGGTCTGGTACAAAGACATGCATTGTTTAGCAGAGCAGCGTGAACTTAAGTAACAGTTGACCCTCTTTTATGTCCTTTGCATTGGGAGAGTCAGCATAACCTTGTTACTAATAATTATGGTGTATTTTAAAAAGCAGTGTCTAGTTAAAGTGTTCTATTTGTAAAGAACCACTGGGGCTCTGAAACACAGCTCTGTTAGTGACATTTTCCTACATAGCTTTGTTTAGACAGCATATGTGCTAGAGTTGTACAGTTCCAGTTTGTACTTAATAGGTTTCAAATAGCTATGTATTTGGTTTTTGAAATCCTTTCTACAGTCTTCTATTTACTTTTAAATAAGAGCTCCCTACTAAGAGATAGCTTTAAAACAGCCAAATGGTTTTGAGGTGGCACTTGGAGACTCAGCTAGAAAACATTTAAATTTTTTGCTTTTAGTCTATTTTGATTCCAAAGTACAGCATCTCAGTTGTTTATTGGGTCCCTAAAAGGTTAGCTGCAAGAAATGTGAGAAGCAGCTGCTGCTAACTAAAATGCTACTACTTTTCTTGTCAAAGAAACTGGTGGAATTCAAAACAAACATACATATTTTTTCTATATAAAGAGACATTGTCCCTCTAATACATGACCAAGAGACTGAGGACTATCAGGGATACAGGGATGTTTGACTTGTCTCTTCCTAAGACTTGAGCACTAATCTAGTATTAGTACAATATTTCCAAAGAACGTGTTTGTTCCCTCTTAACATTTACATTGATGTTTGGAGATACTGCATCGTAAAAAACATCCTAGCACCTAGTATCTACATTCTTGTAAGTTGGCTTCTTAAAGATAAAAATGATCCTGTTTCTGAAATTTAGGTTCAACTGCAGGTTTGTCTGCAACACCTCCTGCCTCTTTGCCTGGGTCACTCACTAATGTGAAAGCGTTACAGAAATCACCAGGACCCCAACGAGAAAGGAAATCATCTTCATCCTCAGAAGACAGAAATAGAATGGTAAGAGAAAAAGCAGCAGTTTTCACTCATAGTATGGTATATTTGTAGTATAGGAATAGTATGCATCAGTGTTCTTACTTTTCTTTCATCATAGTCATCTGAATTTTTTTGAAGGTATTATAATTATTGTGGACTTTAAGCCAATAGATAGTGGAATATTGAAATCATGGGACTGATATATAAACCTTTTAAATAATTGACTATTCACTTTTCCTCCATTGCACCCAGAAGTCTTGGTGTGCTTTATGTTATAATGCCAGTTTCCATTCAAAGAACAGCTTAATTTTCCCCACCATGTTTCATGAACAGTGAAAGTTCTCTAATGAATCTCAAATATAACAGTACATAAAATTACTGCATTTATTTAAGTCACAATTTAACCTTACAGCTGAGTAAGAATTGAAAAATAAATGAAACCTTCCTTTTAGTAAAAAAAAATAAATCTCATTTTTTACTGATTTTAACATTGCCTAAAATGTGTGGCAAATATTTCATGTCAGGAAATTATTTAGAATACCCATATGCTGAGGGTTTGTATATGCCGAGCTTGAAAAGTCAAATGCAGTATTTGGGTAAAAATAGTTTAGGATCTTAATTACATTATATTCTGATATCAAATCTTTAACAAAGGACCTATTTTCACAAGCATTAATGCACTTACTTTCTTTTTTATTATTTGTGCGTTTATATAAAGAAAACCCTTGGACGACGGGATTCAAGTGATGATTGGGAGATACCAGATGGACAGATCACAGTTGGACAAAGGATAGGATCTGGATCATTTGGAACTGTCTACAAAGGAAAGTGGCATGGTATGTGTCCATCACAGCAAGCAGTTATACCTTATGAGATTGCCTGCTCAGGGCCACCCAGCTAGAAAGCAGCTTTACAGGAAAAGGTCTGGGGGTCCTGCTGGACACCAAGCTGAATGTGAGCCAGCAATGTGGCCTTGTCACAAAGAAGGCTAATGGTATCCTGGGCTGCTTTGGGTGAAGCATTGCTTGCAGGTTAAGGGAGGTGATCCTTCCCCTCTACCTCATCACTGGTGAGACTACACCTGGAGTGCTGGGTCAGAGTCTGAACTCCCCAGTACAAGAGAGACATGGAGATACTGGAGAGACCCCAGTAAAGCACCACAAAGTTGATTAAAGAACTGGAGCATCTCTGCTATAAGGAAAGGCTGAGAGACCCGGGAGAGCAGCCTGGAGAAGAGAAGGCTCATAGGAAGATCTTGTCTCTCTCTATAGAAATACGTGAAGGGAGAAACAGGTTGCCCAGAGAGGTTGTGGAGTCTCCCTCTTTGGAGATGGTCAAAAGTTCTCTAGACATGGCCGTGGGTGAAAGGCTCTAGGTGGCCCTGCTTAAGCAACAGGGTTCAACAACATTGCCTCCAGAGGTCCCTTCCAACCTCAGCTATTTTGTGACTTGTGAATACTTTTTAAATTTAAAAAGTAATATGTTAAGTAAGTAATAATAGAACTTCAAACAGTTTAGAAACTTGACTCTTGTGTGTTCTTCTCAATGAAACGTAGTTACTAGAAAGACTGAAATATCCATATATTTTTACAGAATATTTACTACTTTTAATATTTCAGTGGTTTATTTCACCAAAGCTAGAAAATAGATACTCTCAATATTTCAGATTTTCTGTACAGCATTTTCTTAAATGTGGAATTTATGTCAATATTACTTATTTAAAATATTTGTTTCAAAGGTGATGTGGCAGTGAAAATGTTGAATGTTACAGCACCCACACCTCAACAGTTACAGGCTTTCAAAAATGAAGTAGGAGTGCTCAGGTAAGAATATTTTTAATGGCATAAAATCATTTGTGTAGATTTATGCTTCTGTAATCATGGAATTTCATATTTCCATTAGACCGCACTGGTCATATTCCTTCATGATGATAATTGGGGTAGAAAGTATAACTTCCCATTTAAAACATTTCTTTGTATCCACTGCTAATTTTTCCTTCCCTCATATATACATACATTCTGTTTCGGTATAGATATACTCAATAACATCAGTAGATTGATGTTGTTGAGTATATTTATATCCAAACACTCAAAACTGATTGTTTTTTGCTGTTGTAGTACCCATAGGACAGTCAAGCCTACTGGTGAACTGTAGGACTTCTACTCTCATGTGCGTTTTGAGATTGAAGGAGAGCGTAACTAATTGCTGTTTTCCAGCTATGCCACTGACCAAGTTTTCAATTGCTCAGTAGATTCTTTTCAGTAGCACTGAATCCTTAAAAAAAAATACTGTTTTTTTCATAGTCATTTATTGATTTTCTTTTCTCCTGTCTGCTGCTTGTACTATATCAAGTAAAGTATTTTTCTTGGGTTCAGTTCTTACTGGAAGATCTGTCAATGTGACACCATAAAATATTTTCTTGGGGAATACCAGTAGCATCCAATTACAATCTTAAGCATAGTTCTGTTTTACGAAACAAAATAGAAGCTTCCTGGCTCTGGAAAATTGATGTGTTGAGCTGGGTGCCTGTGCTGGATGGAGGAGGATCCCCAGTAAGGTGCGTGGTGAAACTCCCAAGTCCATAGCTGTGAAAGTAGAGTTCTTGTTGGGACATGCTGACTTGTATATCTGTGCATATTTTTTGACATATCAGTTCAGGAGAACTTAGTGGAACCCAAAGCCTAGCATCAAAAATTTTGTAGTTCATACCTAGTCCAGATTTCTCCTGGCAGTCCCATAATTGGAATCCAGCCCTTCTCTGTTGTTGATCCTTTTGACAGTAGTCAATTGTCTTATCCTTTGACCCAGACAAGCTAGATATACCCTTCATTGTGCCTTTTCCATTATGCTTCATCAGTGCTTTCTTGAGGTAGGATTTGTAAGAAAATGATGATTTTTGTTTACTCAGCAGTTACTCGCAGTATCACTTGACAAATCCTCAAACCAGAAAAAGGCACAGTCACATAGTCTAGAACCGTCCTAGCCTGCATTGCTGAGAGGACAAACAGGTGCACAGTCAAGGCTCTCGTGTTAGTTTTTTAAATATAAGAAAACATAACTATCAACAGCACAGCATACAAATTTAAGAAGTTACCACAGGTTTTAAGCTTGGTCTGTTAGGTTTCATCAAGCAGACTGCCTTCAGTACTGAACTGTGTAGAAGGAAGATTGCCTTTCTTTTTCCTCAGCCTCTGAGAAAGCTAGGAAAGAATCCAGAATGCTTAAGTGCCTCATCTTTGTGATCTCTAGTTGGTATGTTTGGTGGTATGTAGTTCTTCATCATGTTCATTTGATGACACTAAGAATGTGATTGACTTTTCCTGGGGAATTAGGAGAATCTTTCAGATTTTACAATGTATCAGTAGACTCTTTGAGGCCGTGAATCTGCTGGGCTATCTGCTGAGATAATCTTTTTGGGATTATCCTTTGAGAAGTTTTTATGTTTAGAGTTGCTTCTTCTTTGGAAGAGGTTTGATTTAATATGACCGATTCTCTGTGGTGAACTACAGTCTATCCTGGTACTTTTTGGAAACAAATTCATAGAGAAAATCATAACTTTACAGAGGTACATTTTTCATACCTGTTTCCATCCTTTTTCATGTGCTGGCTCCACAGAGAATAAACAGTTTTTATCAAAGTACTAATAAAATGAGGCCTTGTCAAGGAAGGATGTTGATGGTTTCTGAAGGAAAAGCTTGTATTTCCTGAAAGTTGCCAAGAAGTTGCCAAGATTGGAATTTCATTTGGGATGTCCTTCTGATGGGCAACATGTATAGCTGGACAAGGGTTACACAGAACAAGGCCTGCCTTCAAACAGTCAATGTTCCTTGTAGACTTAGTGGTAACAACATCTTCTGAGCATTCCTGTGCTGTTTTTTTTTCTACAAAATCAAGAGAAAGCAGTGCTTGCTCCAGAATAACATGTTTCATGTTAGAACAACATCAAAGGTTTAAGGCTGGAATAATTCATTAGACTGAATCTAGAAATGGATTATCTTAGGTGAAGCTGAGATTGACCTAAGGACTTCTGTTTGGAAAGATGCATTTGGTTCTGCCTCTTGTTATTTTGTTGTTGTTGTTGTTTTTTCCCTGATCAATTTCCTCCTGATACACCTTTTTTTTTTCCCAACAGGAAAACACGGCATGTGAATATCCTTCTTTTTATGGGGTATTCAACAAAGCCTCAGTTGGCTATTGTTACCCAATGGTGTGAGGGGTCAAGTTTATATCACCATCTACACATCATTGAGACCAAATTTGAAATGATTAAACTAATTGATATTGCACGACAGACTGCACAAGGCATGGAGTAAGTCTCTTATTATCTGTTTGCAAATGAGCGTTGTGACAATGTTTGTGCATCTCTTTCACACTGTGACTGACATTGGCAAATAAGACTAGCTGTCTGCTCAGTTTGCCAAGCCCAGAGTCCTGCCTTAATCAAAGTATTTGGTGAAGTGTTTATTATTTTGGTCAGTAAAATAGACTTTATGGTCTTTTTATGGAACATAGGGAAGTACACACAATCAGGGAATATGGTCTTTGAAAGCAGAATGCAAGTTTAACCACACTATAATTATCTTTAGTCTTGTGAGAAAAGACTTCTGTTCAAGGCTTTATGGTCTTCACAGTGCAGATAGTCTTAGGGTAAGAGTTTAAAAAGAAACATCCTGCAAATGAAAGGACCGAATCCTCTAAAATAATCCAGAATGCAGACAGCCCTGTTAGTGAAAAGAATGCAGTTTCTTCCACATTTCTCATAAGTGTTGTAGCTCTCTAAACAAACTAATAGATTTCAGCATTTGAAGAAAACATAACTATTTTGTTCTAAGGATTATGTGTTAAGTAATCCTTACTCCCATAAACAGCAACGGAGTGAATTAGAATACAAAACTAGCCCAATATTGTATGTCAAAACACTTACATCAGAACACTGATGTAAGATCAGATAAATCACCCTGCAGCTGGAAAACCACTATGATGATTGCAGTTAATCGTGCACTTTTTCCACTAAGTATTCAATGATATTTTCAGTCAAGAGGTGGGGAGGTGTTTGCAGCAACCAGCCTCAGCCTTCTGTTAGCCTGCTGTTATCCCTAGGCTCCCTCTGTAGGTAGTGGAGATACAGAAACTGTTCTTTGAGCATGATTCAAAGCAGGAACATAAAATGGGGCTTTTCTGGCAGGTTTGTGCCATGCTACGTGATTAAACAAAAAGCCAAGTTGCCCAATAGATCACACAAAGAGCTTTGTTGCCTAATTTAAGCTATATCTATGCTGTGGGGCAAGTACTCTCCTCTGACCTCCCTGCAGTGTATTTATCCAGTCTGCAATTTGGGGATCTCTTTTCCAGTCCCACACTAAAAAACAGTCAGCTTGTGTCATGGGATACACAGAGACTGGGAAGCACTCTCAGTCCCTCAATTTGGAAACACCTAGCCTAAAGCTGTGACTTACCCCACAAAGTGTCATGATAGTCACCATTAAGCTGATTGTCAACCAGCGTCAAGGCTGGGAGGCAGAGCCTTTGGCACTGAATGGCATATCAAAAACTACTGATATTCTTTCGTTCTGATTCTGAGTATTGACTTAGGCAACTGAAAAGCGTAAGTTGACATGTAATTGCTGTTTTATTCTTCAGTAACAACAGGTTGGAGGTGGAAATCTACGCTTTATTTTGTTTTTGTTTTCTCCTGTAACTGTTGCAAGATCTTTCATGGATTACTGATGTTTTAGTGCTTTAACAAATGTGTGCAGTTTGAATATCTACAGAGTTTGTGTTGCGATAATACAATGAACTTTGAGCTGTTCATTAGTGGAATAACATCTAATCTATGATGTTCCTTTTCAGTTATTTGCATGCCAAATCAATCATCCACAGAGACCTCAAGAGTAATAGTATCCTTTCCTAGAAATGTGGTTCTGGAATATGACAGCATTCTTGCTGTTGTTGTTTTTGGTTGGTTGGTTGGTTGGTTTGGTTTGATTTTTTAATATTATTTTTTATTATTATTTTGTTGTGTTTATTTTTTTTCTGCCAGAAATGACGTTATTGAAGTGAAAAGCTCTTCATGTGTGATTATTTGTTGAGTTGAAATTTGGTTGAGAAGGCATTATATAATCAGTAGAAAAGTAATGAATACTTATGTCTATTGCTGTGATTCCAGTAACATAGCATGTTTTGTTGCAGTTTAACAAAGAATTTCACATCAATGGGTTTCTACCTGTAATGAAAGATTTTTCCATTTCACTTGTGGAGTATATTCAGCTTCAGCTTCTAGTGGTTGAGTACTTGGCATTTCAAGAAAGTCACCTGGGCTGTAGGCTGTTCAGCACTGGCCTAGTCATTAAATATGTAACCCTAAAGTACCATAATTCATCATGCTGGCTGCTTAGAACCTGTATTATATAACTTTCTGTAATGGTACTGAATAGTTAAAACTGTTATGTCTTAAGTTGCAAGTTTTTAGCTGTTTATTGTTCTTGAAAGACAGAACCAGTATTGTTTGTTTTCCCTTAACATCTCCCACTTAGATATTTTTCTTCATGAAGACCTCACAGTAAAAATAGGTGACTTTGGTCTAGCTACAGTGAAATCACGATGGAGTGGATCTCATCAATTTGAACAGTTGTCTGGATCTATTCTATGGATGGTAAGTAAAGGGGAGATGAAGTGTCTGTTTTAACTGACTTAAGGGCATTTGAGGAAGCTTTCTCATATGTGACCAAGCATTCTGAAGCTGGAAAGACCAAGCAGTAATTAGAAGTACAAAAGAAGTAAAAAAAAAACCTTCAGTGTCTTCTTCCCCTGTTCTGAGGGGTTAAACTGACAGGAAAAAAATTGCCACAGGAAAAGTATACAATCAATTCAGGGTTGAGAGGAAGGTGATAAAAGCCGAAAAGCATCCTGTAAAGGAGCAGAGGAAACTAGCTCAGCCAAAGGTCATATGTTAAGTTTCAAGGATTCACACATGGTTACTCTGAAGATGTCATGCAAACTGCTTAAATCTTCTAAGAAGCATAGTTACAACCTCTGTTGCAACTCATCTATCTTCTTTTCCACTTGAAGAAACTGAAGGCTCTGTTAGTTAACATTATTTTCAGTGTTGTTATAATTCTAGTTTCAAAATATCTTCTTAGCCTGAACGGGGTCACTTTGTTCTGTCATAGATCACTAAAGGGATCACCAAGCTAAATAGAACCAATGAGAGATTGGTTTGCATGCTGACACGGCTTTTGAGATTTGTGTCATAATCCACTCTATATTAGAACTCAGTAACTCCTGAAGCCAGGAGCAGGCCCTGCACCTGTTATACTCAGGACAAGTCCATATTTTGTTTTTGGTATGCAAGGTGCAGCCGGACACGGTGAAATATTTCCTTTTCTTCCTTCCTAATTGTTTCCTTTTGTGGTACAGGCACCGGAAGTTATAAGGATGCAAGACAAAAACCCATACAGTTTTCAGTCGGATGTATATGCGTTTGGCATTGTTCTTTATGAATTGATGACTGGACAGTTACCATACTCAAACATCAACAACAGGGACCAGGTAAAAAGAGCATGAGCGTGAGAAGGGGTTGACTTCAGTCAGCTGTGGCCTGAAGGGGAGTGATGTAGTCCTGTGAAGTGCCTAATCTGTTGTGCGTTCCATTTGTGTTTCTGATGTTCTGAGATGATGTTTCTACATTTAGATCTGCCTCAGCCACATAGCACCAATTTACTTCTCTCGAGTTTTTTTTTCTTCTTTTGTTCTTTTTTTTTACTTGAAGTATAGATTTTCAGATTCTGAGCTCGTTGCCAGGATACTTATTAAGGAGAGAGCAGGTTACTTAATAGTAATCTAGTTTAGAATAGTTCTGCAAAGGAGAACTGATTCTCTGTATGTTCAGTTACTCCTCTTTTTTTTCCACCTCCTGAGCTGCCTTGAATAATAGCTCAGGAACAGGACTGACAAAATGGAATGGCAATCATCTCAGTGAGTGTTTCATATTCGTTGCAGTCTTGAGAAATGCATGCACCATCTAATGGAATTTCAGGATATCAGCATTTCTCAAATTCTGCTTGATGGAGCTTATGACTTTCCAGAGTGTGTGAATCCTGTAAGATTACTTAGTTGTGAACAAATATTCCATAAGTCTAACGATACCCCACGCCTATAATATGTCTCCACAGGATAGGCATGTTCGGGAAGGCTTGTCTGATTTAACGTTTCTCTGTCAAATCTGGAAATAGGATCTATGCATCAAGACCTTTGGTGTAAACTATTCCTTATCTGGCTGGTGATATATTTATGTTGTATCTGTGTCCGCATCCCTTGTTTTTTTTCACTGTCAGTACTTGAGAATTGCAACCATAGCAACGTTCAGCTGTGAATGCCATTTTATAAGGCTGCTTCCATATTTGTCAGAACACTTCATTCCAATTCATCAGATTTGGAGTCACTCCTCTTTTTGTATTTTTTCTGTCCTTTAAACAAAGGGAAGTGTCTAGATTCCTGACCAGATGGTTTTAGCCTTCTAAAGGCAGTATTCAGACATTGTTTTGTTTTCACCGTTTAAGTTTTGAATTAGGAACCCTGTGATATGGGTGCTCACATTCGAGTGCTGAAGTAAATTTTAAATTGCAAGTTAACCCAACATACAAAATGTGATCTGATTTCTTGATTTTTTTCATCCTCTGTTTGAAAAAAAAAATGAAATATTGCCCACTCTGTATTGATGCTTCTACATCAGATAATATGTCACAACTGACATTTTTAGTGAGCAAAGCATCATTCTTGTTACACCTCCAAGAGTTTTTCTGACTTTAACAGATTTTTATAGACAGACTAGGACTCTTCTTATAGTGGTAATCTTTTTCTAACTTCTAATCAAAATATTAATCCCTGTATTATATACAGTGTATCAGAAACAAAAATTATGATGATTTTTGAATAATTTCAAGTTAAGTAGTGTAATTATTTAGGAAAAAGTGCTCAAAGGTGATAATTCGCTTTGCAGCAGAGGTTAGGGATGGTGTAGACAAGTCTTTTCTATGAAATGCTGCTCTGGCACTTGGGAATTTCTAAAGAAACCGTTTGGGAGATCTGCTGTCCCACTCTTAATGCAAACGTAGATGCAAGTTGAAAGTTGAAATAGGACTGTGGAAATATTAGTGCAAATAGCATAGATAGCTTGCTTGAGTTGTGTGTTTTGGCTTTTTGTTTTTGATTTTCTGGCAGGTTGTGGTTTTAGTTTTTTGCCAGATATTTTCAAGATATTGACATAGTTATACTGCATTAAATATAAAGCATGATACACCTGCTGGGTCTATCTGACTGTTCAGAAAAGATAGTGATTATCTGCTGCAGCATGAATGGATCTTTGATTAGCTAGTTTGAAAGGGCCTTTTAGTGGCAGCACAACTGCACTACTCAAACTGCTTTACATTTGACCTTGGCTTGATGTGAGCTTGGTGTGCTCCAGGAGCACATGAACCAGATTCATACTCTCTTTTCCTGCTTTCTATTAATTTGCTTTGTTTTATACTTAAGTTTTGTCGTCAGGTGGAATGTAAACCTTCCATGCCAAACAAATTACTGTAAAAATTTAAGGCCTGTCTGTGTAATCTCTATGTGATTATCAAAATGGGCCTATAATACTCAGTTTCTACAGAGGAAAGGCAGTTTCTTTTTTGTATGTGGTTTTCCTAGGGGTAGGGAGGTGTGGAGTTGGAAGGATGGTCACATGTCAGTAATAAGTTTTAATGGTAGAAAAGCAAATGAAAGAATTTATTCTTAAAAGGTAAGGTTTCTTTTAAGTCCACATGTTTCCTAAAATGCCTTTCAGTGTGAACTTTCTGTTGACTTTTGTATTATGAAACGGAATGTTTATTTTTAGGTACTCTATTCCTACCACAGTTGCTTATTCTTGTTTTTGTAACAGTTTTTGACACCAAAGAACTGTTCTTTAGTTGGTCATTGCTATAAATGGTAACCATTTACTAGCATTTCGTATTTCTCCTAAATCTCTCTTAGAAGAGAATGAGCAGGAAAAGTCTAATTTCTTGTCTTTACTGAACAAGCTAGCAAACATTACTCTTAACAAACTTAGCGATTTCACTGTTCTTTGGGAGCAGAAAATTCGCTGCTGGAACTAAAATAGTTCAGCAAAATGTCCATCTTTTTTGCTGTTGTTTTTACTGTTTATTTTATGAACTCATCTTCTTCCTCTTCATCTTTTTTTCCTAAAATAAAGATAATTTTTATGGTGGGACGAGGATATCTGTCGCCAGACCTCAGCAAAGTACGGAGCAACTGTCCAAAAGCTATGAAGAGATTAATGGCAGAATGCTTAAAAAAGAAAAGAGACGAGAGACCCCTTTTTCCACAGGTGAGAAGTGTTTTTTCTTTAGTTCCCAGTAGACTTCACAATTTAAAAATAAAAAATAAAGATCACTTACGAACTCACTGGCTAGTTTATGATTTTTTTTGATTGGTCGTACAGCAGGACTTCATAAGAAGCCTGGATTAGACCTGGTTACTGTTTAATTAGAAATGTTAATTTTCAATTCAAAAAGCAGATATTAAAATGACCTGTGTATTTGTTGGAGAAAGTTTCCATGGCAATAATGAAATTAATGATTGCAATTAAACACATGAGTTAGAACTTGTTGTGTATGTTCTTAGAAATCTTTATGCTCTGATCCTTCCTCTCCCCCAGGCTTTTTGAGGGGAGACTGATAGTTTGGAGACAAAACTTTATTTATCATGCCCACAGGGGGAGGTTTGGATTCTAAAAGTTGAAGGGGGAAACCTTAGTTTGCTTCAAATGTACCAAAGCGTTATCAAAAATAAATTGAGCTCCCCCTTCTGGCTTTCTGGTAGATGGTACTAGGGAGACAGCTTCCGGAGAAACTGTGTTTACAGCGATAATAGGTAGAGGTAACAATGCACAAACAGGGAAGCAAATACAAGGCAACTGTTTGCCTTATGCTTACACAGGGAAATCAGCATGCCCTTTTAAAGGGGAAAATGAAATAGTTTCTTCACAAAATGTCCTTCTTGCCTTGTGAAGATGTAAGCACAAGAGTGCAGTGCAGTAATTGTTTTTCAGTAATTGTATTTTTTTTTTTAAGTTTCTGTTTCAATGTGTGTATAAATATCTTTTTTATTTTGTAGTTAATTGATGTTCTGCCTTTAGTTTTTAGAGACTGTTGCAACTTTAGAACAACAGATCTGATCACTTATTTTCTGCTTGTTTTAGATTCTTGCCTCCATTGAGCTTCTGGCCCGGTCATTGCCAAAAATTCACCGCAGTGCATCTGAGCCGTCATTAAACCGGGCTGGCTTCCAAACAGAGGATTTTAGTCTGTATGCTTGTGCTTCTCCAAAAACACCCATCCAAGCAGGGGGATACGGTGGGTTTCCAGTACACTGAAAAGACATGTGAAAGCATGTGCCTGTGTGTCTGTGTGCTGGTGTGTTCCAATGTGTGCAACACATTTGTACGTTCTCAGTTCCTACCAGCTACTTTTTTAAGGTTTATTGGGGGAATGAAGACTCACTTCCTAACTCTGGACATTGAATGTCCTGGGTACAAGTCTGTGTTGGTAAGGAGTGCCTTGGGAACAGCTGGCACAAGAAGATTTATAAGGTCACTTAAGAGAAATGGGAAAAGTCACTTCAAAATGAGTGAAACTCCTCTAAAGGTCATTGGGTGTCATTTTTGCCTAGTTTATTGATTGGAATTAGTTACTCAGGAGTGTATTTATTTTTAATCAACTCAAACAAAGTTTTGTTTTGTTTTTTCTTCCAGTTGAGGTCATTATTTATGAGCATAAGGCTTTAGATACTTCAGTTAGTAATGCTATTCATATGTGGGAAACAATTGGAAACACAAACTTAGCTGCAAAGTTGAGTGCAGTCAAAACTGCTTGTGGTTAGCAGAAGTAAGCAGAATCAACACATAATCCAAAGAAAGACCTTAGTGATGTGTGACACTTTTTTTAAAGTTATGGTTTTAAAATAATGCTGTTTAGAGAAGATCTCTTCCTGCAGAGGAGTGGTGGCTTATTTCTGTTTGTTCATTTTGTTTTGTTTGTTTTGTTTCTGTTATTTTTCATTTTTGCCTAAATGCTCTGATCTGCTATAGTTTAGACCATCTCAAAATGTTCTATTACAATACAACAAAAGAAATTTTCTCTCTGCTTTTGCTGACTGGTATTGGTCTCTGTATCCTTCAGTTAGCAAGAACTTTATAATTAAAAAAAAAAAAAAAAAAAAAAAAAAAAGCTTGGAGCATAACTAAATAAGAGAAAAAAGCTGCTAACATCCATAATAGGAAAAGAAGATTTGAAAAAGCAGTTGTTTGCATGGAAATCAGTATTATACCATGAATTTTATTAAGGTGAAATACTTTAATTACTTTAATATCGTAAATGATAATGCAGAACACACTTCTGCTCAGTAAGGGATTGATTTTTTCCCTTCTATATGAAGCTGCTAGTTTGACGAGAATAGAGTCAAACTAGATATCTCACCAAGAAGTGAGAAACCGTAGCACGATCCTGTCAGCTCACTTGAAAGATTTTATTTTCTCTGGACCATTCCTGTGGAACAGGTGAATCAGAGCACTGGTTCAGCTTACATCAGTCTTTGATGTCAGATATGAAAACAAGCAATATTATTAACAACTGTGTTCTTGCATATTTTGAAATTAATTACATGGTTTTGTTTGTGTTAAGCTGTTCATTTTCAGATATTTCTGCATTGGAAACAAGCTATTGCTATTCTTGTTAGGACTTAAAGGGCCAGAAAGGTACTTACAGATAGGTGCACATATTGTTAGCAATATGTTTTTGAAATAGATGAAGAAATTCCACAAAGGTTTTCCTTTCTGCTGTCTTGCTGGCAACTGAGCCTTTTTTAAAACAGGAAAGTTAGAGAGTTTAAAGAGATGTAAGCAATTTCTACATTTTCTGGCCAGATTCTAATGGTCTTTTTGGCTTCTACGGTTGGAACAGTTTTGGAACTAACTTTTCTCTTTATGTTAGTCAAGAAAACTCAGCTGTTGAAATCTAGCTCTTATGGAAATAGCTATTGATGAAAGTTATTGTTTCAGAAAATCTGTTTCCCATCTTTCTGGTAGTTTTGCCTCATTTGGCAGGCCTATCTTAAAATGAAAACAGGATTTAAATGGTTTTTTTCTCTTACTATTTTTTTTATTATTATTTTAGAAAGTCAGGAGGAATGCTTAACCTTTGGGATATGGTATTCAGTGCAGGCTGCAATGCCTATGTCAGTAAATAGCAAGAGGAGGGCTGTTGGGCATTCTGCAGAGTCTAGAATTGCATCATCCCGCACAGAAAAGGCTTCACCACACCGAGAGTAATGGAGAGTGCAGAGCCTCCATCACTGCCTTACTAGTCTTACTCTTTTTTGGGTCTGCCAGATCAGTTCAAGCAAGTTGTTCGCTGTAGTAGTCTTGGTTGTGGTTGTTAAGATTGTCATTCATTGCTATAGGAACTATAATTTATGGGGGAAAAAATGCTGCTATCCTTAGATGTGTTTGGCCCCATTGCCTGCTGTATGGTCAGTGCACTAGAATTCTTCCTGTGTCATTTACTGTTCTTACACTTCAGGCACGATTTGGGATCCATGACCATAACATGATCTTAGCTTCTTACTAAGCATTTTATGGAGCCAAAAAGAACATTGTTTTTTATTAATCATGGCCTTAATCTAGTATAAAAGGCATGTAGGGGTTTAACTTGTGTAGCTTATAATTGCATCTTCAATGGAATTCTGAAACATATATAGGATAAAAAGGCCTAAATATGCCTGTGGATTTAGGTCAGTGTTTTCACAGATGTGACTCAGTTATATTATTTAGAAACAGGTGTCTGAAAACAGGTCTGTAACAACCCAGGCTTTCTTGGGTAGGTAATTCATGCTGTGTGTGATCCCTTTTTTCTTTAGTTCTCTACATCTGAGTATAGAAACAAAATCTCTCTTGGTACATTCTAGAAGGACCAGATCCTCTTAAATGCTGTTGCATGTTCTTCTGAGGATATTAATGATCAACATCAGGCCCTGTTCCAAATATTTTATTTAGCCAGCGGATGTTATCCAGATTAGAAGATCAGTGCAAAATCTGACAGAAAACTGTCTTTCTCACATATTTTTTTTCTGTGTCTGTGAATGTAATCCAGGCAAGTAGGTGTATTTGGTGTAGAAATTCTTTCCCTTTGAAAAGCCAGTTATTATCATCTTCATTCGACAAGGCTGACATGGGCCTGGAAAGGAACCATTCTTCTCTTTCCGATTCTTCTGAGAAACATGGCATCTACCCAGGGATAAGTAGAATAGTTAAGATGCCAGGTACATACCTTAGAGACCTCAGAAGTCCAGCTTACTTTTAAATTTGTGAGCATACAGGTTGGTAACTACATGCTGAATCCTTCCAGAAATAAGGGGCAGTTGGTTTGCTTAGAAAATGCCCTTATAATAATATATTGTTTGGGCACAATAAGAAATAACGTGGTAATCTTTTTCATACAGATGTTTTGGAGGTGCCTTTAAAATAGTGCATATAAGATGTGACGAGTATGAAAAGACGAGTAGCAAGTAACTCAAAAGGGCTCTGGAGGTAGTACAGCTTTTCAAATGCTATGCACCCTTTAGAAAGAAAGGCCTTTCTCTGTTACCAGTCAAAGCAAGTATCCAAGATTCTTCTTGGTAAAAAGCACACATCAGACGTCTGTCTCACAACAAATAAAAATGTTAAAATGTAGTTTTTATTGCATATCCCAAATCACAAATTGTGTAGTTTCATAGCTTCAGGGTAAACTGACCTCATTTGGAGCAGCCACGGCCCAGCTTCTTACCCTTGCACTGGCAAGTACTCCGTGTATTCCACAAGAGGGATCCTGTTCCTGCAGGACAGAGCATATCAGGACACGTTCCTAAAGCTGTCTTCACCCATTCATTGCTCTCAAGCCAGACCTTCCTGTGCTGTGAACAGGACAATGGATTCATAGTCCAGCTTATTTCATTTGCCTGCATGCATTCTGAGTCTCAGAAGGGGGTTGCCTGTGCTCTCTCCCCCTCCTATATTTATTTGGGAAGATAAAAAAACCAGCTACAGGTATTTTAGATCGTCAGAGTAGAAAGGGTGACATAAAGCATTTTAGGTACTCCTCAGAAAGTTCTGTTTTCACCTAACATGATAGAGAATTCCTGCAATGTAGATAGATAATGCCATCTACGCTCATCATCTAGGGAAAGCTTGTACTGGTAACCACATTTTACACATGTTCAATCAACATAATCCCACTATTAGATGAACATGTTACCCATTTGGTCACTTACTGATTTGAGAACAGATTAGCACCTCAGTTTTGAAAGCGGAGACTTACCATTAGCTTGTCACAAAATATTTTTTTTTTTTTAATCTTTGCTAAAGTTTTATTTAAATGGAGAAGTCTGAAAATCAATTTGTAAAGCTACTATCCTATCTGAAATACTTCCTGACTTCTGCTCCTATTTTTCCATTGCACTTTCCTAATTAATGGTCCATCTTTTATCATCTGAAATCCGTGTACGACTATTAAAAGCTGAATTATTAGCAGAAATGGGCAGAAGGACAAGATGAGTAATGAGAGAGCAATCTCTTGTTTATAAATTGATCTTTAATCAGCAGTTTAGGAAAGCAGACTGAAAAATAAATTAAGTATAGCATGCTTTGAAAGTATAGCTAAGCATGAATGTCATTCTTAAAAATTAGCTTCACAGGCAGTACTTGATCATTTTTGTTGTCCTTCTCTTAAAAGGAAAAAAGGAGGGGGAGAGAAGTACAAAAATTGAGGTGCTGTTAGAAATTATTGTGAAGAGAGTTGAGATTGGTGAAATGTGCCAGAGAGAAGCAAGACAAAATATCAAATAGTAAGGGTATTTTTGAGCAAGGGTTTTATCTGTTGGTAGAACTAGTAAAAAAGGCAATTAGTCTCATCATGAAGGTTTTTGTTTTATTTTCTTTGTTTTATTTTGATTGTTTTTAATGTTGTTATAGCTACCACCATAGACTATCAGGACACATAAAGCTTGAGGTGTTTCACAGTCCCCCATACCTACCACTCTTACTTCAGACCTTGGGTGCCCTCCCTTCTCATCTCCTATGAGGTATAGGATCCTCTCCTCTTTCCCTGCTTTCTTTCTGTTATGTAAATCTGCTATGTCAGCTGTTCCTACCAAGCCCATGGATGCCCTTTCTTCCACCTCCCTCATGCAGGCTGCTGATCATTTTCTTGATTCCCTTCTTTATAAAGCAAGACATTCAATTGAATTAATGCTATCGGTGTAAAATTCTGTTCTTAAGGATATTTCCAGATTGTTTCCAATATTCAGAATAAAAATCTTAAGAAAAATGGAAGCCGACAAAACACTTGCTCTTGAAAAGATGGAAGGACACTAAGATAGGAAATGGTTGTTCAGATGTGATAGCATTCAAACCCCTCTGTTGCAGCAGAGGGTCTCTTCCTGTGTATTTCATTCCTTCATTACTAGGGAAAGCTCTGAGAAGCCCTGTCATGAAATAGCATAAACTAACCCAAAATTTATGTGGAACACAACGATGGGAAGTTATATGTACATTTCTTTTTTCTTCCAGTCCTGAGTCCTTTGAGTTAAGCATATTTGCACACCCCTCCCTCAAAATCCTAGAGAATACAATTTCTGTGGGTGGCAGGAATTTATTTATTTTTTTTTTTTGCTAAAGCATAGGATTAAGAAGATGAGGATGAATATCTTAGTTTCAGCTTCTATTCACGGTGCTGGCAAACTTCTTAAGACCTTGGGCATCAATTGCTCCATGGTGCCATGGTTTCTTCATCTCTGAACTGCTACTATCAGACTGCCCCATGGTGTACTGAGACTAAATAAACTGTGTAGAGTTTCATGAGATAGTTGCATGTGAAAGCACTGTGTAGAATTTCTGTTTGTTCAGTAATTCTTCAGGGAACATGGGGTTGCTTTATTTCTTGTGCTCCCTGTTAGTGAGGCCTATTTCCTGGTCCGGGCCTAAGCAGGCCATCTCATCAGTCTTTGTTTTCTTACAGTAGGTTGCTATGTTGGTCTCTAAACCAGATTCTGGCATTCTTTAGTACTAGTTTAATACTCAAGACACTTTACTGTATATAGTATTTAAAGGTTAATGGGTGTGTCAAATTTGCTACTAAGCCAGTTTTATACCAGGATAGAAATCAGTTTGCAGTCTGACACGCTTATTGCAATTACTGTTTTTGAGGAGGTTATACATGCAATAAATAGGGAGTTTAAAGTGAAATTTACCTGACAGATTTTATTTTAAATGCATGATGATTAGACTTTGCTTGAACCTGCAGACCTCTGTCCTGGGAAGAATGGGTATAACTTGCTTTCAAGAAATTCTTTTTCAATGAAATATGCTGGGTCTGTATTCAGTGTTCTTTTGCTGTGTTTCTTTTATGCTTTAATTTTAACAGTTTGCATTTTTTAACATCTTTGATATCCAACCTAATGTTCAGCTTGTCTGGAGAAAATCTCTGACCACCTCGTAACCAAAATCACCTTTTTAAACCAAGCTCTTGTCCTCCCTCTACAGGAGAATTTGCAGCGTTCAAGTAGCCACAGCACCATGGCAGCACCCACTCTGTTATTTAAGTCTTGTGTTCCTACAGTTTCTTAACACCAAAACTCTATTCTGCTCCGCCAAGCCTAAAGTAATTTAGAAAAGATATCCATAAGCTTAAAAGTGGAGCAGAATGGAACTGCCAGTCCAACACAATGGGGAAAAGTACCTTTTTAGGAACCAGAATACTCTGCTGCCAGTGTTTCTCCTTCAACACAACACACCACGTGCATTCGGAGACCCGCAGTGGCTGCCTGTGCCGTTGGCATCATTCCCAGGAGAGAGGAGAGGGCGCTCGTGGCTTGACTTTGGTGCTCAGGCATGAGGGGATGGAACTGCTGCTGCAACTTAGGAGACTTGCTTTGGATGGTCTGCCGGTCGGCTTTCTCCCTCTAACAACGTATCATCAGAGGCTGAATATCTGATGAGTGCTAATTAAAAGAATCATCCTCCGTTCTGATCTCTCTTCCTGGTGTACTCACTGGTTTGTGGACAATGCAGTATCCCCTTTTCACTGTGTTACAATGTCAAACACCTAATTCTGTCTAAATTGGGGGGTTTTATTCCAGTAAAATTAAAAAGCGTGGGGTGGTGGAAGCTGGAGATGTTACGCTAAAGGTGAAGAATTAATCTGAAGGAAAAGGGGATGCTGCTGCACTTTTTTCAGATTTACTTTATCACTTCCTCAAAAAACAAATGACAACCACCAACCTTAACCTTTTCCTTTTCCAGTATTTTCTTGTTGTGTGCATATACAACATCTTCTAGAAGGGTTAAGTAGATCCTTCTTTTGTTGGTCCAGCAACAAACGAGTTTTAAAAAAAAATGTAGCGAGATTGTCCTTGGTTTTTTCTTTTTTTTTTTTTTGGTATCATATGATACAGTGTATTTATCAAAGATGCTACCGCAGCATCTGAAGTCTGTAGAATTCCTGATACAGACTGTGAACGGTGTATGTACCTACTTTAAAAGTTTTATTTTAAACGAGGGTGCAGGTTAATGCCAGGTACCTTACCAATATGTAATGTTTTCATAAATGGGAAAAAAAGTTCTCAGGTTGAATTGAATACAAATACAAAACCCCCTAGAATTAGACATTCCGAAAATTGTTTTGGTACTTTCAACAGCTTTTTTTTTTTTAATGATTTTAATCCTGTTAACTAAATGTCCTCTGATACGTGTGTGTGTAAATGTGGAGCATCTTGTCCTAATGGCAAGCTGTTAGATCAAAACAAAACGGTACTTGCTGGATCCACGCTGACTACTTCTCTCATCGCTTTCTTCCCTGTGATCTCCTTCCCTTCCGTTTGTCTTTCCCTTTTGTACACTTTGCAAACTGGGATGAAGGTGGCGGTATCTACTTCAGAGTGCTTTGTTTTCCTGTCCTCCAGTCCTGGTTTTCAAATGGTTGGTAGCTTTTTGACAAGTTACCCAGTCAGGGAAAAAAAAGAAAAAGAAAAAAAAAAAAGGCAAAAAAAAAAGCTCATCAAGTTCTGCACATTGTTTACCTCTAGTAGAATATCTTGTGATGTGATCTGTTTGCAGAGTTCTCTGGTATGTGGTATTAAATGTAAATTATTTGTACAGAGGCAAGTCAGACCACATTAGAAAGAAACTCAAGCTCAGACAGAAGTTTTTAGAATTTGATCCGTATCTGCCCTGTACCACTCCACGTGAGGCAGGAGAGCTGACCCACCTCTGGCTGGGAGGTCTGGCGGGGAGGGAGATGTTGGACAAAACCGTGACAAATAAATGAAGGAGTTAAGTGTGTGTGTACATGCGGTGTCCCTACTAAACGTGTGTATTGGGCGAGGGGACCGTCCGTGTTTCTGTCTGCAGAAGGCTGCTCCCGGGCTAAGGGAGAAACACACGTCAGTAGCGGGACGCGGTGTTAAAACCCTGGAGTTGTGCGGTGTTGCTGGTAGTCTGTGATGGTCGTCAGTAAATATTTACTGGGCTTGTAGGGACCGGACTAATCTGAAGTGGGAATTATAACTGAAATACTGTGTATTCATATTAATTCCACAAACATTAGCAAGACAGCAATAGTGAATGACTTAATAGTCACTACAAGAATGAAGTGATTCATGTTGGTACATGAATAGAATTGACTTTGTGTACAGGATGCATTTAAAAAAAAAAAAAAAGCACAATTTTTTCTCGTCTGCTGTGGGTCTTCAGATGCTGTAAGGCTTTTTCTCCTCATTGAGATTGGCAGGAATTTCAGTAGTAGCAATAGCCACTTCCCAGTGTGGAGAAGCTGCTGAAGCGAGCGGTGGCCAGAGGCGCGGACGTGACCCGGGTGGCAGGCGGCGGGGCCGGGGAGATATTCACAGACATCAGCTCCAAGAGAGCCCTGTCGCCGTGCATTCCCCTTCCACCCCACGCGTCGTCTCAGCTCTTGGATGGGCTGTGGCCTAATTTGTAAATGTAGGGCATACTGGAAATTAATATGCTCTTGAAAGAAGCTGTTACTGGAGCGAGTACGTACAGGTGGTTCAAGAGTCGTTGGTTTCACAGAGCTTGATAAAAGCCCTAGTTTCCTTCCACAAGGTCATGTTAGCAGAAAACTGCTAAAATATAACTGTTAGGAATTCCTTTGCTTAAAACAAACTTATTTTTGTGAAGATTCATTACCCGTTAGTCTACAATATGCTTCTTGAGCCCATAGGAAAAGCACAAGGAAAATTGCTATCCTTGTCCATGCAAAGCACTTTATAAGTAACACATGATCTTTATGTTGTTTTCTTTTTTTTCTTTTTTTTTTTTTTTTAATTGGGGTTTGTTTATTTTGTTTCATTTTTCTGTTTTGTTTGTGTCTTTTTTTTTTCCCTGAGGAATGTGCAAGTTGTTTGGCTGCTGTTTAGAGAAATCCTTTCAGGATGCATTTCTACTGGTTTCCATGTTTGTTCTTTTCCCTTTGGATAGCTGTAGTAACATGTTTGTCTTTAAGAGGTCCCACGTAATACTCATGGAAAACTTTGGAAGAAATTTGGTTTGTAAATAATCGGGATTTTTTTATATATATCTTTTCCTTCAAGAATGTTTCTGGATGTCTTGCATGCCATCAGAATCAGTCTTAAAGGTGCCCTGTTGATATTTAGGGAACGGGGAGATGAGTAGACAAGAATTGAATACCCTGTTATAGCAGAGCAATGAAGGAAGTAAAGTGAAACGAAATAACAAATACATTCATGTTCATTGCACCAGACTTCTTAAGCTTCTCTGTGATGTCCCAACCACAAGCACATGCCATGGGATGGAAATGCTAGTACATGTTTTGTGTGTGTGTGTGTGTTGGGACAAACATCTAGGCAGTCACGTTGCTTATCTAGTATCTAAGAGCTATTTTCCACACAACCCATATCCAGTCCCAGCTCTTCATGATGTCCTCACTAACCACGCACGTACCTTCCCCTCTGCCCTCCCTTTTCCAGACAGTTGGAAGAGAGCTGTTACCCATTACATCTTCCCTGTTCAGTGTGTGATTGTTTCCTATGGCGTCTTTGGTGGAACTGGAACCTTGTAGTGGAGCTTAAACCACATGGTGTGAGCACAGAGGCCTGCTTATTTTGAAAGCAGTTTCTGCATGAATTAAGTCCTGTATGGCCTCAGATACAATTAGCTCAGTAGGGGTTTTTTGTTGCTGTTGTTTTCCCTGAACTCATGCAAGTCATTAAATGAATCCACTTCTGCCTTTTATGCTTACCTAAAATCATCTTCTCTTGTACTGGAATGCTTTAGCAGCTGACGATGATGCAGAACGATTGAGGCCGTGTACTGCCATCTTACTGTGGCCTCTCAGCATCAACTGGACTGGCACGTGCTCATCAGAGGCAGAATTTGGCCTTTACGATCTAAAATGAATGAAATGCTGGCTGTTGATAAATACCATGTCCTTCCACAAATGCCCCAACAGGGGGGAAAAGACAGTGAAGGTCATGTATAAATAGGTTTGCTTCTGTGTTTGCCTGGTGATGTGAATGCATCCAGAATTTTACAGAATATCTGGGGAAGCCAGGCCCTCAGAAACCTTACAATCAAGTGTAAGTTGAGGATTTGATAACTGAAGGGGCTAAATTTAGGGAAGAAGCATGCAGACATTTCACACCTTTACAGGCTATAAATTGAATTCCCTTCTTTACTGTGAGTACAGCATGTGTAGCACAAATTATTCATAGTACTGTAGGCAATGTCTTCTGTCTGTCGAAAAAACCTTTCACCCGTAGCACAATATGACAGGCAAAGCTTCTAGGTACAGACAAGCTCAGTTAAAAACCAGTTGCATGAACGGACTGTTATGGCATCGCTTCGAAGGTGCTGGGTGTTCTGTTTTTCTGTTACTCATTTTACATAGAAGTTTATGAAACAAACTGTTCACTGCAGCCTTGTTAATATGCATTTGCACTTCGTGTCTGGTTTGGCATGCATTTTTAAGTATCTTTTGTCGTTGCTTCATTACTTCTTACCAAGTAAAAATCACCAAAAGAGCAGAGAATTTAAGTTTCAAGGATGCTAATGTAGAAGCTACTAAGTCAGCAGTAAATAATGACAAAATTGTGGAGGGAGGAAACTGTTTAAAAACTGCAGAATATAGAGGATACCAAGGATGAGTTCAAGTGAAAAGTAGCAGGTATCTTTTCTCCAAAAAAGAGAGCTACCGAGACCCTCTGTGAAATGGTTTACCTAGGAATCCCCCTGAAAGAGTCTTGCAGTTTGCCAAATGATCATGTGCCTCCACAACCTACAAAGTACAACAGAATGTAAACCAGGTGCTTTCTAACTAGAGCAGTGGCTTTGGTTTACTTCTGATGCAGTAGTTTTGTATATAGCTGTTAATATAGGCAGGCATTTTGGAGCTGGTAAACTTCTGTAAAGGAGCAAGGAGAGCAGAGAGCATTCCCCACAACACCTACAGTCATTTCAGAGCTAGGAACTGAAGGATACTGATTCAGTTACAGTAAACCTGCTACTTGAAATCTGCTCTACTGAAAACTGAATGAGGTTCATTTAATTTAAATAAATAAACCCTCCTACCCCTCCAAAGACACAAAGATAGTGTCAAAAAAAGGTAACGTAACGCTTTGAGTTACACTGTCGTGAGGGAATGAGACGGTAGATGAAAAATGAGAACTAGATTAGGAGAAATTGATGGCTAGTACTCCTGTAATCAAAGTCTGCATACATCAGATTGTACAGTGAATTCCCTGGCCCGGAAAGTGCAATTACTTTTGTTTTATGGAACATCGGCAGGCTTCCTTAGCTCCTCCTCGGGCCTCTGGCAGTTCCTCAGCAATGCACGCTGTTACTGCACGTTAACCCTGGGAGACGATAGGTGTCTTGTCAGCGCAGGGACAGCCAGCGCGTTTCATCTGCTTACAGAGGCTTCTGGCAGTACCTACAGACTAGTGTCACACTGCACATATTTGTCCCGAAGGACAGAAGAATGTCATTCGGTGTTAGTGCTTTTTCTTTCGCAGATCTTTCTTTCCCTTTTCTTTTTTGGTGCGAGACTTTGGACATAATTGTAAATCACAGAGTTATGTCTAAATGCACAGTTCGTGCAAATATTAGGCTGATTTTAACTTGGTTTTGTCCCTTTTAGAAATCAAGGTATAATTTAAAAAAAAAAAAAAAATGTTTTACTAACATTGCAGGGACTATCTGGAGTCCTTTTACCGACTGCAAATTCTGCACTAAAAGTATAAAAGGGTTGGGGGGTTGTCTTTTTTCAAACACAAAATCACAGAAGTCATTTCCCTGTTTTGCCCAGAGAAGGGAGCTGATGGGGGTGTTTAGGAACTGCTCAGCTACCTAGGCGATTGCTTTAGAGCATCGCAGCAGCAGTGTGTTCAGCTCATCCCGTCTCCTTCAGAGGGGCTGTGGCCTGCCCAGACATTTTGTCCAGCGTACCGCATTGGCAGCAGCTGTACTGAGAATAAGCCTGGTGTGACATTGGCTTTTGAGTGAAACAGAAAAGCAAAGGATTATGTGTTTTTTTTTGTTGTTGTTGGTTTTTTTTGGGGGGGGGGTGAAAAATGGTTTGGTTTTGGTTTGCTAAATGTCATTCTGTGTTGCATTTGTGTAATCACCCTAGTTGGAAAGAAAATCTGTGTGTGTGTTTGGGAGTTTCTTGGAACATTTTAGAAGAAATGAAGCCCACCACCTGGGCGCAGATGTTGGGTCTGGAGGTGAAATGGACCAAACTTGGGTGTTGGGTTATTTTGGGACGGTGGGAGATTGTGAGGGCATAATTTAAATTAACTCTGTCTAAAATAAAACGTAAGTGCAATAAATGTGCTTTTTTATTCAAAGCTGTGAACCTTTAGGGGGGGAAAAATGAAAGAAAAAAAAATGCACATCATTCCTTCATGAGCCTCGTGTCCTACCTGCCTCCCCTTTCTCCCCCCTCTCCGCACTCCTCAACTGACAGAAACCTGCCAGTGGCCGACTTGCGTGTGTTGGCGACCCAAATCACACCACGGCTTTTCTTCCGCTCTCACCTGTTGGGACTGGGGAAAAGTCCTGTCCCCGCTTCTTGCCACCCTCTAAACTGCCCTGGGAGCCGGCGCTGACCTGTGCTGCTGGAGCAGGCTCTGTCGGGCACGGGCTGTGGGAGCCAGCCCATCGGCTCCGTGCCAACCCCACTGTGAGCCTTTCACCCACCAGCCGCGACTCCCCACCCCGTGTCCGATCTGCTGAGGTCTCCCAGGGCTGGGCAGATGACACCTTTTTCTTAAGCAATTGCAAAAAGTAACCAGTCGTCAGCTGCCCCGCTGGGTCCCTTCTGTTCCCCGCGTCTAAACACACAGGCAGACTGGCCACTGTTGCCTTCTGTGACCCTGCCTTGTTTTGAAGGAGCAGGTGTACCCGTTGGTCATCAGCCGTGCACAAGTTGCACTCTCTCTTTCTGACTTGAGCGCACGCAGCTTCTCCTAGGTTAGGAAAGGTGCACCAGTCGGGGGGGGTTTCCGCGGGAGGCCTAACGCGTACGTTTCATTGACGAGCGATGGAAGGTGCAGCACTCGGTCGTCGGACCCCATGGGGGAGTGAGAAAGGACTGGCTCGTTTAAAGTTTATAGATAAACAGATCTATATCCTTTAAACTTGATTATTTTTATATATAGTCAAGACAATGGCATTACCTCATAATACAGAGGCTCGTTTATGAGAGGCAAAGTAGTAAGGAGAGGAAAGGGAAATTTATATACAGATTTGATTTTCTTTTTTTGTTCGTTTCTTAGTGCAATGATGTATATGTCCCAACAACTTAAACTCTGTGCTAACACAACATTCCTTTCAGCTGTATTCTTTTTGACCACCGGAGGTTTGCAAGGGGCTTATGACGGCAAAGTAGAAGGTCCAGTCTGATTACTTTAAAAAAACAAAACAAAAAAAATGTGTTAGTAGATTTCCATAGCTGCTTTTTAAAATCTTACAATGGAGTAATTGTTTTGAAACTTGTATTTATTTTTTAATTCATAACAAAACGTTTATTTTCGGTTTTCTGTTACGTATAGGTCATGGCAACTCCCCTTCTTTCCCTCTCATGTTTCCCCTGTAATTGCCAATACAACTTACTTTTCTTGTCTGTTCCTTCCCCCTTTACTTTTGTTGTCCCTTCATTTGTATTTTGGAGTTTTTCTCATGTAAATTTGTACAATGGGAAATATTGTCCAGTTTGGTTAGAGAGCATGGAGACTTAAAACATAATAAAATTTGATAGCTGAATTCAGATTGAAGAAAACTATTTCTGTGTAAAGTTATTTAAAGAACTCTGTATTATATAAAAGGCAAAAAGTTCTATGTACTTGATGTGAATATGAGAATACTGCTATAATAAAGATTGACTGCATGGAAAAGTCTGAAGGAGATTGATTGTCATGTAATTCACAACTTGTCCTCTCGATGAAGTTCCAGAGGTGCAGCCAGGGTCACTCAATGCGAGTGAAAAGTTAACTTCAGAGTTAACTTTTAGACAAACTAACAGTTAGATGAGAACATAACTCTGTGCCCAGAGGGTAACTCGCCTCCCTTTGCCTTTCTTACGCTGGACTGTTTCTTCCTTGAAAGCTGTACTCAATGCTTTTAAGACCCTCCAGAGAGGGTTTCACTTCACAATGTTTATTCTGAACTCCGATGATAGCTACGGAAGATTCCCCCTCACCCCAAGGAAAGCTTGGCACAAGTTGGCCTCTCTTTAAGAGAGCTTCTTCTGCTCCTATAGAAACTGTTACTCCAAGATGAGAAGAGCCCCAAGGCCGGTTTTGTTGACAAAATTTCAGCAAAAGGTCTTTTCAATTAGTGCCTCTTCTGTTCTAACAGAGGAATTTTACCCCCACACACCTTTACCCCCACACACCTGTCTGCCAGACATGTAGTGACAGGATTTGGAGCTACTGTGCTCCCATGCAAGTTCCCCCTCACCCTCCAGCTGTGGACATGCCACCTCAGTCCCAGGGGGACATGCTGTTTATTAACATCGCACAGGCTCATTCAGGTCCAAGTACCCCACCTCTAGAGCTGCAACGTTCCTTCTCCAGAAGCTCCACAGCACTCACAAACAAAGTACAGCTTAACATAGAGTTTCTTTTATTGAAATCAGGACAGAAGAGCCAAAGACTTCATCCCGGGGACCGCTTCGGTTCCGCAGACCTGCAAGTCAGAGAAGAGGCTCCAGAGAAACTTTCTGCCGGTCTCCCCACAGCGGAGGCAGGGGGAGGCCCTGTCACCACTGCCTTCAGCTGGTAATTCCACAGAGCCACGACGAGAAACGTCCCCCTGAGGGGGCGAGCACGGGGTTACGGGCCGGTACAGGAGGAAGGGGGCCGTACCGCGGTGCTGCCGCCGCCTACTCCGCGTCGTCCGGGGGGATGCCGAGCTCCTCGTCCGTCCACGCCGCCGGGTCGGGGTAGGGGAAGTGGCCCTGCAGCCATGTCGCGAGGCGCTGTCACGACACGGCCGGGCCCGGCCCCACCGCCCCCCGCCCTCCCTCCTTCCTTCCTTCCCAGCGCGGCCGCGGCTCACCCACCAGCACCATGTCGGAGCTGTGCCACAGGTGCCACAGGATCCAGAACCACATGAAGCCGCTCAGGATCTCGCTGCGCACCGCCTGCGCCCGCGTCAGCTCCGGGAACTGCCGGTACCGCGGCTCGATGTGCACCCCGCCGCCCGCACTGCAACGAGCGCCTCGCTGACGGACCCGGACGGACCCGGACCGACCCTCCCGGTCCGTCCCGTCCCACCCCGGCCCCGCTCCCCACTCACTGCCGCCGCCCGATCCCGGTGCCGGTCCCGGTGCCGCCGGCCCGCAGCAGCCGCCCCGCGCAGCGCCCCAGCGACGCCAACATGGCGGCGGCGCAGCCCAGCCCCGCGCCCGCAAGGTCACCGCAAGGCGCCTCGGCGGCGGCCGGCACCAACGCGCCGCCGGGGGGGGGGGGGGGGGCGCCGGCTCCTCGGGGCTGACTCCGGGAGGGCGCAGGGAAAGGAACGAAGCCAGCTGCGCAGGCCAAAGACTCTCTGTAGCTAGCGGCAGAGAGGGGCGCAGCTGCTGGCCCTTAGAGAAGGGCTGAAGGAACAGCCGCTCCTCCCCCCCCGGGACGCGGCAGTTGGTTCAGCCCGAAGCGCCCGGTCGCGTAGCAACGGTGAGGGCGCTGAGGCGATCGGAGGCGCTGAGGGGAGCCGGGCGCTGGGGAGGGCTGAGGAGGCGCAGCCCAGGCAGGGACCGGCGCTCGGTGACGGCTCCCCCCGAGATGGTCCCAGGCTCCGCTGCGCGGGTTGGGAGCGGGTGGGTGCCGGATCGAACCCCGAGCTCGTCCCGTAAGTCGCCGTGTGAGGAAAGGCAGCGCCTTGCGTGGCCCCTGAGCAGCGGCACCACCGCCAGTGCTCGGGGACAAGTTCGGGTGCAGCTTGGGGACAACCGCAGGTACGGCTCGGTCTGGCAAAACTTACTTACACAAGGCTAGATTTGGTCCGTAAAGCGATTCGGCTGTACGTTACAAACCAGCCTTCGGAAAGGGGCGTCACTGACAGCTGGAAGTCCCGAGGGAAGGAACCCTGCCTTGGTTTCACGTTTTCTTTGCTGAGTCTCCTAATAAACAAATAACAGTATCTCCCAAACCAGTTAACATCCCAAACTGCCTCTAATAGTGCTCAGCTGGCATAGCACTGGTTTTTTATGTCTACCCTTTGACCTCTTTGTAGTTAACGGATTTTACGTTCCCTGCTTCTTCTGTAACAGACTTAAGCTGTTGCTGAAAGAGCATTACCAGGAATAGTGGCAAACTATTCAACCATTGTTTTTATTTAATACCTGATTAATTGATTTATTAGGAGTTTATCCTTTCCTTTTTTTTTTTTTCATTAAAAGCTGAATGCTTTAATATAGGACTCGTAGTCTGGTTGTCACCTCAGCCTCCCTACTCCCTTGCACTTTGTCTTTCTCTTCTCTCAGAGCCTGGCACAACATTACCTTTGTCGTCTCTCTCAAACGTTTCGCATGCTGCTCACCTGACAGGTCCCCTTGCTGTTCTCCTGCCCAGGCCACATGGCTCTGACCTGCAAAGGCAAAGTTGTCTTCCTAGACTCAGTTCCTGCCCCCATTCTTACCTGACCCCTGCTCCTTTCATTGACCTTACACCTCACGCTTGCTGGAAGTGTTCGGCTCTCTGTGTAAGAAGCAGGTCGCAAGAGGAGTGACCACAGGTTGTCTGCAAGCTACTGTTTGAGAGGCAGGGACAGATCAACAGGGAGGAAGCCACGGGGTCTAAAATCAATTAACCAAATGTCATAATAATGAGAAAGTAAAACTATTCCGATTTTAAAATCACATCCTTTGTGCTTCCTTCACAGTCAAATAAAATGATAATAGATTCTAATGGTTATATACTGTAGTGTTTCTTTAGATAGTCCTATCTTGATTTTAAGGAATCAAGATCATTTGTGATAAGCTTACAGATAAAGAGCACAGTATGGCAGAATTTATGATGTAAAAATTAAATTGGAGAGAAGGATCATACTGGAAAGTAAACTTCCATTTAAAAAAATAATACTCCTGTTTAGGGATTTGAGTGTTCAGAAATCATGCTCATATTCTGCTTCCATCTCCTTCCCCCTCCAGATGAGCTCCATGCCCATCTCGCACGTCCAGTGTTGTCACATGGCTAATAATGATCATTTTGGCTCTGTGCTGCCAGGATGCCCACTGACACAGTAAGTTCAAAAGCTATAGATGGGTCACTGATAATGCAGAGAACTAAAAAGCTAGGAAACAAAGACAGTCCTGCAGGGCAGGGTAGGGCTGGAGGGATCCCATGTGGGTTTAGTTTGTTTCCATTGCAGCAAGCTGCAGAAGTTCTCTTACCACAGTCTTTACTTCTTGGATTTGTTTCCTACAGCTTTCCTGTGTGCACATGGAACCCAGATTCCCTTTGCATGCCCTTGGTATCCTCAGAAAAAAGGAATTTCATTCATTCATCCTCCGAGGCTTCCAGTTTCCTGAGGGGAGCTCGTGTGCTGGCAAGGAGAGAGGCGGATGGCTATTATTACCTGGGCCACGTTGCACAAGAGGTGAAGGTAGCTATTCGCTGGGAACGATGCTTATAAAGCGCTCTCCCTGGGCTCCGGGTGGCTTTTTTCCTGCCCTTCCCGTGCCTTGCCATGGCTCTGCTGTAGGGCTGCTCTCCTGTGAGCCTGCACACTCTGTGACCACAGTTCTCTCCCCACACCCTGCCTTCATCTTCTCTTTGTGACCATGACTGGCTCTTCACTGTGCAGAGTCCAGCACGTAGAAGCAGCCTGGAAATGAATCATTTTCAGGGGTTAGGAGACAAACTAAGCAGGTTCTTTACATCCCTCGTCTACTTTCACTGTGCAGCCTAGCAGCACAGTCAATGGGGTAAACAGTCTTAGTAACAGTGATCCTGAATGTCCCCTGCAGGAGCCACTTCCTCCTTACTGAACTGAGAGCTTTCCTTGTTCTCTTCCATGTTTCTGGAATCTGTGACCTAACTTAGGATGCCAGACAGAAATTCCCCCCTGCAGTCTGTCTTTAAAAATCCAGTACATTTTCCAGCACAGGGGCTAGTTAAATAAGTGGTGATGCCAGCATAGCTGTGTGGGGTGGAACAGGTGTTGGCCAACAGCATTATTTGTGTGAGGGCTCTCAGGGACCTGCAGAGAAGGCTGTGATTTTCACAGCAGAATCAGCCCCACACCCATTGCTGGAGGCTTAAATTGAAGTACTCAAATTTGTGGCAGCTATGGCTTTTTACTGGCTTTTTCAAGGTTTCCTGTCCTTTTGATTACAATGTAACTAGCTGCGTTATATGCAGCAGTTTCTTTCGGCTATTTGGATGGATGGTTTTCACGGCAAAGCTTTCTTACGATGTTGATTGTGCTCGTCTGAGCCAGGTAAGCCTACTAAATTCCAAGTCTAAAAGGAAAGGAAGAGAATGGCTGTCAAGCCCCTTAAAGCCCCAGCTTTTTAATTATTTTAAAGTCCAACATGGACACGGGACATTAAAAAACCTGGTGGAGGAGGACAACTGCACGCACAGATCCTGCTTCCTGGGATTTCTGCCATTCCCCTCTGAGCACTTGTGTTTGGCTGTTAATTGGACCCAGATATCTGTCTTGCAAACGGCATGCTTTACTCTCGCAGGGCTCAAGGGAACGCTTCGTAATCGAGTTTGACCAAAGTCGCGCTCTGAAAGGCAAGGTGGAGCTTCGTATGCAGGAAACGCCTCTCTACGACATCCTCCACTACGAAGATGCCAGGCGACAGCCACTCGCTGCAGGAGACAAGGTCCTGGCACCGTGGGAGGCTAAAGCTGAGCGCTTTGGCCCAGGCACTGTGCTAAAGGTTATGGAGAACGAGGAGGCACCTTTAGGTACGGGTTTTGGCTTCCTAATCAGTGCTAAACTCTCCACAGCTGCTGGTCATGATACAGAGAAGAGAAAACACTCACAGCCATGGAGAATTCACCACCTGCTGCTTGGTTTCTCATCCTTGTCTTTTTGTTGTTGGCCCCATACATCCTGTTCATTTTCAGTGCTAGAATTAACACCGCCCCCAGAATCAGCCTTTGTGTTGTTCTGTGAGTGGAAATGTCTTAAAAAAAAAACAAGGTGGCCTTGTTGGGAGAGGTGGGGGTATCCTACCAACACAAGGAGAAAAATGCTCCTGGCCCTCATGAGTTTCACCTGATAATCTCTCAGTCTAGTTTCCAGCTTTGGCAGGATAAAATGCTGGCTTGCTCTGGCTAGCAAGAGCTTTGTTATCTTTTGCATCTTCACAGGAAATTCAAAAGGACAAATTCTAAACCTTTAAAGAAAAAATCACGTAAGCTGCTACAAAATTGTCTGTAACTCGTGCTGTTACTTTATGTGCTGGTTTCTAAGAGATTCATCCCCCAGGTTGCCATGTTTCTAATACCTTTTTCTTTCTTCTAATAGGCTCAGCACAAAATCGGAAGGGGGTGCTTGTCAGTTTCTGGAACGGGCAGACCAAGGAGGTACCTCCCGACCAAGCCCTGCGCATCCCCCTGCCCCTCAGCGAGCGCATCATCCTGGAACTGCAGATGCCTCTAGCGGCCAGGCGGATGGTGGTGGAGTCCAGCTTGGATTACCCGTACGTCGTGACACCGGGTTACAGACCTTCAGGGCACCGCAGACAGGGTCGCTCAGCTCTGGACTGCTGGCCAAGCGGCCTGCGTTCAGTTCAGCCCTGTGCTACGTGCAGCTGTAGGTGCACCTTGCTTCCCCACCGCTGCCTGGCAGCCCACGGACACCCGCAGCCCACAGAGCACAAAGTGCAGCAAGAAGATGCCTTCGGGCCAGGAGCAGGCTTTGCTACAGAAAAGCTCAGCAAGGAAATAGAAGAGCAACTGTCTGAAGTGAGGATTTCCTCTTCAGAAAGCGTGTTGAGAGAGGAAGAAAAAAAGGAAGAGAAGAGATTGAAGACAGACAATGCTCCAAATGATGCCGAGTCTTGTTTGGAAGAGGACAATGAGGTTTCAGATCCTAAGAAGGTAAAAAGTGCTTCATACTGTCTCTTAACACACAGTTTGCTATTTGTATAATTTCTGGGGCATTACCTTACCTTTTCTGCTCTTGGTACCACAAAAGTACAAAAGGTTTTGGGTGCTTGAGGTGCTTGCGCGAGTCCAGAGAAGGGCTACGAAGCTGGTGAGGGGCCTGGAGAACAAGTCCTATGAGGAGCGGCTGAAGGAGCTGGGCTTGTTCAGCCTGGAGAAAAGGAGGCTCAGGGGTGACCTTATGGCTCTCTACAGGTACCTCAAAGGAGGCTGTAGCGAGGTGGGGGTTGGTCTGTTCTCCCACGTGCCTGGTGACAGGACGAGGGGGAATGGGCTTAAGTTGCGCCAGGGGAGGTTTAGGTTGGATGTTAGGAAGAACTTCTTTACCGAAAGGGTTGTTAGGCATTGGAACAGGCTGCCCAGGGAAGTGGTGGAGTCACCATCCCTGGAGGTCTTTAAAAGATGTTTAGATGTAGAGCTTAGGGATATGGTTTAGTGGGGACTGTTAGGGTTAGGTTAGAGGTTGGACTCGATGATCTTGAGGTCTCTTCCAACCTAGAAATTCTGTGATTCTGTGATTGTGACCCTTGTGTATACCTGCTAAAGAATGGAGACTCTCTGACTTTACTCCCCATTGTCTTCCTAATCCTTTGATCTGGGGAAGAGCTAGAAGCTGTCATTCTTTGTCACTGGCTGGAGCGGACTCCTAAAACCTCTTCCACAGATGCAGGATGTGAGAAGTGTCGCTTAGCCCAGCTCTCCTACATCCTGCCTCTGGAAAAAGTGTCAGACAAAAAGACTTCACGCTGAGTAAGGATTCCAGTAAGGATCCCTCAACACAAAGGCAGTCCCTGGCATAATTCTCTTAAAATAAACAATGGCAGAGGCATTACTCCTGTGAATCAAAGGCCTTTTGTGATCCTTCATAGTTGTTCTGGTGTGTGTGAAGAGGGTACTGGGCAAGGGTCAGCAAGGAGGAGGTTCATGTGTACCAGCTACTGCCAAGTTTTTTTCCATTGTTCTGCAAGAGTTACAATGTGGATTTTTGGCATGTGCCAGGAACACTGTCTTCCTGCCAGAGGTCCTCTGGCCTGATCTCTCTGTGCCACTTTAGATCTCTCTACTGCCCTTCAAGGCAGTAGTACTGTCATTTTTTTAGGTCATTTTAAGATGTGGAGAAAACCATAAAGTTATCAGAAGCTACTCTACTTAAGAGTTCTTTATTTCTTCAGTAAAGAACACCCAGGCACTTTTTTTTTTCTTTTTTAAACTCAAGTTGCAGCATAACATCTCACACTGCAAGTTCATGAAACCAACTTTTTCCTTATCAGGTCTGGATTATGATTGTGTTTCTTCTTGTTTCTAGGGTCCCCAGGAGGAGCTGGCTCATGCTACTATGGTTGATGCAGCTGTCAGCACGGACAGCTGGCTAACGGAGGCAGTCCGCAAGGAAGAAGCAGGCAGCAAGCAGCAGGATGCTGAAAGTGATGCTCATCTTAAACACAAACACGGTACTGAAATTGTAGCTGTTTTATCCAAATATAAAAATATCTAAAAAAAATTCATTGCAGCGGGCCAGCATGTTCTATTGCCATAGTTCTTGATGCATCAAAAGAAAATGCCATAACGCCATGCTGCATACAGCCAGGGTAATGCAGTACGTAGGTATTAATGGCAGCTTGGGTTGAGAAGTTGTTCGTCTTTTTCTCAAGATGGAACTCTTTTTCAGATGGAAGTTGGGGTGTTGTTTTTTCTGGCACTTATAGCTACTACAGCAGCAGCTTTTGAGTTCTCTTAACTTTTATCATAATGCTCACTCTACTATTATTATTTTTATAAATACCTTACTTTAAAAAATCATCAGTAATGTTAGCTATGACTACAGATAACAAACTGATTTCAACAGGACTGTTCAGCAGGAAACACTTCTCCTCTTTAATAATGATTATAATGTCATTGATTAAACTTCTGCTCCCCTGTCACTCAAAAGGGTTTGGATCATGTTCTTAATCAAGTTGGTGCTGTCTTCATTTAAGCTAGCTTCGTCACAAATGTAAGCATTTCAGTAAGGATTCTGGAAGCCCAAAGTTTTCTCCAAGTATTACAGCTTCTGTAGTGCTCTGTGACGGTGCTGTTACAGGGAGTGAGTCACAGGAAGGCATGTTTCCTCCCAGGGGGTGTTCCACCATCATTCTATGCAGTAACTGCTGCTCAAGTCCACGTTGTCCTTAGCAGAAAGGTTCAAGCAAACTCTGTCCATGTTCTCAGTCACCCAAAAGCTAGATAAGTGTGTTAGCACAATTTTATACCCAAGCTAATTTCTTCTGTCTCAGTGGGATTTAGAGCTCAGGCTTTGCAGTGTCAAGAAACGTATTAGCGTTGGTTGTCTCAGAGCATTGGCAGAAGATTCTCCTGTCTGTTTGCAAAATACCACATAAACAAATCCTGAAACTGAGTAGCTGTAAGTATAGTCAATGATCTTGTGTTAAAGTAATCTTGTAAAAAATCTTGGTTGATGGCAAAGGTAAGCTTGTTTTTTGAACGCCGGGACCTTATCTGGGAAGACTAAGAAATGTCTCACTCCATCAGAGGAAAATGTTGATACTTAGTTATAAAAGTCTTACTTGCACATATTTTATACGAAAATACTCTTTTTGCTTTTTTATCTGCTTTCTTTTTGTAAGTTACCTATAACTTCATATGTCCCTGCTCTAATTTATCTTAAAGGTCTTTTTGAGTCCAGAGTGGCAGAAGCTCCACTCCAGCCTTCCCAAAGGAGCCATTCCCTAGGAACCTGTGCTGTGGGTCCTTTCAGGCGACAAAGCTTCTTTAACCGAGTGAATCAATCACTGGAGAAAGACAGGCTGGCCATTGAGTCAGCTCTGCGTGTACAGAGGCCGCACAGCACCTCCAGTGCGCAGGCTAGGAGATCCACAAACCTCCTGCATCTTCTAAAAGACAAAAGCATTACAGTAAGTATTTGTCCAAATGAGTTTTTAGCTATTAGGATGGGGAGATTTGTTTATGTCAGGTGAGAATATGCTCTCATTTGATCTTTCTCAAAGGTTTTTACTGAAATATATATAGATAGATAGATAGATATATGCACATGTAAAATAATCGCTATGCATAACTAGAAACATAAAGTTTCTGCCTGGGAGTCAGTGATGTACAGGAACAGGGCATTTCTGGTATTTGTGCTCTGCACTTCTGATTTTAAAAATATATATATATTATTTTATTTTAGATGTAATTTTTCCAAAATTATCCTTTCAACTAACTCAGCTGGATAGCTGAGGATCTCTTACAGATCCTGAGAGCAAAAAGGAGAAAGTCTAGCTAGCCAGTTGAATTCCATGGCAGGGAATGCACGTCAGGGCTGGGGTGGAACCTCAAGTCTCCTGATCCTTAGGCCAGTCCTTAACCTGCTAGATAACATTATTTGTTCATCTCCCATCTATGAAACACCTTTGATTTATTTTTTTTCTTTGATCTTTCCCTCCAGAAGCCATTAATCACAACCCACTCACAGGGTGCAATTTTACAAAGCACAGTTACACACTGAAGAACAAAGGTTCTTATTATGCCTAGGAAGTCACTGGTTTCTCCTAACAAGCTGATCTCTGTCAAAATGCTATGTGAGTCTGCCAGGAATAGTAATAATAAGGAGGCAGTGGGCGTTCTTTGAAGGTCCTGTAGTGTTTCCCAGCTCATGATATTGGAGATGTCCTCCAGAAAGACCTGGAAGGAGTCATTATGTTTTCAGAAGAGTGGCTAATGGCAAAAACGTGCTAGTTGTTGCTGGGAGTATAAGTGAGAATACATCTGAGAGAGCAAAATATTATGTGGAAACTCTGTTTTAGCTCTAAACATCTCTAGCAACATAACTAGAATGCACATCTGAAAGACTTCTTGACTATGGGTAGAAGTCCTGGACAACAGGAAGTGAGTTAGTATAACTGCATAGAAATCCAGGAAGATTTTGTTTCTCCAGGGGGAGGCAGATAATTATTTTTCTAATAACATCTGATAAGGAATCTGTAATACATACAATATTTTTATTTTCATAGAAATCAGTCCTTAACGGTGCATCTCAAGAGAGATGTGAAGAGGTGGACCTCAACAGAGCCAAGATGGAGTACAAAAGGGGACAAGAGGAAGAGAGGCAGCAGAAGAGGCAACAGCAGCAAGAGGAAGAAGCTCTCCGACGCCAGCTACGCCGGAACAACCAGAGGTAATACCTAGGAGCCGTTTTATTTTGTTTGCTTTTGCCAACCATCTGGCATTTATTAGAGATCTCCACTCTCGGTGCTGTCATCCAGTCTCTTAACATCACACGTTGCACATTATGCTGGTGCCTGCAGAGTGGTGATGATGGTTCACTAATGGGAATAAAACCGATGCATGAGGTATGAGTGAGGAGATGCCAATGGACCCATGGCCTTCAGCATTAGCTCGAGGGCAAATTCCCTTCAATCTCATCCTCAGAGCCAGAGTCCTTCTGCCTCCCCCACCCCCTGCCTCTGGCCCCACAGTCCAATTACACTTAGCAGGTCCTTGCCCCAACAATCTTCCTCTTTCCATCTCTTCTCTTGCCCCTGTGGCACCACCACCACTACATACGGCCACCTAGTTGCCTGGATCTGTCCTACAGCCATTTGTCCTACAATCCATTTCCTTGGCTCCTGGTCTTCAGGGCCAAGAACACAGAGCCACACCAGGTTATGTAGTCAGGGGAGCACGTGGCTGCAGTTAGCTCACACCAGGCACCAGCCCATTTTGGGGTTTTGTCACCTCTGTATAGGATACAGGCTTAATCTTCATAATGTAACAGAGCCCTGTAATAACTGAGCACAGATTGCCAGAATATCTGCTTTTCATCTTAGGCACTGTTTTTTAATTGCCTTTATTTTCTGAGAAATTTAAGACAATTTGTTTTGGAAACAGGCAGCGATTGCATCAGAGAATGTTGCAAGGGTTAGAGAAACAGCTGGAGCACAAAGACAGAGCTTTGCAGCACATGGCATTGCTTCAAGCAGCGTGGTCAGAGAGGAGCAGGAAGGAATCCTTCTTGTCAGAGGAGGAGAACAGAAAGGCAAGTCAGAGGCTGCAGTTCTTAAAGACACGGCGATTGCAGAGAGAGAATTTGCTTGCAGAACGCAATGAAAGGAGCTTTGAACAGGAAAAAGAAAGGCTGGTAAGGGACACTTCAGAAAAGTTTTACCTGTAGTACTACTGTGTTTCCAACTATAGCGCCATCTAGAGTATTTGTCTTTCACCTGTTTTATATCCAATGTACGTACATCATTTGGAGATAGATAAATGAAAATTTTTGAATGTTAACTTTTAACACACATACAGATCAAAGATGAGAAGTGAATTTTTCTGTATCTGTCATAGAAGTAGTCTTTCTGCATGCAAGGAATGATTTTTCACAGATTATCATAGAATGGTTTAGGTTGGAAGGAACCTTCAAGATCATCTAGATCAAATCCCCTGCCATGGGCAGGGACATCTCACTAGATCAGGCTGCCCAAAGCCCCATCCAGCCTAACGCTGAACATCTCCAGAGATGGGGCATCCACAGGTTCTCTGGGCTACCTGTTCCAGTGCCTCAACAACCTCATAGTAGAGAATTTCTTCCTTATATGTAATCAAAATCTACCCTCTTTCAGTTTAAAACCATTACCCCTTGCCCTATCACTACATGTCCTTGTAAAAAAAAAAATAACAAAAAACCTCTCTCCATCTTTCTAAGTCCCCCTTAAGTACTGAAAGGTTGCAATAAGGTCTCCCTGGAGCTTTCTCCTCTCCAGGCTGAACAACTTTCTCAGCCTCTTTTCAGAGGAGAGGTGCTCCAGCCCTCTGATCAGCGCTGTGGTCCTCCTCTGGACTCACCCCGACAGCTCTGTGTCCTTCTTCTGCTGGTGGCCCTAGAGCTGAACACTCCAGAAGGGGTCTCAGGCTAGTGGAGCAGAGGGGCAAAATCACCTCCCTCGCCCTGCTGGCCAGGGGTACAGTTAGTTTTCTGGCCTGCAAGTGGATAAAAAACTGGATGTGAACTGGTGATGTCAACAAGTCCTTCTCTGCAGAGCTGCTCTCAATCCATTTAACCCCCAGTCCATGCTGATGTTTGGGAATACCAAGGCCCAGAGGCAGTACCTTGCACTAGGCCTTGTTGAACTGCAGGAGTTTCATGGGGGTCCACTTCTCCAGTCTGTCCAGGTCCCTCTGGATGTCATCCCTTCCCACTAGCATATCAACTGCACCACACCTAGGTTTCATCTGCAAACTTGCTGAAGGTGCACTCAATCCCACCACCTATGTCATTAATAAATAGATAAATAATAACAAATTAATGAAATACACCTATTTCTGAGCTATGCCAGTGATAATTGTAGATGATATTCTGACTAAAAGCTGACTTTGCAATTGTACATGTCATTATTTTTACGTAGGATTTTCTGAAGAGCAGAACGCAGTCACAGCAGCAAATGCTGAAGCAAGACTCACAAGAGCAGGACAGGAAACAAAAGCAGCACCAGGCTGCCAAAAGGAAACTGTTCCAGAACAGAAACCGTTCACAGGAGAAGGTGCAAAAAGAAGACCAAAAACACTGTGACCTTCAGCAGTTCCTCAGGGAACAGAATCTTTTGATGCTCCGGGCATCGCTGCTTGCGTAAGGAAACAGCAGAGTGGGTAAGCAGGTGCTGATCAGTTCACAAACCTGTTCTGCACCCCGATGTACGGCAGTGTGCTGCAGTCTGGGTGCCTGAGTGCAGCTGTGACAAATGGAATTAGGACTCGTGGAGAAATCTTTTATCTCCCTTTCATGGCAGCCAGCACCCATTTTCACTGCTGTCCCTTTTTTCCTGGGGTTACTGTTCTGGCCATTGTGTGGACCCCGCCTCCGTCAAACTGTTCTTGGGTCTTAGGCATATGCAGCAACCCCGCTCACAGGCCCAAGTCGGCAACCCAGAGCCACACTGGTACTTAATCTGAAACACAAGCGCAGTGCTGCCATCCTGCCCCAAAGGCAGCGGAAGGGGGGCAGCTGTTTCCACAGGAGTCGACACCTGTAGAGCTTAGTGTCCACCAGCAGAGTTTAGTGTCGTCGTCTGGGACTGGTGAAAGAGTCATGGGGCAATCCAGAATGGAGCACCACGTGACATGATTGAACTACTTTCAAGATGCAAGTGACAGAGAAAGCAATGGGTTAAGTGAGGGCACAGGCCAGGCAATTTGCAGTAATCAGTGAAGAACAAGAATCACAGGATCACCTAGGTTGGAAGAGACCTCCAAGATCACCGAGTCCAACCTCTGACCTAATGCTAACAAGTCCTCCACTAAACCATATCCCTAAGCTCTACATCTAAACGTCTTCTAAAGACCTCCAGGGGTGGTGACTCCACCACCTCCCTGGGCAGCCTATTCCAGTGCCTAACAACCCTAGAAGAATGAAGGTCAAAAGAAACTCCCTGGGAATGAGTCTCTCAAGCTCTCTCACAGCTACTGTAAAGTAGCATGGCCATCAGCACAGATCACATCCCACCGTACAAGCTGGCAGGGGAATTAAATACAGGCCTGGAAAGATTTCCACTGCTGAATTCTGGGAGCTTTCTGCCCTGCTGTGTTTCTTCCAGAACAGGGCCACAAGAGCACATTTCTTAAAGGTCAAGGACAACATAAAATAGTACAGCTATGTGATGCTGGCATATGACTTACCTTGCTCTGTTAACATCACATGAAAAAAGGGGAAGGAGAGCTGGAGGCCAGCTGGATGAAAAAAAAATGTACATGCTAAAATACAACAGAAATTATCCACTGCACTGTCCATCATTACCGACTGACTCTTGCAAGTGTCCCATCGCACTTGAGTTGCAGAGATCCATAGGAAAGAAGTCCACACATATGAAAAAGTTGTGCTACCTCCTGCCAGAAGTGCTGTGGGTCCAGAGCAGCTGTAGGTGGCAGGGCAGGAATCCAGTAAGAGGAGAGGTCCTTCAGAAAACCCGGTAAGACAGCTTGGAACTATCCAGCTTGGGCTGCAGGTGAGTGTAGATCCCTCCGCTGTCAGTATTCTTCACAAAATGCAGGGCATTTCCCTAGAGGAAGAATGACTTATAGAAAACCAAAAGGCATCAAGGAAACATTTTTTCTGGGAGGGTGGGGAAACTAGGATAACTAGGTAAAACCTTGTTACAAACCAGAGCTCAGGAGGCAACTGGCTCCTCACTGCCCTAACTGAAGCGCATGACTCACTTTCCTTAGTGAAGCGTGGCATCAGCCACTCCCAGGGACACGCTACCACCTTTTCCCTTCCACAGAGAAGAAATATTAAGATACACCAAGAGATGCTTTTACACAACAGGAAAGGGGAGAAGAGATGTGTTTGAAATACACGGTACGCTGCAGAGTGGCAGTGTCTTTGTTCACAAAGGGGAGGAGGAGATTATTGACACATCCTGAAATGCTGTCCCTCTTCATCATATCATCATAGGCATAAAATACAGCAGCAGTATCACAGAGAATGCCTTTACCAGCTTTGGGTAGCAAAAAATGTAATTCACACGGGTTTTTAGGAAATGAGAATGGACATGGCACAATTTGCTGGAGCACTCAAAGCTATATTGAAGGGAGCTTTTTATTTTTCAATAAAGTATGCTAAGATATAAAATAATACTAATTAAATCTGAAGTAATACCCAGAACCAAACTGGATACAAAATTGAAGTGCTGTTGCCTGACGTTCTGTATACACATAGAAACATGTAATGCATTTTCTGGACTATAACTCAGATTCTAAAATTAAAAAAAAAAAAACTTGCAAAAGGGAGTCCCTTTGAAATTCTGCTTAATCTTTTGAATGGCCAGCAGTTTCTTAGCACTAAGTCTTAGACTGTATTTCTCTAGTGATAATGGAGAAGTTATGCCTTTAGACTTTCCCCAAAACATGAAGGTTAAAGCCAGGTCTCTCATCCCAATGTTTACAAACTATTCTAAGGTCTTAATGGCTAGAAGGGGTATCTTCAGCTTTAGGATTCATAAAAAGCATGAACCATTCTGAGGTTTATATTAAAAAAAAAAAAAAAAAAAAAAAAAAGGGGAACAGAAACAAAGAACCTGAGTATAAAGTAAAGGCTTTGAGGGTTGTTTCTTATTTTTGTTCTTTTTTCATTAAGGTCTGAAAAAATTACATCTTGCTGCATATTTTCAAATTCCATGTGAAGCACAGCTCTGCCTCTTAGCCACTGAAGCTTACCATTTGGGTTAAGCTCCATTTAGCCTCTGGATAAAGTTGGTTGAAATGTGCTGTTGGTGGAAATGTTGATGGTTGTGCCTAAGACCTGCATAACCGATGAGAACACAGCACTGCAGAGCGCTGTGCCTAGCACTTTGTGCCAGCTGGGTGGGCACAGGTAGGGGGAGATGCACGCTGCTGGGTGAGAGGGGGTCCTGGTGGCAGCACATGGACGTTTTCTTTAATGTGAAGTTTAGGGGTTCCTTGACTTTTTATCTTTTTTTTTTTTTTAAGAAGACAGTTCATAATCATATACTCAAAATCATATACTGGTTAGGACAATAATATAGGTAGTTATGAGTTTAAGTCTGCCTAGGCTTACAAAAACAAGCCTAAATCTTAAAACTTAGTATTAAACTCTGCTGCTGTTTCTTATCCTCAATCATTTGGAAATGAAGCATTAAATAATTAAAGTGAATGAAATATACTGAACAGACCTCTAAACTTATTTTTCAGACTTCAATTATATATCACTAATCATTATTTTATAATCACCATTCACCAATCATCCGCGTGGGTACTTTCTCTTCTTTGCTTAGCCCTCTGAAAACAGACTACTGCAGCTACCCTGCGTGGCTGCAATTTCATATAAAGCATATCTGGGAAAATATTTAGTATTATGGTATTTCCAATCATTCGTAGACCGTTTCTTACCATAAGAATAAGGCCATACAATAATTTTAAGAGTACTATTAAAATAATTGACTTGAAAAGCCATGTATGACTTAGCTCATTCATTGCTGACTTTAATTATTCAATTTAAACATTCACAGTGTTTTCAGCCCATTAGGAAAATCTTTGGACACTTTGTTTTGCAAACTACCCCGGGGAAGAAAATAAAAAAACAAGCATCTGCATATTAATTCAGGTTTTGAGTTGACTATGGTGGGAGTTGGGGGGGAAGGACAGCAGCATAGGGAGAGGACAGACTTTTTTTAAGCTTCAACAAAAACCAAGACCAGTACAAATACTCCAAAAAATATTTTTATTATGGAATTAGCTTTTCTGTTAAGTCAAATATTTTCTTTTGCTGTTCATAATCCAAACTCCTATAGTATCGTGCTGGAGTGTGGGAGTTTGAAAAAATAATCGACTGGTCTGTTTTTATCATCCAAAATGGCTAAGAACAGACCACTCCATGCAGGATCTCAGGACACTTCTACAATAAAAGCAGAAGTTAAAGTACAAAAGACAAAGAGACTTACTGGCTTTTTTCATCCCGAATTGCTTGCTTAGGTGTCAGAACATCAGTTCTCATACCTCAGCGACAGATGAGTCAGTAAATTAACTTAAAATTCTTAACCTGATTTATTTCAAAACAAGGTTGATCACTGAACATCTTTTTAAAGACTTTTAGACCAGTAAAACTGCTTTCCTCGTCAGGCTGCAGTGGTCTTGTACACCTGGACCACATGATATGTCAGTTAAAAACTACCAGAGCACACTAGCTCATAGAACCAGGTAGTCATTAAGAGTCAGAATTCTCCATCTGTGAAAAATCTTCCTGGCAAATGAAGGCCTTAAAACCATCCTGTGTCTGGTGCTTGGCTGACGTGACTGGAGGCAACATTAATGGAGAGAAATCACCACATGACATTTCCCCGCGACATGTGAGTGTCCTCACCTTCAGCTTCTTTCTGTCAGCTTGCAGGCACCACAGTAACCCTGCACGGTGAGAGGGCAGCAGCTGCTGGAGTCTATTCAAGGATAGAAGCTGCAGTTTTGATGAGCAGTGGTTTAGCTGCCTCTAGGATGTCCAGATCAGGGTCCAGTGAACGACCAAGACCTTCCAGAACCATAATGGCAAAGATAATGGAAGCAAAATTGCTCTCGAGCTTCACCTAGAACCACAAGAGACTGAGTGAACTCAGGGGACCTTTCTCCTGAGCCCATTTCACAGAGGTCCCAGCTCTGCCTAAGCGGAGATGGAAGGGGAGAAGCAGGAGAGAGCTTAAGTACTGAAACCATGAAAACCATTCTGAAACCATGCTGCAACTTCATCACTTGGAATTTCAGAACACTCTGACATCCAGCAGCAGGTAAAAAAATAACAGAGTTTCAGGGGAAGTGCCCTAAGAGAACCCAAGAGTTTACTTTTCAGTTCCAACTAGGGTAATGGATTATTTTTTCCCCATACCAGAGTAGCAGAAGCTTAGAATTCCTCACACTGCAGTAGTATCCAACCTACCTGAACACGTGTATCAGGGCCTGAGAAATAGCATGCCTACAACCCTTGAATGCCCTGTTGGTCCCCCCTCCTTGATGTTCATTTCAGAAGTCAATCCCTCTCCTTGTCAGACCTTCGTGATCCCAGTACTTATACCTCCCCATGTGAACTCCCCGCTGCTGAAGGCAGACAGTGAGAGGACCTCACCTTATGGGTCATCAATAATTTAAAGACATTCGAGAGGAGATTTGCCACCTGAAGCTGGAATAGAAAAGGAGAAGTTAGCAGCTGATCACAAAAAAAAAGAATGTGGTCAAGACAGTCATACGGGTGACAGGTAGGATCTGAAATGTTTGTTAGCATTTAGCCCTGGTGGTGGGACAAGATCACTGGGCTGACAACAGCCAACATCAAAGTATGATCCTCTCCACCCTACCTAAGGCAAAGAGTTTAGCTGTGACCCGCGGTTCTTGTTAGAAATTTTAAAAAAACAAAACTAAACACACTGTTGTTGTTGTTAGATGGAAGTAAGAAAGGATTTCAGGGACTTTTGCTCCATCTGAGGGACCAAAAGCTCCAAGTACTGGTTGGTGGTGCTGAGGGGATCACAGCTGGCCTTTCCACCCAGACCATTTTGAAAGCGAAGTTGCACTGAATTACAGGTATGTGAGGGTAGGTGGACTTGCCTTTCCCAGGGCGATGGTGTTCCCCCGGACTTTGGTCACTAGTTCTGCCATTTCGGCTTTGAATCGCTCGATATCCTGGCACTGGTTAGCACGGGCATGATGAAGGATCAGTTCTGCCACTCTCTCCCCCTGTGAAACAAGCGGCAAAGAAAAATCAGAACTAGATCACTGGTACCAGGCCTGCGGGGAGCTGCACGGTGTTAACCCTGCAAGGCCTCTGCTGTGGATTCCTGGAGGAGGCATACTGCAGGGAGAACTCCCAGGGCCACGCTTCCCAATTCCAGCAACAGAGACACAAAATCAACAGAAGGAGGTGCAGGAAAAGCGGAACTGGTCTGAAATTCTTAACCTGCATTTGGCGAAGGCCTGCTCTATTGCTATTGCAGGTCTTGTAGGAGAGAACATAACAAAGATCATCTCTCAGATAAAAGTTTTGGGGTGAGTGGGAATAAATCCACAGGATTAACATTTTCTCCTCAACAGAGGAGGAGATGGTGCAAAGAAGGGCATCTATTAACCCCTCCCTACAGGCTAAGTGCAACCTTCCATTTGTAAACCGTGGAGGGAAGAGCGAGATGATTCTATACCAGGACATTTGGCAAGAAGAGGAGTGCACTGAAATCACTGCACTCCAGCAGCCTCCTTGCTTTAGCAGAGCATCTCATCGCCATGTCTGGTATAGCTTCCCAGCTGGCAAGTCTCCTCTCCCCTCCTGAGGAGGATTGTAAGGGGAAACAAAGAGCACTACGCTTTGGCCACCAGGCTGTGGGTCTGTCCCTTTCCCAGCATCAGCGAGGTAATGCCATGACAGGCCTCACCTGGCCCTGGACCACAGCCGTGAAAACCGCGCGGAAGTTCTGCATGTCAGCGCTCTGCAGCTCCGCCACGATCCCCGCGTCCAGCAGCACCAGGCAGAGCTGCCTGAGGGGCGGCTGCACCTCCACCACGAGCGTGTCACACAGGTCCACGATAGCTGTCTGCTCCCCACAGCCGGAGCTGGCCTGGGCCGTGCCTTGCACCAGGATGTTCCCGGGGTGCAGGTCAGCGTGGACAAAGTTGTCAACAAAGACCTAGAAGACAAGCAAGTCTCAGAGCAGCTGATTCCAACCAAGCCTGCCCACACCAAACCCCAGGCAAACAGCGTGGGTTTGTTCCCGGTCTGTTCCCTGCCCTCATTGCCACACATCACCTCAGGCAGCAACACAGTAAGTGGCTTCTGCTGCAGATCAAACCTGCTGGAACAGGGTGGGTACTACTCCCTCCATGAGTCAGCAGAGCTGTGTGAAGCAACCCTGCACATCTGCTAGAGGTCAGGTAGAACAGCAAGAAGTCCCAGCAGGGAACAGTACTTCTCTCTGACCACTAACCCTATGCTTGGTGCAGCGTGGAGGGCCTTGCCAAAGAGTAAGAACAGGCTGTTTGCCACTCACTGGTAGGGGGTTTAGTGCATGGCTAAGTTTGTCCAGTGCTGCACATCAACCCACCTTACAGCTGTACTGACAAGTAATGACAAGTTAGAAAAGGAAACAAATGCTTTAGTACTTCTTCATCTCTGCTAGCAGTTAGCAGCAGAAAGGACTGACAAAAGGGCAAGCACAAGGTAGTATTTCTCCACCAACGTTCTTGGCAACCTGAGGCTGCAGGACTTCCTACCCAAAGGAGGTTCTCTCTGTATCTGATGGATTTCTCTACCTATGAATTTATCTAGTTGTCATGTAAATAATTATGGCAATGTGAAAATGAGAATGTTTTTGGGCACTGCCTGAAAAAGCGACCTCTGTTAATTTTTATGTCCTCATTGTTTTAAGAAACCATAAGATCCGTATTTATTCTTTAACACCCATGATTCCAAATATATCTGCATTATAAACTACTCCACTGTCTCTCTACTTTTCAGAGCTGAGAGTCCCAATTATTTCATCATTCCTGCACAGAAAGCATTCCACGCTGGTAAATGTCCCAGCTGCCTTCCCCTGCACCTTTCTTAGTTCCATTACAGCCCTTGAAATGGAAGATCACGGACAGCAAGGGACTAGAACTGCAGCATATCCTAGACAGGTATTTGTTTTACATATAGCCATAATGTTGCTCCTCTGCTCTTTTCTACTCCTAATATCTGGAGGATTGCTCCTAACCATTAAATCTAACATCAGCATAAAACTATCTATTGTAATTCTACCATTGCTCTTCTGAGTGGTAAAAGCCATTTCAGAGTCTGCCATAGCATATGAAGTTATAGCTGCAGCCTCCCCGCTGCCTTAGCACAAGGTTGCAGTTATCAACTGAATCCCACCTGACACTCGCTGCCCACCTGCTCAGCGCTGTGAGGTTCTTTTGCAGCTCTTCCCTGCTAGTTCTTGTGGCTTCTCAGAAGCCAATTGTGTCACCTCTCAGCACTCCTTTCCAAATCTCTTTCGATTATTTTGGCAATACAAGAACTAGACAGCCAGAAGTTAAATTGTAAGCTAAGCCTGGCTGGGTTTTTCTTTACTCCATATTTAGTTCTGCCTTAGAGAAGGTAGTTTTGGAGGAGTGGTCAATAAATAAATAATAGCTAGCTTTTTTCCCAGTGAGTTGCATCCACAGTATCTGCATAGAGCATGATATTTGCTCACTAGGTTACACTTTACAGCACTTAGGCAGTACATGAATATTCATTAAATCGATCAGTGGGTTTGGTAAGCAATGCTCTGATCAAATTGCACAGCAGGACCCTGCTGTGTGCAAGCAGATCTCCCTTCTGCAGGTAAAGCAGCTCTGCATCAAAGCAGACAGTGGTGATGTGCCTAGTTCAGGCTTTACTCAGCCCTCGTTACACTGCACATGAAGTAGACACTCTCTGTCATTTCAGGAGCTGCAGCCCACGTCCTGGGTTGCCACAATACCTGGCGTCCGTGGGCTGGCTCCAAAAGGGACAGCCGTGTCTTTGAGTCCATGGGGAGAAGGGCAGAAGACGTGGGAAGCAAATAGGTTGTTCTCTCTTTAGCCATAGTGCTTTATTACCCCAACTGAATAGCTTCTGCGGGAAAACCACCTTCACTTCCAGCCTCAGCCAAGTGCGTACCATCTTTAGCAGCATGTCCATGCCCATCTTTGCGAGTCTCTGCCTCAGTTCTGTGGCAACCTCTGCATGCAGGTAGCGCGAAATGGGCTCACTCTCCTGAAATAAAGACGGCTGGAGTCAAATACACCCCGTGTCCCGCTTTCACCCATAGCTTTACGTAGCTGCTGAGCTGAGGAAATGCAGTAAGAATACTTCAGAAAGGACCAGCACAGTGGAGACAGTACCTACTGTGATGGAGAACATGAGAGAAGCAACGGTTTGTTCTTCAGAAGCAGAATGTGATACAGCCTGGGGCAGAAATACCCTTGCCAGGATTGCATGCACAAAACCTAAGGCTGAGAGTAGCTTTGGTCTGTGACTCGAACATCCACAAAGGAAGTGGGACAGGCATCAAAAAACGTGCCAGACTGCTGAGCTCCTTGCTTTGACCCACCACAGAGGGCAGCTGGAGCATGGTGTTGGTTTGCAAAGCACCGGCAAGCACACGGTGGCTGCGCACACTGCTACTCTGCTTGGTTTCAAGCCAAGCGCTCACTTCTCCATGGAGGTGTCTGCCACCTGTCTTCTGGGATGCGCTGTTTACAAACAAAGAGACTGGAAGAGACGCTGAGGGAACGACACCGATCTCCTCAAGCAAGAAAGAGAAAAGCATCCTTCTGCCTGTGAGTGCTCGTTCTCAAAAGTCGCCTCTTTAGAGTGTTCCCCTAAGGGCCTTCTCTCTGCCATCACTCTTCCCAGACTGTGCGATTCTTACCTCAAATGTTTCCACTAGAACATCAGTTGTTACCAGTGGGTGAACGGGGGTTGGGAACTTCACAAAATCAACATGTAGGAAATTTTGCCGGAAGCGCTCCAGATTTCTGGCCTCGTAGCGTAAGTCGATCTCAAGGGAGAAAAAGAAAAAGCAGGTTGGGAAAGAGATGCAAGTAGATCTTCAGGATCCTCAATGAGGATATTGCTGTACGGTGCATGCACGGTACCAACAAACCTGTTCAGAAAGCCAGAATCAAAATAGAACGAAGAGTAGTGCTTCTTACATGCTTATACCTTTCCTAGCACCTTAGAAATACAAATTACTCTCACTATATAGGCAGGGAGTCTCAAAGAAAAGACCAGGACTGCATTGTTTTCCAGGTTGAGATGGATCCTGAACCAAAGCTTACTGTCCAAATAGCAAGGCAGGCAGACAGGGTGGGAGAACTGCAGCCCTAGCCTCACTTTACAGACGGACCGGCAGACATAGCAGGAAGAAATTGTAAGACACACAAAATAATCCACTATGAGAAGCCACAGCCCCAGCTTTTCAGTGATCCAGTGCCTTGACCCAAGGCCACCTCTCCCTCCAACAACATTCTTGTACCTTCTCCAGTCCACCGCTGCTGCACAGGACGTGGGAGGGAAGATAACCTTGCCTCACCTCCCTCACCCAGCAATGGGAAATATCACAGGAATATTTCTTGTTCTTTCAAAGAGAAATAACAATGACAACAGGCCTCTGAGATGCTCTCCTGAGCACCTCCTAATCTGAGTCTTCAGAGCATCCAGCAAAAGCTCTGCACCACTTGACTGGTCCCAGTGACCTTGAGTCACATACGAATACAGTGAAAGGCTTACAACGTGGGTTTGCTTGAGCATATTTCTTGCAATAGAAAAAAAGTTAAAGTTTTCAAAGGTTTAAAATAAACTTCAGACTCTGCAATCTAGACACAAAAATGAAATTAGCAGATAATGGTTTGTTTTAATAGAAATATGACAGTAATGAACTCTGTAGGGAAATCTTTGTAAATTTGGTAGTAAGGACGTTTCAGTACTTTGTCTTTATAAGACGTCAGAGAATCAGGATATGTTTTCAGAGCTACTTGCAAAGTTTAACTTTGCCAACACTATGAGCCTGATAATGATACAATATAGACTGTTACTAACTCATTTAAAACTATATTAATTACGCTAATGTGTATATACTTCAAGGCTAAGAAACACAACCAGTGAGTACAGATTGTAAACATGTACATAAGACTAAAGGGAAAAAACGTCTGAGCACTTGTTCAGAGAGATTATTTTCCTACAGAGAGGCCTTTCACCACTGTTCACTTGTTCTTCACAGTCCTGCAAAAAGAACTGCGGCTATGTTCATCAGCTGTTCAGGTTGCTTCCTAGAAAACATACTCAGTCTTGAAACAGGTTTTTAAATCTAATAAAGATTGGTAAACTTATCTGTTGCTTTGCTTTTTTATACTGTGAGCATGTCAGATTTCCTACAGTAACTTTATGTGACTGATTAATGAAAAAATAAGCAAGCCTTCACCTAACCCTTTAAAAAGAAGCTGTACAGATGCAGTTAGAGCCAGTCAGAAGCAAGGAAAAGGTCGGTTTTACTTCAGTGTGCAAAGACCATGGCACTGTACATACCTGCTGCATCATAAGCTTCTCAAATTCCTCCACAATCTCTGTCAAACTGAGCCACTTGAACCCAGGGAGAAGTCCAAGGATGTGGCTTCCCATCTTCATGATAAACAGATCCATCTGGACTTGGTGGACCAGCCCAGGATGCAGGACCTGCACAAGAAAAAGTGGTGGCGAGATCAACTCCCTAAACACTGTAAAAACGGTAGTCTATTTTGATCAGCTAAAAGGATACATTCCAAAAAGACAGGATCCAGTCTGTAAAACTAGGTGTTAACAAGGCTTCACCAGCTAGTCCTCAGGAGAATTCTTACTTTACCATGGCTTAAGTCATAAAGAAACACCTTATGATTTTTCAGATGGAATACTTCTCAGCTAAAGCCTACAGTTTCACTCCGTACTATTTTCCATTGCTTTCATTCTCCTGCCCTCTTCCTGCCATGTATTACAGGCTAGTATTTGGAACAGCTCAAATGTAAAATTTCTTCAAATAAGCTTTGCTGGAAAGAACCGATCCGTTCCAGATTTCTTCATGTGACAAGAAGACACATTTTCTGAAAGGTGACACCAAGATCAATATTCATTCTTTTTATATGAATCGGGCCTTTGCAGGCATTTCTGGTACCCAGGCGCCATGCCAAATGGCACCACGGGCAGGATGCGTACTTGGGTTCTCCAGCCTGGCAAGAGCTGGGGCCACCGCTGTCTGGATTGTGGCTGGCTGCAACCAAAGCACTGAGAAAAGTTAGGCAGGGAGATGAATGTCACTTCTGTTGCTCCACCTTGCCCTAGCCAGCCTACTCATCTCCATGGGAGCTAAAGTCTTCTTAGCATTGTTCAGTGCACTCCACTTTGAGCTGTCTGCCAATATGATGTATGCTACTAGTACGATGTGCGACTTACTTTAATGGCTACAGGCTTGAGATGTCTGTCTGATGAAGGGTTTGCATTCAGAGGCGGTTTGGCCATCTGCTCCACACGCCGTGCTCCGCTCAGGGGACTTTCAGGGGAGCAGCCTACCATGCTCAGCTCCTCCTTTCTCCTCTCTTCCCACCTCCCCTCACTCTTCCTCTTCCTCAGCCACCTGAGGAGGCCTCTGAAGCCTGACACCTCCCACGCTTCAGAAGCAGACCGCAACTCTGAGCACTGCCCCAGCTCCTTGGCCTGGGCGCCAGCGATAGCCGTGAGGTCGGCGTAGGCTTTATACACCTGCGCCACGCAGCCCGAGCCCACCGGCTCCTGGCTCTGGAACTTGAGGATGCGCCTCCAGTCCTCGCCGAAGGCCCTCTTCAGCAGCTCGTCGGTGTGGCCCCAGGGGTGCGGGCTCACCTCGACGTGCAGCTTGGAGAACTCGTCGCAGAAGGCCTCGGAGAAGAGGTCCCTGCGGGTGCTGGCCCACTGGCCCAGCTTGACGCACGTCGGGCCGGCGGCCTCGGCCGCCCTCCGCAGCAGCCGCAGCCACGCGGCGCCCAGGCCGGGCCGCAGGCGGCTCAGCGGGTACAGCAGCAGCAGCGGCCCGAAGCGCAGCAGCAGCCCGCAGGCCCGCAGCCCCAGCCGCAGCACCAGCACCAGCCGCCGCACCAGCCCCCGGGGCGCCCGCTCCCGCTCCGCCACCCACAGCGGCCGGGGGGGCGGGCGGCGCTGCCCGGGCCCCTCCCGCCGCCCGGACGCCGACAGCGGCACGGCCAAGGCCACGGCAGCCCA
>CM021731.1:60483110-60577351 GCA_011075105.1 Heteronetta atricapilla | reverse complement strand
GGCTGTTGTGGAAGGTGGTTTGGGTCTGCCCCAGTGTGCTGGGCTGGGGTAGCTGCACCTACTGGGGGGTTTCGTGCCAACAAAAGCGGTCAGTGGCTTGGCCTTGCCGCCCAGGGCAGCTGGAGTGGCACCATGGAAGGGTGTGGGTGGGAGACACCAAAATGCTTCACGGGACCTCCACAGCCAAGGCCATGAGGTGAAGCTGCTTCGTTTACAACACTCGTGAGATACTGGGCCATTGCATCCTTCCAGATGTGTTTTTGTTCTGCCACTTGTTTCTGATGTGTATTTTAACATACCAGGCATGCAGCTATGGGAAATTGAAACAAGTAAAGGAGCCAAGCCCTGGCTAAAGCAACAAAGCCACACTCTTGCTGTGTGCAATGGGATGGGGAAGGCAACTGGTAATACCACTGCTGCTGTTATCCCTGGTAAACATGGTCTGAGGAGGACTGAAAGAAAGGGTGGCTGTTGGTGGTGGTTTTACTGTGTTAGGCAGCTGAACACCACAACCACTCTCTCACTCCCCCTCCTCAAATGAGGAGGGGAAGAAGTAAAGGAAAGAACAACTCACGGGTTGAGATAAGGATAATTTAATTAAAGAGAATATATATATATATATATATTTATATATATATATATATGTTATTAAGAAAATGTTATTATTGATTAAACAATTCAACTAAAGGGAAAAAAAGGGAAAGAGGAAGAGGGAAGGGGAATAACAAAACAAAACAAGTAAAGGCTATGTGGAAGCGCAGAGGAAAAAAAAAATTACTCTGTACTTCCCACAAATGAGCGATGCTTGACCACATCCTTGAAGCAGGGCCTCAACGCACGTAGCCGCTGTTCGGGAGGAGGACAGACGTTTTCACAAGAGCCCACCCCTCCCCTCTTCTTCCTTTTTCCACCTTTTATTGCTGAGTGTGACACCATATGGAATATCCCTTTGGAATATGGGTATGGGTATGGAATATCCCTTTGGTTGGTTTGGGTCAGCTGCCCTGGTGATGTTTCTTTCTCACTTTTTGCCCACCCCCTAGGAGGATTAGAGAAAGTCCTGATGCTGTGCCAGCACTGCTCAGCAGCAGACACAACACTGGTGTGGTACCACTGCTGTTCTAGCTACAAGTGCAGAGCGCAGCACTGTATGGGCTGCTGCAGGGAAAGTTAACATCCCAGCCAGACCCAGTACACTGTTCAAGGCTCATGGATGAAACCCAAGCCACAGAAGCTTAAAAACTGTCCCAGATTTATTCTAGTAGAATCTTAAGTAGAAATAAGTCCTGGGCCTTGGTTGGACACAGACCTTCTTCCACAAACATTCCCTGCTGGCCTGGCCGAGTTGGAAACCCTGGTGGTCCCTGGATGCTCCAGTGTCCTTGTCTCACAGGGATGGTGTATGTCAGGGTGACAACATGGGTTAGCTGGGGTGACAACAAGAGTTAGCTGAGCTAACCAAGGTCTGCTTGAAGGGCTCAGCTGCCCGCAGGCAGTCAGATGCGCAGCCCGGGTAGGCTCCTGCTGGCTTGGTTTTAATGGTCAGCAGATGAAAATCTTTCACCCAAGGCAAAAGCAGCCTTCAGACTGGCGTGTTGCTGTGGATGTCCGAGTCTCAGGCAGCTGTGGATCAGGTGGTGGGTGATAGGTTACATTACATGCCTCAGACACGCAGGGGTGCTTCAGCTGCTGCAAATGGTACCTGGCTTTTCTGGAGCAAGGGGCACGTGCATGGCAGTCTGTGCTGGCTTGCACTTAGTATCTGGGTATAGTTCAAGTCTTTCACATAGTTTCACCTATGGCTTTATGAACTACCTTATAAACTATTTGCCGTGTTATACTTTTCCCTTTTTCAGCATTTTCACCTTCACATTTGGAAAAATTTTGAGCTTACTTTTAAAAACCTCAAGATTTTATGTTAAAGTAACCCGAAATTTTAAAATGCTAATGGTTGGGTTGTCTTTATTGCCTTCTGCAAAAGGGCATATTAAAGCTTTTCTTCCTTCCTTCCTTCCTTCCTTCCTTCCTTCCTTCCTTCCTTCCTTCCTTCCTTCCTTCCTTCCTTCCTTCCTCTCTCTCTCTTTCTTTCTTTCTTTCTTTCTTTCTTTCTTTCTTTCTTTCTTTCTTTCTTTCTTTCTTTCTTTCTTTCTCTCATCATTGAAACAGGTTGCCCAGGGAGGTGGTGGAGGTGTTTAAGACGAGGTTGGATGTGGTACTTTGAGACATGGTTTAGCAGTTGATACTGATGGTAGGGGGCTGATCTTGAAGGTCTTTTCCAGCCTTAATGATTTTGTGATTCTATGATTCTGATGATAGCCTGACCCACATAGTTGGAGTGTTATGATTATTAGTGATTCCCTTAATGAGATATTAATGAAACAAACAGTGCTTCAGTGAGCTTCCTAATGAAAGTAGATGGGGGCACATGACAGCAGTTTAAAAAAAAAAAAAAAAAACAGGAACCCAAAACAAAAAGAACAATCCTGCTGAGATGACAGCAGTAATTTGGTAGAGATGGCAAATTGTTTTATCTTCCACGTTTGCTCTGAATGCTGGGCTTTTCTGCTCTGCAGGGGGCTGCTGATGGCTCTGTCGGGCCTTACTCCTGAGTCAGCTGGCAATGCATTAACCTTGTGCATAATGACATGGCTACATGGGATTGCTCATTTCCTTAGCAAAGGACATGTGCCTTTTATAAACCAAAACTAAGGAACCTGCTGCCAAGGATACAGCTGATGATGAAATCGTCTTTTTCTGTTTGGGGAACTCTGGTGGCAGTGACCGTAACCCATCAGTGAGTGTTTTAGGGGAGAGCTGTCGCACAGGTGATGCTGATGCTTGCCTTGGGCTCACGGCTGTTCACCAAAGAGCTGCTGCCTTATGCAGGGAGGCTTTGGACTGGAAGCTGTGGCGTTTTGAGGATGGCGTCCATTTGGTTCCCAGTTTTGGATGTACGTTAATAACGGCTCGCTTCCACTCAGAGAGAAAAAAAAAAAAATCCTCTTTCCATCAGTTTTAATGTACCGTGGGAACTGAAAACCCGTAGGAAAAACTAATTCACTTCCCAGCCCTGATCCCTCCCTCGCTTTAGCGCGTAGCCCCGAGCAGAGCAAGCCCAGCGGCGTGCCGACAGGGAGCTGGGTCACGGCCCCGTGCAGGTGAACGGATCTACCTGAGGAAACCGCTGGGCAGGACTGAGGCTTCCCTGACTGCCCGCTGCCCGGCCAGGCACCCGCCAGCTGACCCACTGCTGGAGGAACCTCCTGCAGCACCTAAAGGCTGCTGGAGCACTGGTGCCAGAACCGGGCAGCGGGAGGGCTCCCTCGGCCGCCTCCCCTCAGAGGGCCGGGCCCGGTGTGGGTGTCGGGGGCGGTCCGGGGCGGCGCTGCCGGCGGAGGGCGGGCGGCCGCGGGGCCGGGGCCGGGGCCGGGGCCGGGGCTGGTGCCGCCGGGGGGGGCAGCGGCAGCGGCTTGGCGCTGCATGGCGGGGAGCCCCCAGCCGCGCGTCCGCAGGCCGCCAGCAGGGCGCCGGGCGCCGCCGCCATGCCGGGGCGCGGCCCCCCGCCGCCGCCGAGGAAGGTAGGGGGCTGGGGGCGGCCGGGCTGCGGGGGGGCTTCGGGGGTTCTGCCTCGCCCCCCGGCAGGCCGGAGCCCTCCTCCATCTTAGCGGTTGTCCCGGCTGGGCAGCGGCGCGGGGCTCTGGGGGGCTCTGACCGGCCGCGGCTGGGGAGGCGAGGGGCAGGCGCCTGCGGAGCTTGTGGTGGGGGAGACCCGGCTCCTGCTCGGCTCAGCGAGGGCAGAATGCCCCGTAACTTGACCAAGTCCCGATCCCCTCCGTCCTCTGGGCTCCACATCCCTCTCTCCGCTCAGGACAGCCTGCTTTTCTCTCGCTTTGCCCTCGCTGGAAGGCAGTGTCCGCACTGGGGTGCAGCCCGTAGCTTAACGGGGTGATACTGGCTTTTGTCCCGCTTGGCATCCATGGGAATATCGCCCGTCCCCAGGAGAGAGGTCCGCTCACGTTCCCACTGGGATAGCAGGGCAGTGGGTGCTAACGGGTTAGGCACGGGGTCCGGGGGGACAGCAGCTGGGAAGGGCAGGGGACAGACCTTAGAGATGTACGCTGCCCCGGTCTCAGGGCGTGCATGTGAACTGGGGGGCAAGCTGTGCAAGGTGCGTTGGGGATGCTTTCAGAGGTCCCACGAGTCTCCGAGGAGCCTGGCACTTGGTGTGGAGAAGAGGCTGTCCTGTGAGAGAGGCCTCGGGGCTGCACGTGATCCCCACAGGAGCAGATGACTCCCAGGCACAGGGTGCTTCATCCTGCGCTGGGGTTTTAGTGGGCACGGTTTATTTCCTGGATGGGGCAGCAAGTTGTGTGGTCAGAGAGAAGTGTCTCTTGTTCGGAGCTCAGCTGGGCTGGTAGAGAGGAGCAGAGGGATTGCCTTGGAGCTTTAGCCACGGCTGTACAGATGTTGCTGGGAGGGGAGCTGCTGGTGGATTAAAAAGCTGTTTTCTGCGTTGGCTGCTACCTTATTGAACGGTTATGTCTTGATGTGTGGTGGTGTAGTCCTATAAAGTGTGCTGGCTCCATTTCTGAACCACCAGAAAGGGAGTCGTTACTGCGTCCTGCCAGAGAGAAGGAATGCGTTTCCTCGCCCCTTACACTGTCTTCCGAATTGTCATCGTGGTAGCGTTTGCGGATTTGGGTTGTTGCTGTTTTTAAGTAATCCAAACAGTGCTTCAGCGTGTGAGACCGGATATTTACCACCTTGGGATAGACTTGGACAAAACTGAAGACTGTACGGATGGAAATGAGAGGAAAGCCACAGGATTTCCCAGGATAGTACAGTGCCTCATTGAGGAACTGAAGAGAATGCACTGAAAACAAAGGGTGCTGGAGTGATTCGGGATGTAAAAAGCAGGCTGAAGATTTATAGCTCAGCTGGGACCACTCTTTGCCTCTGGGTTAGAAGGTTGTGTGCTGGAGCTTGGGTAGACCTTTGGCACGTCCCCTGTGCGTGATCCCCCTTGTAGACGAGTGCAAGTTGCGTGTCCTGAAGTGCTGCTTTCAGTAGTGTCTCTAGCTCGCTGCCTTGGGAAATCTTTTAGGACATTTTGTCTATAGAGGGAACCACGTGATGCTTGCTGTTCTCCAAAAACAGGAAGGGCATTTAGATCCTTTGTCAAGTGCTCCTGGTGTGGTTGTCTTTCTCCCACGTCTGGCATATTGATGTGCTAGAAATTTCCATTTTGACAAGGAGATGATAAAGAAGACCACGTCAACTGCAAGGCTGGGGTTTTTAGAGGTGCTCTAGAAGCTTTGTGACTGAAGTATTCTGAGTATCAGCCACAATAACCAATTTATACGGACTGTAATTAAACATCACTTGTGCTGCGTACTCTGGGAACACAGAGGCAAATGCGATCCTTGCCTCAAGTTTAACAAATTCTCCAATCAGATTTTGATGCAACAGAGCCAGACTATTAAACACGGGTTGATGCTGGGCGTTTCAGAAGTGCCAGGTGAGGGTCATGTTCTTCCGCACCGCTGCGATTGCATCAACCAACACAGTTCATGCTCTCTTCCCTTTGCAGCACCTGACGTTATTTCCTTTGCCAAAGCCACTCCTTTCCAAGCGGGGGCCAGACCAAGGGGAGCAAAGGCTCTTTAGTGCACTTAAGTCTGTGAGAATGGAGAACTGCTCTTAAAAGCTCTTGTTGGAGCTGTTTGGTTTTGATGATCGACCCTCTTAGGCGTCCAGAGCTGGGGTATAAGCTCTTCAGGGAAGCATTTTTTAGCGGAAGGATTTAAGTACTAGTGGCTGATATGTCTGTTGGCAGGATCCCAAGAGCTGGCTGGAAGAGGCCTCCACTGTGAAGGAAATGCTGAAATAAGACTTTTAATTAACTTGCATTGCAGTTCCTTAAGGGCTGAGAAGACTCCACAGGGAAGAAGCGAGTGGGATGTAGCTAGGAGGAAATTCCTTGTTGCACTTGAGCTCTAAAAGCAGATGAGTGAGTCAGGTCTTATCTCGATACGGCTCAAATAACACTGAATCTGAGGGTACCTACCTGTAGGCATTGCTTTACCCACATGAGGATGAAGAAGGGGCGGTGGTTTTTTGGTTTATCTGTGAGGTACAATGGAAAAGACAATAGCATGTTTATCTTGCTTATGTGATTTTTCTGTTTTTCACCTCAAAACAGCTTTACAAAATGCTGCAAATAAAAGCAAAAGTTAAAATGTGTGAATGTAATTTGTCAGAGGTTTCAGCCCGGGCTTTAGTGAGGAGCAATTGGGACTGTTTTCATTCCCAGAGTCTATGGCCAGCCTAGCATACCACACAACTGAAGTCCTGGCTTCAGGACGTGCTTTTGAAGAGTTGGCTTCAGCAGGGGCCATGTGTGATTTTTAATTTGGGCCAGTTGAAGGGCTTTGTTGGTGGGATGGCACTGAAGGGTGCCATCACTAGGTCAAATAAGTAAGCACGTGAGATCCTGTAGGCCGGTCCAGTTCAAGATCTTTCCCAACGTTTCATGTTTCACCAGCTAAGTGGGTCAATGTATTCCATATCTATAGGTGTAGGACTGATGAGGTGAATGTCATAAGTCCCAGGTCTGGTTCTGGAGCAGAGCAACAGATACTTGCCCACTGCTCACGCAAGTCCTCACCGCCAGCTCGTGTCTTCTGCGTGAGCCGGGAGCTCAGTGTGAACCCACAGCCATGCAGCGCAAGCCCAGCCCATCACCACTGCAGTCGTCCGTGTAGATAATGTGTATCAATAACTGTATTTCTGCACTTTCTGCAAATATTACCATCCCACAGTAAAGCTGAGGGGAAGTCAAGCGTAGTAGGGAAGACAGAAGTTTGAAAGAATTATGTGCTGCTGGAATGAACGCTGTGAGTTTTAACACAATCATCTTCTGTGTCAGAATTGCTTCACCTCCCCAGATCAGGGAAAGCAGCTGAAGCTGGCGTGATGTTAATTCCTGGGATTTGGCAGGGCAGATGGCAATAGTAACAGTGATGATTAAAGGTTTTCCCTAATTAAACTTGTTAAGAGCTAGTATGTCGCTAAGGCCTTCTTTCACGCTTCGCGTGAGGTCACTGTCCCGCTCCTGGGATGCTGCCAGCTTTGCCTGGGGGCTCTTTGAAGTCGCGCGCGTCAGTGAGAATTTGGCTGGAGCGTTACCTGTCTTCTTCATGTCCTGTTACTCACGGTCCCGGCTGAATGCTGAACGTGAGACACATCCGTGTCAGCCCTCCGATGAGTAACTCGTGGGCGGATGGATGGATGGACGGAGCCACGGGTCGCTCACCGGGGACAGTCAGGGATGGGACCGGGAGCGGAGGCGACTGTCTGCCCAGGCTGAGCCCGGCTGGGCCCCCGGCCCTCTGTGCTGCAGAAAAAGCCCTTGTTGGTCCTCCTGGGCTGAGAACCGGCGGTGTTTGTGCGGTGGAAGGGAGCAGAAGATGGCTTTTCCCGAGCGCTGCCTTTGCCCGTGCATGTGCTGGCTCGGAGCCAGGATGGAAACTCTGTCCTCATGAGCAGAGAGGGAGTGGGGAGGGGCGAGAGACAGAGGGGCCCCGAAGCAGAGGGAGTTAAACTAAAAACACCGACCCGTGAGGAGAAGAGCCTCCAGCAGATGGGCCTGCACGTCCCTCCGGGTTCTCCACGCAGCCGGCTTCACGTACACCGCTGGCGGGGCCTCGTGTAGGAGCGGGGGCACGGGGCACGGCTCGTTGCAAGATGCGTGATGGGAGAGCAGAGTGAAAGGCAGAAGGAAGGACGCTAGAGCAGTAAGTTCACCGCTGGGCTCTGCCGTTCCTAAAGCGGGATCTGTGCGTTGCTGCTGCTGCCTGAGCAACTGGAGGGGCATGACCGTGCTTTTAACCGTGTCTTTTAACTGTGGCAGGCCTGGGCTCTGTAAACCAGTATCGCTGGTGCTGACGGAGGTTTGCCTGGAGGTCTCGTTCCTTCCAGCACGCACGGCAGATCTGGTTTGTTAGGGATATCTCTGGTGGTGAGCTAGGCTCTGTACATGGAAGCTGGCAGCCGTGTTTTCCTATGCCCAGGTCCTCGTTAGGCATTGCAGTAACTAATCAGATCAGTTCAAGGTGCTGACCTTGCTTGGAAAGGCCTTGTCTTGGTTCGATGTCTGTGCAGAAAATGCCTGGTAGAAGATCTGCTCTTGGAGACGCAGTCAGCAAAGCTTGGCTCTGAGCTCGTTTGAAAATCTGGCCCAGACATTTGAGCGTGTCAAGAGCCAGCGATGGTTAGGGGCAGCTCGAGCGGGGAAAGGTGCCGCCTCGCTTGGAAGTGGACGAAAGAGTTGTGTGTGGGGACCCTGCCAGGCACCGAGACTCCTGATCCTGCCGATCCCTGAACGCGGATGGCTCCTGACCAAATTCAGACGCATAAGTTATGTTTCCAGAAACCTTCTGGGAACTCTGGCAAGCCGCTAGAGAGACTGCGTTTCGGGGGGCGAGGGCTTAGCGCTGTTTGTAGCCGGAATCACTGTAAATGGCTCGATACTCCGTGTTTTAATTGAATTTCCCTTTGGGAATAAATGCGGTGAAGTGTTTCTGTGACCCTTCTGCGTTTAAGTTTTCTGCACAGTGCCCCCAGTTTGGCAAATCTTTTAAGCAGCCGTGTAGGTGTCAGCGCATGCTGAAACCCGCCCAGCGGAGCGCTCTGGCTCCCAGCGCAGTACATCATTCCCACTCGGGGAAGTTTGGCCCGGACTCCGCGTGACACAAGCTTAAACCTAATTGATGACAGTGGGCTTTGAGCATGTGCTTAAAATTAAACACCTGCTTAGGTGTTTTCCTAGTCGCAAGTGGTCTCGCACACTCAGGTGAATTCTGTGGAATCATTTTATGTTAGTGATGTCCTCGAGCAGTGCTTTCCCCTTAATATCCCGTGAGACTTCTTACCGAGGTCTTGCTGACAAGCCGTGTTACTGCGAGCGGTTCAGGTGAGATGCAGTCACAGCCCTGGTATTTTGCTGGCATTGTGAATCGGCACGCATCTGTGAGTGATTAAATCAGCCCATCAGGGTGTCATCTGGAGAGGAACAAATGCTGAGCTTGCTTTGCAGGCAGGGGGGAGGATAAGATCCCCCTCTGTATTTTCTGCTGAAAGCTTTTCCCTTCTGCAGATGTGCAGCTGCTGAGGTTCCTTGCCAAAAGGCAGCCGTGACTTACAGAGCTGGGGAACATGCACACATCTGCTTGCAGAGGAGAGCAGGGAAGAGGCTCGGTTCTCCTGTCCCGGGGGATTATGTTCTCATGATAGATAGTGCCAATTTTCATGGAGGGAAATGGCGAATTTCACAGGGCACCGTGAGGGCACCTCATAAATACGAGTTCACTTGCCAGCGTCAGCCAGACAACACCTTACTAAATTAAAAAGAAAGGAATTCTCAAAGTCTTTTCCAACTGTTGGAGCTTTTTCTTTAAGAATGTTAAGCCCCTGAAGATAAAAACAAAAATACATGTTTCAGCTGCAAAGCGTGCTGTGAATATAGGCTTTGTGTTTCCTTCTAGGTGAGAGTTGAGTCCTGGATTATCCCGAGCTCATAGTGGTATGTGGCATTATCCAGAGCTCATAGCGGCAATGGGAAATAAATACCTCTTACTAAAATCGAGTAGGGTGTCTTCTCCAGCACGTGCAGCATTTCAGAAATCAGCATCTGGTCAAAACCAGACCTGAGGCATCACCCACAGTCCATGAAGTCAATGGGATCTTTTCCATGATTTCAGTGAGCTTGGGATCAGGCCATAACTGGGAATCTGTTTTTCCCTGCCCTGACTCGTTAGGCCGTGTGTGTAGCAATTTGTGGCCGAATTCTGCAAGCGTACCGAAAAGAGATGTGTGAGGCGCTGAGCTTTTTCCAGATGATGTAAGAAACCCTGATCTCGCTGGCTGCCATTTTTCAGCTATGTCAAACTCGGGGAAAGGTTTCCTACTGGGAAATCAACACACACTGACTGGTTTTTGCATCAGATTTCTCTTTCCCCCAAGATTACTCTGAGCGACTCCAAGCTGAAGTTTTGCCGTGGTGTCACCTCTCACGTGAAACAGTCCTGCACTTGTGTTGGTGAAAGGTACCGCCACTTAGTTTGTGCGAAGGTTTGCCCCGTTGGCATCTTTTTGTTCACACAGTAGGAAACTTGCCTTGTAGGGTGATTTAGCTTACATAAACTCAGTGGGAAGCAAAGTTTTCACCTATTAAATTCCTAAATTTCTCCATTAGTCGGAGAAAGACACTTTTGGGTGTGTTTCAGGGAAAAAGTGTTGTCTCTAAAAGCCACAATTTTCATAAGACACTGTCAGGATTTGACGAGGGACGTTACTTTTAAGTAACTTACAACTTAATAACTGACATGTAATGTATTGTTTAATGTCCCACTTGCTTCATATTTGCTTGCACAGGACAAAATTATTTTTCTCATCCAAAGGAATCTGGAAGCATTATCAGAAACAGGACTCGCCCTACAGGAGTGGTGAAGTACTTCAGCTCCAACTGACATTCACTGCAGGAATACAAATTCCAGCTTTTCTGGTCTTCAGACCAAACTATTCACATATGTTGATAATCCCAGTCCCTCTGCTACTTCACGCTCAAGGCAGCCTTCTGCGCATTTAAAGGAAAAAAAATAACGTTGGGCTCCTAAAAGCAGTAAAAAAAATATTTTTATTTTTTAATCAAACCTGATCTTGGACTGCATTGACTTTTTTCTTCTTATTTACAGTTAAAAGAAATTTTCAGAAAAGCCTGAAAACAGATCATCACAAACTCGTTCTTTTTTCCCAGAGGATTTGAGTATTTTGTCTGTCTTGCTGTTTCTGTTGCACATATAACTTCTTCTTTTGTAACTTGGGAACGGTATTTTGCAATAGAGGAGATTTTGTTATGATTTACCATGAAATACTTGAATGCGGAATTAAGCAGAAGATTGTATAATGCAACTTTTCGTTAGCAGTTGCTTCAGTGTGTCAGCAAAACTTGGCGACACGCTGATGAAGCACAGCAAGATGGATCTGGATGAGGTCACCAGGCAAACAAGGCCAGTTCTTCCGCTGGTGTCAACAGGCATTGCTCCATTAACTTTAGCTGAGCAATGATCTGGCTGTGAGGTTCAGGGGCTTTTGTTCCTTTGGAGGAAATTTTGTGGTGTTTTTTTCAATTTTGTGGTTGAATAAAAAATATCTAAATTTGGAGACGTGTGGCAGGGTAGCCCCATCTCTTCTCCTCCCTCCTCTTCCCCTTCCAAAAAAAAAAAAAAAAAAAAAAAGAAAAAAAATGGAGGGAAGGAAGGGAAGCCTAAACAAAATCTTTCAGCTGCTTTTGAAGGGAAGGCTTAAGTCCTTCAAAATTTAGCTAAATTTTGCTAGGATATGTCATTTCAAAATAAAGAATCTAGCTTTTGTATGACTCCTCCAGATTACATCAAAAAAATTCTTCAATCTTTCTTTGTCTGGGCACGCTGTATATAATTATATTGAACTTGGCAAAAAAAGATTTAGTTGATCAGAAACCATAAATAATTTGTTCACCCAGCAACGCTCAAACCTGTTTGTGATTTATGCAGAAGGAATTGCTGAGGCCGCACAGCTGTATTTCAGATACGTGAGATCCATCGGGGATCCATCTTGCCCAGTTGAGTTAGTTTCTGCTCAGGTGAGAGGAACGGGCAATTTTACAGTGTAGTTCTGACTTTGTGAGGTGTCTACCTTGGGAAAAGAGGGTACTTCTGGAGCATGAATTACCTGTCAGGAGTATTAAAGAGCCTAAAGGATTAGTTCACCCATGGACATCAAGATTTAGTTGATCTAAAGATCTGCCCATTGTTCCATTTTACTTCCTGCACAGAATGTTGTGTCACTGTGAGGTATCCAGGAACATATTTGCCATATAAATTGCTTACTTGTATTTGAGTGTACATTATTGTCAAAAGTCATTCCTGACAAACTTAAGACTAGAGGTAGCACAAATTTCTTATCCGTCATCATTTTTACCCATCATCAGAAGTCAGATTAGTGTGAATTCTTAGTTCTGTGCGATAATTGTATTTACAAGTACCGTGCATCTCTCACACACATTTTGCTTGGGAGGGCATATAAACAAAATTAGCTTCTTGCTAGTCTATTTTTAGGGCTGAAATTTCTCTTCTGTCATATTTTTCTTTTTAATACAAATGGAGTGAACCCACTAGGAGAAGCAGATGGCAGATTTTCGTTAAGTAAATGCTATCCAGTATGAATGTCTGAATTATTACATGTGGAAGAGATGGGAAGAAGAGCTTTTCCTGTACTCAAATGCTGAACGTTTTTCTTACCAGCCAAGAAGTAAATCAAGTATAGCATTACCTAAGTTCTTCTTCACCTCTTCTAGTTGAAGAAAACGTTTGGAGAATTTCCCCTAAAAGATCCAGTTTAGGGTTAGTTTGCCAGTAATGCCTGTAGCCATGCTATTTGCAATAAGGGAGATCTGGTTGCTATCAAGAGATCGGTTCTGTTAAGCCACAGAAAATTCAAGCAACACAGTCCATCTTCTACCTTTGTATAAAGAAAGTGGCTCAGGTGAGGATGGTTGGATGAAGTTGAAGACGCATCACGCTGGTTTCACATCGATACCTTCGGCAGGGCCAGTATTTCACCTCACGTTGGACTGGAGCAGCAGATGTTTAGGAGTCTGAAGATGAAAGACAATGATGTTTATTGAATCGTGCAGGGGATAGGGGCTTCCGCAAAGGGTTTGACTCCGGAAGACTCGTACTTTGAGATTTTGTTTTGGGTCCTGTAAAATGCGCCCTTGTGCAATGCATTCAGTGCTGGCTGCTTTGTAGTAATGAGCTTTTCCTGTGCACAATAAACAGTATTGGGGCCCCGGCCAGGACAACTTTCAAACATCTTGGGTGGAGTATGCCCTTGTGGTTACCCTGGAATACAAAACTTGGATGCACTTTCTCTGGGTTGGAAGCTTCTGTAAGAATAGCTCTGCTTCGGTCGTGAGATAGGGGCTCGGTGGAGGAAATTATACATGATTCCCTGCTTCTGCTCCCTTATCAAACAGTATGTGAAAGAAAGTAAACAATGGAAATTAAAGTCCTCTAGAGTGTGTTTTGCCTTCAGCACATCCCTTCGAGGAGAGTAGTAACAATATGTACCTCTGGTAAATCTCCAGTTTCTAGGTTTCCTGCCATGAGAAACCCAAAGAAATGTTTCAGGGAAAAAAAAAAAAAAAAAAAAAAAAAAAAAAAAAAGATTTCCCAAGTACATGCTTTCAGTATTTTTCAGCTTTTGTTGTTGACTGATTGATTTAATTTAGTCATGAGAAAACTAAAAAAAAAAGGGGGGGGGAACCCTGATCTATCTGAAATTGGAATGAATTTGGGAAGAAAATATTTTCTTTTTCTAATTCAGCAGTGAAAATTTACACTACTCACCAGTGTTTGCCAAGGCAGTTTTACTGGTGGTTACATGGCCTCCCTAATACCTTTCACTGCGCTGCTGAAGTGTATTAGGCACTACTGAAACACTGGGGATTAAAGACTGTACAAATATGCTAGGAACAGCATCATTTTGTCTCTTGTTTTAGCAGCCATTTTTTACTGCTTACGTGCCGGTCGGTTGGGGAGTTTTTAAGAGATGAAAGGCAAAAAATAATCTCTTGGGGAAGGAGAGGCACCTAGTAAAGGGGTTTTTAAAGGGAGTGGGGTTTGCAGTTATTGTTTTATTTTTTTCACAGAAAACACGAGAGTGAATTCTCTACTTTTCTGTAATTCATGACAGATCTATTGTAGGGTAGTCCAGTTCGGAAGGGATTGCAGGAGATCTGTATTCCAGCCTCGTGGTTGGGGCAGGCTCACGTCTGAGCTCAAACCGTGTTTCTTGGGCTGGGCCTTAAAAAACTCCAGGGATGGAGACTGCAGTGCTGCTCTAGTGCCTGCTTGTGCTCCCAGTGAAAAAAGCTTTTCATTAGATCAGATCTCTTCCCTGTTTCCACTTGGGCACTTCGTCTCCTTCAGCCTGAGAGGGAAGCATCCAAAGAAGTGGCCTCAGGTTGTGCCCTGTGCTACACCGATGGTTTTGTTTTACGGCAGGTAACGTGTTCAGAAAGTCATAACAGACAGAAGGTGGAGACGGGGGGAACCCGAGTGCTTGCCAGCATTTCTGCCTGACAGTACCAGGAGAAGATCAGATCTTTTTTCCCTTCTCTTGCATAGTTTGATTTTATAGTGTGAAGCTCAATGACTGTGGAGGGATAAATGTGTGGATAATCAGAAGCAGCAGACTTGCCGCTTAGACTCTGCCCTTGCCCTGGGCATCGAGGTACCAAAGAGCTCAGGTCCGTCCCTAAGCCATTCTGTGCTCAACTCGCTCAACGCCCGGCTCCTGAAGGGCTCTGCTCCAGGAGCAGCATGGTGTCTGAGCAACACGGCGAGTTCGTTTTCTCTGTGTCTTGCTTTCTCGTCCGGGGGTGCCAGTATCAGTGCAGGGGAAACCCTTCTGCTTCCTGGGCTGCTGCCCTCATGGCACACTCCTCTGCCGAAGCCCTTCAGCGGCTCCTTCACTCGGCATCGCCTCCACAGCCAGTGAGGGAGGGAGTAGCAAGCCACACGTGCGAGTGAAAGGGCCAAGGAGGGAGATCTGCTTTCCCCAGGCTTTGGGGTTTTGTGTGAGGCTTTTCCCCGCTTTGTTGGCCAGGAGCGCAGCGACCCACGCAACCGCACGGACAGGGCCGGCTCCCTCCCCCCGCTTCCTCTCCCTGGCAGGGCCCAGGCGCTCAGATTTCCTCCCCAGCGCGGGGCGGATGGGGATGGCGGCTCTCGGCTACATTCCTTTCAGTACAAAAGAAGAGGAAAAACTGCTCTCCGCACGGGCAGATGGCCGACTGTTTCCTGGCAGCTCCACCACAGTGTCGTTTTTCCTATTGTCCTGACAAACACGCACACACAGGGCAGCTTTTCTCCTGGAAAAAAAAAAAAAAAAAAAAAAAAAAAACAAATAAATGCAGGCCCTCTCTGCAGAGGTGGGATGGTTTGGGCGGGTTTTTTGGAGCTGTGCAGGTTTCCCCCTCGTGACGGGTCAGTCATCGGCGGGTCGCATGCTGTGGGGCCCTGGTCTCCGCTGAGGAAGGCTGAGTGAGGGGGCGGCGTGCGCTGCCCCAAGCTTGGGACATTGCAGGGTAGGAAGTGGGATCTGGAGCAGGGCCTGTACTTGCAGTGCCTGAGGTACGTGGGACAGTGGGAAGCGAGAAGCAGTACGCAGGCAGCTCTTTGCCTGCGCTCAGCGGCGCCAGGCCATGAGCTCGGCGCTGCTGCAGGAAGGTCTCAGGGCACGCAGCTACCGGGGCACTGCAAGTGGTGCCCCAAGGGTGAGGTGAGGGATGCCTCAGGAAGCCCTGTGCTAAGTCCTCCTTGGGGGGAAGGAGTCAGCATCCTGCAGGGTGAAGGCCACCGCAGGAGAGATTCGCTGAGGCTCAGTTTATCTTCCCCAGTGATAACTTATTTTGGAAGAAGTTTAGGCTCTTCATTGTAATGCTCTCATTTCCTTTCTCGATGTGAGAGGATTTGTCTTCCTGCCAGGAAACTCTTTGCAGAGTTGCTCCTCGAAAGGACCTCTTTGGGTCTCCTTTATGCTAGAATAGCACTGGTTATCTCACCACATCGAAAATTAATTCCAGTGTGGTTCATGGTCTGAACACTGTTTTAGTGGCAGGTTGTTTCCTGTGCTGTCAAATGTTTGGGTTTCTTATAAGCGTAGTAATAACCCTGAATTCTTTCCAATTCTTTTTAACACTAGAAGTGATTTATTGTCATAGTAGGACTGGAGTATTTGTACCATTTGTAGCATTCCTATCAAAGGAATTAAAGTAGCTATACCAATTGGCTACACTAGTAGATACACTTATTTGCCAATATAGTTTCATCTCTGTTGGAGATTTAAGCCAGTTCCACTGCATCTGTTAGGAATCCTGCCTCTCCGTGTGGCTGATGGACCGTTCTGCTGGCACATGTCCGCTTGTGTAAATCTGGTCCGTATTTCTGTTGTTTTATTCCATATTGACTGCAGTCGTGAAGCAAGCTTGTGTTTGCTTCAGGAACACCAAATTCACCACTAATGTCTTATTCAGCCTTGATTTAGAGTAATTGAATTTTCATGTATTAGGCTGTAAAGCAAAAGTAAGTATTACCCACCTGGAGAGGGGCTGAGCAGTCCCACCATGTGCACACATGCGCTCATGCAAGATCCGAAACACGCAGAGATGACCTTGTATTGCCAAGAACTGGCACAGGAGAGCTGGTTAGTGTAATTCCACTAAATATTATCATTAGAATTCGCTTTAGCAGCCAGATTGGGAAATACTGAATCTTGCCTTTCCTTCCCATGTGAAGGAAACCTACCTTTAAGAGTGGAGATGCATTGTCTCCAAGCAGTACCACAAACCATACTTGCCACCAGAAGGAATAACAGTATTTACCTTCTATACGTGCAAGGTTTGATTAAATGTGAGCTTGTGAACAATGTATTAGGAATAATGTTGCTGTTCTGCTTGACACGGTCATGTCGCATCCTAGCACTAACCCTGGAAATGCTGTGTTTCGAGCTGAGGGTGTGGTTGTCTGAAGGAAGCTGGAGGATGTCGAATCCCTTTGAGCTGTTGAGCTTTTCTTCTGTTTGTTATGTGTTTAGGGGGAGGAACAAAGGGAAAATAAGACAATGGGAAATGTGGAACTAGCTTAATAATAGTGGGTGCAACTAGCCCCACCTTTAACACAACACAATTTGTATTGTGAGACTCTGTTTTCAATTTCTGTCTTCAGATCAGTTTTTTGTTGTTGTTGTTTCAGTTTGCAGTTTTCCCTGCTGAGTCTTTGCCCCTGGCTGAATTACTTTTGAAAGCCTTCAGCCAAAATGTTTCAGCTGTTGCAGGGAGTGAAGCTAGGAAGAAAAATGTGCTGTTTCCCCTACATTAAAAAGTACACCGGGCTTTTCTTTTGCTGTGACTAATCTTATGCTTTGGAACAGAAATGTTAGCTGTTGGTGAGGGACACTGTTTGGATCAAGAGTGCATCCTTTGCCATTCCTGGGTCATCTCCAACTTAACTTTTCCAAGGCTCTGTGGGAAGAAGATTTCAGCTCGCTCTCATGGCACTGAGGGGCATGGTTTAGCGATAGCACTCTGCAGGTCGGGTTGATGCACCGGTCCTCTAATAAAGCCCCCGCCTGGGAGCTGTATGGGAATGCATATGTGATGTCTATAGTTGAGAGCCAAGGGTTGGCTTCCTAAACAGAGGTACAAAATACGTTTCTGGGGTTTAGTAGGACTTCCCTGTAAATGTCAGCCCTAGAATGGTGGACTAGAGTAGCAGGAGCTTGTTTCTCCTGCGCCATCAATGGTCCCTCTGGGACTATAGCAGAAAATAGTTGGAAACTACTTATTTTACTTGTATCCAGAAGAGGTGAAGACTGGGATAGGAAGGAAAGAAAAGAGCCTTGATACCAGTCAAGGCCAATGATTTGGGCAAAAAAGTGTCATCATTCTGCTTCTGAAGAAGTACATGCTGCGCTGTGCACGTGTGGGTATGCAGTGAGGGAAGAGTACGGGATCTGCTCAGGGTATTGCCAGTGGAAATGCACGTATCAAGCCAGTGCAGTGTCTTGAAGGCATAGGTGCAGGCCTGTGTAGGACAGGCATTGCCTCAGACAAGCACTGTGGACATGAAAAAGATGCATCCAGGAGTTTGGGATCTTTGGTAGCCAGGGGAGAGCTGTAGGGGATCTGAGGCCTGGGGAAAACATGCAGGCTCCTCATATTTTGCCCTATAAATTTAGGTGAGGAAAAAGGAGGTGTTCAAATGAATCTGATGTCAGATAGCTTTGTTTTGATGAGCTGAGGCCTGGGGGCGGGTAAAAATAAATCTGGAGGCTATAAGGGAAGCAGCTTTTAAGGTCCACTGAGTGGTAGAGGCCTCCTGGGACTGGGGGTGGGCGAGGGAAACCGGGGCAGGGCTGCAGCTGGGATCCATTGCAGAAAGTCCTCAAGATGGAGGGAAGCTATTCGGACAAACTGTGGTTACAGAAGGGCTGGGTAGGCATTTAAGCAGACAAGACTGGAAAGAGAGGAACATAGGGAACTAGTCATGGGGAAAGGGAGAATGGGGAGGAGCAGACAGGGCCTGGCTGAAACAACTGATAGCAAGTGGGATGAACATGAGATTAGCAGAACCTGGGGCTTGGGTAGCGACCTCAGAGAGTTAAATCAGGGCTGGGTGAGCAAGGGGACAGCTGGGGAGCAAAGACTGATGTTGAGTAGGTGAGAAAGATGGTGTGGAACAAGGGCCTAGCAGGAGGAGGTGAGAAGACAGAGGTGGGGGCAGACCAGAGAAGGGATCCCCATGGGCAGGGATGCTTCCCACTAGCTCAGGCTGCCCATGGTAATGGAGTGTCCTCCATAGCTACTACCAGCCAAAGCCTGGAATGGAGCCTGTGATCCCAAAGCTCCCTGTACGTACCTACAAAACCCCCGGCAGAGTGTCTGTCCCACCATCTTCCTGGAGCTGCTCTTGTCACCAGCTCTTCCACTGCCTCAAGTGGCAGAGGTCTGTATGGGCCAGAGCATCCAGCCCCTCCGGTACCTCCATGTCAGTGCCACTCTGATGCCATGCCGTGGGCCTTCAGTGGTTTTGCTGTTTTATTTATTTATTTATTTATTTTCTCAGCCTTTAAAACAGACAAACCCAAAGCTGAAGGCTCGTTTGCAGTCTCTGAAGGCAGTTTCTGTACGTGTGAAGCAGAGCACTCGGAGTGAGAAGTGCCACATCTGCAGTTATCTGAGCAGTTGTAGTTGGGCCCTCCGAGGCTTCAGCGCTCCGGCGTTCACAGCACTTGTTGGCTTTCACAGCAGTCCTTGGACACATCTGCAGCCTCGTTCAGCACGGCAGGAGGGGCTGGCTCTGAAGGTGAACCAGGGTAATGTAGTGAGTGAAACTGGTGCCTGCAGGGACTCCTTGTTAAATTCAGCATGCAATGAGGAGAAGTGGCTGAGAAACCTCCTCACCTGACCTTCCCAGGCTCACCACAGTGTCAGGCAAACCCTAACTGAGGAGTTTTTGCCAGGCAGCAGTGTGTTCCCTGTCCTGGGGGTTGTAATGCAGTCTGAAGTCTGTAGCAGTCTGAAACACCAAGTCTTGCTTCTCTCTGTGCTAACAACAAATTGTAGTTTTGACTGTGATCTGTGCAACAGTTTGCCATTTATACCCTTATATATTAAAGAATAAGTATCCTTGAAGAGAAGTGAGAAGAAAGCAAAATATTTGGTGTATCTGTCCCAGCAAGGTGGTTTCATCCCTTCCTTTCCAAGTGCTTCAGTGCTCCTCAGGTTTTCCATGACAGGTGACTGATGTCACTACCTGAGCAGAAGACTTTTCGTTTTCTTCCCACTTGAATTTCTTTGCTAGTTTACTGAGTTGAATTAGCTCAGCAAGGGCTTTACAAGCACTGTGACTAATAGAAGAGTGTCAGGAGGAGTGAGAGGGAAGGGATATGGAATCATAGAATCATTTGGGTTGGAAAGGGCTCTTAAAGTCATCAGGTCCAATCATCAACCAATACCAACATTAAACCATATCCTTAAGCTCCACATCCACATCTCTTAAATATCTCCAGGGATGGGTACTCCACCACTTCCCTGAACAGCCTGTTCCAATGTCTATCCACCTTTTCAACGAAGAAATTATTCCTGATAGCCAGTCTAAACCTCCCTTGGTGCATTTTGAGGCAATTTCTTCGCATTCTGTCACTGGTCACCTGAGGAAAGAGACTGACACCTCCCCGTTGCAGCCTCCTTTCAGGTAGCTGCAGGGGGTGGTGGGATCTCTCCTCTGCCTCTTTTCTCAATGCATCCTTAGTCAGTAGCAACTACTGATCTGATCAGGCATGTCCTTTGCCAAGGACAGGGAGGAGACAACATTTCTGGCTGCCAAGGGAGAATCAGGATGGTCCCTTTAACTGTAGCAATCCACTGAATCAGGTTAGTGACATACAAGCAGGCAATTTGCTCTGTGGGCTTAGAGAGCAAGAAGATTAGTGGAATGAATTGCATGATAAAATTAAGGACATACCATAACACAACAGCTTTCCTGCAGGCAGCCCGAGTGCTGACACTGTCAGCTTCTGCATTCCTTAAATTGCAGCGTTGTTCCTATGACATGGGGGTGCATGCATAACAGAGAGGTTGTGGTGCTTTGATTCCATTTGGGTTTTTCGAAAATAAAGTTTGTTTTGACACATGGGATTCTCCTGAGCCCCTTGTAAGCACTGTGGTAAGATATCATAGATCAAAGGGAACAGTTAGGACAGAGTGGGGCAAGAGGGGAAGGAGTCTGTGTGGGATCCAGCTCTAAAATGTGTTCCAAATGTACTATAGGAACATATCACTTTCCAGTCATTGGCCCTTCATATTTAGGTTTATGTAAGTTTATCCAACTTTTCCTTTTTTTTTTTCTTCAATAAATGGATTGGGCTTTGCAACCCACAGTTAGGATCCCATCCTGTGTGTGATGAACTGAATGATTCTGCTGGTGTCTTCAGGCCCACAGGAGAGACTTGCATGGCCAGAACTGCAGTGCCTGCGAAGAAGTGACAGTTGACCTTCCCTCAAGCTAACCGTGCCCAGCACAGGATGGCTGTGTGGCTGAGGTGTGAAAACACCTCTGGAGATAGCCAAGTCCAACCCCCTGCTCAAGCAGGGTCACCTAGAGCACTTTTCTCAGGACGCTGTCACAAGTGATCTCAGCGGATCAGTTAGGAGCTGTGGCAGGGGAGCATGAGGACAGCACAGGGGCGTGGGACAGCCAGGTTAGTGCTGGCTGGCCTTGCCTTACTGCAGGGTTGGTGATGGGCACCTTGAGGCAGCCATTTCCCCACTGCAAACATCTCTGATCAAGAACAGAAGCTGCTTCTGACTTCTGTGTCTGCTGGGGTGATGCCCTCCCTTCTCCCCCCGGAGGTCGAGCTGCTTCCAGGGGCTTTGCATGGGCCCATGCTTGGCCCAGAGATGCTGCTTGGTGCTGGGACCATGCGCGGGGCCCACGCCACGGCCCTGTGTGCCTGCGTTCGTGCACGAGCGCGCGATTCCATGCTTTCTGCTTCCCCCAAAGGGAAATAGGCTCCAAACAAAGTAAGGGCTGGGGGAGGCGGCATGTAAGGCTTTAACTCTTGGCGTAGCCTTACTCACGATTTTCCTGTTAGTGTTTTGTCTTCTTGGCATCCTTCCTGTTCTTTATGTATATACGTTATATATTGTTGTTGCATTGTTTCTCCATGCACGTTGCGTCGTTTGTTCTGTAAAACACCAAAGTTGAGAAGTGTTGCTTGCAGGCTTTGTCTGGCAGCCCTGATTTACTGGCTCGAATGCAAAATTTGTGAAAGTAACAGGAGAGAATATTTCTGTGAGCACTAAGGAGAAGAAAGTGTGCGTGGGCTTTAAGCGCAGCATGGCTTTCTTTATTCTTCCTGGATGAGAGTCTGACCAGCTGCGGGTCGCTTTTGGTGATGTGAAGCCTCATTGTTTGTATGCACCACCGTGGTGGCTGGGATCCCACTTATAGACTTGGATCCCATTTCTGCGCGAGGTGCAGTGTAATCAGAGCAAAGAAGATCTTGAGACATGGCCTCCAGTGCACAGCAAGGGTATTACCCTCCCCCAAACCACAATCCCATGGAGGTACACTTGTTTCATTCCCCACAAATGAAATAGCAAAGAAGGGTGGCCTGGAAGGCTCATCATGATCATTGCCTGACCTTATTGGAGACAAGTCTGCCTGGGTGACCTGGCTGTACACATTTTTGGTGGTATAAGCTGCAGGATATTTGCTGCTCCCTGGGCTTTTGTCATCGCTGGTTGCTGTACCGAGTCCATTCAGGTAGTGGACAAAGCTGGTTTCTCTCTCTCTCCCTGAAGAAGTTTAGCTCATAGCCCTCTAGCAGACCCCTCAGTCCTCTGGATCTAGGAGCATGCCTACTGTCGGCGCCTCTGTTTTATCCACCAGTAGCCTTGGAAACATCGCGCAGTGTCCGGTGCCCTGAACCAGATGTGTGTACTCCCGGCGGCCTTTCGATCGGAAGTGGGGAAGAGGGCATCTGGGAGGCTGGGGGGGGGGAGGAAAACTTAAATTAGCAGAAAGTCAAACAGCTATTGCTGGAGACAGATGATTACAGCTCATTTCAAGGCTGCTTCCTGCATGCCAATGATAGATCAGTAAACAAACGCCTCTCTGCAAACACAAAGCAGGCAGGAACTCTGTTTGGAAGAGAGAGGTCGGGGTAGGTCTCGCTCTGCACGGTGGCAGGAAGCCCCTATCACATGGCCCTGGGAATCGTGAGGCCGGGTGCGAGGAGAGGCTTCTGCTGGGAGACTTCACATCCTTCCCAGAGCCCCGCCAGCAGGTTCGAGAGCTCCCTCCCCTCCCTCTTTCCTCCTGCCTCCTCCCCTGTCCTTCCTTTCCCAGTTTAATTTTGAAACGGTATCAGATGACTGCTTTGTTCCCCCAGATAATGGCAGGGATTACTGAATAAATTGCAGTGATGGGGCTCCTCAGATGGGGCTTGGCATCTTCTCTCCCCTTTTAGGGCCCTGCTGCTCTGGGTGTACGTGCCAGGAGCGGTGGCTCTGGGCTCAGCTCTGACTCACGTTGCGCAGCAGAGAGATCGTGTGTGGCTTATGCAGAAAGCTGCAGCAGGTCAAAAAGGACCTGCTTGGTGTTTGTCTGACCTTCTCAGGTCATCTGCAGGCTGGACTCAGGCCTGCCTGTGTTCCTCTAGGCAGTTTCAGTGCCCTGGTCACGCTGCACGTGAGGCAGGAAAGCAGACAACGCTTCTGAGTCTGGTCTTTCTTCCCCACTGTCCTTCCTCTTCCTCTGCTGTCCACACAGTCCCATCTCCTCCCTTGTACCAGGTCAGGTGTGTTGAACCCTGTCCTTGAGCTGCATTGACTAAATTGATCATCAAGTTAAAGCAGGTCACCAAGGGGCTCCAGAGAGCTAGCACACAGTCAGGGTGGTGTGATGGATCAGAGCAGAGCTGTGGGGAGTCGGGGGGAACAGGAGCTCCCCTTGCCCTTAGCAGCGAGCAGTCGTGTTAGCTCGGGGTGCCTTGTGGAGCCCGGCCTGGGCAGAGGAGATGTACCCTTTGCTTCCCTCCTGTCAGGCACTGGGAACGGCGCGGGCCCGGCCTGCAAGTACAGCAGCACGCGTTTGCTCATAGCCACGTGAGGGTTTTCAGGCCAGGCTCTGTTCGGGGGCTGTAGATGAAGGCTGAGAGGTGGAGTTTCTGGATCAGAAGTTACGTGGTCTTACCAAGAGAGAGGAGAACAGAAGTTTGGTGTGGTGATGGCATGGGAGCAGCCGTGTGCATGTTGACTCCTGCTGCTGTCAGATTTTTACTTCTGAGGGCAGTACCGAGGCACACCGCTCACTGACCGTGCTGTGCAGCACTATTTAGTCTTCACTTATTCAAGTAAAGACCATCCCTGCTCCGATGAAGGTGTAAGCCAAGTGCAAAACAACCTCTGTTGCCTCTTTGCGGGAATCTGCTCTGGTTGCCTGGGTGAGTCATCCTTTGGACGGGGACACGAGCGGTCATTAGTTTTTCATTATCCTCAATCCATAACAGTTAATGGATGGATGAATAGATTTTGTTCCTCGGGCTGGTAAATTTTCTTGACAATTTTGCAAGGCTGCTCTGTGTCTAGAAGTGAAACGGGTGTTTGTTCCACTTACTAATGAGGAAGAGAAGCCAAGGGGGCTTATTGTCTGGGGAAAGAGAGCCTGCTGAATGGTTAGCCACGGACTGCCCTGCATGTGTACACACTGAGTTGACCCAGAGTTCACTCCTCATCTTAGGAACGTTGCCAGTGGGGGATAAAAGGAGGGAGAGAAAACTGGAAACAAACAAGACATTTTTTTTCCTTTTTTTTTTTTTTATTTCTCTCTGCCCAAAGTACTTGAACAGTGGAAAAGAGAGATTCTTTTGTTCTTCAGTGTTTTGGTATGATTTCTTTTTTTTTTTTTTTAACTACAAGAACCTACTAAACTTCCCAAGGCACTCAATCTTGTTGCCAAACACTGGGCATAACAGAGTAGCATCTGGCAGAGCAGCTGAGTGGATAGATTTGAGAGGCTGCAGATTTTCCAAGTGTTGCGTATTACGTGGTGAGCCCCTTCTCGTCATGGAAACGCTGCAGAGCAGGCAGACTACCTAGAGGAGTAAGAAGATGGTGCTGCAGAGTACCGGTCCTCTTTTATAAGGAGTGAGAGTGTTGTGGGGCAATAAAAAGAAGAAGTCTGTTGTACTGACTGTGTAGCAGCAGTATGCAGAGGACAGAGAGGGATGGACTTGCTCCATGAATACTAGGAATCATGAAGCAAACAGAATGACTCGTTTCTGTGACCGATTTATCTTGCCCCACAAGCTGCTGTCCTCTGAAAGTGGATCATTAGTGGCCTGACGTGACCCACAAAGAGAATAGTGTAAGGTAACCAGTTGCTTCAGTGCAATGTCTGGTCAGCATAAAATGATTTCTCTGCCAATCTATAACTGCAGGAGCACTAATTGCTTAGGTCGTGTGGCCTTAACACTGTGCTTACTAAAATTGTTTTTGTTTTAGTCTTCTGTGAGGAAAAAAATCTAAATCCTCTGAGGATTTGACAATAATAAGCATTCATAAAACATGTTCCATATTCAGATCACAGTAGACCAGTTGATACTGAGCCAAAGATCGTTTTTGTCATCCAAATCTGCAAACACTTTCTTGGGTTTCTAAGGGGTGGTGCTGTCACCCCTCTGCCCATTTTGCTGGTGATGAGGCTGAGGCTGTCCTCTGGGAGCTGCCTTATTTTGCTGCTCTTATTATCCTGGATTTCAGGAAGAAACATGCATGGGTGTGTTTGCTAAAGCGAGAAGGATGCTGAGCACAGAGCAATGCCTCTTCCTTGTGTCTGTCTGCAGGTGAACTGCTGCACGGCTGTGTGCTGACATGATGACAGCTAGCAAGGCGGCCGATGTGAGCAGCAAGACTGAAAGCGGTGTCTGCAAGTCCATTGAGAGGTGAGAGCTTTCCATGTCTCAGTGCCAAGGTACTTTGCTTTCATTTGTTATCCCCAAGAGAAAGAAACCCAAAAGAAGAAAACATTCTTTCTGCTCTGCCCTGGCCCTCTCTCCTCATGTTAAATCACGCCGCTGTATGTCTCAGCTGGTTTCATTGCCATCTCAGGGCTGTCATGCTGTATAGCATCCTGTCAGACCAATAATGTCCTTGACTCATAGTGCCAGAAGAGGTCTGCCCCAAGACAAGACCATTTGTGCTGATGACACCCCTGTCAATGCTTGCCCCACCTGCACTTGAAATCTTCAGCAATGGAGATTGCATGGCTTCCTCACACAAGTCTGTCACCACAGGCTTCTCCCAGTGCCCAGTGTGTGTTTCCACTACACAGTCCAGCCACCAGTGGCATTGCCAAGCCCAGTTCTCTAGGCCTTTAAGCCTAGATCTTTAAATCCATGGTGCTCACAGTGCCAGTTCTTGACCAAATCATGATCTTGTCACTGAGACAGCCAGGAGTTAAATATCTGTGAGGTTAAGGAGGAACAGTGTCTGGCTCAGGTCCTCTTTCTGCTCAGAAACCCATCCCAGACTCAATTTGCGCTACAACAGTCTGCAATGGCTGCCAGCGTTCCTTCACTCCAGGACAAAGCTTGAGGCCTGCCAGCATGCAGGGTGTCCAAGTGAATGCTCTTATGAAAGTGCTAAGTTCTGGAAGAGGCACACTTGATACATTTAGGTTAACAGCAATTTACTGAGTTGAACCCCAGTGTTGGAATTGTGGTTAAATGGGACTGATGACAAGGGCTGGCATCTCAGTATCGACCTTGTGTTGTGCTGGTGCTCCTTTCCAAGCCCAGGCATTGCTAAGCACAGAAAATTACTTTGGTTCAAAAACATTTTGTGTTGGAGTAACTGTTTGTCCAGCTGGAACTTCACAGTGTTGATACAATATCACAGTATTGAAAAAAGCACTTGGAGATCCACAGATTAAAGATATTAGGGATTTCTGATGCAGTTTGGACTCAAACAATGACAATGTTTACTCCCTTGCTATGAAAACATTGAGTCTAGTCCCTGGGTGCTACGTCACATGCTCTGGGCCAAGGGAGTGTGCCTGGATGTATGGGAGCCCAAGCCCACGTGCAGCTTAGGATGGTGAGGACATAGAAATGTAGTAATAAAAGTGCAGGGTTTGTGCATTAACATGCATGTGGGAACATTCGGATGAATCCAGACAGGTCCTCTGAGCAGGCTCTAAAGGAATGCCAGCTGTATCACATGGTTTCTCTTCTTAACAGCTACAGTTTTGCTGTTGTTTGCAAAAGGTCAGTTTTGTATTTGTTTGCAATGGATCTGCTTAATGCCCCCAAAACGTACAAAACTGCTGCACATCTAAGCACACATACAAAAATGCTGTTGAACCTCTCGTTAGCATCAGCGCATCTGATGTATAGAAATTATTACCTGCCACCTACTTCTGCCACAGACAAAGATTTCATTTCACACTGTTAGTCATAACAAGAGGAGAACATTCTGTTCCAGTTACAAAGACCGTTCCCTTAGTATTCTCCCCCATAAGCCTGTCTCTCAAGCGCTTGGTTTGAGCATCCTCTGCTGTTATCAGATTTATGAGGTAGAGCTTGTGGAGCTAATGGACTGAAGCAAAGCTGAACAATGGCAGTGAATGTTTCTTATCTTTTTCTCTTTGGTGTGTAGGATCAAGCTTGCAGATAAAAACAATACAGCAGCTGTGAAGAAATTAGAAAGACTTTTGTGTGGATTTTCAAGCGAGAGATGTTCTGAAGGTGCCTCTGTCAGCCTGAGTTTAACACCTGAAGCTGAAGCAGTTTCTTGTGTGGTGAAGAACCCACTTGGAGCCTTGGAGAACTTGATGCTGGATCCAAAACTAGACTGCTTTCAGCAGAACATGCTTAGTCCCAAAATGATCATCAGCGACCCATCTGTGGATCTGAACGTTAAAGAAAACAGTAAAATCATCAGGAGGCAGATAGGAGGTACTCAGAATATACGGTCACCTGGAAAAATTGGCTTGAGGAATAAGTCCTTTAGCATTAAGGACAAAATTTCAGAGTGGGAAGGGAAAAAGGAAACACAGTCTGCTCCTCGCCGAGAGGAGGAGCAAGGAGCTAAAGAGGAGCACAAAATACCCTGTGTAATTGAGAAGATGAGTGGAGAAGCACTGATGACTCGGAAGGCGGAGGCCAAGAGACTTATGAGCTGGGAACTGGAGTGCAAAGGGGCAGGCAAAGAGAATGAGCGGAAAGGACAGGGAGCAGAGCGAAAGGGGGAAACAGAGAGGGATGGGGAAGTGGAATCCGGCATTGGAAAATGCAGGGAAGTGAAAGGTGGGAAGTGGGAGGTCCAGAAGGAGAATGTTTCAGTGCTTAGTCAGGTCAAGAAGCTAGAGCAGGCTTTGAAAGATGGCTCAGCAGAGCTGCAGCCGCAGTTGCCTGGTACTTATTACTCCCCACAGTGCTTGCAGGAGAAGGCAGCACTAGGACATGGTGCTCCAGAGGGCCATGAGAGCGTATGTGGGGCTGAGCTCAACAAAAGACTTCTTGGCTTGGACTCTGAAATCAATGAGCCAATTTTTGGGACTCTAGAAGAGGTAAGAACTTCTCATGTGAAATCCAAGGATTGCAATGTGGAAAATGTCTACACAGAGCCAGGGGTGCCGGAGAAGAAACCCTTCATCAACCCGCTGCCAAAGCCCCGTCGGACTTTCAAACATGAGGGGGAGGAGGACTGGGTGCCAGCAGCTAGGAATAAAAGGAACTTACCCCCTCTGCCATCTATTCCTCCTCCTCCTCTTCCCTCCTCTCCTCCCCCGTCAGCTGTCAGCAGGAGGCTCTGGAGCGGGAAGCACAAGAACAACACTGACCACAGGTATTCGGGCTGTGTATCGCACAGGTGGTGGTCTTGATGGTGGAGTTTCTCCTCCCCATATCTCACTGGGAGAGCTGGATCTTCCCAGGTCACATGTAATCCCCAGTCCCCCATGGGAGCCTTGCTGGCCGTAACCAAGTCATATCCCTGAGAACTCCTGAGCAGTCAGCGCAACTTCACAGGACAACTGTGAAGAGATACGTCATGGCAGATCTGGGCTTAAAGGCCGCTGTGTTACGTTGCTTAACCTTCAAGACCAAGATAAGAGGGGTTGGGGTTTTTTGTTTGCTTTGTTTTTAGCAGAAAATGTAATTATAAGATGAATATTGCTGATCTGGAGCCAAGTCTAGAAAAATAATCTCTAGGCTCTGTTGCAGCATTTTCGCTGTTCATAGCAAGCCTGTTCTTCTAACTGAATCTGATGTGTATATATTTTCCTGGATGCTTTCTTGTTTTGTTTTGTGTTGTGTTTTTTTTCCCCACCTCCATGATTGTAGCACATTTTTGAGGTGGTAGGCATAGAATACACAGCTGCATAAACAGTCACCTAAAAATTCCTGGTTTGGTTGCAGAAGGGAAACAAACTTACCAGGTTTGTCGGTGTAGGACACTTAATAGAGTTTTAACTCTTTTTACTATCCAGAACGTGAGTTTTGCTCTCCTGCATTGCTCGGAGAGTTGGTTCTGGGGCCCCCTTACTCCTGCCAAGGGTGAGGTCTGTGTTGTAAATGGAGCCTGTTGTGGCCTCAGGTTCCACGCAGTCTTGCAGGATGCGCCACCTCACGCTCACATCTTCGCAGCGTGCTATTGCCATGACAACCCAGATAATCTGTGGCATCCCTGAAATGCCTTCAGTTGTGCGGTAAACATAACAGATCTCAGTGTTTCATTCTCTGTATGGAATGGGACCGTGCAGTGTTCTCTTCTCAGTAACTCATTTTGGCAGGTATGTTGTGTGGTGGTGAAGTGAATTATGAAGTGCTGCAAAGTGGCTGTAAAAGCTGTCTGGCCATATCACTCTCCTCTTTTGTTCCTTTCCGCTCCCGTCAATGGTGCAGGAAGTCCTATGAGTTTGAAGACTTGCTGCAGTCATCATCGGAGAACGGCAGGGTGGACTGGTACGCGCAGACCAAGCTGGCCCTCACACGCACTTTATCTGAGGAGAACGTCTATGAAGACATACTGGGTAGGAGCTCTGGGCGAGGGAGGGGTTTGACTGCAAGCCCTGAATAACTCAAAAGACTTGTGGTCAACAAGCGCTCAGCAGAGGTGCTGAGTGAAGTGTGTTTATTATCCAAATGCAAGCCAGGACATAGTTTACACAGATTATTGGCAAGTAATAAAAAAATGGACAAAACATTTCAAAATTCATCAGCTTCAAAGATGAACCTGAAGCATGTGGGAAACAGCTTTTATTTTTTGCTGGCATATGTCCTCTGTCTTCCTTTTGTCCTGTGGTCTAACTCTCACAGCTCTGCTACCTCCATTGTTGTGAGCTTGTCACCGCTGAGATAAAGCAAACGTACTGAAACCAGCCTTGAAGTGAATTCCACGGTTCAGAAATAAGCTCACTGTATGGCTCCAGGCGCCAGTCAATTAAATAAAAAAACCCTCAGGTCCCACAGTCCTTGAAACTGAGTTGTATTGCATTCTATAACTTTGATGGCAGATCAGAGCTATTTTTAAGATTATTTCCTGAAACATTCTCAATTTATATGGTGTGTTTAATACTGTAAGTTGGATGGGCTTTTGCAGAACGTAGAATAGAAGCATCCTTCTTGAACAAGCCTTAATAAGTTTTAGTAGCTCTAGGCTGGTGTTGGTAAGGCTGAGTTTAGCAGAACAGGAGAAGAGTGGCTGCAGCAGCTCTTAACACACAGCTGTTACCTACAAAGGTGCCCTGAGGTATTCAGTGTGGGAGGCAGCTGCACTTTCTTAGGAGCAGTAAGGGCGTTACTGTTTTGATATGGATAAAATCTCATCATATTTGATTAGAAAGAAATCAAATCTTTTATTTTTCTCTGAAAAGAATGGTATTCTTTTGGGACTGGTTGCAGACAAGATGATGCCAACCTGTCCTTTTTGACATTTTTGAAGCTGACAAATTCTCATGTGGAGTTGAGGGCCCATGTCTGCCTTTTCCTTCACTACCTGGGGTGGTAAAAAGATGGGAAATGCCTGAACAGCTGGTGGGGGTTTTGTGTTTGTGTGTTTTGGGGCGTGGTGGGATGTCTCAGAAATCACGGTGTAAATGTCACCTTGTCAACTGGAATAACAGGGATAGTGTTACAGGTTAGCTTTATAAGCAAACCCATCCATCCTAACACAAGCACACCCGTGTGTCCCACGCTTGCACAGAACTCAAAGACCAGCCTGAAATTTCTCTCCCCAGACCAGCTTTTGTTTCAAAGATTGGACGAAAACGAAGTAGTGGCTAATGGTCAGCTAATGGGGCATTTTGTTTGTTTGTTTTCCTTGCTGTGTGTTTAGGCTTTGCCTGGAGTCAGTGATCTTTAATTGGTTCCTGCAGTCCTGGTGGTGTTTCCATGGGAGCTTGGGAAAAAGGGTAGACAGGGATAACTCCAAAAAAGCCACAGTTTTATTTTTCACAAGGCCGCAGGCAATTATAGTCCACAAAATAAATAGAAACAACATGTGAAAACCACAGCAATGGAGGGGTAACAGGGACCTCAGTCGCAGGACACTAGTGCTGACCTGCAGATAGTTGTGTGTCCATCAGGGCATGCAAGCACACACGTACACCCCACATGCATGAACTGGAGAGACTGCTGGTGGGAGAACTGTTGCCTTTCCCAGCAGGTCACACAGATTCCCTTTGTGTACCACCATCATTTTACCTGTTTGCCATTGGCTACCTGGAATATTGGAAATTGTAATGGGCAGTTGGATGTCAAGGTTTGTGTGGTTTGTGTGTCAAAAAGAGGGAAATGTGTTTTTGTTTTTTTCTTTTAAGCTGTTTGGACATGCTAACAAGCAGTTTGGGTGTGCAACAGAACCTAACCTCATTCTTCTTTCTTCAGTCTACCCGCTATATGACAGCTGAAATTTATTTCTGAAATATATCACTGGTTTTAGAAGGTGGAGCCCCTTTCAGGGACTGGAGCAAGTTTCCGGACAAAATGTTTGTGCAGACTTGCTTTGCCAGTGTCACACAAGCATACCTTTTCCTTCCTGGTGAATTCAGGTCCACCACGGTGGTGATGAGTATCTCTAAACAATGGATAGAAGTCAGTGTTGGAAAACAATCGGGATTCTGTCTTTGAAGACGTGGTCTGCACTCCCCTCCCCAGCAGGGCAGTCAGGTCAGAGCACAATGGATGCATCCTGAAGCCATCTGCACTTCTTGCTCCTAAAGGCCTGCAACATCACTGGCCTCCAGTCCTAGCTCTGAGCCAGGCATTGCATGAAAACAGGAGAAAGGCAGTTGCTTTGAGCCCCAGCTGTCCATTGGGATGGCATGAAAGCATGGCGATGCAGAGGGAAGTCTCAGAACAAGTTGCATGCCCATGAAGGTGCTTGGGCTGAGACTTTGTCACTGATTTTTAAGGTGCTTGGTTGAAGTTACTGCAACCTGCTTTTACAGAGTTCTGTGCTTTTCACTGAAGACACTTACGTTAGCATTTTCCAGCACTGATGAAGAATGGGATGTAAGAATTTCATTAGACATAATTCTGGATGTTTAAAACTCAGTCTAGTCATGGATCTTACCTCCAGAGTCAGTGGGATAAAAGGGACACCCCTGGGTAGTCATTCAAGCCTCATGTTTTTGAGGGGATCTCATGTAAGAATGGGCTGGATCTTTCTTCAGAGATGTCCCTTTTTTCCTTCCCTCACTCTTTCTCTCTCTTCAGGGAGGGAGCACCCTGAGTTTGCATGGCCTAGGTATGTCCCTCTTGCTGAAGTGGGACGTGTGGGAACTGCGGCATCTATGAATGATAGGTGTGTTTGAAAGCCTATGCTGTGTGACAGAGATCCGTGCTCAGAGAATGGGTTAAATCTCTCCGCAGAGTCAGCCCAAGAGCAGTGTTAACTCCACTTAAACGATGACCAGACGTTGCCCTAACCATGGGGTTAAATAGAGGATAGAGGACAGTTAACGCTAGCCTTGAGCTCACAGTTTTGTTCAGAAATAATTCTAAGCAGAAGACTGCAAAGAAGGAAATACAATTATGGACCACTGTGCATGAGAATCTCACAGCTCCTCTGAAGACAAGGAAATGAGCTTGAGGATTTGCTGTGTCTTTTCCATCTGTAGTTTCTGTGATACGTTTCTATGGCTGCATACATTAGTGTCAAGGTTTGGACACTGTCCAGTGAGCAGCTGGACTTCAAGGGCTATGGAGAGAATGAAGCAATTGCAGGAATGCTTGAGAACAGGTCTTCATGTCTGATGTGGGAGGTGGGAGAAGGCCAGCAGATCCCCAAACAGATTTTTATGGCAAACCTCAAGGATTTTCTGCGCTTACAGTCTCTTGTTTGTGGCTTTTTGTTGCAGATCCACCATCGAAGGAAAACCCTTATGAAGACATTGAGACCAACAGCCGCTGTTTGGGGAAGAAATGTGTCCTGACCTTCCCAGCATCCCCCACCTCTTCAGTACCCGGGACGCCCACTAAGGTACTTGATTCAAGCGGCCACCTCTCCTGCTCCAGAGGTCTTTGGGTCCTGTGTGGAGCAGTGGAGTTTTACCACTGACTTTGATATCGTTAAGATTTTTTTCCTTTCTGTCTTTACCACTGGTCAGAGTGTGGTGTGATAGAAGAGATGTATTGCCCTTTAGCAAGGTAAAAACAGTATTTATTCCCTTGTACAAATGGTTTCTTGGCTTGCATTCTTTTGCACACCAGGGCTGCATTCCCCTGGTACTTTGCATTTGCTGTGCAGCAAGAAGCATCTAGATTGAAAGGGGCTAAATTATTTGACATTACACTGGGATGTTATGCAGCTGCAATACAAGACTGGTGTGATAAACAAATGGGAAGAAATCCTCTTCTCAATCCATTTTTTATGCAGATGTATCCTCAGCAAAACTGTACCGTGGCCCTGTCCTTTGAGCAATTTCTGCAACAAATGTACAGTAAGAAAAGAGCAGCTTTTGAATTTTAGCATGTTCATGTATGTGAGGATTACAGTAGTGACTGCGTGAGACTTCAGCCCCTTACCTCTGGAAACCTGCCTTCAGGTTCTTAATAAATTCTGAGTGATGGTGAGCTGAGATCTTCTCCTACTCTCTCCAGAACAGATGAGTTGAAGGGCAACAGATACAAAATAGGAATCCAGAAATGGGTGTGTTCATGACATGAGGTTGCTTGGATTTAGGAATGAGCTCTGAATGCATGGAAAAATCCCAGTGCATTTCTAGTGAACGGCCTAGAGCACTGGCAGAGGGGCTGCATTGGTAGAGCTGAGAGTGAAAACCAACTGCTATGTCTTTGCCCCATACCTGTGCTGGGACGAAAGCAGAGTGCTAAATTTCTTCCAGATACTGAACAACAAGGGCAGGAAAGCTCCTCCTCCCCTTCTTCAAAGAGGGCATTTAAGTGCTTGGGTAATCAGGCCCTGCAGTTGTCTTGGCTTAGTGTCAGTGGGCTGTGGGCAGTCTGTCTGTGCTGATGCCAAGATGCCTCTGCAGACCACTCCCTTAGGATGCCTCTTTTGCTTACTAATGTAATGCCACTCCCCTGTTTAGGGAGCCTGTCCAAAAAGGATGTCCCCACCAGCAGGACAGCTTACAGATTTGTTCCATTTTCCTCCTTGGCAGTGAAACCAAAAGAAGAGGTAAAGCACATCTAGCTCCGAGCTCACTGAGGCCAGCCCTGCTCTCGGTTTCCTGAGCTGTTTCGGCTGGTTCCTGTTCTCTATTTTAGATAGTCCAAGCCTGGAACCGCAGGGGCAATGTTAGAGCCCAAATCATCTTGGCAGAGCAGGTAGTAGGGATCTAAACTTGGTTTTCCCGACCGAAGGGTTTTCCCATGCTCTCCCAGCTGCAGCTATTATTAGAGTTGTTAGCCAACATTTTCAGAAGTCTGACATGCATTTCTTGATGTGTTGCTCTTTTCCAACCAGCTTAATCAGCAACTGAGGTTTTTCCAAATAATTCAACGCTTCAAAGAGAAAATTGCCCTGCCGTTCTGAATCCATTCTTGTTACTACTGAGGTCTAGAGCAGTGTAGGTCAGTATGGGAGTGTTGGGATGAAGCTGATTTTGCTCAGACAGCTTTTCAGTCGCTTGCGCACCCTGATTTCCCTCCCATACTGTGTAAGTGGTGCTGCAGGGTTACACAGAAACATCTTTCACCCTAGATATGGTTCCCAGCAGGACAGTTAGTCGAAGGGGAGCAATTATGCTACGTTATGGTGCTTTGACATCCCAGAGCTGTGATCTGCTTCAGTCAGAGAAGTGCTGCAGCTCTGCTGGCAGCTGACTGGTTTGCAACGGCAGTGTGAATCACACTGGAGAGCCTGCCCAGGCTGGGATCTGGACGGACCTCCAGCAGTGGCTTATATCACTAGTGCAGGATGAAATTCTTCAATGTGAAGGCTCTTCGAAGTTTCATTTCAACGTGTGACTTCTCTGTGGGTGGTAAGCATTTCTGTGAGATGAGTGCCTTTTGCTAAGCCATTCAGCAACACCTGAGCTAGCCTGAATGGATGCATCCGTCTGGGTAATGCCTCTTCTGGGTATGTCTGAGGTAGGCAGACCATTGTGCTACCTCAGCTACTGCACTGGCACGACTTGTTCAGAATTAGCTTGGATACCTCCCACCTACAGTTCCCAGTGCCACGTAGAGATATTTGAGAGTGCATACACAGTGCCCAGAAAAGGGGCAGCTTAACCTTATTGTAACTGCTGGGAAATTCTGTTGGACAAGACAATTAAAAAGTTCTTACTGAGCATCTTCGTGGTGAGAAGTGGCTTGCCCTCCTTTATCTAGAGCTGAGCTTTCTGCTTCTCTGCTGCTGTCCTTGGTCAGAGATTTTAAGAACTTTTTTTTTGGTACTTAAATATCTCCCGTTGTGCTCCCTCTCAACTTGCTTAGGAGGAAACCAGTCTCCATAATTGTCTATTGTGACAATTTTCTTATACCCTCCTCTGAAATATTTAATTCTTGCCCCTCTCAGAGACAGAATACCAACCATGCTTTTCATCTGGTCTCACTGCTTCTCTGTTCCTCCTTGCCATCTGCTCCTTATCCCAAATGCTTGTGGTTGGCTGGTTGGTTAGTCTTGTCCTGTTTACAGTCCCAGCCTTCGGATTGCACAAGTCCTGGGAGTATTTTCACACTGTAGTAAGGCTTCTTGACCAAACCCTGGGTTTGTGTTATGTTCCGCAATGAGTGTGGGGTGGTTAAATTGCTGGTCAAAATAGTTCTGGCCTAGCCTGGCAGCTGGACACGTTCCTTGTGTGTGCAGGAATATGTGAGCAGTCTCAGAAGTTAGCCTGCTTTGTCAGAGGAGTGGTGTGGATTCCCCTCTGGCTCTACTGCCATGACAGTGTTAGCAATGAAACAAAGGTACATGAGGTGCTGTCTTCACTCGTTCCTTCTCCTCCATTTCCAGTTGCTTTCCAAGCCCATTTTTTTCCGACAAAACTCAGAGCGGCGGAGTTTCAAACTGCCAGACATACGGAAACTGAGCCGCGATGGAACTGGGTCGCCATCCAAAATCAGCCCTCCCTCAACCCCCAGCAGTCCAGACGACACCTTCTTCTCCTTGGGAGACCCTCAGAATGGCAAGAGGAGAAGGAAGATTCCCAAGGTAAATCTTGGCTTTTCTCTCTTTTGCTTAGCTTCTTCCATTGGCATGGAAGTATGTTTCCAGTATGAGAGAATATTTTCTTCAGCTTCATGTGGTATCGCGGCCAAATAGCCCTTGTTCTTGCAGTTGACCTGACGCATGTTTAACTCCTTTTCTTCCTGAAGGGGAAAGTGAACCAAAATCTTTGCAAGTTTTTCTAGTTTTCCCATCTGAGATACCATGATTGTCAGGAGAGATTAAAAAAGAGAAAAAAAGGAGAAAAAAAAAAAACATTTTTGTATAAAAGTTGAACCTTGCCAGAGGGGGAAAAAGCAAGGAATATTTTTGAAAAGAAGAAAAAAAGAAGAACTCGTCTTGATTCCTCCTTTGCTTGAAGGGTGGGACAATCAGAAATGTGCCATGTTGGTGCTCCCTCCTGGCAACCTGTTGTTCTTTGTTAGCTCTCACGCATGCATTGGCTGTTTCTGATCCACTGTAAGGTGTGACTGTGAGTGAATAATGAAAAAAATCACATTTGAGTGACAAGAAGTGTTGTCACTAGTGAAGGGCATTTTCTAGAGCAACATCTTCTGCTTTGTATTTTGGTACAGCATGACTCTGTTTTAATCTTATTTTCTTTCAGATCTAGCAGGAAGTGTATTCAGTCCAAGTGAGGTTTGGCAGCAGGCTATCTATTGAACATTTCAAAAACACAGTTATAAAAACAAAGTTGCTTGTCCCAGTCTTTGCAGGGCAAGCAGAGACTACCAGGGCCCGTCTGTGGTGATTTTTTTCTGAACCCACAATTTTCATTTGGGGAAAAAGGGATGTGTTTGTTTATCCTCTTTATTTCTTGGTTGCCAGATCTGTGTTCATATTTGCATATATGGTTTTGGAGTGCCCTGTCTGTACCTCAGCTCTCCAGGAATGAGCCAAAGACTACAAATGTTTAGGGTTTTCTTTCCCATTATTCCTACACCACTGTGCATGTGCTCGAGCTCTGTCAGTGTTTTCACACAAACGTTTGTGTCAGCTGAAGGGAAGGTTATGAGTACGTATTTACTGGGCAGTGCCCTTGAGCAGTCTTGCAGAGCAAGTTTGGAAAAGAAATTCACTGTGGCAAGAAATTCATCAGTGGCAAGGTTGACCTTAGATTTCAGCTGGGCAGCTGGATGGAAGCTACACTTCCGTATCAGAGCATCCCCCTCTTATTAAAAAAAAATGGATTGATTCCTTTACCAAGTCTGTTGGTGGATCACCTGACACCTTTTCCACACTGCCCATCTTACCATGATCTCTCAGAACGCGTGTGCAGGGGTCCCAAGCTTTCTGGAATAAATCTGAATGCTGTGGCTGTATCCTGCTGTCTCTAGCTGGGACCTTGACATGGAGGCAGCTCAACTTGAGGAGGCCTGGGGAAGCCTGGCATGGTCCTTCAGCAACTCCTCACCCTTCGGGAAGGAACAGGGAGCCCAGAGGCACTGGGTGAGCTACTAAGCCCAGCTGTGCCTGAAATGTCCTTTGTCCTGGTCAGCTGGGAGGCCAGGTATTAAAGGATTTGCAAAGCCAAACCTCTAATTTAAAGTACTGAAGTGTTTTTGGCCCCCACCCATCTCAAATTCTTTAGCGTTCCCTATGTCCTGTGTTTCCCCATGCCTGGTGTGGAGGTTTCCCAAGCACGTCCCAGTGCATATGTTAAGGGCATAAAGATGTTAAAGGTTGAAGTTAAAACTGCTCCAGCCAGTTTTCCGCTTTCAATAAGGTGGGTTCCCAGGGGTTACCCTCTGGTGCTCCCTGGAGAGTTGACTGTGGTGAGGAGAGGCCCAGGTGGGTGCCAGCATCTCGTACAGCCACAGAGTGTGGAAGCACATGACGGCCTGGCCTTCCATTGGGGCTTGTTACCTTGGGCTCCTGCCATGCCAGCACGACTGTGCTGCATCTGTACCAGAGCGAGCACGGCCACTGGTAACACAAGTATCTAGACAAGTGTTTCAGTATAGCCAGGATTGGGGAACGGAGCTCTTTTCATGAAATTCTAACCTTCTTTCTTGCCTGGTGAGGAAAATAACCTTTTTTTGTTTGTGTGTTTGCTGAGCAGCTTGTGTTGAAAATCAATGCCATTTATGAGGCACGGAGGGGAAAGAAACGTGTCAAGAGACTATCGCAGTCTACAGAGAGCAATTCAGGGAAAGGTAAAGGAACTTCATATCATTGTACATCTACGACTTTTTGAGGACTTAGAGCTTAGGCTGACTCGGTTGTTCATGTGATGTTTTTCAGTGCTTCTTCCAGTCCAGTGTGAGACTGAGTTGAGGCTTCCACCTCTTCTTTTGGAAAGATAAAGATTGTTCCACTGCCCAAGGGCTTTTCATGACAAGGCACTTTTTTTTCTCGCTTCATTTTCATTTCATGGCTTTACATGATAACCTCATAGGTCGCACCAAAAATGTCTCCGCTTTTTGATGTTTATTTCTGGAACTGGCTAGAAGTTTTTGAGAAGAATGTTCTGTCCAAAGAATCTGATTTGTTGAGATGAAAATATTCTGTGGGAATGTGTTACTTTAATGAACTGTCCAATAGAAGATAGTAGAGTTTTGAAACAGTCCTGTTTTCTTCAACATCCCAACAAATAAATAGCCTCTGTTGGGAAACAGGGTTTCTAGACTATAGGACCATCTCCATCATCTCAAGATTAAGACTTTCAGCTTCTCACTGCCAATCAACATCTTACCAAAAGTGTTCAGGTATTTCAAAGCAATTGTTTATAAACATCTAATCTATGCAAAACTTTAAATGATGTCTTTCCAACACAGTATTTTTTTCTAAAACACCCCAATTCCCAGTGAAAGGTGGCCTCCAGCTCTGTTTGTTTCTCACGACTACTTGTCACTGCTTGTCCTGTTTTATACATAAAACAGGTGTTTATACATAAAGCAGGTGGGTGGGTATGTTTATATGAACCTTCTCCATTTTTTATACTCCTCTCTGAAGCATCTGAGGCATCGACAAAAACAGGCTATCAGATGATATAGACCCCGAGTCTGATGAATTCCGGCAGTTGTAGGGATTTTTGTTTGTTTGTTTTTGCCCCTTGTCCTACTTTTTGTTTGTTTGTTTTTACCCCTTGACTACAGCATATGAATCAGTATTTTGCTTTCGTGTTTGTGCTTATACAGATGTGGATGAAATACCGCTCTGTCATTTTATTCTTTATGCAACCCTTAGGGCTGTGCAAAATAGATTTTGTTGCATTTTTGGGGGGTTCCCTGGCTGAGTGGGAAAATACTGAGGCTGGTAAGTTAAATGTCTGTGGGCGTATGCCTCCTTGAAACATACGAGGCCCTTGAGATCTGTATTCTCTTCCCCCTGAAATTGTTAGGCCTGGCTTTCTCATGTCAGCGAGAAGAAATGCACTGTTATAAACCAGCTTTACTTACTTCAACTTCCCCTTTCTTTTTTTGTAGTTACAGATGAAAACAGTGAATCAGACAGTGATACTGAAGAGAAACTGAAAGGTAAGGCTAATGTGTGAAGAGAGCAAATAGCTCCTGATAAACTCTTGAGTTCCTGGGTCAAGTTCTCTCCTCTATGTTCTGCCTTTGGAGAAAGAGCTTGTTTCCACTCAAAACACAGTGAGAAGACAAAGATCTGGAAACTGCAGAAGAAAATCCAGGAGCAGAGGACTTTAGGAGTCCAAAACAAACATCTGCTCCAATTCCCACCAAAGCTCTTTGCACTAGCTTTCATAGGAGCTTTCCACGGCTTGTATGGTGTGGAAATAAACGAGTGCACAGTCATAAATGTGTGAATAGGCTGACAGAGGCAGTATTGCAGTGGGACAGGATGTTCACAGTAGGACAGGGTATTCACTAACCCCACTGCTGATGTATTAAAACCCACCAGCCAGACTGGCTAGCAAGGGAAATGGAATTGCACTGTATGATTTATTGCTAACTAAACTCTTCTGCATTGGCTGAGTTGAGATAAAGTGTTGCATTCTTTGTTTTGCTCCTGTAGAGCCAATATAGGGTATACTGGTCTCCATAATTCTCTTCTCAAGCCTTCTTGGACGGGTGATTACCCTTGTGACATGCTGGTGGCATTACAATCTCTTGAAAATTTATATGGTGAATTAAAAATCATGATGACGTTGGAATACAGAATTGAAATTCCTTCACAATCCAAAGTTTCCTGATGCACTTGCACACCTGATCAGGGTAGCAGGTCAGTTCTCAAACTGAGAAGAGTTAAAAGCAGCAGTTTCCAGTCTGTGTCCACCACAGCATATTGTGCTTAGGAGTGCTCACCCTTACCCTCTTCCAGTTTTTTAGAACAGAAACCTCAGCCTGAGTTCCCTCTCATGTTTGGTTGTACTTCTCGCATAAGAACTACTGGAGTATCTGGAAATCTTTGGTCTGTACTACTGTGTTAGCAAGATCAAGCTGCAAATCACTGCCCCTGCCTGCCTTTTGACAGGTTCTCATGCTATCCTAGAGACAGAGAGAAAGGGTTTGTGCCCAGATAGCACAGGAATTGCATTCACAATTGCTTTGAAACATGTTGTTATGAAATACAGTGCATGTTCAGCTGTAGCTGAGAAAGATGGTGTAGATGTGGCCAAGAAGACTCAAACTCGTCTGTTCCCACTTGCAACAGTGAATCATGTGCAACACCATCACCTTGTTTCTGTGTAGGATGTCCAACTGCAGCTGGGAACTTCCAATGGAGGGGAGGATTCAGATGGTCAGAGGTCACCTCAGATCAAATAGCACTGGACTCTGGACAATACCCAGATCCATACCTGGATCTGAGTGTTCATATGGCCTGCGTGTTTAGATAAGTGTGAACAGGAGCTCTGGCACTTGCTGCTTGCTCTAGCTAAACCTCTGTTTTGCTTTCTGCCTTGCTGAACTGTGGACTTTACAATTTTTGAACAGAAGAAGGAGATGATTTAGCAAGTATCTTTTATTTGGGACTTTTCAGTTTTGTATGTTGTACTTAACAGGCCAAGCACACCAGCCAGTTAGCACTGCTTAGCAAGTCACTGTACATCAGCTGAGGCACACTAAATTATCAGACAGCAGTCATCAGACTGCATGTCAGAGCCAGAAGTACTGACCCTTGGGAAGGAAAAATGTTTAAAGACAAACTCTGCCATGATGACAGCAGTACAATCCTGGTATCTTTAGTAGGTTGCACAGAACATAAACAATTCAGAGCTTGAGTGAGATTTTCAGAAGCACTCAGCATTACTGTGACACAGCTCCTTTTGAAGCCCCTGGTAAAACAGAGGCCACTTCTGAAAGCTTTTGAAGAATTACAGCCTTAAAGCAAATGGTGTAATGGCTGATGAGAGAAAGGAGTCTAAGTCATTTTTCCAGGGCTTTAACTGTCCTGGAATTGTGTCACTCTGATTTAAGATGCACCTTAAGATTGCTTTAAGTTATATTGTCTGAAATAGTCCATGACTACTTTACCAGACAAAGGTCAAGAAGTATGTACCATCCCCCAGAAAGCTCTGTCTCCCAAGCAGATGTGTAGCTGAAGTTTCTGCAATATCCCTGTGGTTGTTGTTTCTGTCAAAAACGTTGCATTACCACCCCCATTAGCAAAAAGCACTTTGTGGGAATGTGCTGTAGCCTCTGCTTGTAGTTAATTCTTTCTTTCTTTTGTAGTAGGGCTAAGGGAGACTCATGGAGATTTAATTTGAGATGCAACTGTAAAACAAAGCAGGGGGAAGGTCTTAGGGAATCTCATCTGGTCTCTTCCCAGCAGGCAGCTTTTCATTACTTTCCATGCTGGAATGTTTATTGTCCCACAGCTCATATGTGTTGCAGTTACGGCTTGCTTGGCAGTTTTTCTTGTTTTCCCATTGTCTTGGGAGAACTTGTAGAAACACAGTCCTGAGAGATTCGCTTTAGGCAGAGGAAGGTCTGTCATGAGCCAGCCTTTTTCATTTGCACCTCTTCTCTTGTTTTTTGTTGTTGGCCTGCAGCCCAGCACATGTTACCAAAGCTGGGGGTCCCCGGCATTACTCAGCCAGGGGAGCCCTAGCCTGACCCACGCGCTGGTCTTGTAAAACTGCGGAGATCACTGCCCCCAGCCTCCTTTGAACAAAGGGGATCGATCACCTAACTGCGCTGGCTTCAAAAGACGCGTAAATGAGTGCTAGGATGAATGCCCAGATATTATCTGTTCTGCTGTGTCCCGCATGGATCTCAGTTTGGCTTGTCTTCAGCTGCAGAAGCCATCTATGAAATACTTGTGCTGCCAGAGCTCTTCAGGGTGGTGATACTAACAAGATTATGTCCCATCTCTGTCAATATTTATAGTGCAGCGTACAAATGGTGCCTGCCTCTTGCTCAGCCACTGACAGAACAAACACAGTGAGGTGGTTTATCTGTAAGTCTCTGCAAAGCCCTGTTGGTGCTCTTCACCAAGAGCTAGACAAAGTGACAAACTCGAATCTTTTTCTTTGTAGCTCACAGCCAGCGCCTGGTCCATGTGAAATCTCGCCTGAAACAAACCCCGCGGTACCAAACCTTGGAACGGGACCTGATCGAGTATCAAGAGAGGCAGCTGTTTGAGTACTTCGTTGTGGTGTCATTGCACAAGAAGCAGGCTGGAGCCACCTACGTCCCTGAAGTTACCCAGCAGTTCCCTCTGAAGGTGTGGTGCCTGTCGGGAAGCTCTGGCTGGTGTGTCTCAGAGTGCGTGGTGCATGGCACTGCTGGAGGAGAAGCCACAGCTTCTCTGCCAGCTGCATGTTGTATCAGAAACCCCTCTGCTGTGGCATTGTTCAGTGAGACCGAAGACAGAGGGGCTGCAGCAACCCCCTGAGAATTGTTATGACATTCCTCACTGTTGAAAGAGCAGCTGATTCAGATCTTTTGCTGCTCTTGGCTATGACTTTTATGTAGCTGTTCCTTTCTCCCCCATTTATTTTTTCTTTAAGGAAAAAATGACACTTGGGAGAAGATCTGTTCTTAAAGGGAAGACACAGCTTTCACCAACAGTTTAGCTGAAAACAGGGAATGTAAGAAACAGAGAGCCAATGTGACAGCACGTTTGTAAATGCAACATAACCAGAGTTCCCCCCAGACTTCAGTACTCTTGTCCCTTGCTGGAAGGTGTGTCCCAGCCTGGAGGCACAACTGAGCACAGGGGCAGGTGTTGCAGACACAGGGCTTGGTGGAATCGGGGGTACAGAGTTACTTTAAGATATCTAAAGATTAGGTGAGCCAGAATCACAGAAATTTTAATATCTTCCAGGCAGAAGCTTAGCCTCTGTCATCACCTCTTCATTTGTCACAGGAAAAATATTTGAAGTCATTCCATCCCCACATGACTAATTGGAAACATTCCTTCTCTGTTCTCCGCTAGCTTGAACGCTCGTTCAAATTCATGCGTGAGGCAGAAGATCAGTTGAAAGCTATTCCCCAGTTTTGCTTTCCTGATGCAAAGGACTGGGCCCCCATCCATCAGTTTGCCAGGTAAGCACTGTACTTTGTATTGTGGCTCGTGAGAGATGGATTTATGTATCGAGCTAATTAAATATGAGGGCTCTTATGGCAGAAGGTTGGGCAGAGCCCTTAGAGGGATATATTGGAAATGCAAAAGGATTGTGGGCTTAATGGGTTCATCCCTATGTCAGAGACTTTGTATGTGGGTGACGTTCTGGTTTCTTTTCATTCTGGTTTCTCTTTTCTGCAGTGAGACGTTCTCATTTGTCCTGACGGGGGAAGATGGAAGCAGGCGTTTTGGATACTGTAGGAGGCTGCTGGTAATTATCCCTTCTCTTTCTTCTAGCAGAAGAGTGCAGCCTTCTGTGGGGTTGCTGTTGCTGCTATCTATTGCGGAAAGCAGAAAGCTGCTGCTCTCCTCTGTAAGTGTGGAAAGGGTGGTAGCAGAACAGCTTTGTTCTCTTCTGCTCTGCTCAGTGCTAAAGTCCCTCTCCGAATGCTATCCTCCAGTCCAGACATGGTTCTTTTGCCTTTTCCCTACACCAGTGCTTAATGTTATGATCACAGGCTGTTGCTTCACCACTAAGCTGGACACAGGGTTTCTCTCCCTTAGGTTTACATAGTTAATAAACAGTTGACTAAACCATTGCTGGTCCTGTAGGCTCAGAGTTGTCTCTGTAGAGCGGTTTACCTGTCTTGGTCATTTGAATTAGGAAGGTTTGGATCATATCATGGATATATTCTGCCCATGGATATATTCTGCCCCATTTCTGCCCTGTTTTAGTGAGCTGTAGAACTAAGAGACCAGTCACCCTATCTCTGCAGTAGTTACAACTCTGATATTTTCTTGGTGTTTTGTGTGTGTGTGTGTATTTGTGTTTGTCTTGAAAGCCCAGTGGGAAAGGGAAGCGTCTCCCAGAAGTTTACTGCATTGTGAGTCGCCTCGGATGCTTCAATCTCTTCTCTAAGGTGAGGGGGGAGAGAGGGCATTTGTGCAGTAGGCCAAAAGGGACCCAAAAATGAAGTCAAGGGAAGAATGGGCATCAGGGAAGGTGATGGCAGAAGAAAGGATCTGGAATGGTGTTGGCAAGGCAACTGCATGCTAATTCCAGAACCTAGCAAAAATACAGTTAAAAGGAAAAAATAGATTGTCAGCTGTTGCCTTGCTCCTTCAGCAGAACTACCAGCACGCAAGCACTCAGAGATTAAAAGGTGGAGTCCTGACTCTGAGGATCATGGGGAGCTTGCAAAGTGTAAGCCTTCCGTTGACCCCACTGGAGCTGGGTTTCTCTTGCTGAAGAAAATGCAAGCCTTTCAGTTCCATGTTACTTTCTTCCTTGGGTTTTAAGGCTCCACATCAGTGTCGTGCTAAGGAGAGAATGCTGGTGCACTTTATTACTGGTGTTACCTCCCTCCTCCTGCTTTACACGTTTTTGTGGTTTCATGGTTTTATTTCAGATCTTGGATGAGGTTGAGAAGAGACGGGGCATTTCCCCAGCCTTGGTGCAGCCTCTCATGAGGAGCGTCATGGAGGCGCCTTTCCCAGCCTTGGGCCGGACAATTACAGTCAAGAACTTCTTGCCGGGCTCAGGAACAGAGGTAAAAACACTGGCCTGGAGAGAGGGAGAGTTAGGGCAGCAGCTGGTGCAGTACTGGCAACTGGGAGTTGGGGCTGTGACGTAGTGCTGGAGATGTTCAAGAAGGACAGATTGTCTGGCAGTTTTGAGGGAGGAAGCTAAGGAGTAAGATAGGGGAGCGGAGGGGATGGCATGGAGAGTCCACCAGTGACCTCAGAATCAAAAAGGAAGTCACAGTAAAACTAAAGGTGGAGACACATTAGCCACGTGGCAGAAGGAAGCAGGATGTTGGTGCTGAGGCCAGGTGCCACAGACTGGCAGGCTGCATGCTACCCAGCACGTGACCTAGGATCTGCTCAGGGACCTCGCCACCTAATTCCCTGAACTCAGGATGAATTGCATCTGCTCTGGCGTCCGCAATGCAGAATCACCGTTTGTGTGGGACAAAAGAGGGAGTTCTGGTTAAAAAATACCTGAAATCACACAAGGGCAAAGCTACAGCCTTTCAAAACCACATTTTCACAGCATGGAGATGAGGGTATGTTTTGCATCTCCCCCAGCGTGATGTGAGGACAGAGGGAGGGTTTTAAGAGAGCAGAGCTTTGGGGGATTGCATTGAAGGGCTGCTGGCAGAAGAAGGCAGCCAAATTGAATGTGGTCTCGGCCATGCTTCCTGGTGGCCATGACATACCCTGAATGCGAGCAAGGGGAAAGAGACAGACTTGATGGAGGTTTTGTCTAAAGGGGAGCATGCCAAGTACAGACAGCCAGCAGTCTGCTTGAACAGGCAAAAACAACTGGCCCTATTTTATCTAGCAATATCAGTATACATATTGCTGAAGTCAAAAGAACAGTAAATTACACAAGGACCAGACCAGAAAAAAAATGAAGGCTAAAATGAGTTACAGCCAGCAGAGGACAAAGTCCGTGTGTCTGTAAACAGTGGAATTAGTGAAACCTGCTTCCTCACTCTCCCTCTTTGAGCATGAAGCAGTTTCCGTGCCCCTGCCGGCTGTCCTGCCAATGCCTTTGTGCCAATGCACGGGGGAGCTGTTGCAAAGCTGGATGTGTGCTGGCAGTGCGCTGCGCTGCCCGTCTCTCTCAGCAGGGACGCTGCGTGGTGCAGCACACCTCTCCTCCATGGGCGGCTGCTTGCTGCAGACATGTGGAATTTATTCGTCCTTGGGACCCCTGCTCACTGAAATGGGAACCTGGCCAGCTGGGGAATCAAAAGTTAAGGCAGGAGGAGGGCACCAAGTGGGGGCATGACTACTGCGGATCCAATTTCCTTGGAAACCCAGGCTAGTAAGGGAGGATCTGTGAATACATTAGAAGGACAAAACAGACACAGAGAAATAGTGAATGCTGACACTGGATTGATTTCTTCTTCTTAGCATCAGGAAACCTTTAATATATGGAGTGAAGACAGGCTGTCATATTCTCTGTCATATTCTTTCAGAAGGAAGATTATTTACAATCAGACTCTTAATGCTACTAATAGCAACAACAAGAGGGGGAGGGTGCAGGGCAGAGCAGGAAGAGTTTGCTCAAGATAGCATTTGGGTAATCAGGAGCTGAGGAGATTCGGGACACAGTTCTGTAAAAAACAACTGCAGTGATGTCTTTTTTTGCTGTTTCGTAAAAGCAGCTGTTTTGCAAGCAGCTCTGAGAACAGCAAGTCCCAGTGGAGTAGAAAATAGAAGGCCTAGCGTCTGCATTCAAGGAGAGGAAGAGTGAGGAGGATACAAGGGAATGTAACAGGACCAACCTAACTGATTGCTCAGAGTATGTAGGAACTACATAATCAGCTTATATGAATTTGGAGGATCGTAAAGTAGTGAGAAATAGAGAAATAGCTTGGGTTTGTGAAGAGTCATGTCAAACTTGTGTATTTTCTTCTCTGAAGTACCAACTCTAGAGAGGAAAACGTGGAAGGCTTTTTAGGGAAATGTGGGGAGGCTTTCAGTACAGCACTACGTGCTGGCATTCTCATTAACCAAACTGAACAGGCCAGGCTAAATTAAATTTCTGCAAAGCACATGCATAGCTGGTTAAAATCCGCACTTGAGGAGTAGATTCCCAGTGGTGTGCTTGGCAGGCTGTGAGGATGGTTCAGCTGTCTGTTTCTAGGATCCGTGATGCTCGTTAGTTATCTCATTGATGGCATAAACCCGCATTTGTGCAATTGGTAGATGACAGCACTGAGATGGGATGCAGGCACTTTGAAGAGGTAGGGATTAAAATTCAAAGTGACCTTAGAAAATTCAAGATTTGGTCTGAAATTCAGTATGCGTAAGAGCAAAATGCTGTGAAGGAGAAATGAACACTGTGATACGACATGGAAGTAACTGAATGAGCAGTGGTACTTCAGAAAACGATCTGGTGGTGTAGTGGCTCATAAAATGAGTGGAAATAACAATATGATGTTATCAACACAATCTCTGGCATTGTGAAAGAAAGTGAAAGGATGAATAATGACGGAAGGCAATTTTCCGGCTCTCCAGCATTGGTGGAGATTCATTCAGAGTATCGCTTGCAAAACAAACGTAAATAAACACTAGGAGAAAGCCCCAGAGAAGTAGTTCCACTTACTAAGTGGTTTAGAAAATACAGGCAAGGCTTGAGAGAATGGTTTGCTTAATATGGAAAAGAAAGGACAAAGAGGGACAGGTGATAATGACTTTCCAATAGACAAGGCATTTCCTACAGAGCAGGAAGCGTCCAGTTGTTCTGATCGTATACTGATAGTAAAACACCAAGCTGGAGAGGTAACTTGCCCCTGAGAGAGTTGAACTGTAGGCTTGGTGTTGGTAAGTGTGGGTAGTTCAGAACTAGAGTAGATTTTATTGTGGGATTTATGAAATGTCTGGCTTTGGAAGTTTTCAAGAACAACTTAGTAAGATCTGACTAAGATAAGGAGTATGAAGTGCCAAGATGCTGTGTCGGGAATTATTTAAATAGATATGAACGAGGGAAAATGCCCACAGACTACAAGGTACTCTTTCCTGTAACTGGTATCAAAATTTATGGTCAGTAGATTAGACATCCAGATTATTGCAGTAAAAAAATAAGTAAATCATACCTGTAAAAATAAGAATGAAAATCGTAAACTTTCTGTGCCACTCTGTTGCTCAAATGTCAGAAAGCCTGGAAACATCTCTTAGCTGGACACAAAGTAGTTTTCCTCCTTATGAAGAGCTCCCTGTCCTCGGTCCAGTGGGGTGGACATGTGAGTGGTCTCATGCTGTGCGCATTGGGGTGGACTCTGGATGGTCTTCAGCTTCATCTGGAGGAAGGGTTTGTGGGAGGTCTTTGGAAGATTGTATTTGAGGGCTGAACGCCGCGTGGTGTCTGGCAGCAGTCAGTACTGCTTGTTAGCTTGTAAAATATCCTTCGGGTCTTTGCTTCCTCGGTGTCAGAGGATGGTGAGAGCTGACCTGTGGTCTTTTCCTCTCCAACAGGTAATTGAGCTGCGGCGGCCTCTTGACTCCAGGCTTGAGCATGTTGATTTTGAGTCCTTGTTCACATCCCTCAGCGTGCGGCACCTGAGCAGGGTCTTCGCCTCCCTGCTTCTTGAAAGGAGGGTGATCTTTATCGCAGACAAGCTCAGGTACCCTCTTGCATTTCCTTAAACAAAACGCTGCTATGGAGGGAAAGCTGAGGAGACTGCAGTGACTGATCTCTTTGCCCTGTTCTTTTTTCTTTCTTTCTTTTCTGCTCTTTTCCAACTCATATCTGATGTAAGTAGGGCTGTCATAATTCCCAGGAGCGGGGAACTCAAGCCATGCACCGTATTTTAACTTGGCAGCTTGCAAAAAGTGAGCTGTTTCCCATCCCCATAGAGAACCAAATTCCCTTTCCTCTAAAAGGTTTCAGAGTAGAGCCCTGGTACTGAGGAACCAACTCACCTCCTCTTGGTCTATGGTGCTGCACAGAGGCGTGCTGAAGGTGAGACCTCAGGCAGAGGCAGCTCTCCCTTCTGGATTGTTCCCTGATGTCACAAAATTTGTTTCTTAAATGTTTAAAACTTCAGCTTGAATTTTAATATTGGTTCTTTCCTAAAGACTTGTGGAGGAGGAAAGTAAAGGATGCGGTGAGGGGGATGGGGACAGAGGACTTCCCTCTTCTATTTTTAAATTTGCTCAATTTGCTTTTTCCTTTTTTTTTTTTTTCAATTTGCTCTCCAAAGTTAGAAAAATGGGCCCAGGTTTCTTTAAGATCTCCTGCAGCTGGTGGCTGGCTGCTCTCCAGCCCTTGAAGCACTTGAGGATTTAAGGAGGAGAGTTTGCCAGGGCTGGGGAAGGAAAAGCTGCCTGGATGAGTAATGACACCGAGGAGCGTGCTCAGGTTTCAGGAGCGTACAGTGCCCCTAAGCTGTCTGTTTTCACAACTTCCAGCCAGCAGGCTGCAGCCCTGGGACTGAGTGCACGGGCAAAAGATGGGGAGGCCCCTTCTATGGGAAAGCTAAGGGAAAAAAACTCATCCTGCAGAGCTCCTGAGGGCAGAACTCAGGCAGTCTTACCATAAGAATAGGAGAGGGAAGCTGTAGCATCCAAGCAGAGCTGGCTGCTTGTAATTTTTGGCATCTGCCTTGGGTCAGGGAGGGGAGATTTGCTTCTTTATAGTCAGTGACACATTATACACATAGATGTTTAGTGTTCTGGATAGTTCATAGAATCACAGAATCATAGAATATCCTGATTTGGAAGGGACCCTTAAGGATCATCAAGTCCAACTCTTGACACCGCACAGGTCTACCCAGAAGTTCAGACCATGTGACTAAGTGCACAGTCCAATCGCTTCTTAAACTCAGTCAGGCTCAGTGCAGTGACCACTTCCCTGGGGAGTCTGTTCCAGTGTGCAACCACTCTCTCAGTGAAGAACCCCCTCCTGATGTCAAGCCTAAACTTCCCCTGCCTCAGCTTAACCCCGTTCCCGCGGGTCCTGTCGCTGGTGTTAATGGAGAAAAGGTCTCCTGCCTCTCGACACCCTCTTACGAGGAAGTTGTAGACTGCGATGAGGTCTCCCCTCAGCCTCCTCTTCGCCACCCTAGAAATGCAAAGCATTCAGACTTGCAGAGAATTCATCCAAAACTCCGTATTTCTACATATATGATTTCTGTGATAATTTATGATGACAAGCCTTGTTTTCGAAGGTTTTTCTTCTCTGCTATAGAATAAATTTTACATTTTGGGAAAGCCTGTTAAGGACACAGTTGACATCTTAATCTCTACGTGAGGCTGAGTGGTAAGAATGGATGGTAGGGTTTGGGGCTTTTTTGTATATTTATGGCATCTCTTCAGAATGAACCTTTACTTACCAGATCTTTTTCTGTCTTTTTATATCAAATCATTTTATGAGAGCACAGCACTCTGTATTTTGAGCATGCTGTGTTACAGAATATATCTAATTCAAAACACTTCCATTGGTCGATACTTCTTGTTTGGTTGGTTTTTCCCTTTATCTTCTATCAATATATCCAGAATCTTTAGGAATGAATCAAACTGCCCGTGCCTGTAAAGGAGAAACTTTTGAGAATTTTCTAAATTCATTTTCTAAATATAACATAAACTGCTTTCTTCTGTGGAAAAAAAAAAAAAGTCATGTTTTAAAGATCCAGGGTCTGTCCAGGACTCAGATTCAAGTATTTATTTTAGACTTGCCAGCTATCTACAAGGCTTTCACCATCTGATGTATGTGAGAAGACCTTGCTTCTAGTGTCAAGCAGTTTCAGGAGAGTCATACTCTGTTCCAGGAAAATAAAAATAAGTTTCTCTGGTTCTCCTTGTTGTAGAGAAAAACTTGAAAATGACCCCAGAGGACTGCAAAGGCTTGAAAAACACAAGAGAAAGGAAATAACTCTCAAAATGAAGTAAACTTTTATTTTTAATCCAGTCCAGTGACTTGAGTGCACTGGATTGGTGAGCCTTTCATGAATGAGAGGTCTACAATCTATTGTATCTGGTGGTAGAGATTCCATGTTCTGGATGCCGATGGTATTGTCAGTACAAGGCCTTCTGTCCAAGTGGTGCTTTTCCTGGGACAGGAACACACTGAACTCAATGAACACTAAGTGGTATTTACTTCCAGGGTGAAAATGCTAGTTTCAGGGGAAAGAAAAGAAACATTTTTTGGCAGTAGCTTAAGAGAAGGAAAAAACGATAAAAGCAGCTGTTCTAAACCACTCAGAGGTTTGGAATGCTAGAAATAATCCAGCCGAGATGGATTAGAGGGGAGAGTGCAGGTGACACGATGAAAGACGCGTGATAAATGTCATTTGTCCTTCATGCAGGCACTATCAATAACTATCTGTACATGTGTGTAAGGTATGTATGGGTGTAAGTGATGGAGACAATGATGTATGCAATTTATTTTTGTCTCCTAATTGCTGTAAATTCAGGCCCTGGGAAAGAAAGATGAAAGGTCTTTTGCCAAGTGCTGTGTGAACTGTGAAATGTTTTCAAGCTGAGCCAAAAAAAAATGCATCTAACAAGTGTACAGCAAGTGAAATACTGTCTTTTCCATCTTTAGAATGAACATTGAGTGTTTTTTAAAGACCTGTCAATCCAAAGCTTGGCAGCGGAAAAGGAAAGAATTGGGTTTATTAGTTGTTGTTTTTTCTCTGTCGCTATGGGAACTGGAGTATACATCCCCTCGCAAGCCAGGAGGATGACTTTGTGAAAACTGTGTAGGTCTTTACAGTCTTCCCCACCTTAATTCACTCCTTAATTCACACGGTATGTAAAGTTTAGTCCTGGGGCAGTGGAGGCTGTGGCACAGGTTAAGCACTTCAGCTCTGTTTGTTTCCAATTGAAACCGCCTGGCACGCAGCTCGAGGCATCCAAGGCCAACTTTTAGAAGGCATCTTCCAAAGAAAAGCAGCCCGATTTCCCAAGGTGCCTAGTGCCGGGCAGCTTTTGCTGGCCTGAGTGAGACGTGTTAGAATCAGAGGGCTTTTTAAACTGGAAAATGTACACAGGCTTAAAATCAAGGCACCGTTTTTCCAGCTCTCCTCAAAAGCCTGTTGTGGGTCTGACCAACTCGAGCGATTGCATCTTCCCCGCCAGAAACCACAGCTGTGTCAACAGCACAGAGTGGTCATTGTTATCAAAGGCAGATCTGAAGTAGAGCAGACACTTTAAATGTGGTCATCCCAGGAAAAGATAATTAATCATTAAAAGCAGCCCTTTCTGTGCGCCACAAAAGCAGCCCGATCTGTGCCTGTGAATTCAGCCTCACAGATTTCTTGGTTTTGTGTTGTGGTTGGGGAGAAGAAACCCAAGGAGGAGGTATGTACGTCAAATAATAGCACTGTGTCTTCAGATTCCCTTAATGCTTGCTTCTTCACGTGCACCAGCTCGCCTCTCCGGGAGGCAGTGGCTGTCCCCACCGCTGGTGGAGCCTGGCATCATCCTGGCAGGGTGTGCCAAGTCACAGTGCAAAGTCTGGAAGCTCCCCGCGCCTGTTAAATGCTGTGAACCAAATCTGTGATGCATCATAAGTAAATCCAGATGTTAAGCAGTGTCAGAAACCCAAAGGTGTTTGTAAAATAAATCCTACTGTAGCAGAGCTTATTTAAAAAAAGGGAGTGGGGGAGTAAAATCAAGACATGCTGGCATTTTGCAATTTAATGTATTTTCAGCATTTTGTTTGGTGCAGGGGACGAAGGGCTTACTGGCATTAAGCTCCAAAAGGCTGATTGAAAAACAATAATGTTTTTCAGAAATCTTTTAAGTATCCCAAAGCCAAAGAAGGATTCGGTTTGGTGGGGTTTTTAGCATACGTGCTCGCCTTTGAAGCAGACAGCTGGAAAACCTGTAGTCGGTCTGAAGTTTGGGAAGAAAATAACCAAACTCAGCATCCAGCATCCTTCCTCTGAAGCTGTTGCAAATTGTCAGTGTCTTTTAGAGCAAGTTAAGCTAGTCTTGGAGCAAGTTTTCCCCGAAGAGTTTCTGCTTAGTTGCAGCTGCTTTGTTCAGATTCTGCATTGACCACCTCTGTGCAAGGTGCTACCAAGAAGCAGCAGCTGCGTTTGCTTTCGCAAACATGCTTTTGCGTGGGATGCTGTGTGGTGGAAAGGCTATTGTTTAAGCAAACAAATAGGTACGCTATCTTTGGTCTGATCAAGGGAGTGCCCAGCCAGGGAGATCTGTACATCAGCCAATACACAAATCATCCCTTTAGGGAGGGAATATGATGTGGTTCTTTGTGTACTTTGGTGCTTTTTAGCCCCTATACTATAGGAGTCTTTGTCTCCTGCAAGCTCCTGTGCAAGGAGCATCAGGTGTACAGCTCAGCCGTGATCTCTCTTCAGGAGGCTGAGCGAACCCATGAGGATGTGCTCAGGATCTTGAAAGCATGCTTTTAAGACTTAAAAGTATTTTAAGGATTTGCTGTTGAAACCAAAAGCCTTCAAAACAGTGTCTGTCTCCCATATGAACAACTCGCAGTGAACTTCTGTGGCCTGATATTAGTGCATGGCACTCCCCAGAGCACCCTGCAAGCACATGGATAGACCTCTTAATTTCTGGTGGCACCTGGAGCACACCAAGCCAAGCAGCACCCTGGGCCAGTAGTATTCACATGGCAGCAGTCCGTGTGGTGGCTGTGGTGCACACATCCTGGGACTTCAGGATTTTCAGTTGGGATTACGGTGGGGACATTGGCTGTAGCTGTCCAAAGGCATCACTTGCCCTTTTGGTGTAAGATCCCTGGTGGACACCGAAGCAACCAGTGCTTTGAGAGTGCTTTGAACTGTGTGGAGACAAGTCCATCTCACAGAAACAGGCGTCCAGCCTCCTGACCATAACCCTGGTGGCCGCATTCACCTGCTGCACAGACAGGTACGTGCTGTGTTGTCACTGCGGCTGTAGTTCAGTCTCCGCTGCTGCTGATGGCTGAAGAGTACACAGTTACACGGATGGCACAAAGGGAATTTATCAGACTGGATTCCGTTGCATGGCTCAGTACTTGCCTGGTGCAGGACAGAGCTCTTACACCATTGCAAGCTGCAACTCCTGAGGCAGTCTGCAGGGGACGAGATAGAATCACACGCGGAAGAGATGCTTCGATGATAGCTCATCTGTGTCCCTCTCTGGAAACTGCTCTGTCTTCAAGGGAGGCTCACAGACCTCAGCCCCAGCAGCCTTACTCCCTAGAAATTCCTTCCATGGTGAGAAGTGTTTCAGAGCAGAGATCAGTAGGATTTTTCCCGGAGGTGAGGAGGCATTCACAGATGGAAAGGTAGAAGGAGAAGCTATCTGTTTTGCTTCCCACAGCATGGAGCATATAATTTGAGACCTAAACAGCTCTGTGACTTCCACTAACTGGACCTCAGCCATCTTTCCTCCCACTTAAGCTCTCATGTACCATGTGTACTCACTGCGACTTGAGAGCAGGGCTGGGGGAGAGCAAGCCACCATAAAAGCACCGGGAGACAGCATGCCGTAACTTCTCACTGTGCCATAAATAACCACCTTCTTCAGCAGCCCGCTGCTCTTCCATGGAGCTGTCTGGAGCCACAAAGGCCCTTCCCACCGGCTTTCACATGCCATCTATTAAGTCGGCTCCTCACCTTTAGGAGAGGAGGTCCAGTGGTGGCAGTGTGACAGCAGTGCCACCGTGCCAGGTGGGGAAAGCAGGGGGAGTTCCTGCAGCTTTCACAGGAACGCTGCCGTTGTGCTGTGGCTGCTATGAGTCAGAAAGCGAGGAGTGGAAAATACGCTCTGCAGTAACAGAGGGGAAAAATGCCCTGCTTTTGCACCTGCTAGCACGGCCTGAAATTTATGGGTGTGCAAGTAACGCCACCTAGACGAAGGCAGTTTTTAAAGGATGTCATTAGCTTGGGGTGCACTTTTAGGAAGGTACATCTCCTTTTGGTGTGGCTCCTTTCAGGTAAAGGATGTACGGAAATTACAAGTGAAGAAATTTGCTGTGATTTTGGTCCCACGTATCTCCTGTGGGAGTTGGGTTGGGTTTTATGTTTTGTTTTGTTTTGAATGTTAGCATTTATTACTAGTTCTGTGTTTTCTTATCTCATTGTATTCATTTTGTTTCTCTCTGATTCATCACCTGCCTTGCGTGTGTGGGGTGTTGGCAGCTGTGCTGGTCAGCCTTCAGCAAGGGCTGGGTGATGAGGGCAGGCACAGCAGCCTCAGGAGTGAATGCAGAGAAGGGAGAAGGATGCTCCAAGAGCTGCCTGAACAGGGATGGAGAACTGGCTTTTTCTCCTTTCAGAGGGTTAGAGGTACTATCCTGCGAAGGGTCCTCCTCTTTGCGTTCACCAGGCTTTGCAGGAGGAAGGGGCAGAGCAGGCTTATTTGTCTGGAGCAAGCTCAAGCCCTCACCCCCCCCCCTTCCCTCTGAGCTGCCAACTGGGTGTAAATTCCCCCGTGGAGCCTAACACACACCAGCTGCACGCACTGCCCAGCCACGCAGTGAAACAAAATGATGTTACACACACAGTTTATAGTGGCAAGCCCTTCCCCTCCCTCGCCTCGTACAAGTGCTTCCAGACCCTGATGAGTCACTGGAGCCCTGCGGAGAGCTTGGAGAGCTCCGTACAGCCCCGTGAGGGGCTGCAGGCCCTGCCTGCCTCCCAACAGAGAGCCTGGGGGGCTTCTGCACCAACCCTCTTGGAAGCTGTCAGCAAAGGGGCTTGCAGCAGAGCTGCTGGTAGGGTTTGAAGGGGGAAGAAGGAAGGCTGCGGTTCCTGTGAGCCACAGGCAGCATCGTGCAGAGGCCAGCCGTGTGCTCCCGTCCTCACATTTCACTTTCCCGGTTTCCTGTGGCTCGGAGTAATCTCAGCAGGCTCCACCACCTGCAGGATGCCCTGCCAGCTGTGGGCTGGAGGCTGCTGCCTCCTATGTTCATCCCTTGTGCTCCAGCTTGGCCACCAAGAGCCACCAGCGTGCCTGGGACCTGCAGAAAACCTGAGGGTTGCCCAGAGACAAAGCACGAGCAGTGCCCGAGCTGAGGGGCAGGGATGGAACATGCTGCCTGCCCCGAGCACCTGGGGGCCTCGTGGCTGCAGGTTGTGGCCAGGGCTTTGCACGGTGCCCTGTGGCTGCATGCTCTTCTGGACAGTATAGGCCCTGTGTGTTCAAACCTGTGGCTTTCCTGTGGGAAAAACAGGGGCAGAAATTTAGCTCAATCACAGAACAATCGGAAGAGATTTCCCTTGGTTTGTCTTCCAGCACGCTCTCCAAGTGTTGCCACGCCACGGTGGCCCTCCTGTACCCCTTCACCTGGCAGCACACCTACATCCCCGTGCTGCCGCCCTCCATGATCGACATCGTGTGCTCACCCACCCCCTTCCTCATCGGCCTGCTCTCCAGCTCCCTGCCCCGCCTGAAGGAGCTCCCGGTGGAGGAGGTGAGCCATGCTCTTCACGGTGTTTCTTCCAGCAGGCTGAGCTGTCTTCTGTCCTAGAAAGGCTGCTACCGAGAGCCATGTTTGCCTCTGCTGTTGTAAGGCAAGGTTGTGGTGTCACCGCAGAAAGCTGCCAGCTGCCGTGTGGTGGCTGATGGCGTGAAGGGACTGAGATCTCGTCCTCTGGCTCCTGCAGCCAGAAGAAAGACCCTTGGGGCACATGGTGAGGCAGAGGTCTGGGCTCTGCCTTCTCCAGAGCCTGCGAACAGTGAGCTGGGATCTCCCACAGCGGGGCTGCTGCTGGAAGGAGATGATTTTCCTAAAGTTTGTTGCTCCCTGGATGATGTTGCCTCGGGGCTGAGCGCAGAGCCTGCAGGAGTGACTTAGGGATGCCAGAACTGGCAGAGCCGAGGCAGCAAGGAATGGCAGGCTGGGCCAGGAAAACAGCCTCTGCTTGTCCAGGCTGCTCTGTGGTTTGTGGCGAAGCCGTGAGAAAGCCGCAACAAGGCTCCGCTCTTGGCTCGCTCGGGGGCCTCCTCCAGCTGCCGCGGTGGTTAGGAGGAGCGGGGCCAGGGCTCCAGTGTTTCCTCCAGGGCGGTTGTGGATCAGGATAAACTCTGATGATGGAAGTAACGATTTTCATTCTTGCTCTCTCGTTCTCAGGTCCTCGTCGTTGACCTCGTGAATAACCGGTTTCTGAGACAGGTGAGCAGAACTATTCCCTATCCTGCATCTTCCGTCCTCATCCTCCCCCACCACACCTCACCTCCGTCTGGATTTGCTGTGCTGCCTGGATTGCTTACTGCCCGCACGGACCGAGGCAGGAGTTGTGGTTAGCAGCGCTAGAGCGGTTGCTGTGTCCTTGCATCATACCGCAGACCCAAACCAGAGGTGCTGAGGACTGAATCACCGTGCATTATTTCTCTTTTTTTTTAATGAGGGGGAGACACAGCACTGAGTACTGCAGGTCCTTCAGTGGTACCCTGTAGGCCTGAGGGCAGAGCTGAAAAGCCTCAGCTGAGCAGTGTCCGACGGGGAGCAGCTGTGACTCCCCGAGAGCTGTGGCTCTCCCAGTCCCTGTCTGTCAGCCCCTCTCCTCTCACACACCCTGCCCTGAGCAGGGGCCTTGGTGATTTATTTGCATCGCTTCCTGGCCTAGGAGCTTGTGATTTCTTGCTCCAGTCCAGTCTAGCTGTGTGGATAGGATTGCCTGCTGATTTTTTGCTTCCCTCCGTCATGGAGGGGAGGAGCCGGGTATTTAAGGGGAGAGGCCAGCTGGAAGAACGTGCTCCTGGCCTAGAAGCCAGTTTTGCCCCAGAGCTCCTTGCAGGCGGCTGAGCGGTGCTGGCTGCGTGGCTCTGTGCTGTGCCTCGGGTGCTGTGGGCGAGGACCACTCCTGTCACACATCTCTGGCCCAGCAGCGTTTGCCTCCTGTTAGCTGGCAGTGCGCGTGGGGCCGAACGCTGTGCCTCACGCCTCTCTTCTGGAGGCTCAGTCTGCACCGTGTGGTCTCAGCCGGGGCTGGGGAGGGCTCCCGGGTGCTCGCGGGCAGTTCCTGGCTGTGGTGGGGCCTCCAGAACGTGAGCGGTGCCTGAGCGCAGCTGGGCGAGCGGCGGCGCCTGCCTGGCTGCGTGCCAGCATTGTTCACTTCAGCCATGCCTGTGGCGGTGGGAGTGCTCACGGACAGAGCGGCTGGCCAGATGCGAGCCCTGTCAGGTAGCCTCTGGGCTTGGACACCTGAAATTCTCCCAGAACAGGACAGCATTTGGGAAGAGAGACCCCTCTGCCCCCTTTCTCTTTCCTCTCGTGCTTCTTGACAGCCCTGGCTGGGAGGTGCTGGGAAAGTGCCAAGTGTATCAGGAGTTTTCTTTCCCTCTGCCGCTCCACACCGCTCGTTTCTGGTGCTCCCCCTGCCGTGTCAGGGACTGGATAGGATCTGAACTCAGGGCCCGGGCCCTGAGGAGGTGTCTCTCTCTGTTTTGCAGATGGAAGATGAGGACTCCATCCTGCCCCGGAAGCTGCAGGCCGCCCTAGAGCACATCTTGGAGCAGAGGAATGAGCTGGCGAGTGACAAGGAGGAGGGCGCCGTGAATGGCAAGCAGGGTAAAGCGCAGTGCTGTTCAGCTTAAAACTATGTCTGTTCCTGCCCCTTTTTCCTCCTGTCCCTTCTTAGAGGAGAACTAGGTTCGCAGTGAATTAAGCACCACAGAAATTAGAGGTAGGTCTACAATAGAGGTAGGTCTAAAAAAGGTATTATCTTTGAAGCTTTATTAAATATTCCATTGCACTGACAACCATTTCTCTTTGTGAGAAGAGAAGCGGTTCTTATCCCCTTCCTGGCTTTGTCCTTCCTTCCATTACGGCTCCAGGGAACAACTGTAATCCTTTCTGGTGGATTTACACAGGCTCTCTGCTCTTGATGGCGTGAAGGATGCAGACTCCCCTGGTGGACAGTCCACACACGCAGCTAGTCCCAGGGGCAGCAGTGCAGCTTGCAAGTGCCTGGGCTGAGGCAGCTCCTTGGGGGCAGCGTGGGCATAGCCTGCTTGCAGAGGAGCCAAGACAAAGCTGGGTGACTTTCAAAGTAGCAGCAGCCCAGTCCTTTGCCTTGGAAAAAAAGAAAAAAAGCCGCACAGTTTGTACACAGTCTGTACACAGCCCTGTGTGTACAGATGAGTAAAGGAGAAGGTGTCTTCCTAGCACGCCCTTACAGCGCTGTCCTCACTGCTGCCTCTTTCTCTTCTCCTCAGAGACCAGCCCGCTGAACGAGGTGGTGTCCGAGGCTTTTGTCCGTTTCTTCGTGGAGATCGTGGGCCACTACTCCCTCTTCCTGACCCCCAGTGAGCGAGAGGAGCGGACTCTGCAGCGCGAGGCCTTCCGCAAGGCCGTCTCCTCCAAGAGCCTCCGCCGCTTCCTGGAGGTCTTCATGGAGACGCAGATGTTCGGGGGCTTCATCCAGGAGCGGGAGCTGCGGAAGCAGGGGGTCAGAGGTGAGGGGCTCTGCCTGGGCTCTGCAGTCCTGGAAGCCCTGCTGTTGCTCCCAGGAGACAGGAGATGCCACCAGCCCCTTCTCCGGCAGCGTGGCCAGAGGCTGCAGTGCCTGTGCAGCGACATTGCCAGGGAGGTGGCAGGGAAGCGCCAGTGCAGGCTGATGGTTTGAATCTTCGGACAGCCTTGTGCGGCCTTCAGGAAGTTGCTTGGGGATTTTTTGTCTCTGTTTCCTTGTCTTCCCCTCCCAGGAGGGTGGTGAGATGTAGTGTTTGTGTGGTGCAGGGGAACCAGCTGCTGGAGAACAGGGGCTTTTTATGTGTCTTACCCCGCTGTCCCTAGGACTCTACTGACAGCTCAAGTTTCTCATCCGTGCTGCTCAGTGCTAGCTTAGTTTCCTCCAAAGCACTAATGAGCAACGGGCACTTAAATAGGTGCCTGAATAAAAGAGTTCTTGCAGTGTGGCAAAACGTGGCTTCTGCATGACAGCTCCACAGATCGTCTCACCTTCTGCACTCTGCCATGTTTGTAGCAGAGTGAGCAGAGGCTTTGTCTCTCCCTGCGTGAGGCACAAAAGATCAGTCAGCCCTGCAGTGGTGGGGAGGAGGTGGTAGCAGGGCTCATCTGCTGGGAACCCTGCAGACACGGACCAAAGCTCCTGTCCCAGATCTGGACTCAGCAGGTGGAGGAGGTTGGGTGATTTTCCTCTCACGTGCAAGTTTATTGCTAAGCTGTAACAGCGTGTTGTCAGATGCACATTCTTACTTTTATTTATGGGTAAGCAAAATAAGGGTTGTTGACCTCTTTCTTCCTGCAGGTCTGTTTGAGGTACGGGCTCAGGAGTACCTGGAAACACTTCCCAGCGGGGAGCAGAGTGGAGTCAATAGGTTCCTGAAAGGACTAGGTAAGGGACCAGCAAAACCACCAGCTGCTCAGAAAGCTTGGGATTCTTGTTGCCTTGAGATTTGGCAGCAGAGAAGCTGCTGATGGGTGGCAGGACTCTGCTAGTGACTGTGTGGGGCTTCCTGCAGAGCAGCGTGCTAGCCTTGAGTGATCGGTGCCCAGCCATGTAACCCTGCTCTGGCACCGCGTGGGCTCTGCCTCTTATCTGGAGGCTCGTGGGGAATCAAAGTCTGGGCTGTGGGCTGTGTCTCCCAAAGGATACAGAGAGTCTGAGGAGATAATGGAGGGACGCCTGTTTGGCCTGTCGCTGTGGGAAGACCATTTTCCTTTCTCCTTCTCTTCAGGTAGCAAAATGAAATTCCTTCACAAAAAGTAAGCGCGAAGCACGTCCTCATTCCGCAGAAGAGAATGGCTTCCCCATTCATCAGCAACCATTCAGACGTATCAACCTTCCCATTCGGCCAGCTCCCAGGGCCAACAGCCTCGGCGAGCTGACCGCGGCCGGGATGTGCGCGCAGACGTGCGGTGCCACGGGAGGATTCGATGGCTGCGGGGCTGCCGGGACAGGTCTCTGGATAACCACAGTACCATGCACTGGACCAAGCGCTCTCTGAACTCTGCGCCAGCACGCTGCAGACATCCCAGCAGATCGGATCTCTTAGCTAGTCAATTTTTTGTTTTGTTGTATTTTTCTATTTATATCGGGGTTAGAACGAATATTAACCGATGCCTCTTGCCCTGCCTCCTCTCCGCCTGGTGCTGCAGGAGGCCGCAGCGGGACCCCACGAGGCTGAGCTGGCGGAGCTCAGACACCGAGGGGGGGAGGAACAGAGGAGTGTGGACACAGGTCTCCGCAAAGCGAGGACTCTGAGGACCGCAGGGCTGATGTGGACTGACCAGGAGGAGCTTCTGAGCGAGCGGAAGGGGTGAGGGGGAACCACTAAACCTACTGAGGACTTGATCATCCAGCCAGCCACCGGGCTGGCTGTGCCAGGGGGTCCTGGCCAGGAGAGGCCTTTCCTTATGCAATGTAATTAAAAACAAGTGGTGTAAAAGGCATGCAGCCCCTGGGGTGTTTCTGGGGGGAGAGCTGCATCTGCCCACCTGCCTGCCTGGTGCGGAGCGTGGGCCGGAGGAGACATCTATCGGCTGAGCCCGCGCCCCGGAGCGGTGGCCTTGTCCCCTCGCCCAGGCTGCTTGCAGAAGGAGCCCAAAGGGGAGCCCGCCCTTGGGGTCTCTCTCTGGAGACCCCCTTCAGGCCAGACAGGTTCTCCTCTCCCACCTCTGCATCTTGCTGGCATCAGCTCAGGCATTGCCTGCTGCTGGTGACGTCTCTCCAGCAGTGTTATGAAGCGGGGGCACAGTCAAGGGCAGCCGGAGCATCCTTGGGGCTCCTCCAGAGAGGAAAGGAGGGCAGCCCTGCTGGGCTGAGGGCAGAGCTCCTCCTCGGCCCTGCGGGTGGCTGCGTGCCGGAGCCCCGTGCTGGAGCAGCTCGAGCAGCGCCAGGGCAGGGTGAGCAAAGCCAGCAGGCGGCTGGAGCGGGGAGCAGGCCCTGCCGCTGGGCTGGTGCCCCTACACAGGACATCCCGTGTCGTGGTTGCTCTCAGCCAAGTTTGGCGCACGGAGCTGTGTGTGGTCCACGCCTCTGTCTCTGAGCGCTTCACAGAGCGAAAAACCTTTGGAGAAAGGAGCTGAGCGCAGCTGGGTGGTGGCTGCTCGCAGATGAGCTGGGAGAGGCAGGAGAGGCCGGGAGGCTGCAGAGACGGCAGGAGCAGCTGCGTCACACACAGTGTACAGAAACACGGGGAGGTGCGGTGTGAGGGTGGGGGCGGCGCGAGGAGCAGAGGCCGGCAGGGTTTAAGGCCGGGCTGCGGAGGCCCTGGAGGTGGCTCTGCAGCAGCCACCGGCCTGCGGAGGTGGAGGGCGAGCAGGAGGTGAGCCCAGTGCGCTGTGGAGGAGCCCAGAGCACCGAGCGTGGAAAATCAGCACTGTGAACAGTGCCAGCAAGGGAAACTGCGGTGTGAGGCTGGTCACCTGCTGTGTCCTGGTTCCCTTTTTAAAAGATGTGTTTCCTTTTAATGAGAGCAAAGCTGAGAAGAACCCACGCCTGCCAGGGTGCCCTGTGCTTTGCACAGCAGTAAATGAAGCTGAGCTCTGGGCTCGGTTCAGGCCTCTCAAAGCAGATGTGGTGCCCTGTCACCAGGCCCAGGAGCTCCACATGCCACTTCCCAAGCGACGTTTCCACTACCATGGGACTTTGCCCTGCTCCACGGGTGCCGCGGCAGGGAGCCGGTAGGCTTCCCCCGGTGCCTGATGCGAGCAGGGTGCTTGCACTCAAATTTGTGTGACCGGGCTCAAACACGGGCAGCTTTACCTGCAATATGCTAGCAGCCCAGAATAAACTGAGTTGTACAATGGCCGCATTTGTGCCTTTTGGGAGCTGCCCTGCAGCCACTCGGTATTTTGTTGGCAGTGCTAAGAAGAGTGGGGCTCAAACCTACCCAGTGTTCAGCATCCCAGGGTGTTATAAGCCAAACAGCATGAAAAGCACAGCAAAACAAACATTTACAGCTCTATAATTAAGGATTTAAAATGAAACTCAGGCAGGAAATGTCGGTCTCAGCTGCAGGACGGCCTCTCCAGCTTCACTTCGAGCCGCGTGGCTCCAGGAGGAGCGTGCCAGCGTGCCGCCCGGCGCTCTGGATGCTGCGCAGGAACCCACCTGTGAAGACAAAGCCCAGAGAGCAGCGGGGCTGGCTGCGGCCTCGGGGCCTCGCAGAGCCCGTACGCGGTGCCGGGGGCGCCCTGCCGCCTACCTCTCTGCCAGGAGACGGCCTTCAGGCCGCAGGTGCCCGCGGGCAGCTTGCAGGTGTACAGCCCCAGGCAGCCGCCGCAGTCTGAGGGCTTCTGGCAGGGCCGGTGCTGGATGCCGTGGCAGGAGTGCTGCAGGGGAGGCAGGGAGGTGGAGGCCGTGCCCCGTTTGGTGTTCAGACCAAAGCTGACAGCCCAGGGAAGGGCTCATCCCCATTAATGCCATTTTTTTCTTCATTTTGCTGTCCCACAGGAGCCTCTTTGGCCCGGCCTGCCTTGGGGAGGTTCAGCGGTGCTTTGGAGTCTGTCTCCTGCCCACCCGCTCCCTGCAGCTGAGGGGATGTGGCTGCCCCCGAGCCCCCCACGCATGGGGAGCTCAAGCAAACCCCACAGAGCTTTGCGCTGTCTGGGGAAGGGAGCACTGGTCTCCGGGCTTGCAGACCTCTGCAGGAGAGGTGCCAGCCTTGGATGTGCGCCCATTCTGTGGGCATTTTGGGGATAAAAGTGCTGGAAATGGTTATAGCCAGTGCTGGGGACACCCTGCTGTGTCCGAGAGGAGAGGATGCTCCTCGTGCCGGAGAGGCACTTACCGTGTCGGCGTTGAACTTCCCGTGGCCCTTCAGGTGGTGGCTCAGCCCCAGGCTCCTGCTGCGGGAGGGCTGCAGCGGACGCCTGCGGAGCTCGCTGGGGGCGTCCTGCTGCCCGCTGCCCGTGGCCTTGCTGGGGGCCACGGGGTTCTGGGGGGCCTCAGCCAGTGCCTCCCATGCCCCAGCCAGGGGGTGGCTGCTCTCCGCACCCTGCCCAGGCAGGGTGTCCCCACCAGGTCTACCTGGCCGAGGGGCTTCTGGGGGTCCCCCGGCTCCAGGCTGCCTCTCCAGGCTCCCTCCCCGAGCCTCAGCCTGCGCTGGGGCCGAGGAGAGCTGCACCAGCAGCAGGGCAGCAGCTGTCAGCACCTGGACCTTCATCCTCGGGGCCTGGCTTGGCTCGGGGTCCTCCAGCTGTGTGAGGCTGCGGGAGGCAGGAGCAGAGGTCGGGGCTGCTTCTCTTCCCCAAGCCGGTTGCCGAAGTCACTTTTATAGCGCAGGGACCCAGCCCCGGGGCACGGCCGTGTTCCCCCGCCCCTGTCCCACCTCCCCTCCCGTGAGCGAAGCGGGCTGCTGGCGGGGGCTGTCCCCCTCCCCGTGCTCCCGAGCACCCCAGCACCCTCCTGCCACGGCCACCCGCTGCCTCTCGGTGATGGGCACATGGGTGCCTGCACGGGAGGGTGGCAGGCGCACAGAGAACGAACTGCTACGAGCCTCCTGAAACTGGTCTGGGAGAGGAAAGAAACCCAGTGAATGCCTCCACCTGCTGCCGTGGGGCTCCTTTCTTTTTAAAAAGCAGAGCCCACACCGGAGAGCAGTGTTACAGCTGCCCTGACCAAGCGTCAGTCAGCTTCTGTGCCCCAGTAGCCACCAGAGACCTGCGCCTCCATCCTGGTCCTCGCTGGTGGGTGACCTCGGGATGGAGCGAAGGGTGAGTCCGCACTGCGGGCTCGCTGCTCATCAGCTTCAAAAACCAGCCAGCACCACGGCCCAGCTCCACTGGAAATGAGCTGTAAGTAGTTTCAGCGTTCACCAAAGCCCTGTGTGCCCACCATGGTTTCTAAATTAAACAAGAAAACCATCGGTAGAGCACCAGGCTCTTCTGTGGAGCTGCCAGCCCGCCCCGAGGTGTGAACAAAAGGAAGGCAGGAGCAAGCAGGAGGGCAGGGAGCTGGTTTCTGTACAAAGAAACACGAACAAAGCACAGGTATTTCCACGCACAGCTGCTATGATGATGACCATGGACCCAGCTGGTGGCAGCTGGTGTAAGGCTGTACTAGCTGCTTGTCTACAGGCTGTGGTCCAGACCTAATTCATAAAAAATTGATCTAAATGTAGATGTCCGTGCTAATAAAGAGCAACAAAGTGCGGCGTTTGCTGGCTGGCTTGGGAAGACTGATGAGGATGTCCTACAGCATTGTGTTCCTGCCAGCTGAGGCTTAACACAGGCTGCAGCCCACCACAGAAACCAGCAGTGAGCAGCAGGAGGGGCTGTTACTGCTGGGCCCACCTGAAGAGACGTGGTCCCAGAGATCTGGGAGTCAGTGGCAGAGCCACCGTGATAACGGGCAACAGAGACAGGCAGAGGAAGGGGAAATTCCCTCAACAGAAAGTATAGAAGGACTGGAGCTTCAGGGAAGCTGGAGGTCTAAAAGATCAGAAACCAGCTTCTCTTTACAAAGAGGTTTGTTGAGTTGGGGCCTCCTTCCATCAGGGTTTCCTCCAAACCAAACCAGGTGGGTGCTCCCTTTGGAGGGGGATGTGAGATAGACTACTGACGGGCAGTGCACAGAAGACCCCGTCTGTGGTTGCCGTACCTCAACGAGAGAGAAGGAGGAAACAACAGCGGGCAGACATGAATGAGAACAGCGCGACACACGTTGTCACCAGGTGCACTCCACTGGCACTTCACCTCCCAGAAGTTCACCTGCCCCAGAAGTTCAAGTCCTCCAGTCAGCAGCCAGCTTGTGAGCTTGAGGCTCGGAACATGGCCCGGTTCCTGGAGATGGCAGTGCTGGGTACGTGAGGAGGTGATGGATGACGGAGCCGTGGCGACCTAGTCCATCTTCCACACCTTCGCCTCTGGCCAGGTCTTGCCCTGGACTTGTTCCCGGCTGACAGTGGCGGTGCTGATTTCTGGAGAAATGGGCTCGTAGGAGCGGAGGGACAGGCTCGCAGCCAGCAGACCCATCCGGACACAGGTGTCTGTGTCGTGGTTAGCGAGCATCCCCGCAAGGATTCCTGCCAGTAAGCTGCGGAGAGAAAGAAAGGCAGCCCTGAGCGCTGGGGAACAGCCCTGACCCTGGGAACGTGGCCATTTGGGAGAGAACTCATTTGGATCCACATCAACACTTAGAGAAGCAGAGTATGTCTTGGAGGAGGGGTGAGGCGATAATGAGAATTTTGTGCTTCTTATTTTTAAATTTGGAAGGAACAAGCGGTGCTATTTAGTTGCATTTTATTTGCATTTTATTTGCTTCTCATCTGAGAAGTCAAGGGCATTTCTCATTCCACCACATTTTTATTTTCTCTCCAGTTTTGCAGGAAAGCCAGGAGAAAGGAAAGTGTCTAGAAAGGGAAGAAGCTATTTTCCCTTGCTCTTTAATTATTTTGTCACTTCTCTGCTGCTTGTTGGGACTTGTTACATTCCCTGCTTTCCCCCATTGGGATGATACAGATGAGAAGAAAGGTAAATTTCCAAGTATAATGTGAGAGGGACAACAGACACACATAGAAAAAGAAATCCGAAGCTGAAATGAGATTTTTGATTCAGATTTCTGTCAGCTTTAGCAGCAGTTTTCCACTTGAGATTTCACAGGAAAAAAAATGATGGGAGTGCTTGGAGCAGCAGCTGGGACCCACAGGTCCTTACGAGGCACCGAGGAGGCCATCAGAAGAAGAGGGAGACTTCATCTGCCTGACGTGCAGGGGACAGCTCTGTCGAGGCAGGGATACGTGCAGGGTGCTGCTGGGGATCAGCTGGGAGCAGCTAGTGTTTATTCATAGCTAAATGCAACAGTGATGCTAGGAAGCTGGGCATGGACAAAGGAGAAGGGAAAGTGAAGGGAGAGGATAATAGCATTTAGGATGAAGAAGCAAGGGCAGGAAAATGTGACAACAGGGAGGATTAATGAGCAAATCTTTGTGAAGGGGAAAATGACTCCCTTTTTGCGCTCTGGCTAATTACCTCAACTTTTTTATTCCCCTTAACAAAGACACAGAAGATTGTGGTTTCAAGAAACCGTTCAATCTCTCAACAGCTCGAGGCTCAGCGTAAATATTTGGGGGAGCATCCCCTAGCAATGCCGAGTGCGGGCACGCTGTTGCCACAGCAGCCGGGTGCGAGGAGCAAACAGCCGCTGCTCCCCGCACGCAGACCCGGCGGCTCCTTGTAGGACAGCCTCGGGAGCGCTGCTGGGTGCACAGCATCCCCCAGCAGGGCTTTAGCAGCTGAAGGGTTTGTGGGGCCGAGCTGTGGACGCGAGGTAGCCCTGAGCTACACCCTACTGTGCTGTCCCTTGGAGGAGGCAGCAGGCTGGGCTGCCTGTTGTACTCCCGTGTAACTCGGTGAAGGTGTTTTGACAGTGGCACACTTTACCTTGCCTTTGCTCTTCCCTTACATTAAACCCTTCAGAAAGGGAAAGGAAACTGTAAGGAAGACATTCAGTTTCCATTGGCCCCCAGATTGGTACCCAACAAATTGGTACGGGGCAGTCGTGTACGAGCAGATGGTGCAGGGAGGAGGCTGCCCCCCTGGCGGGGCTGCCAGAGGCTGGCACAGCTGCTAGGGGCTGCGAGCAAAGCCGAGATGCTATAGGATGGGTGACCCCACGAGCTTGCCCCGGGCCCCGTTGCTGTGTTAGACCTTCTGCACTCAACATCACTGCGGTCTTCTTCAGGGCATGGTGCCAGTGGCAGCCAACTCGTCTGAGAGGTGACATGGGACACTAGGAGTAATCAGAGACTCTGGCTTTAAGTGGATTAATTAGCTTGGCAAGAGTTATTGCTTGATACTAGCAAATATTGAGGACTCTAAGTTATCACAAAAATGACAATTCTTTCTGCCCACCCATCAAAGAAGAAAGGAGAAGTGTTGCTATGTTGAGTTATTGGTAGGAAAGAGTAGAAAAATAAAAGGGAATGTCTGTCACACATGGCCTTCTGGTCTGGCCCAAGGCAATGAAAGGGGAGAATTGATTATAGCAGGAAAAATAAATAAATAAAACAACTGCTACATACAGTTTGACAAGCTAACAAGGAGCATAATAAAATACTACTCTGACAGACTGAGAATTGATTACTAGGGGTAGGAATAATACGTGTCACTTCCTTCTCCCATGTACAGCATTGTGTGACCAGCTAGGCAAATTATACAGCAGGCTCCTTTGAAGCACGAGATATTGCCAGAGGCTAATGCAGAACCTGATGAGATGCTTTTATAGGGCAATCTAGCTACTGAGTGGCAGTCCCTCTTCCATTCGAGAAGTGTGGAAGTCAATTAGTTAGCTAGTATGTCAGCTTTGATGTGAGGTGGTTTACTTTCCTTTAGCAGCTCAGCCTGGAGTATTTCAGAGCTACTGGATTGCCATGAAAGACTTGGATCCTAAGGGAAAGCAAAACTAATAATGGCAAGACTGGCTTCAAGACATTTAGCAGGACATTTTTAGCAAGCATTGCTTGCAATCACAGAAACCAGTCCTGTCCTTGTGTCTCTAGTGTCTGCTCCTCAAGCAGCAGAACGTAGTTTGACTTTGCAGTGGACTTTGAAAGAAATCCCATTATGACTGTTCCACATTTAGCTCGAGAAGATAGAGTAGCTAGAAACATACCTGTCACCAGCTCCGGAGACATTGACTATCTCCTCCCTGCTGATGCGGATGGCAGGGTAGTGGGTGGCACAGAGGCTGGCAGCAGCAGGCTGTGTGGGGAAACAAGCGAATTTAGTGGGAATTGCCCAAGCTGGTAGGGTCTGATGTGGCTGCTGCCATTCAGACCTTCACAGCAGCCAAAAATCAAAAAAATAGAAAGGGGGAGGGGGAGGGGAAAGGGGAAAGAAAACCATAAGCCATAAGCCAATAATCTTAATAATTGTTTTTCATGGTTTGCAGGAGATCAGTGATTTAAGTTGCTGAAAATGAAGCTTGCGGTCATGAATATTCAGGGCAAGCACATTTAAAATGAGCTGGCTGTAAGCACTGCTGCTAGGAGCCAGAAGGACAGACAACATGATTTTCTTCGCTAATCCTCAGAGCTGTGTATTCCACCCCCAAACATGAACACTTGCCAACTGTGATGCCACGTTTCCCAGCACTGCTGCTCCGCCACCAGAAATAGCAATGGTGCCGCGTGGTCCCAGGCAGAAGCAGCCGAGAGCCCAGGGCTTGTTTTCCGTGCCCTTACCTGCTCGTGAGCTGCTGGACGAAGCGAGGTGCTCCCTCCCAGGCTCTTGCCACAGAGAAGGACGCCGTGAGCGCCGAGGGTCACCACCACGCAGCACAGGTGGGCCAGCAAAGGGCGCGCCAAGGCCATGGCTGTCTTGATAACGTCCTCCAACCTGGACGGCAGCTCTGTAGGCAGCAGGGAGGAAAAAGTGTGGCATAACTTCAAAGGTTGTCAGTAGGCCCTTTTGTGGGCTCCTACCCCCACTTTATTTATGAGCACAACTAGTTATAGGCACTACTGAAGTGTGTTTTTTTTCTTTGAATAGTAGCAAACACGAAATTCTCCAACATTAGATTTCCATACCATCCATCCTATGCTGAGGAAACCACCATCACAGGACTACAGATGTGTCTGTAGAGACCAAAAAACTGTCCAAAAATAAAACGTGATTTGTCTTAATCCTTTTGGACTTACACCTGCATTTGGTGGGGGTATTTCTTTTCCCCAGAGAGTGGTACCTTTGGGGCCCTCAGTGCATCATGCTTCACTGAGATGTTTGTAAACTAAAAATTATTCTTCTTTGGATGGTGAAGTGAGGAAAATGGACAAGGAGCCACCCTGAGCCTACTGCACTCTTTAGTAGACCATCGGTCTGGGCCATACAGCTCCTGCAGAGATGGCTGCAAGGTGGAAGATGCCAAGACTGCTTATGAATTCCCACTGTGTTATAACTCAGTTTGATTGAAATGGGAGATGGGGAGGAAAACACTCTCTCCAGGGTCTAGATTATCTGAAAATGTGATTGACTCTTCTGAGTGTTCAATACCTGCTGGCAGAGGGTTCCCAAGGGTCCGATTTATTGCTCTTAGCTCTTGGAGGTTGGGGGAAATGTACGTGAGTGCTTTCCAGCTGTCTGAGAGGAATGGCTTAGAGGCCTTGTTCTCATCTGTTGGCTCATAGCACACTTAAAAACAACATTGCAATTGGTTAGTTAATTATTTAATCAGTGGTTCATCTCTGTTTCAGAGCAGGATGCAGTGCAGAAGGCTAAGGGAGATCTGCACAAGCGGGGTTATATGTGCAGTGTATTAGAAGCTAAATATTATTTCCCCCATGCTGCAGACCAGGTCTCCCCAGTTTTCCTTCCTGTTGCTCAGCGATGACATGGCTCCTTCTGGCCCTGGAATGATCTAATCAGACTTCAGGTCTGTTACTCCTTTTAGCTGGTTTTGGAGCCTCTGCCAGGTTTTAAGAACATTGTCTCCTTCTTCAGGATTTGCTTTTAAAAATGAAGGCATAGCTCCAAAGGTACAGGAGCCTTGTGAAGGGTCCTCAGCACACCAGGAGACGGGCTATGTATTTTTTGGGAAATGGAAAGAACTCTTCTCAAAGGATGCTTTAGCACTCATTCTGAGAAGCAGACTACAGAAGCACACACATCTGTGCTAGCCTGGAGATTAAAGGCAAAGAGAGCAGCTTTTTCTGGCAGAGCTGGAGGGCTGTAGCTCCTACGCTACAGGAAATGTGCTTTAGCTGCAGGATGAGACCAACTCAGAGAAAGCAGAAATGCTTCAACCATTTGAAATGAAGCAGCAGAGTATAGAAAGGAGCCCTGAGCAGCACAGCATGTCAGGCAAGAGCTTGGTATCTCCATCAAGTAGCAGTGGAGGGTGCTTGGGGTGTGTGGAGTGTCCCGGTGCGCACACTGACAGGAGCTGTGGGGCCGGGGCTGGGCCGGCTCTCCTTACCTGCTAGCTGATGCTCGCTAGCTAGTTGGCAGACGTACTGGATAGTGGACAGAGGCACGTTTCCATCAATGCAGACTAGCGGGGCCTGGCACAGCTTCTCCTTGAACTGGGACACCTAGTGAGAATCCAGGACACAGAGCAGAGACAGCCTGAGTCACTGCAGAGGGACGAAATGGTTGCTCTTCACACTGAGGATGTAGGATTTTCACTCGTATTGCAGTTCCTAGGTGCAGGCATGAACTTGGGAGTGATTCCCTAAGGAAAGTGGATCTCTCCATTTACCTCTCTTCTTCCCCTTCTTGTTCCCTGCTCCCCATCACTAAGAGGCAGACTCAACGAGCAGGGTCCCTCCAGCAAAGATAGTTGCTGGTCCTCCCCACACCACTTTGATACCCCTGGCTCAGTCAGAGACCTACAGGGAGAGGGAATGCTGCTATTTCAGGTCACTGCAGGACTCCCTGTGCTCTGCCTGGTCTGACTACCCCTTTGCTTGCTGCCTGTGTCCTTCAGATGTCCCGAGGAGGGCTTTGCAACAGTTCCTGCAATGACCAGGCAGGCTGAGGGAAGAGGGGAAGTACAACGTCAGCAGCAAAACCAGTCTTGGAGAAGTGAAAGAGCACCATGTCTGAGAGTGGGTTTTCTTTCTGAACTTGCTTCTAACAACCCAGTGATATGCAGGCTTTTCGCTGGTAGCTCCCTTTCTGGAGGAAAATGACTTAAATCACCCTTTGAAGAGGCACATAGACTGGTTCTTTGTTGTCTGGGGGTTTTTGTTTGCTTGTTTTATCACATTCAATTTCATTTTGTCTGTTCAAGACCTGTCCATATTTCACATTTAGCCCTGTGGCTACAGCACTGCTCAACACAGCGCTGTGTTGCTGCTGTCTGTGAAGCAGGTAGAGTGGGGACCTGCTGCTCCTTGGCTCTCTGAGGCTCCACGACACCAGGCCAGTGCTATAGGCACTCGTGCAGCCTCCCTCCCGTGTCTCCACTAATCCTGGCTGAAAGAAGGACTGCCAAAATGCACTTTGCAGCAGAAGATTGGTTCAGATTTTCCACTGGCCACAGCTGTTTCATAAAGCCCAACAGAATTAATCTGTCTTGTAATGATTCTCTGTGCCAAGGCTTGGGAGAGGCAGGGTGGGGATGGCAGTGGAAGCAATGACCATATTTTTTCCTACGAAGCCTCCACCTCACGGGGAGCCCACCGGTAAGTAAATTGCACTGAACTTTCATGTTGCTGTCAGTCATGAAGTAGGGCTTTTGTTCTGCTGACAGCAGAATGAGGAGGGAAGGAGGGTGCAGTGCCGGGGGTTTCACTGAATCAATCTGTAGTTAATGCTTCCATTAGCCCTGATATTCTGAAGGCTTGGATGTGCTGAGAAGCAGTACCTGTTTATACAACTCGGCATGTAGAAACAAAAGGGGAGGGGAGTGGAATAGGGAAACTTTCTTTAACCAGTGTTCTGTCCAAGGTTGGTTTTTGGTTTTTGGTTTTCCCCTAAAGGGGGAAATGTCATTTCTGCAGGTAGACTGGATTTACTGATGGCTTTACGGTACCAAAAGTGGCAGGTTAACTGGAACTTGTCGATGAAGAGGCTTGTGGCTTACAGGCCAAGCTCCATCTCAGTAAGCAACAACAGGTAGCTCTGGGAGCTTGCCATGCTGCAACTTCAGTGGCCAATGCCTGGGGTTAACTTTAGGATTTCCCACGTTCCCTCCACACACCCACTCACTCCTGGTATAGCTTCGCTAGCTGTTTTTTGTCACACCTCCACACTCCTTCTCTTAAGCAGAAGGTAACAAATCAGCTGCCATGCATACGTATTGCTCTGTTATCTGGTGGTGGATGTCCATATCTCCCAAGCCAACGCTCAGCTCCCCAGCACTGGTGATCACCGCACAGTAAGTGGCTGTGCTCTTCCTCTCCAGCTGCAGGATGGCACTCATGTCCTAAAACAAGGAGCACAGTTACCAGTGGAGCATGTTTCTCTTCCCTCTCACTCAGCTCAATGTCAATATTGTTTCTCTGTGCCCACCTGATTTGTAGCTGCAGCCTAGCTTCTTGTTCTCCCTTCAACCTCCCTTCTCCCTTAAGACAAGCAACATTTCAGAGATATCTTGGTCTAGGCAGTGCTGGCAGATGGCTGGTTATTAATATTTGCAACGCAAGAGAAGCCACAGCAAAGATGAAAGAAATGATTCAGTAAATGAATGTGACAGGCCTCTGCCACGCGGTTCCATAGTTGGTGTCCCTGCTGTAAGGGAAGGGCGTCCTGCAGAGCGGCTGAAGCACTGCCTGCCCCAGCCATCCTTTCCTGTGGCTTATGTGACACATCTGATGTGTGCACACCTTGGTGGCACGCTCCAGCTAGCAATGACGTTAGCAACCTCACTGACTGCACAGGTAAGGAGTCCCATTTTGATGGCAGCCTCACAGCCCTTTTTACAGCAGTTGTGGACATAACTGTGAGGTGTGCTTCCTCCGTGGGCAGCCTGAATGATCTGCTGAGAGAATCTGGGGCTTTTCTTGGAATATGCATGTGGATGGAGAAATGCTTTCTGCTGAGTAGTTCACAGGGAAGTTGGCATCACAGGGGCAAGGTCATCTCCAGCACTGCTGGTAATGTTTCTTGCAGGCCAGGATTGCTTGGCAGCTAGTCCTGCTGCATCTTCCCCTGGGAGACCGCTCACTGTGATAGCTCAAACTGTGCCATGCTTGGGTAGAGGAGAGATTACAGGTCTGCAGCTATGAAGCCTTTATATACTAAATGAGAGTTCTTGCTCCTATTGCTGCTTTTACTGAGCTGCTCAGGTATCCAGAACTAAGGCCTCAGGCGCTCTTTCTGTCTGGACACCAGGGTCCCGAAAGCACTAACAGACCTTAATGGCCCTGACCAGCCTCACCTGGGGTCTCCACCCACACCCCTGGCTTGCCCTCAGCTCTGTCTTTTCTCCACAGAGGTGCCTGAGGGCTGGGGTTGTTCTCAGGGCCTGCTCTGCTCTCTGCCCTGCCACCCCTGGGGAGCTCTAGGCTCCCTGACCTGTGGGGACGAGTGGCTGCTGAGTGCCAGGTGCTCCTCTGGTGCATGGTGAGGGGTGTGGGCAGCCACCTGGAGGACCCTGCTGTGAACCAGAGAGGTTCCATGGCTTTGTGTCCCAGTTCTGGGTTTTCTCTGTCTTATGCTTTACCCAAATCAGGCTGGTTTGGGCATTGCTTTGTTTAGCCTGAGGATCAGGCTTTGCATATTTCTGGCTGTGCTTAGGCCTTAGATTTTTTTGTGGTTTCTCCTGATTTACCTCTCTTTGTCCTTCAAACACCAGTCCCTGGAGCTGAATGCAGACCACATGGTTCAGACTGCAAGCTGTGTATATGTGCATATGCGTAGCCTGTGTTCTGGGGGTGGCTCCTCGCTTTTTAATTGTCTGTAACTAAAGGAGCATTGAATTGGTCTCACTCTTAGCCTGATGAAAGGTGGCTCTTATGACTGCCAGGTTAAAAGGATTTTTCCCTTTATTTAGTGTCATCACCTCCGTGCTTCTCAAGTGCCACTACGGTGCAGCATACCATGTGGTGACAGTAGTGCAGGATGGACTCCAAGTGTTCGTCCTTCCCCATGGCAGACAGAAAAAGAGGAGTCCGCCCGAGACGGCTTAAGCAGTCTGAAAGCAAACAGAAACAACAGATCTGTCGGAGTGCTGTGAATGCAATGACAGCCTGTGCAAGCTGAGTGTCTGTAGGAAAGCCCTCTCCAGGAAAACTTAATGCCCATCTATCCTCATCTAGCAGGATGTTCAAGGCTGCAGCTGCTGCCAGACTGGCTGGGCTGGGCTGATCTATGGCTGCCTGCCACACTGCGGCTCTGAATCTTCTGGAACCACAGGGAGAGGAGGAAAGAGAAGAAGGAAGAAGAAACTTAATGCATTTCCCTGGCATCATTTCCTTTACCCATCACAAGCATGCAGGCTTGCCCACCTCACTTCAGTGCGCAGCCTTGCTGCCCTGCTTTTCTCACCATACTACGTTACTAGAACCTGAACGGCCTCACAGGAAACCCTTCCTCTTCTCCCTTCAGGTTACCAAATTATACCGCAGCAGAGGGTTGGCATTTCTTTTTTCCTCAAGCTTCCCCATTTGTGATCTGAAGTGACAGTAGATTTATGTTAAGAGCTGGTAAAGGCCAACAAGCCAGAGTAATCCTAAGATCTTTTTGTAACGTGCCCCTGCTAGTTTCAGTAGGCAAATGCAGGTCTGCTACTGCTTGTGGAGGAGCACCAGGCACACTGTGATCATCCTTTGCTGTTGCCAGTGACCGTAGCCTTTTCTCTCCTACAGTAATTCCTGTATCCCTGCTCCTCTTGTCCTTGGTATGTGGATGATCATCTTTGTGTAGGCCTATTCATTCCTCAGGACACACTTTATTGTGACAACAACCTGACATTAACTCAGAAACCAAGGACCAGGCTGTTCAGCAGTCACTGGAGGTCACTGATGGTGATTTAACTTTGATTTGGGGTCCCTGTGCTATATACTAGTCAATTCCGTATTTGAGGACCTTTCTTTTCATGATCGCTGCCCAGCTCCCCCTCCCTTCTTATTTTTTGGAGTGCCCGCTGCCTTTTCCAGGCAGTCTGTCCCCTGGTGTATTGCCTAAAGCAACCCAGATCTCCAGAGCTCCTGCTTTGAAGGAACATGAAAGGACAAATCACAGCTGGCACACACCCACGGGCAAACCCAAGTACTAGGCACCTGCCAAGTTTCTTCCAACGCCGCCGAAAGTTCGTCTCACTCTTCCAGCGTTCGTTTGCCCACCACCCTGGAGGAATAAATTATTAATCAGCAAAGCTGGGAGAGCCACTTGGCATAGATGCTATGTCTCCATTAATATCTGAAGTGAAGTTAATGCTGCTGAAAGGTGGGGCAGTAATTAAGGGGGCAGAAGCCATCTACGTATGGGTTCGCAAGCAGCACAAACTCCCACAGCCTATCTGCAGACTTCAGCTCTGGTGACAAAGGCCCACCTCCTAGGAGGGGAGATCAGTTTGGGCTCCACATGTATTGCTGTCTTGTTCTTGTTGGCTAAGACCTTTTTGAATAATGCTAATGAGTGTTTCAGTCAATATGAGCAGCCCTCTGAATTTATTTGCTCATGTCAGCACTGGGACTCCAGAGTCCCATTTTTTTTTTCTTCCCATTTTGAAGATAAAACAAGCTTTGTCATCTTTGCCTGTGCTGTCCTCTGTGGGCAATACTTTACTCATGGAAGGATCTATTTCAGTGTCTGAATACATTTTTTTTTCACTTACCCATTTCTTCCCAAACATCTCCCTCCTCAGAAAAACCCATTTCCACCTGTGTGGCTACCAGCTTCTCTTTTCTCTTGCCTCTGCCTTCTGTTTCTCTGTCCATTTGTCTGTCTGTCACAAATGACCAAATTGTCACAAGGTAGGCAGTCCCTCATCCCTCTCCTCCTAATTTTCCTGCCAGAAGAACTACCTCAGTAAATGCTCCAAACTCTTTGGGCTTCATCACTGACAATCAAATGGTTTTAAAGCTCCTTTTTTCACTAAACCCGGAAACATATTTTCCGTTTCTGAAGAGAGCTTGCCACTGGCATTCATAACAATCTTAACAGCTCTGGATAATCCATAGCTTTCAGGAGTATGTTGAGTGTTTGGGTGGCAAGTGCTGAAGCGTGTGCATGCCCCTGCAGAGCAGCTCCTGGCACAGACTCTCACGTCAGCTCAAGTGCACCAAAATACCCCTACACATGCACATTTTTCTTGCTTGTAAACACTTCTACCCGTCCCAAACAAGGATTTTACCTTGGTGTAAAAAATGTTCTTCCTCCAACCCCTCACAGTTCCTGGGGGTTCTTAAAACTCATACCAAAGCTTTCTAGGGACCCTTCTTCCACTGTGCCGAGCTTTGACCTCATGGACCTGTACATCTGTCCTTTGTAGGCAATACTTTCTTCCTCATCCAGTCCTGTGACTGTGAGAGGCTGCTCTTCCGTGTAAACATGCTTTTTTATTACCCCCAGGCTGCTTCGTTTTCCCGTCAGTCTCCCCAGTTGTGCAGTCTGTAAGACTTGAGGCTAATTCTTGACCCCGTTGTTCCTCTGCCTGGCAGTTCTCCAAGCCCAGCACTGCTCAGACAACCTGAGCAGAGCCGCATATAAACAACCTATCACTTCTGTCCACCTTTCCACTACTCGCCACTCCTCATTAACCCAAGCGCCACTCCATCACATTTGCTTATGCTCCCTGCGAACTGCCACTGGCACTGCCAGGATTGAGGATATTTCCATCTGTGATTGTCTCCTACTGAGCGTTGCAGATGTCCAAAGCAGTGAGGGTGTCTGTTTTAACTCGGAACTCACTGTCTGTAACAGAAGCAGCCAAGGGAAAAATAACCTACCCCAAGTAAAAAGCAAGGATGCTTGTTTAGGCAAGTCAAACAACGTGGCTTTGAACACTGGCCCCTATTGCAGTATTAAAAGAGGGTGCTAACTGCCATTGGTAATGAGCACAAACTCCTCTTAATGCAGTACAAGTATCTGGTTTTCAAAGCTGATACCAGCAAGAGTGTTGAAAATACTCATGAGCTCCCTTCTTTGCCTGGCATGCTGATCTTCTCTTTCAGTTCGCCCCCACATTCCAAAGACAGAGCTTCAGGTTTTTTAAGCCAAGCTTTGCCCTGACAGTGGGTGTACCAGCCTCCCACTCAGGGACCCAGCCAGGGGTGTGTTCTGATGTACGGCCCCACAAGACATCAAAAAAATGAAGATTAAATCTCCTTAAGGTAGCAAGTGGGTGCAGTGAGAGGTGAACCAGCAACCTGCTTGTAAAGACACAGAGATGACTGGCCCTTATCACACCTTGCCAGCTCAGCTGGTAACTCAATCTGAGCAGTACTTGGGTATCTCTTCTACGCTGTGTTCAAGTGGGTTTGGCTGAGATGAAAGAACTAGATGAAAATGGGCTTGCTGAGATGGTTTGCAATAAGACTGAGCTGATGCTTTCTGGCAAGGTTTCAAGGAATTGACAGAGTGTCTAGGACCTTCTTCTGCATCCTGAAAGACTTGAATTCCTAATGTAAAAGTGAGACCCTGCTCTACTTCTGGATATCCTGAGAACATTATAACCATAATGCTTCATCCAACACCTTTCCCTCTGCAAGAGACCATGTGTCTTTCTCTGCGGATTACTTACATCCAAAGAGTTATTTACAGGGCACTTTGCTTCTGGATACCCTTGAAAGCTATGTGGAAGTTTAAAACAGTATAGAATACAGCTGCTTTCTTGCTAACTGGGACAGCACGAGGTGCGAGTGGTACCCTAATGCTCTGCAATGAATACAGCATGTATAAGGGTGGGACCTGCTGGGTGCTGATCTCTTTGGAAAATATGTCTTTAAGAGCCCAAGCAGACCAATAGTGCTGAGACTGCTTTTTCCTCTGTGCATACCCACAGAAGCTGTCAGCAGGAACGTTTTGTCTGTCAGTTCCCAGATCCTCCTGCAGCTTGGTATTTGGGTAGCTGCCATGATGGGCCTTCAGCTCTAGGGCTCGCCGCCACGCAGACAGGCAGGTAATACCTCACCTTTGAACGCAACATTAAAAAATTCCTTCTTTCCTTTTCCCTTGCCAGCTGCTCCCACTAGGATGTGTGGCCATCCTTGCCTGCCACCATGCCATGGGTGGTCCAGGGGTCTGCACTCACCGCTGACACACCAGGAGATGACTTGCCCACTCCTGGTCACAGTTTGGGGCATGCCTGCTACCAGTGAGATCACAGCTGCAGCAGTTGGGCTTTCAGTTTTACAAGTTTGCATAGTTAATGCTCTGGCATGTGTCACCTTTGATCCCTATAATACTGTTTGGCTTTTGCCTCCATATCCTTGAATAGCCACCTTCCTTAATGACAGCTTCCCCAGCAGGTCTTTTGCCTGTCTGACTGAGAGGTCTTCACAGATCGCCCCATTTGAATGAAGAAGATGGCCACAAGTTTCTGCTTCAGCAATCAGCATAGAGTAATTTGAGACACTAAACAAATTGTGAGTGAGCTCCACCAACTCAGCCTGTGGTACTTCATGTTATAGCTCAACAAAAATTGTGTAGGCTATGTAATGGCTGTCATTTGCAGTGGGGAAGTCCCATGCCTGCAAGTCTGTCCCACTTTTGCCTCTTGGTTGTTTTGTGGTCAAACCACAGTGAGAAAGAGAGAAAGGCCTGGTGACATTTAAAATGCTCTATATTTTTAGAGCAATCTGTGTGTGTGACTCAAACCCTGTGTGACTGAAGAAGCTGGCTCTCTTGTTTAGTTGTAACTGTGTCAGTACTACTTTTCTCAAAGGCTTCCACTACCACCATGGGTACCCCGCATGGAGTCTTTGGCTCCTGTTCATGCCACTTTCCATTGCTAACACAGCCCCAGGCAGTCAGAACTGTCTCTTACCTGAGGATTTCCTTGCTATAGGGTCTGCCCTTGATTACAGGTTAGCACAGTGTGAGTCTTCACCCGTGGCTTCCAGCTCTTTGCATATGTGCTTTATGAGTGACCTGGGCAGCTGTTTTGCTAAAACAGCTCTTTGGGCATGCAGCATGAGAGAAGAGCCCAGAGGTACCTTAACACTGATTGTCAAGGCTAGAGAGATTATGTGGAATTTGTAAGGATGATATATGGCTCTGATCTTGTCTTGAGTGGTAGGCATAGTGACTTCCAGCACGTGAACGGAGTAGGTCAACGTGTATCACCCCAGGTCTGACCCAGACAATACACCGAATGTGCAGCACTACACTTTCCGTGTTTGTGCATGTGTGCTCATACAGACACAAAGATAATGTGCACCGACACCGTCTCTTCCCACCCCCAGCCCGTCGTTTGGCTTGGTACTCCTGTAAAAGTAGCTGGAAATGGCAGCAGTGCTAAGAAAGCTACTATAGATACAATACCAGAATGACAGAGTTCTGCGCCTTGGCTATAAAGTCAACGTTGATACCTCCAATCACCACCTTTAAAGGGAAGAAAGAGGTAAAAAGTGGTTGGAAGAACCCAAGGGAAAAGCTCCAATTTTCCTTTGCCTTTTTTTCCCCACTTCTACCACCCTCTTGAAAGCTATCTGATTTACAGTGTGAAGGCCTGTGCTTGTTTTGGCGGGCTATATACAGGTCTGCACAATTCTGATCATAAAGAATGGAAATCTCTTCTAAATGTTGCTTTCTGAATTGTGCCTACTGAGAACCAGTTCCAGCACGGCAGGACATTGTTGCGTACATAGAGGGGTGCTGGCAGTTTCACTGGGTGGTCACAGAGTAATGTAAGAAGTTGCATGATCTGGTTATGTCAATGCCCTTGAGGCCTTCTCTCTTAGGACAATTTTTGACATACCAAACCTCAGAAGGATTCAGGCATTGCAGTGTAAAGGGGTGGAGAAGGGATAAGAATGGAGAAAAGAAATGGGAAAAAGCGGGCAGAGAAACACAGCCACATCCCTGCCCAGTGAAACTTTATCAATCATTGTCTTATTGTCCAACAAAACCAGAAAAAGCAGCATAGCTCCACAAATGGGAAGTTCCCAGATTCTTTGGGGACGTAGAGCTCTTTTTTTCCTCATTCTGTCAAATGCTAGGTTATTGCCTCTGGAGTCACTGCATTCTTTTATGTTAAAAAATACTGCAAATGGGTTTTAGAAACTTTTTCAGCTCTCTAAAGACTACCTAAAATAGATTTGCTGTAAATTATGTAGCACACACAAAATCAAGATAGTGAATGGAGTATGAGTTATAATGGATCTTGTTTGGGATATGCTGCACCTCTTGTAATTTTGGCAGTCATGAGCAGGTGGCCAACAAAAGGAGATATTTATAAAAAGTGTGTGACTCAGCAGCTCAAAATATCCACCTACCACCAGCCTCTTCCAGGTCTACTGCTGTAGTCACAAGGGCTCCCTGGCACTGAGAGGAATACAATTGAAGTTGTATGTAAGGTCACAATAAAAGGTGAAAAGGTGATTAAAGTTTTAATGGATTTGATGGTCTAAGACTTAATGGGATTAGGCCATCATCAGTGTTAATTGTCTGTAAGTAGATTGGGAGAGGATATTTATCAGAGAACAATAAAGAAAACTAAAGAGAGGTCTGCCAGCATAAAGCAGAAAGATTGGTCTCTGGCTGAGTCATCTCTTATTTTAGAAATAGATAAAAAATTATCTTCAGTGCTGTCAGTAGATAGGCATTAAATGGAGGACAGCAGGGGACTCACTGGCTGAGGTGGGGTTGTATCCTCTTGCCGAGGCAGGTTCCCCTTCCTTGTGGCTTTCTGCAGTTTGCTCAGGGCCACTGCAATGCAGCTGCCCACTCTAGCATTGTTCTTGATCAGAGCAAGGTCTGTATGGCATTTTTTTTTTGAGGAAAAGGAAAAATACCAGCAATATTGACATTGTAGAATTCTATGTAGGATCTGCCTTGAGGGGGACAACAGGAAATGTATACTGTGAGGCTTGGTAGATTTGATTGCCCTGCACCAAAATCAATTGGGGGCAGATATACTGTGTTACAATGCTGCATGAGCACTCTGAAGTTTTAAATATATTCACCTTTCTCCCTCTGCGTCCACATAAATCTAACATCCCCATTTTACAGATAGGGGATAGAAGCAAAGGCCTCCCAGAAGATGAGGTGAAGTGCCTAAACTGAAGAGTCTAAAAACCATTAAGGAACTGAGCCATCTTTTCCAGAACTAGATGCCTACTGAGATTTTTGCCAAGTCTCATCTACATGCCCATTTTTCATTCATTTCACTGGGAGCAAAGTATCAGAGGCTTTGAAAACCCCATTTAGTGGCAGCATACAACTTCAGTATCCAAAACCTCATTTACTTACCTGCCCTGACTAACCAGCTATGAGGTTTCCCAGTAGGCTGGCAGCAGAGCCTGGAGGTGAACCTGGCTCTCCCAGATCCTACATCAGCATCCCAGCCAGTAGATCTGACTTCCTCTTGCCTGTGCAAGAGGATTCACGTTACACAGGAGTATTTTTCTTCCAAATTTCTTACTCTGCACTAGCATGGAGAGTTGCATAAGGCAGCATGTTCAGCCCAGGCATCTTCAAGTGTACAACCCCACCATGTGCAACAGTGTCCTGAGACTCCATCATAGAGCAGGCAAGATCAGATGTGAGGGTGGATCCCTTTGGGCTCTGGACCACCTGATCTCTGTGCTGGCTTCCAATTTTTAATGCAAAAGTGAATGAGGACAGAAAGGGTGGTACTAAAAAAGCGGGATGCAATTGCTGAGCTTTCTGCTGTTTGCAGATAATGAAGTATTTGCCCTTCAGACTGTCGGTAAAATGGCAGAGTTTTTCAGCAAACATTATTGGAGAAAATGAGAAGTACACTCCTCCTCCTCCCCCCCCACCCCCCCACTTAGTAAAAGGATACTTGAGTCCAGTGATTTCCCGTCAGTTAATTCACTGATCTTCTGTAACATAAAAGGGGTCAGTTCTTTGCCTGTAATCCCTTTGGACCTGCAAATATAAAGAAAATGACTGTAGATGAGATAAACTGAGCTGAAATGGCATCAGAGGAGAAGCACTGCTGTTAGCAGACAATTTATCTCCATAACCACATGCCATAAAAAGTCCTGTAAACAAGCTTCAGGTTACATAAAACCACAGTGAAGGCCTTGTTGTGGGTTCATCCACACCCAAGGTTAAGCTGTGCAGTGGCAGTGCCCCTGAAGTCATTTATTTCCTCAAGCCCACAGGGTGAGCAAAGGATAGGGCCTAGGTTGCTTCTCACCTGGCTTCGCTGAGAGCTTGCTGGATGGCTTCTTCGATAACCTGGCCTGAGGCAGCTCGCTCCTGGGGACATGGCACTGCTATCAGCACCCCGCTGCTCAGGCCCAGCCCCAGAGCACTGGCTGGGAGAGGACAGGCAGATCGTTAGCAGCTCTCCTTGGACACATGAAATGCTGAGGGAAAAGGGCAGAGGAGAGTGGGTGCAGGGTGTGTGAACACACAGGGCTGCAGCTCCTGTTCTTGGCTGACCCAAGGACAGGTTCTTTTCCAGCTAGCAGTCGGTTTATATCCTCCTAATTCTTTTGAGTCTGTTTGTATGATAAGAGGCAAAGACTTTTAAAAAACAAACAAACAAGATTCCACTTTTGTGACCCTCTGTTCCAGGGCCACACCTGAACCTTTCACTGCTGGAACACACCGATGAGTTTAGCTGCCTCCTCTTCGTCCTGGACGTGATATGGTGCCTTGAAGCCACTCTGGCATGAGAAGAACGCTGGGAACTCCCTTGACTCCCCAAAGGCAGCCACACAGACTCCCTGAGTCTCCTGCAGCGGTGAGGTGAGAAAATAAGACAATCAGTGGAGGGAAAGGGGGCACCCAAAAAGAGATTGACTTTTCCCTTCTAACCAGCCAGAAGCTGCCTTTCTTTAGCACAGCGTTTGGGTACTTTTATACATCCCCGTCTATTCTGTTCTCAAACAGCCAGACACGGTAACTAGTCAGACAGAAAACGTATTATTGAAATGTAGGAAACGCATGCGCTTTGCTCAGAGCTGATCAAAAGCAGGGCAGCTGTCATTAGCACAATACTGAGTCCAAGGTAACAAGCTGGGATCTGAAGTTATGTCATGAGCTGACAGGAATTTAAATGAGTTCTGTTTCTGATTGAAAAGTATTGACACTGGCTGTCACCTGAGGTGCTGGCTGTGGTGATTTCCAACATACCAAACCTTAACAATGGACTCTACTGAAAATCATCTTGTTTCTCCTTTTAATTCTGATTTTGCTTTGGTGTCTCATGGATCTAGTTTGTGTGATCCATCAGTGCTGGAGCATGACTCTAAAGCCAGAAAACAGGCCATGACTTGGTCTGCCTTTGGCCTCAGTTGGAAAAGTTGTTGGAACAGCCTCCTGGACATGGATAGGTTTGTGTTAGGGGTAGTCCAGTGCCTGAATAGCCCCAGAACTAGAAAATGGCAAATACGGGCATCACATCCTCTCAATAGTTGTTTGTGAAAATCTTGGGCTTAATAACTGCCCTATCATCACCAGACCTTCTTGTCACTGCTGGACTCGGTATACAAAGTATATCATCACCTGTTTTCATGCTCACGATACCTACCAGATATTCCAGTGTCCTGCCAATATCAAGGATAGACTTGACTCCAGCAGATACAACAGCAACTGGAGTTCGTCCTAGCTCTGTCAAGTCAGCACTCACATCCAGAGCTGTCAAGGAAAAAAATTGCTGTCACAATTGCTTGTGACAGTATTGTACACCAAGCTGACCTTATCTGCCTCTTAAAAAGCAGTATCTGCCTGGGATGCCAGGGCCTGCTTTTGCAACCATTTTGATCCACAAGCAAGCACTACAGGTTTAGATCATGCTATGTTGAGATTGTAAGAGAGACTGATATAGTAAGAGAGACTGAAAACTACGAAGTCACTTGGCCTAGGACAGAGATGCAGCCCTTCACTGACTATCTCACCTGTTTGTTCACCTCAGAAAACAGCATGCAAAAAATTTGGTCGGAAAGAAAGAAGAAGGTATAAAACAAGGACAAAGTTCAAGAAGATGGAATATAAGAAGACTTTGATTTTGGTGTTGACATAGCTGGCAGAAAAGCACCACAGGAGCTTTGCTGACCTCAGGAAACCCCCTGGTCTGGAATTTACATCACATCTGAAAGAGACAGCATTCATCAGGGCGGTTTGCTTACACTATGCTAGGAATATACAAGGCTAAAAAGAAAGTATGTACTTAGAGGTCACAAACTACACTGCCAAGGCTGTGCCATGTCCCCATGTTTCCAGAGAGGAACGTGGACCAGGGCCTAAATCTCTTTTGCGGCGAGACCCTCCTCCTCCTTAGCTGTCAGCGAGCCAATAACAGCACTGTGCTTCACAGCCACTATCAGGTTATCCGGCCTGCACAAAGCGGGGAAAGTAGAGTCAGCTCCTGCTGCACCATCAAACAATATCCATATAACCCTGTGCAAACAAAGGATAAAGAGAAACTCCCACACTCTTATCTGGCCAGTGCTCAAGAGGAATATTTTGAAGCTTCTGGAAAGGAGATACTGGAGAGAAAACAACCAGAGAATGGTTGAGAAGAATGATAAACTTTACTCTTCTGAGCAGACAGTTTCTGTAGGACAAACTGAGAGAAAGGAAGAAAGATGGAATTAAAATTGCAGCAATGAGAAGAAAAGTAGAATGTATTGACTTTCTTACTGTTCTCTCCTCCCCGATGGACGCCTCCGATGCCTCCTGTCACAAACACACAAATTCCTGCCTTGTGTGCTGCAATCATTGTTCCGGACACGGTAGTGCCACCGGACAAGCCCTGTCAGGGGACAACCGGTCACAGTCAGCACGGAGCACAACCCAGAGAACACTGCATGCAGGCAGCTATGGTTGTGGTCTAACACACAGCAATGTCACAACAGCCTGGTGACACAGCTGCAAATGAAATTCAGATACAAATATTCCCAGACAAAAATGCAGAGGAATCATCATCCCTGCTACATAAACTGTTCTTGCCCTGGTAATAGCAAAAGCCTTCATTTTCCAGGGCTTTCCAACCAGAAAGGTTCATGGGCAGCCAATGTCACCTCAAGCACTGTGTGGCTTGGGGTGGCTTGTGAGTCACATAGTTTATATGTAACATTGTGATGCCTTATCATGCCTATATGAATGTTCTTAGCTTAGCCAGCCAATCCAGAATGCTCTGAATCCAGGTTTGCTGTTTCCTGACTGATATATTTTGACTCTGGATAGGAATATATTTCAACTTACCAATAAGACACCATGTTATGTGGTATCTTAAAGAGGTTTAGAGCTACCTGGCTTGAAACTGGAGAGCACCCTATTGCTATACAGAAAACATCAAAGTAGGAAGCCTGCATTACCATACCTGGCTGAGGACATAAGGAAGATCTCTCCGAGACACTTTAACTACATTTTTACTGCTTGCCAAGAACTGAAGTTCCTCATCTGTGAGTCCCACGTGGATCTGACCCCTTAAAATACCTATAGTGGCTGGAACTGCTCCATTTGTTGTTACAATTTTTTCTACCTCTCTGGCCATGCTAGAATAAGATAGACAAGACAACGATCACAGAATTAGTGAGGGAAACAATCAAGTAAGAAATCTGCCATGTTTGATGGCCAACATTCCCAATTTCCATTTTTATACAGTTCCTGGGATTTCAGCAAATTCGAGTTCCTCTTCTGTATCTTGCTACTGGCAGAAGTCTTTGCACTTGATTTTACAGCAGTGCAAAGCTATTGAGAGCTCCCATTTTCAGGACAGCAACGTACAGGCTCTGTGCTTCATTTCTGAGGCAGGATCTGTAAAATAGCCTAGTTTACAAGCAAACCTATTTGTACAATACACTACTGAATATTAGAGATATTCTCAAAATAGATAATTTCAGTATCTATTACTTGTATTTCTGAGAACATAAACCTTCATAGAAACCCCAGATACCTCAAGTTCTATTCAGACAACCAGGTTGTACTTTTCACAGTCTAAGCCGTCAGATATAGGGTAACAACAATGCAGCAAAGCTGCAGCCTGAGAATATTCTAGAGTTGCAGACTAGGTTTTTCTAAGCTTTCCAAGTTTTATATTTGATAATCTGTAGACTACTGTCTTCTTTTAAGAGCAGCTTCTTCTCCCTTTCTGAGCTATCTGTACGTACACACTAGACAATCTTTAACTCTGAAACTACCTTCTCCAAAACCTGACTGAGCTTCATTGTAAGATGGAGTGCCAGGCAAACAATGGCAAGGTCAATACTGAAACCTTCCTGTGCTTTTAGAAAGCTAGGATGGAGACAAGACTGAATGAAATACAAATTTACGGGACATCAATAAATAAGAGGTAGAGGTTTTTGTGGGGCTTTTTTTTTTCCTATGCAGGGCACAGAGACCAGCAGCTCTCAGAGCAGCTGCTCTGAGTGGCACCAATGAGTAGATTTCACTATTGTGTTCCAGTCCTTTTTGTATTATAAAAGGTACACCTAAAGAAACCACAACGTGTTTTCGGTGTCAGTATGAATTATGAAGCCACGAAGTGTGGTTTATCAGTCTTAGAGCAAATGATGACATTATCTGCTGCCACTTTTAAAGGAAGCCAGAAATGTGAGATGTTGAGTAAGGACATGTGTTATACGGTTCTGCTCTCCTTAGAAGTCCAAATACAACTGTTTTATACCAGAGCTCATATTCTGTATCCCTAGCAACCTGACATTTCCCTTCACTTCGTTCTTATAACTTTGTTGAATGAGGAACATCAAAATCTACAACCTTAGATTCTGAGGATAGGCCATGCCATGTGTAATGATGGTGCTTTCCAAGGCTACAACTGGTCTCCCATCCATCAGGGCTTCCTGTACGGAGGGCTGAATCCTGAAGTAAGCACCTGGGGATAAATACAGAAAAGTCAGTTATTTGCATGGATATTTTCAGTAAATACTGAGCTGTTTTATAAAAGGCAGTGATCATTGCAATAGATTTATTCTTCTTTTCAGCTAATCTTTGGGGGGAATTCAGAAATGACTCCATGGAGACTAAAACTGTGTTTCATATGACTGAAATATTTGCAAAACCCAGCCAAACAAAAAACAATGCTACAATTAATACAAATAATAATCCTCATCACCATCACTCGGTGTTCCTCTCCCACCACAATTGCAGCTGTGTTGTTATTGGCTCCAGTAACATTACTTTAAATGGCCATTACTGTGAATTAAGTGAGCTCTGCCCAAAGAGTAACATGTGTTAAAAGATTGGAAGCACCAAGGATACCGTAATAACCCAATATATCATAAGACTATTATGCATCAAAATTTCTCCTAATTTTAATGTCTTTATCAAACAACAGAAACTCCCTGCGCATTTAGGACTTGAAGTATCCTTCCAAAAGCTGAAAATGCTGTTCTTTGTTTTTCTCCCACAACACTGCCAGCAAGCTTTCTGCTGCATTCAGGTGATGAAGATGCTTTTCACCCAGGGAGTGTTTCAAAATACGCTACTCACCATGCAGAAATCTTCTCACCTGGGTGGTCCTACATGCCACAGTGGACACACATCTTCCCAATCTACAGGTTATCTTTGTAATCATCTTGTGCATAAGGATGGTCCTGTGATTACAAAAGTCAGGTAAAAAAAATAATTAAGCAAAGATGTGACAGTATACCTCACATTTCTTGCACTGATTTTGGAAAATGAACAATCGTGGGCTTTCCCAGGAGATTGTGTGGTGGTTCCTGGTGTTCCAATCATGAGCCCTGCTGTCAAAGCAAAATGTTAAACTGTAGAAGTAGAGTTGTAACAGTCCATCTAGCCCTTTGCAAATGCTGGGCTGAAATCATGGCAGAGCAGAAGAAAGGGTAAGTAGTACCAAACTGGAGAGACTCTAGAAGTATACAACATTTTGATTTCCAAAGCTGCTTGTTCACTATAAATTGCAGGCTCAGCCGCTGTCACCTTCACCCTGAAAGATTACAAGGAGAAAACTACAAGGAAGATGCAGGCAGAGGAATACTATAAAGAGAAGAGCCTTTGCCAGTATTTTGAGGGAAACAAGCAGTTCAGTAAAATAAAGAAGCTAAGGACTGGAAAGCCAGATTGTAACCACCAGGAGGAAAGAGCAGCTCTTCCTAGAGCCCAGAGTGCTTCATGCATGCTCAAGTTACATGTCTTTTTTAGTACAAAGTGTTGGAAGCAGAGGCACAATTCAGCCCTGGCAAGAACTCCAGAACTCCTCTTGTCTCTTAGCAACTCCGATTCACTTTAATTAAATTCATTGCAGAACAGAGAAAGAGGGGGAGAGAGTTGCAAAGGTTAAGAGGCTGGTCTGGTCTGGGCCTCAGGGCAGTTTCACTCAGTCCCTGGCTGCTTCACATATTTTTGCTGGGCATTTGGCCATATCCCTCAAGCCTTCCTATTCTTCACCCCCTAACTGGGAGGAAAAGATTCATCTCTTCAGTCCTTTGTGCCTATTGTTAATTCAGATAGGAAATTAGAGTAACAGTACTGTGTTCCTGCTATAGTTAGCAGATCTCAGTACAATCTGTGGCACCACAGCTACACAGACACATTATGTCCAGGAAAAGTTGTGGGGTTTTTGCTGGAATCTGAAGACTTCACCTGTATAGGACAGCTTAGTCTGTGTAACAGAGAAAGATGGACTGGTTCTGCTAGACATCTCTTAAGCCACCGAGACAGAGATTGTCATGAAATGCAATACACACCTGACCAAAACAAGGACTTTTTTTTTTCCAGTTTCCAAGTTCTTTTTAAGACCAAAATCTCCACAAAGTTTATGAAACCCTGTCCTGACACAAAGGTGGCAAAAGCTCCTATTCATGCTTACAATCTCTTCTTGTGCAGTGCCAAATTCAGCAGTCAACAGCCTGAAAAGTTCATGCAAATGCTCTGGTTTCCTTGTGTGTGCGCGTTCACACCCCTTGCTCTCTGGGGCAAAGTCAGCTTTGGAATAAATTCATTAAGCCAACAAGGTTACTACGGCTAGGATCAGTTGGGCTGCTTGAGCTGTGCTCTGAATTTTAACAACCCTCCATAATCTGAAGCACAACAGCCCCAAGTGCCCAAGCCGAGCCGGCCCGTGGATAAAACACAGCTGGTCACCACCTGACACCCGACACGAATTAGCTGATGTTCGCTGGAAAGTCAGCCAGCACTCGGCCCGAGCAGCCTGAAAGGTTTCTGGGGCTTGGCAAGCGGAGCAGCGAGACCAGCCCGACCTTTCGCCTTGTAACAAAACTTTGCACGTTCCCGATGCAAGTTCCGCGCAGCTCTGGCATTGAGCTTGCCTCCCTCCTCCGAGCGTCCCCGCTCGCCTCCCCTCCTCGTCCATCGGGCACGTTTGGCTTGGTGAAGCCGTGGCCTGGCGCGTCTCTTACCTCCGGGCGGCCGTGGCACATGGGAGGCTGGCTGGGTTCTGGAGCTGTGCCGGGGCAGCCCTGCGAGAAGGCGTGCCGAGGGGGCCGGCGGCATGGGGGGGCTGAGAGAGTCCATTTATTATTAACCACAGGCGCAGCTGAGCTCTGCCACTGCTCCCTGCCCGGGGCGAACGGGGCCATTTCTCTGCAGAGCGAGGACAGCTTATGCGATTAATTTAGTTCACAGGGTGCCAGATTTTCCCCCAAGTCTTTAAAAGATTCTTCTTGTTTTTCAGTTTCCTTTACTGCTTTTTATTTTTTCTTAATCAGTGAATTCAGGGTTCACTAAAACAATGCCTCTGAAGATTGGGCTCCTTTTGTACCTCTTCGTAAAACGCACAGCCGTGGCATTCACGCTCCCCCTGCCACTTAGCCAAACGCAGTAGTTAGGCTCTTTCTTCTCTCAGGGCCCTACCCAGCTCGTAGCTTCCCCGCGAGGAATGCTGGAGGTCTAATGGTGGTGACACTCCGTATGGTGCAGACGCCTGGCTACAGAGAAACACTGAACACAAACTCGGTGCTCAGGGGAAAACTATAGCAGTCTCTTCCTGCAAAGACATCCTGTTCTAACAGGTTTGGGGGGGCTTCGAACGAGGACTTTGAAATTAGTAAATCGCTGTCACCTCATGAAAAAACCATACTTAAAAGGACACTTTGAAATCTGGTGCCCTGATATGCATGTTTAGATTTTGTACTCTGTGGAAAATATCACATTTCAGAGTTAAATGGCTATTCAGGAAGGCGTCGGTTTACGGGCTAAAAGAGACGGTTCTATGCAACCTCCACGCATAACATAAAACTAGCAAAAGTCATTATCAGTGTGCTGCTTTTATGCTGAAGTAATCAGCGTCAGGGAACTGATTTTACTGCAATCCAGTAAAAAAAAACCATAGGTTTTTAAAGCAGCCTTCATATTTTACGCTTGTCCCTTTCTAAAGAAGTTTTCTGCAACTTTTGTTTAATCCAGCAGTAAAGAATGTCTTTTTAGTTTCCACAAAAATAAACACATTAAAGGAAACTTCAAGCAAAGAAAGCTAAGTTACAAAGACAATCCACCTCTGACTTCTCCTAAAGGGTCTGCAGGGAATTTAATTGCAGGAACGACAGGTTGCATCCTCAGATACATAAATGGATGCTGAAGGTTTTGTGATCGGTACCTTCTTCCTGAGAAGATGGGGGGACGGGTAGCCAGGTGTATTGAAAAACAAATGTGTAGGTAATATTAGATTTTTTAAAAATATATTCAAATTATAATGATGATGTTTTAATTTCAATTAGATCTATTTGGAAGCACCGCAGCACTGTAGAAACGTATCTGGATTATCACATTTTTGGCATGCTACCAGACAAGATGACCTTGTAATCAAGCTGATCTCTGAGTTTCCATCTCTCTCTTTTAAGATCAAGTTCATCTTAAGATGATCTTACACCATGGGCACCCAGTTCAGTCTGTGGTATCAGGTAAGACAGGGGTAACAGTGTGCTTTATTTACCATTTTTCTCTTCAAGCCTTCTTCTTCCTTCAAAATATTAAAAAAAGAAAGGGGGGGGGGGAATCAGTCCCTCAGCTTGCTGGATTTCTGTCTTGGCTTTCCAATTTGAACATGAAGGTCTCTGAGACAAAACAGGACTGCTCAAGCAGCTCCTTGATAGCACTCCTGCAGTCTTGTGTACATCCCAGTTTTTGCGTTTGTCTTTTGGATTTATTACTGCAAAAATAAGAGCATTTATGGACAATTATTGAGGGCTAACTCCATCTTTTTCTTCATTATAAAAGTGATTGAGTCTTGCTAAACCAGGAAAAGAATGGGCCAGTTTGATATCTGCTAGCCTCCAAGAGCTAGGCTGGCCATGCTCTTTGTGGGGCATTTCTGAAATGGGTTACATGGCTGATGTTTTAAGGACTAGGGCAGTAGTTAGGACCATGGTGTGCATTTGGTTGGGAGAAGGAAAGAAAGCCCTGGAGAACTGCTGGAGATGATTTTTGCAAGAAACTGTGGGGCTGTGTCTAACTTGCCCCTCTGCTTGCTACGTTTGGTGGCATTTTAGTACTGCCCGCCTGCAGCAACCCAGAGAGTTTCCTGTTAGTACTTCCCCCTTGGAGCCTTGGAAGCAGAAGTTAATATTAAACTGGTTGCTGGGTGAAATGGGAGCGGCTGGGAATAAAGAAATCGCCATGACAAATTCTTACAGCCTGCTGGGAACTGGGCCCTCAGGCCACAGCCACTCCCAGGCCACCCTTGCATTTTCCTCTGTGACTGATCTGTACCGAGTTACCAGCTCCTCTGAAACCCTTTTTCTCTCAAGGGTTCCACTGCTGAAGAAATTAGGGAAATAACAAGCTTTGCTTTACTTTTGTCACACTGGTGTGTCCACCTTGGGACAATTCCTTTACCTTGTACCTGATTTACAACAGTCTATTAACCTGCAGTGGTTCTGCAAGCTGGACTTTACATAGCGGTATGTCTCTGTACATTCTTAAGCTTTCTTCTAAATATCAAGTATACAAAAGATGTCCTAGGAACATGCAGAATCATATGGAACATTTTTTAACCGTTTATTTTATCTTTGTGTAAATAATAGTGTCTGGAACTGGACACCGTGCCAGGGCTGCCCTGTAAGACAACAATCTAGCCAACATAAAGGCCCAAAGAAGTGCCTCTTCTGTTATTTAAATTGTCTCTAAAGGCTTGCATTCTTGCATTTTTATCAGCAGCTTTTCATTATCATTCTAATGGTTACAAAATGACTTTCCAGATTATCTTAATGGTTTGATGATAGACTATTTCATTAATTTCTATGTTTGTTTGTTTGTTTTCCAGATGTTTCTAACATAAGATTGAACATACACAAATGCTGTGTGGTTTTTGAAGTTGCTTTTCAGTGTAGCATTGTATGAAAAATACACTGTGATGGAATCACGTGCAGAAAATCAGTTCCTCAGTATTAATACAGACTCTTTCGAAAGGCCTTCCTGATTCTCGCACAGCTCAGTGTTCCACTGAACGGCCTCGCTTTCTCATAACGGGGCTTTGTGGAACTGAGCTTACTGTCTGGCATCGAGCACTGTACCACTCATCTCCAGAGAGAGTCAGCGGCTGGTCCCAGCTGCAAATGCTGCACGGACAACCTGGATCAAGGTCTTAATCTGATGTCAGCTGACATCTCTGTTACAACCAGGAAAGTTCTGATTAGCCTCGAGGCAGAGCTTGATAAACATGTACTCAGTGAATGACTACAGACAAGACAAAGAACATTGCAACTCACAGAAGGAGAACTTAGACTATTATTTAACACAAAGTAATATTCTTTTTATATATATATTATTTTTTTCTTTTTTTTTCCCCATAATTCAACTCTTTCATTCATGTCTGTTCTGTTAATGACATGGATTTCTTACTCTCAAGGCTTTTTCAACTTTGTCTTGGATAAAAAGCGACAACGTCCAGAAAGTAATGGAGGATGAGAAAGTAGGAAGGCACGCTACAATGTTCCCCATATTAACTATTATAAAGAATATAATGTGAAGTTTGGACCCCATTAGAATTTATAAAACGAGTGCATATAAAGATGTGAATTGTAATATTTGTAACTCTGGGGCAGAAAAATGGAGTTTACTTGAATACATTGATGAAATATATTACTGAGGGGCGACACTGGAAGAGTGAGGGTTTTTTAGATGAAAACTTATGAGTTGTAAAAGATACCTGTCAGTTTTTGCCAGCAGGAATGACAATGCAGGAGAAAATATATCAGAAAAAGAAAAAAAAGAAGGGAAAAAGAAACAGTAGTCTTCTAGGGATATGGGAAAGGGCTATAAAAATGGCACGGTTCCTGTTGCCTGCAGCAGGAGGTCACCGACATCCTACCACACACCTACCCGCAATTTCCCAACACCCGGATCTGAAACAGAGGCAATGACTAAATCTGGATGACTCAGAGGTTGAACAGGATGAAGATTATTCACCGCCAGCCCCGAAAGGATATAGAGATGCGTCTCAAGTGTGCTTACGGGATTCTTGTCCCTAAAACCCCTGTGAGTGCAGGGAAGCGCTCAAACCCAGCTGCCCCTCGGCCTCCAGGTCCCTGTGGGTGTCTACGGGTGTCCTAGTGCTCCAGTGCTCCTCCGGCTGAGCTGGGGGAGCGAAAGCATGGCTGTGAGGGGCTGGAATCGGGCGTGTGAGAAGAAAAAAATCCACATCTTTCCTCCTGGGAACGCTTGCTGCAGTGCTGCAGCACAGGTCACTGCCGGGCTGGCCTCCCAGCCCAGATCGCTGCCCACGGAGCCCGGTGTCAGTGACTTGCTCGGTCTTTTATTCCCGATGTGTACCCTCAGGTTGATCACGCGTCTGCTGAGGTCGGTGCATGTGTGCTTTACTTGCTTATTTCAGTCACAAATCCCGAGTTCTGTTTGCCCAGGCGGGTGCCTCCCCCCCGCCATCCCCGGGGCCACCCGAGGGCACGGTATCCCGCCTGCAGGCGGCCCTCCCCCCGCCGCCTCAGGCCGGCCATCTTGTGCCGCCGCCCTCCGAACAAAGGCCGCGGGGGCGCGCGCCCAGCCGCTTCCCGCCGCCGTCCGCGCCCGCGCTGCGCGCCCCCGCGGGGCCGCGCTTAACGGCCCGGCGCGGCCGTCGGCCCCCCC